>CM060975.1:116703000-117916408 GCA_030765065.1 Deroplatys truncata
AGGGTCACGATATGAGCAGATTATGGAACAATTAAAAAGCAAAACAAAAGTGTTGTTTATCACAGTATCGTCAAGTGTTCTAACTCAACTGATTCAGTTTTCAGAAAAAAACAGCATTATACTCTAATGCTTGTTTAAAATACTAATTTAGTTTTGTTTTACCAAGAAATGCAGTATACATTTTTCTTATAATTATTAGTTTTCCAGAGTTTTGGTAAAAATTTGTGTAATATTCTGCCATTTTTTGTCCTGATATTGCATGAGGATTTCTAAAAGGGGTCTATAGTAATAAGCAAAACTCTCACATAAAAATCTGCAACTTTCGTAATTAATTTCACCACCAGAAGAGCAGAAAATCGCCAATTTATGTCTGGAGGGTGAGATGATTTCATTTTGAGTAAGTACAGTTTTCCACAGAAAAAAAACACGCTTCTTTAATATTATTTCTTAACCTATTTATTATATTCGAATTTGGATAAATTGAAGGATAACACATCCATAGATTTCCTTACTAATACCAAAATTGTCATCAATATTTTATTCGTACCGCTTTTGTAATAATAAAGATTTGTAAATAGTCATCATAATGTCATAAAGCATTTCTAAATTCTTATTTAATTTTACGATTTAAACTGTGGACAGGATAGTGACATGCCATTGCAAGTCGCGTACATGCAGCACAGGATTCTTTTATTTTACAACATGAAATTTTGAAAACAACGTTAAAACTCATACCTAAGTAAACTAATGTTTTTAATGCCAGAAATACATAAGTATTGCACAAGCGTATTCGTCTCCTTATGTGCACGGTTTTCGGTTTCTCTAAGATCGTGCAAGCGGTCTGCATTACTTTATATGGGAAGAGAGGCGCGACTTGAGCCCAACATGGCTGCCACGCTGGCCTTTGCTGTACTTTAAATTTAGAGAACTTTAGGTCAGTACAGATGCGTGCGGCATCAATGGTTGTAATGTTTGGCTCGACTTATGAATGTGAAACAAATTAAATTGAGTTTTATTTATGGACGCTCTTTAACTGCTATGGTTCTTAGCGTCCCAGTCTATACTGGACGTGAAAGACCGGTAATTTTGCTCAGAGGCCTCTTTATCAGGCTTGAGGTTCTTTTAGTGCTGTAAATCTACGACACGGGACCACCGGTTTTACTTCCCTTCCGAAGGAAACCATGCTAAGGACTTTTTCCCCCGAAAAAGTAATCCATCGCCCTCCGCGGGTTTGAATCCGCGATCTCGGGAACTAGAGACTAGCATGATAACCACTACACCACGGAGGAATGTGAAGCAAGAGTGTCTACCGAGAAGAAGAACTGGATATATCACATTCTTACTTGAAACATGTATTCATACACCGTTTATATTCATTTAATTTGAAGCCTTCTCTGCAATATTATCACTGTATAGTAAGTTCTATTTTGTTATTTTATATTAGGTTGTCTCATTAGTAATGTTGGTTTGTGAGTTTGGTGTTTTATAAGATAGAATTGGTTTTCTTTGGTTCGCCAATTCTATTTACAGGATGCCATTACTAGTATTGCGTATATTGCGAGAATGTGTCAGTCGTCAGTTGTTAATACACAATCACAAAATGGAAGTTACAAAGATTGAGATTAGAGGTCTTCTAAAGCACTACTGGAAAAAAGGTTATAAAGCAGATACTGCTGCCGCGACTCGAAGATTTTGTGTAGTGGAAGGAGAAGGTGTCGTTAGTGAGCGTGTGGCACAACGATGGTTCCAACATTTCAACACTGGAGAAGAAAACACTAAAGATTTACCACGTTCTGGAAGACCTAAATTATGGAATATTGAGACTACAGGCAGAGTTTTGGAAGAAAATCCGCAAAAAAGTACTCGCAGGCTGTTAGAAGAGCTTGGTCCATCAAAAGATACCATACGTGGCCAGATTAAGAAACTTGGAAAATCAAACAGAAGCTGTAGATCATAAATTTACACCTCAACAGGTTCAACGTAGACTGAGTATCTGTCGTCAGCTTAGCGTAATCCCATGGATGACAGGTTTATCAGGAGAACTGCCACATGTGACAAAAAAGATGTGTCTACTGCCACAACCCTGACGCCTGAAACAGTGCTTCAGTCCCCGTCAACCTGCCAAAGCCATGTTAATAAAAAAAATCAATTCAGCCCCAAGGCAGTGTTGTGCGTCTGGTGGAATTTTGAAGGAGTGATTCACTTGAAGTTTGTTCCAAACGAGCGTGAGTCGATGCAGATCTTTATTCTCAACAACTGGAACGAGTTCATTAAATTTTGAGACGGAGATACACAGCAAGACTTCTCTTGCAGCAAGACAATGCAACACCCCATACTGTACTAACAACAATGATAAAAATTTAGCAATTGGAAGGAATCGAACTGCTACTACACCCAGCACACAGCCCTGATCTTGTGCCTTCAGATTACCATCTATTTTGATGCTGGCCCATTTCTTGCGTGGAAGAAATTTCAAAAACATTGAAGCTGTGGAAGTGGGTTTAACCGAGTTCTTCGCATCAGAAACAAGAGACTGGTACCGTCTTTTTTTCGAGTGGAGGAGAAAATGATTTAATCACTAACCTCAGCCCCAATGGGAGTCGGGACTGAGAGTGTGGGACTCACCGAGTCGTCGGCATACCCACTAAAAACTCCTCCACCGGATTGAAAGGAAAAGGTTTGCTGCGGTACCGCCTAAACACCCTGCGCATCACCCCCAAGGTGTGGTTGAAACTGGGCCGCAGTGCGGTCGCCAGGGGAGTAAGGAGAAATTGCCGGGAGACAGACTTGACCGAGGCCCAGTCTGCTCCCACAGCGAAGTTAAGGTGAGGATGGTAGGAATTTTAGGTAATGATGTAAGATTGATGTGCATTGAGCGTGTAGCGTTCTTGTAGTGGATGTATCCCTGGAGGTCTAAGGAGTTCCTTCAAATGTAGTCGTTGGTGTTTGTTGGCTGACGAATCTTGCGAATGTCTCGTTGGCTGTGTTGTGGTGTGTGAGTTCGTCCTTATGAAGCCGTGTGTAGTCCTCGAAGAAACGTAGGTTGCGGCGGGCCCGCTCACTCCGGGGAGAGAGCGGCGCAGCATCCCTTGGAGAGGTGTCTGCGGAGTTCCTTGTTGATGGCGAAGACTGCTTTGGTGTTGTGGTGGTGGAAGTCTGGTTGCTGTGGATGTTGTGTAGTTCTGTTACACGCTTCTCCAGAGATTGGAGGAGAGCGTGGAGTTGGTTCAGCTTAGCAGCGTTGCGAGTTGCTAATGTGTGTAGGTCCTGTAGCGTGGCTTCCATTTGGTTGTTCCGGCGGAGGCGGGCTTCGGCTTGTTCGTCAATGTTAGTCTTGATGAGTCGGATGTCCTCGGCCATGTTGCCAAGGCGACCATCTAAGTTCAGGATCTCCGTGCGTATTTCCTGGTGTCTTGGTGACGGCGCTGTGGAGTTAGCTCTGGGTGGAGGTGTCTGCGGTGGTGTCTGCCCTGTGGAGAGCAGTACCCGAGAGTGCGCTGTTGCGCCTGGACGCAGCTGTGGCGCGGTCCTGGTTCGGCGTGGGTATAGCGGGCACAGCGCCTGCCCTGTGAAGTGGTCGTGGCCACCACAGGTGGCGCAGTACCTGCGGCGTCGGCGGAGGTCATGGCTGGTGCAGTGTGCAGTTAGAGTTGTAGCACCGCAGTAATGGCACCTGGGAGGTGCGGCGCAGGAAGAGGCGTCGTGTTCATAGCAGCAACATCGTCGGCAAGGCTGATGGCCTTCCGTTCGGCTAGCCTCAGCTCGAAGGACCTGCCCTAGTAAGGGCAGGCCGGACCTCAAGGCGGCCTCGCGGTCGGCCGGGTCTGCAAAAACCAGACGAACCAGAGATGAAGATCCCCGGGATGTGACGATCCTTGTGGCCTTCAAGGTTGAAGACCACCGGTGTTGTGCGGCGATGAGAACGTGTCTTGATGGAAGGTCCCGGGGTACTCCTGATATCACGGCGCTGCATCGTGGATACAGCGTCGCTGGTGATGAGTGTGGTGCTGTTGGCTGCTGCGTGGGTTGTTGATTTGTGATGGTGGTGTTGTCAACTGCTGCGGTGGGAGGTGAGGTGTGATGTTGACTGGAGATGAGATTGGTTGCTGTTGGTGTAGGTGCCGGGGCGAAGCAGCGACCGTTACCCATGAAGGCCCGGCCATCGGCGGTGTAGAGACGGCGCTCCCAGCAGATGCCAGGGAAGCGGTCGGTAAGTCAGCGGCGGCAAGTCCCAGTGTAGCTCCAGCAGCGATAGGCGTGGTGGTTGTCCCTTCGGCGGGTGCAGGAGGGTCAGCGGCGATTTCTACTGCGGCGGTTCGGCGTGTCCTTCTCTTCCCCATCTTGAGTCGAAGTCGAAAATGTAATCCAAGCTATTTCTTCATCAAGTTTTTTGTTTTTAGTTATTGTAAAATTTAATACTCAAGAAATGTTTTATTTAACAAAATTTAACTTTTGAAACACCTTAATTATAATTCCTATTTTAATAAAAATTGCATCTCCAGCTTTTCATCTCGCGGGATAATAAACCTCGCTGAATGATAACTAAAAACGATAGAATCTAATGGTCTCTACTTGGAACAATGGTTTAATTTCATGTCAGAAAACGTTGCAAATAAAGTTTTGCTTAAAAACCCACATCATTATGAGCCACCATCCTTATGGTGTCAACCTTTCCAGAATCAAAATTGTACCAATTTCCACTAACAAAGTACTGTTTCGTTCTTACAGTAAAATATGTTGCATATATATGCAATCATTTGGTTGTATAGGACTAAAGGCCATAATTGCTTAATAATGGATTTTTTGTCTATAATTTAATACCAAACACAGGAGGAATATTAAACCACGTATAACACAGTCTGTGACTGTTTTCTTCTCTCCTATCCTATCCTTAATAGTTCAATAGTAACATAACTACAGATTACTGGACACCACTGCATGAAGTAGTGATAGACTCATAGGCGCATACCTCGTCGGCACAGACGAGTGATCTTCAGCACCATGCACAAAGTACAGACACGGTGTGCTCTGGAGTGGTTGTTCCCGTGATAAAATATCAATTTCAATATTTTTATTATCGGGATAATTAATGCTTGAAATCTGTCGTACAATTTAAGGTGTATCAGCCGTAAAAATGAAGACATTCCTCTAAAGTTTTCAAAAAGTATCTGAAACACAGATTTCATAATTTTAATAAAATGTTTTCCTTCTGGGTTGTTGTGTCTCACTAGGAAATACATTTATAACCACAGGTTTCACCGATTCTTGCAGTCACCATCTTCAATGGCAGGTCCATGGGAAATGAAGATGGCATTAGAAAATAAGGGAAAACTTTATGTGAGTAACTCATCGCAAACGAGATTTGAATTCAATATTCCTTGAATGTGAAGCAGAACGCTACCCTCAAACAATGGAGTAGGGTGAATTTCAAATATTGGTTGTTGTGAAAGTTATTTCAAACAGTTGCAACACAAAAAATAAGAACGAAAAAATTATAAAATAAAGAAAATGGTTTTTAAAGCTTGAAAATATTGCAGCAAAGATTACTGTTTCTAACGTATGTTGGCAGTTTATACCGGTAGTGGCATAGAAATTAGACGGAGGAGTTATCAGGTATATACTAATTGACAGGGAGGTCTCTTCCTGTTTCTGTGTGCTGTCGCTGGACAGTCAACATGGGTCGATTCTGTCATCAACACGGCCCTCTTCTCTCGACCACCAGGAACTTGATTTGACAGTTTTTAAAATAAATGTGTCAAATTGTTCTTTGAATTTGTGTTAAGTTCTTGAAGATTTATCCCTTTCCTTCCTATTTATGTAGAAGCTAGAAAGTTTGCGATAATAATGCATGAAATTAAATTGGCTACGCTTTCCTGTCCACCCCGATTGTATCTTAAGTTATAGAGAAGTAATCCTGGACTTAGAATCACTACAATCTAATTACTCCTTGGAGTGTGACAATATATACTTATTGTTTCTTTTAGCTCTTTCCAGCCCAATGATGCCGTACGGCATCGTTACTATATTTGCTGTTCAAATTTGAATAAGAAACTTGACTTGCAAGCGCCAAATTTCAATAATTCTCCATCTTTGTAATATAAACTTCTTTAAGTTTGGTATTATAATAGCGCCCAAAATAAAAAACAAACCTAATGAATGTTTTTCTTTTCTCTGTGTATTAATACAAACTGCAAAAATGTGTTCAGGTAAGTGCTAACAACACCCACACATGTCAATCACCGTTAAGTTTACATGGGTCCACCCATCCTTTACCACAGCCTTGGTAACATCATAGCAAGTATTCAAACTCCTGATTAGTGACGTTCATTACTGAGCTACACATCCGAGATTAAGGCAAGCTCTAGGGCACAAATATTCGCCATATACCATCAGGTTTCAAAAATCAGTTTTAAGCAAAAATAAATTGGGCTGGAGATGGTTAAGTAGCCGACGAAGAACTCTTTGTTCCGACTGAATTTTATGTAATCTTGTATAACTGGTAAACCATAAGAGAAATCTGGGAAATGTTATTAGAATGCACTATATGTTAAATACTTATTTTGTTTTAGCGTTAGGTTTTTTCGAAATATTCCATGATGTATGCTTTTATGTTTCCCAATTGTAAATAGTTATTTGATGGAATGCAATTGAAAGTTTTGAATTCTTCTCTCTTTTCCTTCGCAGCTGCTTTTTACTGTGATTACATGCATTGTGTTATTGTTGCCACAAGCCGATACTGCTTGACAACAATTTAAGCAAACATTTATCGTGAACACCATAACATGATTATACAAAATGTTACATGAAAAGCACAATATACATTTGAATTCATAATGGGTAGAGAAATTAGCGTGGGTGTTCCCCATTAGATATATTCTATTTTCTGGAAAAACAACGTAATTGAGTTATGAAAATAGAAATATCAGTTTCTGAATAAGCTCCATATATCTGCTGTTTTTGGCGTGACTCACTTTTGGATCATTAAGGCCAAGAATACTTGCAATGAGGCAAGTGACATCAATTTTGGGAAGGTAGAACTTGAGACAATCACCGTCAGCAGTGATTGATGACCTCCCCGTTCCAGAGAGAAGAGGAACGTTCTGAAACTGATGGTGCTATGTAATACTTGACACAGAAAGGATGGGTGCTTAAAGAGGGCAAAACATCACTTCTTGCATTGAAACTGCAAATACCTTCAACGATAAGAAGACAATATCAAATAGTTTCAAACAACGACATGTTTTTTGGTGTTTGATTTATGTGACACGGGACTATGTGTTTACACCAAAGAACTTTAAGGATACACCTTAGTGGAAGCTTCCAGAAAGTCAACATCAAGAATAATACCCTTAATACGTAAATTAACAAAATAAATGTTAGTGTATTTTGAGAACAAACCATAAAATGGAGCAGGAGAAGAATAAAATATCACATTGTTGGCTAAACTTGGAATTTAGAGTTGTCATAACTCTAAAAACATGCTGGAATTACGTTTATTCACAGATCCTCATTCTTTCGGTGACGCTATGCACACTAGGTTTCAGCTAATCTTGAAATTCTCCAAATTTCTTGCTGGAAGAACTATTCGGTTACTTTAGGGGCGTTAAGTAAAGCCATATTATGGCTCCTTTAATGTAACTCAGCAACCTAATTCTATAGTTTGTGAAGTCAAGTTTGTATATCATACCTGCTGATAATAATAATAATTTCCAAATTAGTTTGCAGCACTAAAAATAAGAAAGGAAAGTTATCTTAAAGCGTTAAATGCTGCAATATTCCCATATGTCAACAGAGATACCGTCTCCTTTGTACGTAGAGTATTGAACTAAAGGTAACCTAAATATTTAATGATCGGCTATGGCTATCGAATCTTATAAATTCTTGTATCTTAAAAACTCCTGTGGCAATGTTATATAAATGATGTTTCGGTTCAGATAATACAATCTTATGTGCAAACGAAAAATTAAAAATAAAATTTTGCAACACGACATCGGTTCTTTTTGGGGGGGGGATCTAATATCCTTTAAATGAGTAGTTTATATCGGACAGGGAATGAATGAAATACGTGAAATGACGCCGGGATATACAGAGCTCAGAGTTACCCGTCTTTCGTCTTCTGAAGATAAAGGAAAACCCTGGGGGAAAACCAGACATATCCACGTAATAAACGCAAACCAATATTCATGCTCAGAACCTCTTGAATGTGAGGCACATATCCTATCGCTAAACCACCAAGGAGAACAATAGTGTTTCAATTCATGTTCTAACTAGAATATTATTATATCTCTACAGATGATGTATGAAAGATCTTATATTACTATGAGTTCCGTATCTGGCATGAGGCCTTTGGATTACAATGGATTAATGGAACACACGGCGTATACAACTGTGCTCTGCATTTGAGCTGAAAATGGAGGGAAACTATATGAAGGGGTGGAGTAAATATCAAATAGGGGCCCCCGAAAATTGGCAGAGTACCGCCAGTGTGGTCCTTAGTGCCTCTAATGTGACCCTTGGGAGAGAGGGATAAGGGTAAACCCGAAGGGCGACCAGATCCGGGCATGATGTGCGCAAGCATGGATGGATCTCTAAAGATTCCAGATAGAACGCATCCGACGCCGGTCACCCTGCCCACAAGCCCGAGTCTGCTGGAGGACCCTAGAGCCCAGGGGTGTGTTTCAGAAAGCGGGTTCATCAGCAGTCCAGCCGGCGCCAGAGAGAAACCTTACCAAAGCGCACTTCCACCTCCCACGAGCAATACACCAAATGACGTCGCTGGTCTTCAATCCTGAAACATGAAGTAGATATTGTCTTTACGTTGTTTGCACCACGTTTTGGGCGTCAATTTAAAAAAATAAATTTACGAGTATTAGCTCCACGTATGGACGCCAATTTGAAGAAGGTTGTTGTTTCACGTATGGAAAAGCCGATTTGAAGTAGAAGTTGTATTATATTTCAACTGTTGGGGAGCCAAACTTGTAGTAGTTTGCAACCGCACGTATAGTAGACAGTTTCCTGTAGACTTCGCCCCAAATGTACTTTCAGGTGGCCTTTGTCCCAAGTTTTAAAAAAATATTGTTACTGTTTCTTTAAATATTATATTTATGTTTGCCTCGGCTGCGTCATTATTTGTTAGAGACACGTATCTCTTGGCAGGGTTTTGGTACGACTAAGAATGTAGGCTTACACAGATTATAATTTTACTTCACTCCTTTTATTAATACTTGATACGATTTAAATAACACTTCACTGACATAGAGGGCTGTGAGATTCTTGAATTAATTATTTGCGCTTTTTAACACGTAAACTTATTTTTCGTCTCACACGAATACATATTAAATCTCTCGAGGACACACAACCAACGCATCCAGTTATGAGCACTGTCTGCAGGCAACGGAATTGATTTTAACCGTCTAACCTTGTAAATTTCTGTATTTCAAGTCTCTGATTGACTAATCCTACTCCAATAGAATACCTTCGTTTAACTAAAGCTTTTTCTGGTTGTTGATTGGCGATTTGTTTAAACTGTCTCAAAAATTTACACTATTGCTACTAGTAGCATTTAAACTTCCTTACTCATTATTGCCTCAAGGTTACCTCATTGTTACCTCATTGTTAGCAACGTTTAACTTATTATTCTCACAGCTCCTGCATTATTAAATTGCGTAATATATACACATAACATTATTGAACATGTATACAATAATATAAGCATATGCAATGAATGTTACATACATTTTACAAATTATTACATACACAAATCGCTTCAAGGTGACCTGTTATTGAATTTATATTTATATAGTTTGACTGAAATCATTTAAGTGTTTAAAATACTGCCTCAAACAGATGACTGGAAATGACGAGGACAGAAATTGATGGACAGGAAATTCCTAGTAGAATAGGGACTGCCCCATATCCACCTACGGACTCGGGGAAACCACGAAATACTCATGGTCAGAGTGGTTGGCTTGACCCCCCGAATGCAAGCCTTACGAGTTACATTCGTTACTGTGGAGCCATCTCGCTCGATATATATGGAGCAAGGTCGTTGTATGTAGTCCAGTAGAACGCAGTATGAATAGGGAAGGTCCGTATAGATGTAACAAAAGTAAAGGTGGAATACAAATAAGCTAATAATTCACATTCTTTCCAAAATTTGCATTTTCTCCATTCATTTATTTTGATTATGGATATAACTATTTGGCTATCTCGAAAGAACAGGATATTGTGACGGTTATATTTGTATTTTACAATTATGTGATAAACATAATTGTATAAAGCTAGGATGTTCAGAACAAACTTTGTTTAGAAGAAACGATAAATCTGCTCTAGAATTTCTGGCGAGTCATTTCCCGGATGCATAAGTAAGCATGGAAGTATCGTGTGATTTTTAAAGGACGTTTTTCGAATATTGGCGGAAATTTCGGTACGTGGATGGGATGTGAAAAATCATGCTGATACCCACATACGTCAGTGCTGGCTAAAGCACTAGTCAGCATACTCCTCGGGTATTTAAAGTTAAGAGCTTTTGACGCCAGGCGCTCTGCTAGACACTCTCTTGTAACAGGAATCCGCTAACCTAATCTTCAACAACGCAAGACCTTAACCTTATCCTATCTTATATTACAAAAGGTACTCGGCACCCATCCAGAGAATGGATATTGTACCTACGCTCTCTAAAGGGGCGTCCTCGGGAGGAAGGATGAGGCGAGGGGAGACGCCCGGCAATCAGATCCAAGCGTCGGTACTACAATGACAGGGTCCCTAAGTTTCCACATGTAGACACCCTGACAGACGGACAGACATACCGGGAGCCCTACCCCATATAGGGGTTTCGAATACGCCGGCAGCCAACCAAAAGCCGAGGGACGGAGAGAGTTACAAGGAGCATCCTTTTTCCCCTGCTACGCTACACCGAAACACCATCGCCGTCACTTCCGACCATTGGTGATAGAGAAGGATGAACGGTATGAAGGGACAGGAAATTCGGGGGCTGAAATAAACCACTCCAGCATTCATCTGGCGACCCGGGAAAACCCCAGAAAAATCCCATGGGTCAGATTGGGAGATTGCCGGTGACCGACCCCGGGACCTCCCGAATGCGGACCACAGACGTTGCCACCTGAGCCATCCCTCTCTGTAAGCCCAATCTT
Source organism: Deroplatys truncata (assembly GCA_030765065.1). Lineage (NCBI taxonomy): Eukaryota > Metazoa > Arthropoda > Insecta > Mantodea > Mantidae > Deroplatys > Deroplatys truncata. The sequence continues at coordinate 116,714,154 of CM060975.1, forward strand.
AGACAAAATACATACTATGTGATGTTCTCAAGGTGGAGAGGAGGCAGAGGAAAGGCAAGGTGTTGTCTTGAAATGTCATATTATTCGTTATTATGGATAGTTTTACACCCAACCACATGTTATCGATACCAGCTTCAAAAGAATTTTCATGGGTAAAACATTGTATTTTGCACCCGAAGTCCTTTGAATAAATACCTTCTTCATACTCATAGCTTGAGGATTATGCTTTAGTTGACTTTTGCAGCAGTTTAGCCTTCTCCCTGTTTATTCTTATACAATTTTGCTACTACTGCTACAGTAGTAGAATTAGTTTACTAAATATTGTATCCTATAAGATATTAATGATATATGTAGCCTATAAAGAGTGCTATTTGTCAAGTAATATTTGATAGTTCACAAGTTTCAGATTCTGTTTACGCACTTCGTATACAAATTAACAGAACTACTGTTATTTACTGTTTGACTATAGCATTAATAATGCAAGAAATAAAAGAAATATTAACGTGTCACAATACAAAAAAAGAATATTCCAGATATATTGTGTGCTATGCAACAAAACGTTTTAAAAAAAATCCCTCACTCTAAACCACAATTTACAAGGAAAATGTTTAGTTTTTTCTGATCTTTTAAAAAATTGGTCTAGCGATTTTTATTGAAACACCATGTGTTTATATCTCTGTATACCAAATAAATAGTATACCTTAAATGTTCTATTAATAGCTTGTAAAGATCTCTTCATTCGTAATTCATTTTGTATATCTGGTAAACCATAAGAAGTAAACAAAACCTTACCAGTTATACAAAATATGTAAGTTCTAAAACACACAGTTTATTTCATAGTTTCTTATCATCAGTCATTTCTAAGATATTTTTTGTTATCAGTTTGAAGTTTTTAATACCTTGTCATTTTTAAAGCGTTGTCACCATTCAATTATTTCTCGCGAAGTTATGGAAAGAGTATGGAATTTTAAAGCCTGAATATAACATTTTAGCCCCCTGCATTTCTCTTTTAGCTGCAACGAAATGTGTAAAAAAAGCATTTCTAAAAACTATTCACATGAAGTAGATATACAAATAAGGTTTTTATAAGAATAGTTTGTACACGAGATATAAAAATAAACGATAGAGAAAGCCACGTGAATATAATAGATCAGATTTTATTTTATCACCTAAATAATCTTTTATTGAAATGAAATGCAATTTAAATGAAAATTATGTCTATGGGGGAAATTTTAAACCAATAATATTTTAAGTTTCAGCTCTTCAGTCCCTGTTTTGTTTACATTCTATTATATTTAAATACATAGCTATTTAGACTAGGAAGTTTTTAATGAAGGACCTTATGTGGCGCTTGAGGTATTATAACTATGAAATATGCTTTTTTCGACGATAATGTGTTTTGATTCCCTTGCCGTTCGTGCTGTCATGGTAGAAATTGAATTCTCTGCATTCAGTACTAGTACCTAACCTCCCTGAGTAGTTTTCCTACTTTGCTACACGTATATACATAAACTATATTAAATCTTAGCTTTTCATCATTACCATCATCATTATATCATTAGTCTCTTTCGGCTTCATTTAAATTAAATAACTAATCAATCCATCCATCTCTTATTAGGTCAGCCACGAATTCTTTTACCCTTTGGTTTATAATCAAAAATATTTAGCGGTATTCGCTTTTTCTTTCTTTTTTTTCCTAATACATCTTCATTATACTAAATATTTTTAATTCATTTCGAATTTTCTTGATTTTTCTTTTTATCAAATAAAGTGTACCATGCTACATGTTTTAAAATTTTCATTTTAGCTACCTCTATTCTTCTTTCGAGAGTTTTGTTTATTATCCAGCATTCCAACCCATATTGTATTAGTTATAGTCTGTAAAACTTCAACCGAGTTTCTCTTCTTACTCTTGTTAATGACCTTTTAATTGACCCACATATCTGTTGAAATAAACTCAATCTCTTTTATTACTTTTATTTGTTGAATAAGACAAACTGATACCCCCAAATAATTAAAATTCATTATTTGCACCACTTTTTTATCATTTATAATTATCTTAATCCTCATTGGTTCTTCACCATAGAAATCCATGACTTTAGTTTTGCTTTCTGGTATATTTTGTAGATTATATTTTGGGTGTTTGATTTAAACCAAATACACTTCTTAGCTTTTTATATATTTATTATTGCAATCCTGGAATATAATCATGTCTAATATTTGAATTAAATTGTACCTGAGACTTTACTTCCTTTTATTTCTTAACATCTACTTAAAACTTACTTTATTCAGGAGTTAAGTAGAAGCTGTAAGTTACTGATGCTTAGATTTTAGATAGACCATAGATTTTAAAAAATATTATTTGTCCAGCTTGTTGGAGGATGTACCGTTGCAGACTAGAAAAAAGATGTATCTTCACGATGGAGCACCACATAAGTGTTACAGTACGCCGTCATTTAACCAGAGGCTTTCCTGGTCGTTGAATGGACAATTTGGACCTGTACCTGGCCCCCAAAAGCTCCAGATCTCAATCTGCTAGAGCTTTATTTTCGAAGTGATATGAAAAGTAAAGTTTACAGGTTAAATCAGGCTCTTTGGAGGAACTTCATCAACGTATCTTTCAAACAGTTGAAAATATTAGAAATAATCAGACATCTTCATGCGAGTGCGTCGCAATTAGCAGATGAGGTGCGAGCATGCGTACAAGCAAGCGCTACCCCACGTATGCTGTGATGCTGTTAGATGAAGCCAACTCACATATCTGCAGTTGTTAAAGGTACTTTGGTATTTAGATGAAAACAAAATAGCATTGATTTAATTTCATTCGTTGTGACACTAAAATGTAAACAATGTTTTCAATCATAATAAAACAATGCTATAAGAGTAATCTCAAAATGAAATACAGCACATTATACTTTTACTCAGTTCTTAGTATCACGAAATAGAGAGTATGCATATGTTTAAGGACTTTAGACCAGTATTTTGATATATCGCTTTCCATAATGTGACCGTTGACTACGAGTTTTCATAATCATTAGTTATTACTAATACACGGTACCGAGGAAGCGAAAGGTTACCTATGTGCCTGCTGGTTTTGTTTACATATAAATCTCAAACTCTCACTCCTACTTCTTGTTATATTTACATGATAGCGGACTAACATGAGTCTTCGCCTCTGTTTGTTGACATCTCTAGGCTACTGCAGCGTTTGAACCCGATTTATTAATTAATTATATACATAATTATAAAGTGTCACATAAACATTTTTCTTATTGGTTTGCAACTTATCATTCCCTTAAATCTGCACACTTATTTCACTTTCATCCTGTATAAGATAGTTCACTTGTTTCCTTTATTTACTTCAATTTTCAGATGTCGTCGTACATTAGTAGTCCCTGTGAAATGGTTTGCTTTATTGTAATAATGCTTCTCATTGTTACAGGATGCATAAAAGCTTGAAAAAAGGACTAAAACGTAGTCTTAGGATGGACTAGCACACGATTTTCTTTTGATGCAATGTGTTAACGTTTTAATTCACAGCATAGATCCAGGAAAAGAGAAAGCCACAGTTTGAAGGTGATGAATGCAGGTTATTTATAACACAGGACAATGGATATTCCAACAGAGCGGCCAGTTTATATCGAGGTTCGAATGATTCATGTAGGTAATATTTCTGCTTGGCAGAAGGGTCCAAAATAAAGCCAATATGACGATCTTTCGCGACCACATAGTGAAGTAACGGAGAAATAACATCGGGCTTACATGCACAAATAGCAATAGGGGCAAAAGTGAACGTTTCTGATACTTACAGTTAGCTCTCATATTTACAGGATAACTTAACAATTCTTGTCGCAGAAGGAAACTGAAAGATACCTATGGGTGTCGATCAGGCTTGAAAAATCCAATGCTACGGCCGGAACTCCAACTACGGAACATTTCCTTGCCTATATTGCGAGATGCCTGACAGGATAAAGGGCATTGAACTTTCTCATTTAGTTCAAGGCGTTGTAAAATATTCTAAGCTATTGTATAATGCAAGTAAGTTAACATTTACAACCAATTTTGAAAAAATCTGAGGTATGTACCCACATAACTTTCTCTACTCTTGTACAAACTGTTTTTACAAACACTTATTTTCCACCTACTTCATGTTAATCGAGATAAATTTTCAGAAACTGTCTTATTCCTAATTTTCTAGTAGGTACAAGGGGAATATGGTAGGCTTTAAGCGACAGTAGACCTGGTTGCTATGTGGAGCATTCCATTCTCTTTGCATGTCCAGAACATAAAAAAACAAATAACGAATTCCATTTGAGAAAACGTATAAGTATTGGAAAATTCAAACAAATAATAAGGAAATCTCAAAAATGGTTCACTGAGCAAAACAAAACAAAAACAACAGGAAAACAAAAATGTATATCACGTAAATTGTGTGTTTTAACGAGATTTAAATATTTTGTGTATTAGAAGTTTGTCTATCTCTTACGGTTTACCAATTATGCGAAAGTCATCAAAATGAAGGGTACTTTTGGGGAAATTCCCTGAAAATTAAAGACATAATTTCATTTTCCATAAAAATATCTTAAACATATGATATTTTAATCAAAATTAAGATAATCAAAATGTCCGAAAAATGTTCCATGAAAAGGTTAGTCTTGGGTGGGGAATTTCCTTGAAAATCTTATTGTCGCATCCTTGGAAGATACTCAACTCAAATACCAAGTTCGGTATTTATACAACTTTTTGTTTTTGAGCTATGCTGTTAATAGACAAGACACACATACGGATATGTTTCCAAAATTGTTTTTTTTTTGGACTCAGGGCACCTAAAAGCATGTATTTTCTGTGAAATCTCGGTATCGAATTTTTGGGTGGAATGCAGTAGTTCCCCTGCTTACTATTGAAGTTGAGGCAGTATTTTATATCACAACACTGTGAATGCCAGAATGATTATAGTGTAAATTAACATTATTGTATGACAATGATTTGAAATGTTTGTTAATTATAAGCATTGTTAGGAAATAAGGAGCGGGTAACAATGTAGCGAGGGGGTGAGTTGTTTATCAATTAGAAGAGAGAAACAAATGACGTCAGAGTAGCGCGCTTTTCTTTAGAAATGGAGGAAATATCTTCCCTAGAGCATATGTGTTCGTAATTTTGATTGGATATAAAAATAGACGCTAATATTGGCGCGTTTTATTAACCAATAGCAGCTCAATTATAATCTTTAGGCATATCGGGGTGAGGGAGTATAAATTCCGAGCCAGAGACGGGTAACGCGCAGTTCTACAGAAACATTCACAAGTTACACGTCGCACAGTTCAACAGGATCATTCACACGTTACACGTCGCACAATTTAAGAGAATCATTCACGCGTTGCACGTCGCACAGTTTTACAGAATCATTCACAAGGCAAACGTCGCGCAGTTAAACAGAATCATTCACGGGTTACACGTCGCGCAGTTCTACAGAATCTCTCGCGTCGTAAAGTTAGTTAAAAGATGTGAAATACGCGAATTAATAATGTGCGGCAAATAAGTGATAATAGTTACATTCGAAAATACAACAGTTTCAGTCGGGCGTGTATCAAGAGTAATTATGTGAAATGAATAAAGTGTGACGGCAATAAAAGTGTAAAAATAAATTCTTTTAACAGTGTTATCTTTTAGTAACAACTCCTTTCCGTTTACACACCCTGTTTAAGAGATTTTGCTCGACTGGGTAATAATAGCTAGCCGTAGGACAAAGAACTCAAAATTCAAAATAATAAAACAATAACAGGCGCTCAGCAATAAGATAACACGAAAGATACCGCGACAAAGTAGATTTTGTATTGAAGGAGTTGAATTGTATTTCAACTGTTGGGGAGTCGAACTTGAAGTAGTTGCAATCACACGTATGGTAAAATGTTTCCGGTAGCCTTCGCCCCAAGTTTAAAAATATTAACTTTGTAATTTGACTGTTTCTTTAAATATTATATATTTATGTTTGCCCGACTGCGTCAGTATTTATTTTTAGAGACATGAATGTCTTAGCATGGAGTGGTGCGACTGAAGAATGTAGGCTTACACAGATTATAATTTGTACTTCACTCCATTTATTAATGCTGGACACTATTTAAATAACACTTCACTGATATAGAGAGAGAGCTGCGAGATTTGTTTTTTATTAAATGCTTGCACTTTTTAACACGTAAACTATTTTTGTCTCACACAAAATACGTATTAAATTTCTTGAGGACGCACCTCGCGTCCTGTTAAGAACACTGTCTACAAGCAACTGACTTCTGAATCTGTAAGTTTTGCTCCATTTTAGTTTCTGATTGGCTAATCCTAGTCCAATAGAATATCTTCATTTAACTAAAGCTTTTTCTGGTTGTTGTTTGGCTATTTTATAGACTGTCACAGAAATTACGTAATTGTTTCCAAGAATCACAAGTAGCATTATTAAACTTTCAAATTCATTATTGCCTCAAGGTTACCTCATTGTTAGTAACCTTTTACCTATTATTCTCACAGCTCCTAAATTATTAAATTAGTAATACATTCACATAACATTATTACACATGTATACAATAATATAAACATATAAAATGACTGTTACATTCATGTTATATATTATATTATACATATTGCTTTAGGCGGGCTGTTATTATATTTTATATTATATAATTTGACTGAAATCATTTAAGTGTTAAAAATACTGCCTCACTATACACAGTAGAAAAAGTAAAAAACACTCAGTAGTACTTATAAATACTGAAAATCTGGATGCGGTGTAAGAGTGCAATGAAATATTTATGGAATATCATATGTAATTTCACAGAACTTACGAATTTATCTGATGAGAATCGTAACCTCGAACCTTATTTGTGTTGTTTCAAATCAACTCGCCAATGAATGAACAATTGAATGTGTTACTAATCAAGTTACCAAAGTGTGAATGAGAAAATAGGAAGCCATGCTAAGGACTTTTACACCCTCATCACCCTCCGCCGGCTATGAACCCGCGACCTCGGGAACTAGAGGCTAACGTGGTACCCCTGTACTACGGAGGACGACATCTAGAGTGGAGAGTGTTTAATAACATTATGGAAAATAAACGCAATATTATTTATTTTTTCTCATTGTATAAAAAAATCAGTCTTAGTTAAAAGCATTGCATCGCAATTCATCTCACTGGGTCAGGAGGGCTCAAATTTATAACAAAAATAAATTTTGTAAGCGCATTTATTTGTTTGAAGAATTCAACAAAGACCCTAAAACTCAGAGCAGCTGGTGACTTACACGTAAAATATGAGTAATATAAGCCCTTTCTCCACAAAGGAAGCATGCATTCTCATCAACTTCCTCAGACCTTTCTGTTATGTATCTGTTCCATTTAATTTAACATGTGGTATAATACGAAAAGAGCATAAACTTCTCTTGAGGTAGAACGTCAGCTGGCAACTGACATTATGTAATTTCACACGACAATAGAGTGTACGTTATAACAGAACATTCCCTTCTTAAAGGGATTTTCTTCCTTTTTGATATACATGACATAGAAATGCACAATCATGTACTAACACTCTCACCACACGAGTCTTGCCGCAAGCTAAATATGCTTTCGCTAGAGCTACAAAGCTAGGGAGCACGATACGAGTGCATCCTGGCGTAATATTGCTATACTTTCCTAGAACTCAAGCAAGAATGGCGCTATGAAACTCGTGGTGCAGGAACAGCAGCAGCACTAAATAAACCGTAGTTCCTTTTCTGTTTTATACTGTAAAAATAAAAATGTTGCACTGTAGTAGAAGATTCCGAAAACTACGTTGGGTGCAGCAAACACAATGTTTCTATGGAATAGCCTGAAGAGAATGGAGGATCGACGGATTTAATATCTGGTTTGCCTTTCCTTCTCCGCTTACTTTTGCTATACTCCGCTACTTTCCTATACATGAATAAAGAATTAGTTACGAACGAAATATATAGCATCTGTTTCTGTTAGGCAAAAGTTACATTGACGATATGCCGCTTGAAAGAAGTGATAAATGTTGCCGTTCTTATCTGACCATACAGATTTACGAGGGTTATTTTGACTGCAGATTCCAAACCATCCAACAAAGTCACGTTGGCATTTATAACCTCTGACAAAGAGGCATTTATAGTCTGTTACAAATAAGCAGCACATCGTTTGTACCTTTTCTCAATTTTGCCAGAAGCATGTGAACGATATCACTAACGAAACCTATTATTTTCACAGGAAATTTTTCAGAATTTAGGCGTTACATAAACCCAAAATAAAAATTCACAAATACGAAATAAATATAGTAACTTCTTATTTCAGAGGAACAAAGATAGGTGACCTCACACACTAAAGATATCACTACTATAACGTTACTAAATTTAAAAGATGAAATTACAGTTCTTGTGGCGATGAATAGTTATGGCATCATATCGGTGCTTACGAAGGGTATAGGGTACACGTCTTTGCAAAACTTTTGTCCAATGAACCTGCGTGTAGGTTTTGATGTATTACTGGTACACATCATACGTCACTCTGTCCTCAGGTGAGTCGGAATGAATTTGGGTGTGTGGGTTCAGATACACTGGAGCGATGAGACAGAATAAATGAGATAAATGCTAATTAATTGTTCAACACAAGCCGTGTGTAGGACAAGGTTGTAAAGATAGAATCAGACTGAAAAGCTCAGTGCCATGGCCGAGATTTCAACTACGGATGTTCCGGTTTCCGTCCGGTTGCTCTAACTCAGCTACCATAGCAACAAGCCGGCACGATATTAACCGGTTTACCATGAAAAATGCGAGTCAGTTGGGGAACTTAATAACGTACGTAATGGCATTGCTAGCTCAGTTGGTTATATCAACCGGACGGAAACCGGAATATCCGTGGTTCAAATCGCAGCTCTGGCATTGCATTTTTCATTGTGATTCTAACTTTCCAAAGTATACACAATATAGTGTTAAGTTTCTTTGGTCGCGTTGTTATTCGTACGGTTTTCAGGATGTTAGCAGGAGCCGTCATTCTACTCCAAATTCTCAATACCTACATATTTGGCACAATGAGTGCATGCCAGTAACTTATACATTTAAACTATAATGTAATCGATGTTTACAAGAGGTATCATTGCAATTGCATATATCTATCCTGTCTTCATATAAAGGATGACTTAATCTCTAAGATCTATGGAGTCTAAGATATGGACTTATTGAAGACTTATTGTTTATGGAACATAAGCTCTAACAGTAACAATTCTCATGCTATAGCCACAAAAGGTAAACAATAAAGACTCGATACCGCATCACAGTTATGAGCTAGGCACTCGCCATCAAACGGGTCCAGCCAACCAATACAATTTAAGCTCCTCTCCTCCCGTACAGTCCTGCTTTCTCCTCCTTCAACTTGTATGGCCCATATATGACCCTGTTTAAACAATGTCACAAATGTGTATATTGAAGGGAACTGAAATTAGATTTCTGAGACTGGTGGAAGGATGCATGGAGTTGGATCACATAAGTAATAAAGCTATGACTATACGAGATTGAATATAAGAAGATCGAATTAATGATAACCCTCGTTAGCTCCACACTACGAAAACCAATTGGCCAATACCTAAAGCCTAAGCGTACAAGTAAATAGAAGTTTTATAGCGAACTCTGTCTACACATTCTTGATCTTGTTATTTTCTCTACTACGTATAGTAAGTAGGGAAAGTATTGCATTCCACCCAAAAATTCGATACCGAGATTTCACTGGAAATATATGTTTTAAGGCGCCCTGAATCCAAATAAAGCACTTTTTAGAAGCTTATCCGTGTGTGAGTCTGTAAACACATAACTAAACACGAAAAGTAAGATAAATATCAAACTTTGTATTTATCTTCCAAAGATGCGACACAAAGAGTTTTAAGAAAATTTCCCCACCCCAAACTACCCTTTACAGGGAATATTTTTAGAAAATTTTGATTTCCTAAAAATTGGCTCTAACGATTTTGATTAAAATACCATATATTAAAGACAATTATTTGACAAATAAAATGTAAAATAAAGAGATTTGGAGGTTGTTACGCTACATCACTAAAACGTTCTTACTTTGAACACGTTTCGGGGGAACGGTTTGCCCCCATCGTCAGCATGTTTCCAACTGATTTCGCCGGTTATTGTCTGGGAATTGATTTGGACTAACAAGTCTAAAAAGAAACAAAAGATTCATCGATATTGCCGCACGTACTAACTAAAAATATGAAGGTAAGAACAAGTGTGCACAGTTTCAATCCAAACTTTGGAATAAAACAAGATATAAAACTGTACTTGAAACTAGAGATTAAAAAGAAACACACGGCTGCTGATATAAGATACCTACACCTTTGCTTACAACACAAAGTTTCGCCAAACTTCGTCAGAAAATACGTAAAATTCAATCGCAATGTAAAACATCAAACAACGGCAGACAAGAAAGTAATCGAAATTGAAAAGAACAAACATTATGAACACTTACAGGACTTAGACCTTAGAATCTATGAATTACACTTATGGTTATTGAAAGTTTTAGGACAACGCTTAAGGGAAAATTTACGGTCAAATTTCCTTACGATACTTGGCAAGAAAATGAGCGCCAAAACAATAAAACTAAAAAGGAAACTAAACAACCTAATATTCAAACAACAAAAAAACTTCCTGGAACACCGGAAAAAATCCCTTAGACATAATCAAAAATCGAAGGCAACACATAAACACAACCAGAATAATGAGTCACAACAGGCCAATATGCAGTTAACCCCTCAAAAGGATCATTCACTAGCACTGAGTTATCTGTCTTGAAATACAGAAAACGTCATTGCTGATAGTGAACTAGCCTCCAATCACCTAACAGATAATGATAAAAGAATAATAAAATCACAGTGTGAACCAATATTGGACCAGATACAAGCCCAAAAAAGGTTATCAAATCTCTGAAGTCAAAGCCTGTAGTATACACCAAAGCAGACAAAGGAAACTCATTAGTGATATTAGACCAAGAAGATTATGAAACTAGGGTTATACAATTACTATATAGCCCATAGTACATAGAAATCAACAAAACTCCATTAAAAGAATGAACCAAGTCACTCCAAAACACACTGATAGAAACCAAAATATTAACAAAAGCCGAAAAACCCAGAATTAAACCAGATTTTCCCACCATACCTACGTTATATGCACTACCAAAAATACACAAAATCGATAACAAAATGAGGCCCATAGTGAACTACAAAAACTCTCCCACATATAAACTAGCAAAATGGCTTTCAAATACCTTCAACTCCATGCCCGTGTTCAAAAGTCTAAGCATAAAAAATTAATTAGAATTAACCAGTCACCTTTCTGATATAAATGTATCGCCCACAGACATGATGGTATCATTTGATGCCAATGTACTCTTCCCAAGCATACCAAAAGAAGAATTATTACCACTCCTAGAAACTTGCATATTAAACAACGGCACACCTAGGGCACAAACAGAAGATTACTAAAAAAACTAACAAAATTATGTCTGGACCAGAATTCCTTTTCATTCCACAAAAACATTTTTAAACAAACCACAGGCCTAACTATGGGAAACCCCCTTTCACCATTTTTAGTTGAACTATATATGAGCCATTTGAATGCCATATTACTAAATCTTTCCCACATCTGTTCAACACCTGGTATATATACGTAGATGATATCTTTACTATTGTTCCAAAAAAATTACAGAAGATGCTTTGAAATTATTGAATTTACGAATAAAGATCTATATAATTCACAATAGAAAGAGAAGAAAATGGCCAATTACCTTACTTAGACAACAGGATCATCAGAAATAATGCACACAACAAACTAACGTTCGGACTTTATAGGAAACCAACACACGGAGAAAATTATATTAAAAACAATAGCTACAATCCTACAAGACACAAACATGCAATTTTAAATAGCATTACTAACAGGTTATTACATATAGCATTGGAGAAAGAGGAATACCAGAAAGAATACCAACACATTATGCACAGAGCCACCATGAATGGATAGCAGAAAAAAACAGTAGATAAGAAGATAAAAAAGTTTGAAAGACAGAAAAATACCCAAGGAACGACTACTTTATTCAGACAACAAAAACCACAAACATATAGAAAGTTCATTTACCACCCTTGGACACATCATAAATTTCAAAGGATTTTCAAGAAATACATCGCCCTGACTCCACAGAATAACCACAGTATACAGAAACACTATGCAACAGAACAAAAGACCCTATCCCCAACGATAAATCAGCTGGTATATATGAAATAGTTTGTAATGACTGTAATCTGGTATACATAGGAAGAACCAAAACAAATATTGAAATAAGGCCTAAAAAGTATATGCGATGCAGTTACCAAAAACGGATGGAAAAATTAGCAGCATCACATTTCTGAACTTCAAACCATGAAATTACTTCAAACATAAAACTCTTAAAGCCGGTCGACAGCAGCAATGAATTGGACATCTGGGAAAAAATACATATCGCCAACACAGGAATCACCTAATGAATTTCAAACTACCGCCACCCAGCAGGCTTTGGAGGTTCATCAACCCAACACCAGAGAACACCACTAACCACACACATTCCCCATACAATGACCGGTAAAATCAGTTGGAAACATGTTAACGATAGCAGCAAACCGTTCTCCCGAAACGCGTTCAAAGTAAAAACCTTTTAGTGATGTAGTGTAAAAACCTCCAACTCTCTTTATTTTAAATTATGGCACATCGCTGTTACTAGCTTCTCAATTTTCAAAATTGATTAATAAAATGTATATCTTGAATTTTCGGAGAATAGCCTATGAAGTACTCTTCATTCGCAGAGAATTTTGTATAATCTTGTATAACTGATAAACGTTCAGCGATAGACGAAAACGTACTTTACAAAAAATGTAAATCTGTTTAAAAACTAATTTATTTCAAATAAGTTTTTTGTGGCATAAGCCGTTTCTGAGATATCCGTTATTAAGGGTTCCAATTGCTCATTTCTTGGTTATTCCCTTAAAGTCCTTTCAACATTCAGTTGTTTCTCGTGATTGCATGGAAACAGTATGAATTTTCAGGCCGGTATATAGCGTCCAGTTCCTAAACATTTGACTGTCGCTGTTTCGTTTGTATCTATAACGAAATGTATAATGTAGCTATCTCTGCAAAGGTTTATTTGGATTAAAATGTAGTGGAAAGATAAGATTGAGTAAGAATAATTTGTGTAATAATAATAATAATAATAATAATAAACGATTTATGTGAATATATAACATCAGGCTTTTTTAATTTCTCTACCGTATAGTAAGTAGGGGAAGTATTGTATTGCACCCAAAAATTCGATACCGAGATTTCACCGGAAATATATGTTTCGAGACCCCCTGAATCCACAAAAAGCATTTTTGGAAACTTGTCCGTGTGTGCGTCTGAGTGTGTGTCTGTGAACAGCATAACTCAGAATCTAACAATCGGATGAACACCAAACTTGGTATTTAAGTTCAGTATCTTCCAGAGATGCGATACGAAGGTTTTCAAGAAAATACCCCTATCCCAGATTACCCTTTACATGGAACATTTTTCGAAACTTTGTATTTTCTCAAAAACGGCTCTAACGATTTTGATTAAAATATCATATGTTTAAGACATTTTTATGGCTAATAAAATGTATATCTTGAATTTTCTGGGAATGTCTCCAAAAGTATTCTTCATTGGGAACGACTTTTGCATAACTTGTAAACCATAAGAGATAGACAAAATTTTACTACACAAAAAATGTAGATCGCATTAAAATACACAATTTGTCATATACATTTTTTTTTTGTTGTTGAGTGAACCATTTTCGAGATATTGCTTGTTATTCCCATAAATTTTCCAATACTTATACTTTTTCTCAAATGGGAATTCGTTATTCATTTTTTGTCCTGGTAATGCAAAGAGAATGGAATACTCCACATAGTAACCACCTCTTAAAATATTTGACTATCGCTTAAAACCTACCATATTCCCCTTGCATCTACAAGAAAATTAGCAATAAGATTAACATGAAGCATGTGGAGAATAAGCGTTTGTAAAAATAGTTTGTACAAGAGTAGAGAAAGTCATGTGAGTATAACACATCAGATTTTTTTAAGGTGTAGTCAACGTTCTCCAAAATGTATTCGCTAAGCAATGCATCCAACATGATTAATAGTTTGGACACAATTGCCTACGTAGCTGCGGCTAAGCCGGACAAATAAGGCGATCTACGGATTCTCTGATGAAAATTGCATTATGTAATATAACATCCTGTTTTAGTGTAGCAGGGTAACACCGTAATTAAAGCTGCCATCTACTCAATGTATCCGCTATCCGGTTATACCATGTGTATTAAAGTTTCGATAGATGATTTCATTCAGAAAGAAGTAAAAAGCATTATATAACCTTCACCTTCTACACCTGAATTGATAAAAGTTATCGAGATTTTTGTCTATACTAAGTGCATATAAAATGTATGTGTAAACGGGCATCTGTGCTTTATGTTCTGTTAAACTCACGCGTAAGCTCTAATAACGGCAAGTCCCCTCCCATTTGTAGGGACAAGCAAGTACAGCAGGGTGTTTGTTACATGCGTTTCGCCAACATATCTGGAAATAACTTGAAGTTTACATCCATACGTATTATCATAACGTTGAAATGGATCTGAAAGAAGTATTTCGGCCTCCAACGTACTTATCGGTAATTAACATTGTGAGTGAAACATTTCGTTCCTATAAACTACTTCATTCGTTCACACTGCTTATCTTGAGTAATTGGAATGAAGTAGTTCATGAAGCCTGATAAAGATGATGAATCTCTTATAAGCGAGTTCATTCGCTATGTCTCACTCATAAAAGGAAGTTTAAATGCTACTAGTCATTATTGGAGCAGCAATAATGTACATTTTTGAGACAGTTTAAAAAAATAGCCAATCAACAACCAAAAAAAGCTTTAGTTAAATGCAGGTATTTTATTGGAGTAGGATTAGCCAATCAGAGACTTTAAATACAGAAATTTACAAGTTTAGATGGTTGAAATCAATTCAGTTACCCGAGAACAGTGCTCATAACTGGTTACATTGCTTGTGCGTCCTCGAGAGATTTAATACGTATTCGTGTGAGGCGAAAGATAATTTTACGTGTTAAAAAGTGTAATTAATTAATAAAAAGAATCTCACAGCTCTCTATATCAGTGAAGTGTTATTTTAATCGTATCAAGTATTAATAAAAGGAGTGAAGAAAAATTATAATCTGTGAAAGCCTACATTCTTTCGCATCACGCCCTGCTAAGAGAAACGTGCCTCTAACAAATACTGACGCAGCCGAGGCAAACAATATATAATATTTAAAGAAACAGTAATAATATTTTTTGAACTTGGGGCAAAGGCCATCTGAAAATACATTTGGGGCGAGGGCTACCGGAAACTGGGTACCATATGTGTGGTTGCAACAACTACTACAAGGTCGGCTCCCCAACAGTTGAAATATAATACAACTCCTTCAATACAAACTACTTCAAATTGGCTACCAAAGCTCAGGGCAAATAAGAATACAACAAAATACCTTCTTCAAATTGAAGCATATTTATCCTTAGCATGGCTTCCTTCGGAAGGGAAGTAAAGCCGTTGGTTCCGTGTCGTAGATTTACGGCACGTAAAAGAACCTAAAGCCTTATAAAGACTTCTGAGAAAAATTACGGTCTTTCACAGCAGTTAAAGAGTATACATAAACAAAAAAATCTCAAAAGTGCAGCATATGTTTTGAATGATTCGCTTATCAACTTCCCAAAACTGTCGTTAATTTTAGAGTATCTACATTAAACTTTTTGTTAGTGCAGTTACTTCAGAAGTGTTAAACTCATAAACACAATTTAAAATAATGAAAAGAAGTAGGTACTCTTCTAATGCTGATGAAAACTACAGATCCCTCAAGCCTAAGTGCAGCGCTAGCATACCGGAAAAAAATAAAAGGGAAGGAAACAAGCGAAGTATACATTTCTCATTCTCTTTTTATTCAGACCAGAGGGTGCGGAAAATGCGTAATAAAGAGCAAAATTAAACAGTTTATGTTGAATGTAGATATATTTAGAGGGTGGGGAAAGGATTTATATAATAGACTCTCCTCGAGGAAGAACTTTGTTCATTCATTCCCTCTTTTTTTTTTTCCTACGAGACCATGGGCAAGTTTGGAAGGGGGAGAATCTCGTTTCGCAGAAGTGCATCCTGTGTGTACATGTGTGCTTGCGTGGTTTCAAGTAATGGTGTGTATGGCATTGAAATGCTGTTAAGGGTAGGGAAAGGGTTGAAAAGAGGGAATGTGTGTATGCAGCACGCACACACACAACGCTGTTTGGAGGCTCTACTAGGGGGGGGGAAGTTCTAAACCGGGTGGGTTGAGTTTAAATCATACTGGAAAAGTTTTTCTCAGACCACAATCACGTCACTGTATGTGTGTGTGCAATGCCCTGAAGTGAGCTGCTTTCGAACGTTTCACCACCATGACGAAGGGTTAAAAGGAGGGCACATACCAGGGTGAAAAAGGGAGGGAAACATGGAGGTAGAGCTTGACCAACTCGTATAACTACGTGGGGCTATAAAACTGTATGCAATAGATGTGCGCGAAGGAAGGGGAATGAAAAACTGAAAGTTAATAAAGCCGAGGGAGGGATTATGGTTTATATGCAAACAATCACGCAGGTTACCACAAAAAAGGCCTTTGTGCCAGCCAAAAGCACCCCTATGGCCTCCACATAACTGCGTCTAGATTATCATCACAATTGCATTATATTATTCAAATCAGAAAAACATGCTTATGAACCATTAGTCTTGGGGAAAACAAACCTGTATTGATGATGAGAGACGATTGTACCGTTATAATCTGCCGTTATTGTACCAGCGCTTTAGATACTTTCTGCTGTCAAGTTGCCAACTCTTCGTCAGTGAATCTCTTTCAGATGTGTACACATTTCCCCTTCCTTAAAGATAAAGGTAAAGTTACGGATTCGTCCTCCGTGGTGCTAGCCTGTAGTTCCTGAGGTCGCGGGTTCAAACTCGGCAGAGGGCAATGGATTTTTACCTTCGGAAGGGAAGTAAAATCGGTGCTCCCGTGTCGTAGATTTATGACACGTAAAAGAGCCTCAAGCCTGATAAACAGACCTCTGAGCAAAATTACCAGTCTTTCACGTTCAATATAGAACGGGACGCTAAGAACCACAGCAGTTAAAGAGCGTCCATAAATAAAAAAACAAAATAAAGTTACGGACGAGCAACGGGGCTCCAGAAACCAGGGCAAAGCACCGCAAATAGGCCACAACGCCTCTTTCGCTTCTACGATGACCCCAGGGAGGAAGGGATGAGGGGAGAGATCCGAAGGGAGATCAAATGCGGATGGTGACGGGCGCAAGCATTCACGGGGACCCTAACGCATCCAGATCGATCGCGTCCGCCACCGCTCGGATCCAACTGCAAACCCCTAACCACCGGGAATCCCCGAAAGGGTCGCCCGCCCGAGAGCACCCGAGGTGTGTCCTAACTGAAGTTTCCGCCAGGAAGAAACCTCTATGCAGGGCATATACGCCGCGCAGCCGCAAACCGCCGAACACCGTCGCCTGGTCCTAAAACCACTCCAGCATTAGCCTGCCGACCCGGGGAAACTATGAAAAACTCATGGATCAGATTGGGCGGTCGCAGGAGATCGAACCCGGGACCTCCCGAATGCGAGTTGCATACTTTACAGCTACGTCACCTCCTGGGTTTCCCTTTCCTTTACCATCGAGTTTTCTCTGCTTGTTATGTTTGGGAAAAAGCAACAGCTATCATGTTTCCTTTTTCGGCACACAGACCTTGCGGTCTGTATGGGAGATCAATTTATTCACAGTAGCAGCGAGCAGCGAGGGTTACCACAATTTTTAAGGGTACTAAGTAATTAAGGTCTACTTTTTGTACCTAATAGGACCCAAGATACTGTTTCAAAGTGTTATTGTAACGTGGATGCAGCGTAAATTCATTGTAATGTATTAATCTGTCATGCTTGCCATAAATTTTTTAATAATTCTTCTTAGGTTGGAGCGTTAGTATTAAAGCATTTTTATGTTATACTTAAATTAGTCAGAGTGATTTTCTGAATATAAAAGCAGAGTTAAATGATGGATCTGCATCCCTTTGGTATTCGAAAAGTGAAATAAATACAAAGTTAGTATACAAGAAAGTACTGTAAGGTTAAGTTAGGTACATAATTCTATTGTTTCTGTAATGTTATATCTATCTAAAGAAAATAAAATACCTGAAGTGAAACGAAATAAGTAAATATTAGAAGAAAAAATTGTAGTATGATAAAAATAGTATTGAAATCCAACCTCAAATCAGAGCTACGACTGGCCACTACAATTATGTCTCTACCAGCTCCTTCTGGAAGTGTTTATAAAGCAAGAGAATCTTCTGTTGAAGCCCGTGACAGTTGCACTGGAAAAGTTGTATTTAAAATATTCAGCGTTAAATCTACATTTCACTGCATGATGTGGGTATCAGTAAGTTCATTTTCATTACCAGACACACTATTGTGCTGTATGGTTGTTTCCATACGTAGGATTATTCGGTCTCTTTAGTTATATTTTGTCTTATCGAGCTCTCCTTTTGGCGCCAAAGAGAGGGCTCTGTTTCAAATAGTCCGGTATGACGTCAACCCTGTCTGGCTTGTAGAGAAGCCAAACGTTTTTACGAATAAATCTCAGGTAATGTATGTGTTATTGATGTTTTTGTGTAATATAAAACCCACGCCTTCCCCTTAATGACACACCAAGGTCGCAGGAGCTGCTAGCGAGTTTCGACCCCTCCATGTGCGTGTTGGAGTGATCTAAATTGATCATTTTCTGGTAACGCTTTTGGCTTTCAGCCCAGTATGTAACAATATTCATTTTTACAAACAAAAAATAGACGTAACTTACTTGATAGAGATAGACAGTCATAAGTAGTTAACATTTAAGGCTTTATTTCATTATATTGGTCCAGTACTAATCATTTATAACGCCCTGCAGTTGTGTTACTTTAATGTTGTCATTAATCATGCTCCCAAATATCAGGGAAGGACCACTTGATAACCCTGACATTTGGGACGTTCTCACGCTTTGGGCGAGGCCAAGAAAGTAAACTTATATAAGTAAGTTTATTAATGTGAACTACTTAAAACCTCCTATCTAGAGTCACTCAGGCTACGTCCTTAAGCTAAGGATAGAAAGATTAACGTCCAACAGGACGTGAGAAATCAATAAGCTGACCACGAATTATGTAGATTAGGCGATGGCTTTAAGACGGATATATAAAGGCTCACCTCAGACAAGTGGCATTGTGTGTTCTGGGGATGCTGCTGAACGGAGCTACGATGGACAGAGCCATATTCATCCTATGTCTCATAAGTGAGTGGTAAGGTGTAAAAGCCTATCTTCAGATCTGCCTAATAATATTGCTAAATTGCCTAAACTGTGAGACAGTAACTATGGTTATATATGCCATATATACATTAATGTAAATTATAATGTAAAATAATATTAATAATCAAAATACTGGTTATAGAAATAGAAGTTAAGGACTAAGGCAGAAGTAAGGCATGTATGTGCAAGTATAGCTGGAGCTGTGGAACCCTTGTTAAAAGCCGACAAACATATCTTTGTGTTAGAATTAGGGCCCAGGCAAAAAGGACTTGTACGGGAAAGTCATAAAAGCCAGACCTTGAGTCTTTGTGAAATAGAAAAGGCGACAAGGGAACACAACATATTTTTGTAGAGAGGCCACATGTCTGGAAACGTCGAACAATAGCCGGGTAAGTCTTCTGGAAGGTTCCAAGCTGAACGAAGACACACAATGAAATTTTAAGGAAGAATATGTTTAAAATCTTTAAGTACAGAAATGTTAGTTGTAGCGACCCCATCAGCCAGGGCGGTTGAGTATAAAGTGCTGCGATGTGAATAACATACATATAAGCTCTCAGAAGCAGGCGTTATTAGCTACTTCTCATAATGTAGTAGGAACGTTGAAATGTTATCAATTTAAAAGTCTATAGGAACGTGTGATAAATACTACATTTATTTCTAGAGCACGTATAAAATACTTGATTGCTCAGCGACCGCAAGTTTGGCTTACGAACGTGGTAGGGCTCGACCGCTCTGCAGTTCCAACTAACTTAAGTGACTGTGTAGATTATTACTAAGACAGTAAATGCGTGTGGCATTAAAGCATAGTGTTCTTAATTAACTTAATCAATTGTTAGAGTTGTTACTTTTTACCTTCCTTCCCGTATCACACCCTGCAAAGTTAAACATACTCTACCAAAAACCCAAATAATATCAGCCGTGGCAAAAAATAAAAATAACACTTTAAGAGTAACAACTAAAACACAAGTTAAATATCAATATCACCATAGTTCATATATTAATATATCGGACATGCTGCGAGTTATGCTCTCCCACCACAAGTATACCGCAACAGAACTTTTAATACTTCAGATTGGACAAATTATATAGGGTATACACAAACTCACTTTTTCGCTCTATATTGTATTATTATAGTCATAATAGTTTAGGGTATTGCTAGTCAATATTAAGAGTAGGATTTAGGGAGTAGGGGAATTAACCTAGGAAAACTAATACTCTTACATTTATATTGTATCATCATTTTATTAAAAATTTAATAGCTTAGTATTTTTGTTTAATGTTTCTTTATTACTTTGTCTCCTTCCATGTCCCCTATTGAGATAAAGGGAAGAACCACTACCTCGTTCTTACCCCTTTATAAATTGCTAAAAGTCATGCTGTCTTATCTAGGTTGTCAAAGACAAATGTCTAAACCACGAATGGGTTTAAATACGTCTTTAGCTCTCCTTGATATTCCTTTCATATAGAAATCTCTGAAAATGTCCATGTTACGTATTTTTTATATTTTACCCCTCAGTGTAATAATACTGTATGAATTATATTACATTCAGGTTAAGGGATAAAAGGAATCCCGGATATGGGCACTCAACCAAAAAAGAGCAAAATTGGCGGATGTGCAAAATTTCTGTCCCATTGAGTGAATTGCTCAAATCGATTCAGTATTTTCGGAGCTAAATGCACTTTTAACCCTCACATTTTCTCTTTATTTTTTATTGTAGTAAAATGCTTAATAAGCTGATTTAAGAGAGAAAACATTTAGATTATATTTCGCTAATGATCAAGTCGTATTAGCAGATGGTGAGGAAGGCGATTAGGAAGATGTAGGAAGGTCTAGTAATTAGTTTTGGAAAATAGGAAATTCGGGGGACTTATTGATACCTCCCAGTATTTGCCTAGCGACCCGGGGAAACACCCGAAAAGAAATCCATGGATCAGGAAGTTCGACCATGGAAATCGAACCCATGACCTCCCGAATCCAGGCCACAGACGTTACCGCCTGAGCTATCCAGCTCGGTAAAGGGATGATAGAAGAATTCGAGCATCAAATTATCCAACCCAGTGACCGAGAAAGTCCGAAAAATAACCTTCGAGCACACTGACGGGCTGGAACCTCCCGAACGCAAGTACACACGTTGCCGAGGCGCCACCTCACTCTGTAACCTCTGATTCCAAAGAACTAAATTAGATATGTAAATCACAATACCTTAAAAGTTTTTCCGGAGTTTTCCCTAACCTGAGAAGATGAGTACGGGTAACTCTAAGCTCTAGGGACCCCGGGCTCATTTGAGCAACATTTGAACTATTTCATCATTCCCGTCCAATACGACTCACACGATTCAAGGACGTTAAACTTCAAGGAAGAAGAATTTTAAAGGTTTGAGCTTAAAAAATCTGATGTGTTACACTCACGTGACTTTCTCTACTCTTGTACAAACCATTTTTACAAACGCTTATTCTCCATATGCTTCATGTTAATCGAGATGTTAATCTTATTGCTAATTTTCTTGTAGATGTAAGGGAAATATGGTAGGCTTTAGGCTATAGTCAAATCTTTTAAGCGCTGGTTGCTATGTGGCGCATTCCATTCTCTTTGTAAGTCCAGGACATAAAAAAGTGAATAACGAAATCTCATTTGAGGAAAAGTATTATAAAATTTAAGGAAATAACAAGCAATATCCCGAAAATGGTTCACTCAACAATAACAACAAATGTATATGACATAAATTGTGTATTTTAACGCGATCTACATTTTTTGTGTAGTAAAATTTTGTCTCTCTTATGGTTTACCAGTTATGCAAAAGTTGTTCACAATGAAGAATACTTTTGGATACATTCCCAGAAAATTCGAGATAATACATTTTATTTGTCATGAAGATATCTTAAAAAATATGATATTTTAATCAAAATCGTTTGAGCTATTTCTGGAAAATTAAAAATTTCAAAAAATTTTCCATCTAAAGGGTAATCTGGGGTGGGGGGGATTTTCTTGAAAACGTTCGTGTCACATCTTTGGAAGATACTGAACCTAAGTACCAAGTTTGGTGTTTATCCGACTGTTCGTTTCTGAGTTATGTTGTTCACAGACACACACACAGAAACACACACGGCCATGTTTCCAAAAATGCTTTTTTTGGATTCAGGGGGTCTCAAAACATGTATTTCCGGTGAAATCTCGGTATCAAATTTTTGGGCGGAATACAATACTTCCCCTACTTACTCTACGTAGTAGAGAAAGTAAAAACTTAATCTCGCGGGGCATTTCATATGTAACTAGATTTTAGGTTTTCGAAAATGATCCTTTATGGAAAGTTAAGAGAAATGGAATGACGCTGTGCTACGAAATAAAAACTGAGTGACACATTCACATGACTTTTTCTACCCTCTATCGCTTATTAGTGGGTAAACAAACTATTTACTAAAGTTTATTTTTCTATCTACTTCATTTTAATTCAAATAAACATCTGCAGAATTAGCTACATTACACATTTCTTTTCAGATACAAAAAGAACAGCAATAATCCAATGTTTAAGAAGTGTCTCTACATGCTTGCTTTAAAATTCCACACTATTTCCACGCAACTGTGAAAGACAACTCAATGTTGACAGGACTTTAAAGGAATGACGAGATAATGAACAATTTGAACTTTTAATAACGGATATCTCAGAAATGGCTTATGCAAAAAAAAAATTATTTGAAATAAATTGTGTGTTATAAAGAGATCACATTTTTTGTGTAGTACGTTTTCGTCTATTGTTTAACGTTTACCGTTATACAAGAATATTCATTCATTCAGTATCTGTTTACCCTCCTCTTACGTAGGACTTACACCCCCCAGGACTTACAAGCGGGTGCCTGGGGTCAGAAGCCCGTCGAGGAGCAGACACTCATGGATCAGACAGAACATCCAGGATGGGTGATCAGCCCGATGCCTGGTATGGGATGAAGGAAGTAGATGAAACGAAATGTTGGTGAAATGGATGAAAGGAAAGGTGATGATGGAGCAGTTGGTGGAATGAATGGCGGGGGAAACCGGAGAAGCCGGAGAAAACCCGCCCAGACGCCGCTTCGTCCACCACAAATCCCACATGCAGGTACCTGGGATTGAACCCGGGCCGCCTCGGTGGGAGGCGGTCTAACCACTCGGCCACGGCTACGCCCGATACAAGAATATACCTACAAAAATGTTCTTCCGAATGAAGAGGACTTCTAAAGCTATTTCCAGAAAATTAAAGACACACATTTTATTTATCATATAAATATTTTTAATATATGTTATTTTATTCAAAATTGTGGAGTAAGATTTTAGAAAATCAAAACTTTCGAAAAATTTTCCATGTAAAGGGTAGTTTAGGGTGGGGGAATTTTCTTGAAAATCTTTGTGTCGCATCTTTGGAAGGCACTGAAGCTAAATACCAAGTTTGGTATTTGTCCGAGTTTTCGTTTTTTAGTTATACTGTTCACAGACACACACACACACACAGACCTTTTTCTAAAAATTCCCTTTTTTTATTTAGGAGACTACAAAACATGTATTTTGTTGAAATTTCGGTATATAATTTTTGGGTGTGATGCAATACCTTCTCTAGCTACAATGTACGTGGTAGAGAAAGTAATTAAGATTCAATAAAACGGACCACAGGACTAGATCCCACTATGTGCTTTACCAGAAGTTGATTTACACAATTTATTTCCTTCCCAAACGTACGAGTCTTAACGGAGTCAGTTAACACAACATAAATATGCCAAATTTCCTAATGGACTTTGGAAAGAGAACCTATGGCTTCATCTCTCTTACTCGTTTACTTTCTGAATTCTGCACCCTTGAAATAAGTTATATTTAGTAAAATTTAAATACGACGTGAATATTTGATATTAGAAACAACAAACTGCTTATAAATATTATAGAACTGTGAAGTTCTAAACAAATGTGTAGCTAATGGCATTTAAAAATCTTTATGGTAATAAAAAGCTAGTTATTTAAACAGAAATTGTAACATGATTTAAGATACATTCATGTTCTCTAAGGAATCGATCTCCAATTAACAATCTCTTGAGCTTTCCATTACGTTAGGAAGCCTGAATCCTAACTAGAGTTAATTACAGCAAATTTCTCCCCGTGCTCATATAACTTTTGCAGCACTTAGACATCTGATATTACCACCAGAACCTTTCTGGTCCTCGGTAATATTCTAAGTCCTTCAGGTTCAAATGAAGTGGCTGAACGCTGCACGAAATTTCTCGAAATGCAATTTGGAATCGCTGCAAACCAAAGTGGCGAGCAAAGCATCTGGAATCCTATAATTCTGCTATTACCAATGTGAAATAATTTTAATGACATTGTGTAAAAAAGCGTCTCTTTGCTGTGAATAATTACAAAGGAACTTAACGAAATTTAACGACTGATTAGTGTCATTTCGCCCTCAACGCACTGTTTGATCTAAACTCTGTGGTAATTGCACAAGCAATATTTGCTAAGACTGTTCTGACATATTTCTCAGTATTAAATGTATGGATACCCAAATAATGAACTGCATTTAATCAGAAATAACAAAATTCTGAATAAACAATACTGCATTTTATGACTGCACCTCTCTCCATACCAAGCTAATTTGACAAGTGACGACTTGAAGAATGTAGGGATTGTAGTTAGGGAAGTGAGGTGGCTTATCTCTCATGCAAAGCTTTAGCTGGCGGGTGGGTACACAGTATGCTGAACTCTTGTCGCGCGTGACACGTACAGTGGAAAACAGCCAACAGTCTTTCCTGTGTCGCTCGTCTTTACCCTCACTTGTCTCAGGCCAGGTAAACACTACCTCTTTCCACTAGCTAAACCCCTACCTGCTTGAAAGGGCACCCCATCCCCTAGCTAAAACGTCGTTGAACAAACAGTATTTCAATCTGTTAACACTTGCATAGCTTAGAGATCCGTTTAACATGGCAAGTCATTATAAAATAGAGTTGGGCAAAATGCAATCGAGAATCGATTACTTCAGTACACAATATAATCAGATACTCACTGATGAATATGATTAGGTTTTTATAATCTCAATTAAAAGCCACTGTGTAATCATTGATTACAATTTCAATATATTTTATATGGTTACAGTTCGATTACTGAGGTTGGAACGTTCTGTTTATTTTAAAGAGTTTGAATATCGCATCAACAATAATTTCCTATTTAGAGTACCCAATTAAGAGCTGTGTAACACTTTTAACTCGGTCCAGAATGCCATACCAATAACAAGACTGTAAAAATGCGCCTATTTCTGATAGCAAGAGCACTTTTGAAAATATACTTGTACTGCTAGTAGATAATCAGCATATAAAAGCAGATCATAAAATGGTTTTAACGCAGATTATTTGTATGTTTTATCTGCAATTCCTTCCTTTAGAGAGTAGTTCTGCCATAATTTATAATTTTTTTATTCATTCTAACGGAATTTAAGATGTGAGTAAAACAAATATTTTAGCGAAAACGAACACTTATGAAAGAAAATCGTAATAAATGATGTAACTGTGGTAAACTTTAGCATTTTTGCTTAAATAAGCATTCATTCACCAATGTGTAATTGAATCACCGCCTACTGGATGTCAAGAAGGTAGCATGGATCTTTGGCACCAGAAAGCCAAAGATCTGTAATCCGAGTTCACATTTCCAAATAAAGAAATGCGTGCTTGTTTAAAGTTTAGCACCAAAGACCTATAGGAATCAAATTGTATTAAGGTTTTGATATTAAAAGGAATTCGTCACTAAATTCTACACAATTTAAAGTACCTTACTATATACCACTTACTTTTAGTAGGCAGAGGAAGTATTATATTCCATTCAAAATTTCAGTATCGAGATTTCAATGTAAGTAGTGCATGTTTTGAGATCCCCTGGTGTAATCACTGCACTTTTAAAATAGCTTTACTCTACGCGCGTGCGCGTATGAACTGAATAACTCAACAACGAAAAACTGAATGAATATCAAACCATGTATTTAAATCTTCCAGAAATACAATATGAGATTTTCATAAAATTCACTCACTCCAATTCATTTTTATATGGATATATTTTCGTTACTTAATATTTTCTTAAAAACCGCTCAAACGAATTTCATTTAAATATCATAAGTTTAAGATATTAATACGAAAAAGGTGAGATACTAAAAGGACTTGCAACATAGGAAGTCGCGTTTAAGGCATGATGTCTATAGTATTTGATATCTCCTTGAAGGTTTACCGGTATACTTGAATCAGATGAGACGTTTTAATGAGTATCTCAGCATGGTAGCTCAGTAATAAGTGCATCGGCACGGAGAGCCGAAGATGTGCGGTTCAGCTCCGGGCTATGGTGTTAAACTTTTCAGATCTTGTTCAGCATAACTTATTGCCTACACACAGATAGTGTGAAAGAACAATTATCAAACTTAGGTAAGTTTAGGGTAGGGTATAGGCTATACACCGGAGGGAGACACCTCCCACACTGCGTCCTAGGTGGGATCTACTGCGGCTATCCCTAGAAGGAAGGCATTAATTGAAAGAACCATAGGAGGCTGTAGGAAGATATGCCACAGAGACGCGCTGGAATCCCTAACAGTTCCTTTCTCGAAGACTGTCCCACTACTGGAGCTGTCCAGAGAGGGCTTAGAACGATCCGTCAACCAAGCAGCCCTCCAGTGTTCTACTGGAAATATTCTTTCCTTGAGGCAAGCATTCGTGCCACCTGTCTAGCACCGCCATACGCCACAAAATTTAGAAGCACACATAAAATATGAGAAGCAAACGGAACTAAATGGAAATGATGGATAGGAAATCGTGGTAGATTTTGACTACCGACCAGGGAAAACCACGATAAACCCATGGTCAGAGTGAGTGGTCGACGGGAATTGAACCCGGAGCACCCGAATGCGAGCCTCACACTTTACCGGGGAGCTATTTTGCTCGTTAACTTAGGTAACTACCTATTGCTTAATTCAAAATAATTTCTGGTCAAAAATGTACCCTTAAACCTCTAATGAATAGTGTTACCATTTGGCAACAAGATGTTTTATCAAAGTTTTAGAATATCGTAACAGTGTTTTTGTTACTTTAATATTATGCTGGCATTTAACAAAAACATATTTTATCTAATTTACGTCATAAATATATTAATTTACTTCGGTATTATTGTAGTTTTTTTTAATAAAAACCAAAATTCATACAGCTGATGTGAATTCCGTCATCATCCATGCATGTAATCACACCGGTTATTTTACGTGGGTTCTCCCCATCCTTTAGTACACGCACATTTGACTGCAGCCACTGGGATTCGAACTCCCGACGTTCAACTATGCATGGATGGCCGCATCGATCATGGTTATACACGAATCGCTTACATTAAGGTGCCTGTAGCAGAGATATCGGTTTAGAAATCAGAAGAAGAGTGACATATGTAGCAAAATAAATCATGCATCAGAGGGTTAATAACGTAGAGTACACAGGTTATTCAAAAAGAAGGATCAGATTTTAAATACTCATTTTTAATGAACGACTATAGATAGCGACATATACAACACATCATTGAATAGAGGAAATTTCAAAGCCTCAAGCGCCACCTATTAGTTCCATTTATTGCCTACAGCGGCGTTATGTTTTACGAGAAAATGGCGACGCCACAGGAAAAGTCGTTTTGTGTGCTGCATTATGCAAAAAGTGAATCCATTATTTCATTGCAGCGTGCATTTCGTTGTAAGTTCAACAACGAGCCGCCTCGTCAAAAAAGATTTACAATTGATACAATAAATTCGTAGTCGATGGTTGCGTATGCCAACAGAAAAGCACTGGTCGTCCTCTCATAACAAATGGTGTTCATTTTTAACACATAAAATAATATTTTGAACTTCTCCCTGTTCAGTGATGAATGCATCTATTGTCGTTCATTAGAAATAAATATTTAAAGTCTGTTCCTTCTTTATGAATAACCCTGTATAGAGGGCAACGTTTTGATGCATTATGAAATATATAAAGGTATGTATACAAGTATGTAATTGGCAAGGAAACTTGGTTGAGTGCGCTACATCAGATTTTTCCTTGTGTGCCCTGTAGCAAATTTCAATGGAAATTGCAATTTAAGCGATTAATTGCTCTACAGATAGGTCAAAATCCAAGAAGTTTCATAATTAATTTAACATTCCATCCTTTGAGGCAAAATGTGGGTTATTAGTTGAATGTCCATGCATTTCATGCCGATGGGCGTTATGTAGTAAAGGATTCTGATTTTAATGGTGACAAGGTACAGAAAACTAATTGGTTCTATAAGGATCTACGGACAAAGGAGACCTAAGA
Source organism: Deroplatys truncata (assembly GCA_030765065.1). Classification (NCBI taxonomy): domain Eukaryota; kingdom Metazoa; phylum Arthropoda; class Insecta; order Mantodea; family Mantidae; genus Deroplatys; species Deroplatys truncata. The sequence continues at coordinate 116,742,933 of CM060975.1, forward strand.
GCTTTCTCGCCAAACACAGCAATGTGTGACCGCGATATTATATTTCTGCGAAAACATTTCTTATTATCGTAAACACGCGCATACCATGGTACGCCGACCACGAACGTGCTCGCTAATTAAATCTACTCTGTACTGTTACATCAAAGAGAGAGAACTCGCTTTTGTGGCCCTTGTTTTATATATGCTACAACATGTTTGGAAAGTATTCACCCCACCCCCATAACGTAATTTGCTGCTTTGGTGCACCAGCCACTGTCAAACTCTGGGGTTTTCCACCGCCTTAGTCATCTATAAGGCTTGCAAAAACAAAACTGAGCAGAACTGTGCAGTTCTTGCGATTATGTATATTTTAGAAGGAATATGAATAATATGTGAAGAGAAACCGAGCAAGTTGGTTCCGCGGACGTGGGAGGCTTGCATTCGGGAGGTCCCGGGTTCGATTTTAGTCGATATCCACGCTGATTTTTGTTTTTTATGGTTTTCCCTGGTAGTTAGGGGATTCGGAGGTAGTTTTTCACGTTTCAAGATCGCCTTTGCCTCATTTCCCTTTCATTCCGTTAACTTCTCATCTTCCAGGTGTGCTTTAAGATTTCGTGGTGTATGGGGATGCCAGACAGATGGCACGAATGGTTGTATTCCCCTGGAGCTTAAGGGATTGCCTGGTTGAATGGGTCATTCATCCCCTCCCTGGGCAGCTCCAGCAATGGGTCTTGAATTCGAGTTAATAAGGACTTCCGCGCGTCTATGTGGCCCATCTGACTGCGGCCTGAAGCCTCTTGTGGTTCCTTCACATCAGGGTAGTAGCGTAAAAGATCTCAATAGGTCGCAGTGTGTGATGTATCCTCCTACGTTGTGTACCCTATATATCCTATGTAAACAGAAATCTTTCTAAACGCATGATGTCGACTGGTGGAGAAAATTGAATAGTTTCGTATATGCAGTCAGGTATAACAAAACACGTCTTAGCACCTCCAAACAACGCTCTGAGAAACAGTAAACGCAAATTTGTGGCTTTTTGTCCAGCATAGAATGAATAACACTGCATAAAGCCCAGAACATCTATCGATACAAGTAGTCGAGGTCGTTAACGCACAGATTCTGAACGGGAGTTCTGGGTTCAAATCGCGCCAGGTACGTCCTCCATGACTGAGGTTTCCACAGGTTTTCCTCAGTCCTTATAGTTGGAAAATGACGGGAATGTACTCTAAAAATCCAACGCCTCCGCCGAGTTTGAACCGTGACCTCGGGAACTATGGTAACCATACACCACGGATGACGACTTAACATTTAAAGCGTACTCAGTTGACTGTGGGTTGAAGTGGACCAAGTTTCTCAAACAGAAAAAGTGGAAATGGTTCTCATTTACGGGGAGTCTAGGAGATGAAGAACAGGCTATTCTTCTGTACGCGATGAGGTTTCCTGTTAGAAGAACTCCCTCAAGAGCTTCATTTTATCGTGTGATAAAGCAATTCTCCGAAGAAGGCAGTGTCCAGCCAAAAATATGGAGGCGCAGAAGAACAGCTACGGACGAAGATAGGGAAATTGCGGTCCAGATGCAGTGAATTACAACCCCCATGTCAGTTCTCGTGAATTAGCAACCAATGCGGGAAATCCAAAAGTAGTGTCTTCAGAATATTGAAACGGCATAATGGCGATTTTCTGCATAGACTTACGTTCTAGAAGTGAGCACACAGAGACAGCCTGCGGATTTATAACAATTTTTTTTAAATTCGTACTGTTTAGTGACCAAATCATGCTGAAGTAAATCGACACGACATGCACTATTGGGCTGTGGAAAATCCACATTGGTTACAACAAGTGGAACATCACAGACCCTGATATGTTAATGTGTGGTGTGGGATTTTGGGTGACAAGGTAATTGACCGTACTTCATTGATGGCACTTTAACAATTCCAGAGTACACAAACTTGTTAACGGAGGAGTTGCCCTTATTGTTAGAAGATGTGCCATTACAAACTATATCACAAATGTGGTGCCAGCACGATGGATGCTCTGCGCACTATGCAGTACGTTTTAAATAACGCTTACCATGATCGTTGGATAGGACGCGCAGGTCCCATAATTGGCCACCTCGATCTCCTAGCCTTACATCACCAGACTTTTTCTTTTGGGGTTACCATAAGGAATAAGTGTATTGTGAAACAACGACTCTGCACAACATGAATGCGTGTATACGAAATGCTTGTGCCAGTATTGAAAGAGACATGCTTCTACGGACACATCAATCCTTTATTCCCAGAGTTGGAAAATGTATTGAGGTAGAAGGACATCATTTTGAACATTTATTACCCTAAGATAGGTGGTGATACTCAGCATCTTTCATCAACACTTAATTGTCTACACCAGTGAAAGACTCATGAATTATGTAGAAAATGGATTATAAAAAGCTGTTTATTTTGCGATGAGAAATAAGCAAACAAAATAAAAAAATGTTGGTTCCCAATTACGAAACGTAAGTTGACCCTCAAATGACCATCCATGGATGGTGCAACCCTTCATTGCGCTCTTCGTACACACCCATTCAGAATTTTCGTAGTTATTTACGTTGGTGTAAGAACAATTGCAAAGTGCTTTATACAAATGTTGTTTAGTTTTTTATGAGGAGTGAGAAAACAGCATAAAAAGTTAGATTCCTATTTTAAAAAATTAAATTGACCCTAAAATGACCATCATATGGTCTCCAAATAAAGCACGACTGATGGCATTTAGTTTCTCCCATAATATCAAGCAACTTTTATTAAAGACATTTCTTTCTACAAAGTTAGTTTTGGAGATATTGTACATCTCAACTTAAATGGTCCACTATATATACATATAATAAAAAAATTGTATCTATGTGTGTATGTAGGTAAATTTCAGGCACCGCTGCACCCAATTTTGCTAATTCTTTCACCATAGCAAAGCTCAGTTCTTTCCGACAGACATGGGCTATAAAACAATTTATAATTTCAATTCATAGATGACTAAAATACTAACAAGGCTTTAAAAAGCCTATGTACTGGAATAGCGAACACATTGGAGTTATAAAGGAGCTGTTTGCTAAGACGGCTTTCGCGAATAAATTGTTACACGAATAGGTTGATATTACTCCCGTCACTTATCATTGTCAAGCTAGCGTGTTTACGCTTCTCTTATTTTGAAGGAGGACTTCATAGTCCGAAATAATTAGTGTGTATGTTGTCTGCGTTTCTATAGTGTATGTCGGCTGGTTATTGTGATCGTTCTAAATCTTTATTTGTTGTTTCTCAGCGTTGGGTTTTTGTGGCTGCACACATCAATGTGTGTAATATATAATTTGTAATTTAGCTTACTTCACTCTATTTCTGCACTCATATTTGCAATTGTAATTTTTGTTTGCACTATTTTTTTCGTTTTTTTATATTTCGGTGGGTGACAAGACTCCCTGGACATTCTCTTATCTACGCTTCTGAGATGTACTACTAATATGAAAAGTCGTCCATTTGTCTACTTTTCATAAATCCCTTTAAATATTTACCTAAAAATATGAATTAATTAGGTGGGATCGAAAAATAGCCATTAACCCGTTCACTAACATATCAGGCGTGTCTTTAAAGTAAGTACCAATAATATTTTTAAAAATAACAGAGACTTATTTACCAATACTTTATTATCTTCATTACGTTACATCTTACACTAATGTCGTAATGTGCAATGGTTCCGCTGTTTCTCCCAAAACATAAACCTGGAGCAGGGCAGCGAGTGAGTTAAGCAAGGGGACAAACAAAGAAGCATCGTAAAGTGACTGGCTGGAGGTATAACACAGTTACAAAACATAATACGAACACATAACAGCACAAATGAGAAACCAGTTTTTGCATGCCACCGTCTAACAATGATGCCACCTATGATGAAAGTCAAGTCTGCACTTGTTATTTCTAGAAATTTCTTCAGATGAAGAAACAGATGAAAATCGGTTGGTGCCAAATCCGGAATGTAGGGAGATGCTATCAGATCTTGAGTTTGTTTGGATGTTTGTGAAAACGAATCACTGATCGTTGGATTGTTTTGGACATTTCTAAGCGCTCTAACAACAGGAATACACAAAGCGGCGATCGCTCATAGCTGCGTCTAATGAAAGGAGGAAGCGATGGTGCTTCTCAAAATCGCGACTGCAACGCTGCAGCGGCAAAATATTAGAACGAAACTTATTTTAAAAACACGCATCGTAGATTATCATTTGTTTACGAGTAGAGAACCTCGCTACAAACTCTTTGGCTTCCTGCTTGTTAAAAAAGAAGTTATTCTTAAGTGGCGCACAGATTTAGGCTTCAATGTGCGAAAATGTAAATAAAAACGGACAATAGTTCGGAAACGATTCTTTAACTAAAAGTACTACACTGCAATTAAAATTCGGAATTTTATCGCAAACTACTAGAATTTAGAAAGAAGCGTTAAGTGCTACATGTATATTGTTTGTGGCGAAGGTTTGGCTTCACAGAGTGTTTTCTTTAATGTTTACATCGGTACAGGTGTATTTTTGTTCTAAACGTTTATATCTTCATAATATATATTATTATATTTTATATATATTATATACTATATGAATATTAATCTTTATATATAAATATTATTGGTCCCTTGGAATCGAAATATCAACCGCTTACAGCTGGAAGAGATCGCTAACATAAATCACTACATTTCAAAGAAGTTCAAACAGATAGAAGCCGTTGCAACATACGATTGTAGTTTTCGCTAGATTGGCAGCACTGTCCACCAAGATGAAACAGAAGCAGGAGTCCTCTTTCTCCTCTCTTTGTTATTGGGTTAACAGAGTTGCCAACAGACTTTCTAAAAACACTCTTCTGGGCGGATGTTACGTGTGTGGCTTAACAACAACGGGCCGGCGAGTGTAACAAAAGAATACCGTAGTTAGCGCTGTACTTGAGTATATCTACAACACGTGACCTGTCACACAACTGATTACTGCTTCATTGTACACGTGTCTCACGACTGGGAGTCAATATTGCTTCTATCTCAAGACGCAAGCATTCAGAGAAAGAAAGGAACATCGCGTCTATCGCTGTGAATTATAAAACCGATGTACAGAAGCAAATTCATGGTGAAATCTTCATCATGAGACATCGATAATATGAGAAACTATTGGTGGATGCTAAATGCATTCATTGGCTACATGTGAATCAAAGTAATAATGGAGCGGTGGTGATGTCAGAAATAATGCACAGTATTTAAACACCTATAGTTAAATCAAGGAGTAGACAAGGAGAAAGACCCGTTTTGTTCAATGCATATTTGGATGAAGCCATTAGTGAATGGCAAATGAAGTCGCGCGATGGTCGTCACATTTAGAAGGCCGCACCCTTTGCTTCAGTAAAATGAAATTATTGAAATAAAGCCTGTTGTGTCCTCTTTAAGGGCAAAGGCCACCCTGTAGAGGGATAAAGCTCTTTTATATCTCACTCACGGTGAGCTACTCCATGAGAAGTAAAATGGGTCAGTAAAGTAAACATTTGCCCTTTACATTGATATCTGTGTGTTGCACTGACTATTTTGTGTTTCTGTAGAAAAAAAATTAAATTTAAATTGAGTTTTATTTATGGACGCTCTTTAAGCACTGTAGTTCTTAGCGTCCCATTCCATATTAGGTGTGAAACCCCGGTAATTTCGTTAAGAGGCCTCTTTATCAGGCTTGAGGTTCCTTTACGTGCCGTAAATCTGCGACACGTGACCACCGGCTTTGCTTCCCTTCCGAAGGAAGCCATGCTAAGGATTTTCACGCCCGAAAAAATCCACCGCCCTCCGGCGGGTTTGAACCCGCGACCCGCTAGCACGGTACCACTAGTCCACGGAGTACGACGTTTCTGTAGAGCACAATTGACTCAGCTCTTCCTGCATCTGGCGAATCTGGACCACTGTGCCCCTGCTCTTTCATTGAAGAGGTTCGCCCATCTGCGTCTTGGTGTCTTCCACGGGTCTTTTGCCTGTGTTTGGATACCACGAGGTTGCTTTTGCCGTGCATCTGTCATCCGGTAGTCTTGCGACATGCCCCCGCCCCCCCCGGACTTGCATTTTGTCATGGTGGCTTGTTGTTTGGATTCTTTGTCGATGACATCCTTTGGAGAGTTGCTGTTGAAATGTTGTCTTTCAGGGCTATACCTAAGATTTTCCTTTCCATTTTCCTTTGGCAGGGTATACTTTAGCTTGGCGGTGAGAGTCCAAGGTTAGCAACCGTATAAGAGAGTTAGAAAAACACAGGTTTCTAGTGTTTCAAATTTAAGCCTCCGGTTGAGTGATCTGTCAAGCAATATGAATTTCAGAGACCAGAACGCCTTTCAGAAGAGAGCTACTCTTCTGCTTATTTCTTCCTCTATTTTCTGATGGAAGGAGAGTAACTGTTCTAGGTAGATGTATTCGTTTACATATTGTAGATCAATTCCATCGACTCTTATTAGGATTGCTGGTGCATCTGACACGATTTGTGTTTGCTCATTCGTTTGCGATTCTTCATTGAGAGGCCCGCAGCTTTATTTATTTCCGATAATTCCTGCAGCATTGATTGTAGTTCTCTTGGAGATCTGGCAAATAGTACGACGTCGTCAGCGAATCTTAGGTTGGTTAGCCTGCTCCCGTTTATTCGTACTCCGTATTTTTTGCTCCAATCAGTTTTCGAAACATGTCCTCTAGTACAGTAACAAGTTTAGGGGAAATTGGGTTGCTTTGTCGCACTCCTCTACTGTTAATTTTACTACCAGCTGCTACAGTGTTAGCTATGAGATCTTGCTCTCAGGGTATGTGTGGGTATGTTTTCAAAGGACAACACCAGTTTAAATTGACTAAGAAATGTAATGTGAGCTAATACTTGAGCTACTGAAGCAAGTTGCCGAAACGTAGCACTCGAAATTATTATACCTTCTGACTTTAGTATTTTCAATTTTACGGTTTGAAATAACAATTTTCGCAACAAAAGAAACTAGAAGCCTATAATACCGCTACAATACTTCCTGGCAAAATCCCTCGCGGCTACCGCTAAATGATAAACCAGGGCGGTCTTAGGCGCTGTGAACTGCCAATCACCGTGAAAGACTGTAAGCTCTTAAAGCTGCACATGAAGACAAGAAAGGAAATACACTAATTTCAGCAATGCATGCTCTTTTACTACTTAAGCTCCGCCTACCTTAGAACTATCCCACCAAAGGTTTCTTCTCGCACGGGGCCGATACTAAACTCCTACGTATGCGTCTGTTAGCTTGTTGCTAAGCCGTACCTTCCCAAATCTAAGAATTTCATTACCTTTCTCTTTTACACTTTCTGTTTACATGACTGCAAATGTACTGAACTTATAACTTTATTTGCATTCCAGGGGTTTTATATTAACGCGTTTGCTCCTTAGCTATTACTAATCAGTTTGTTACCATTTTTCCGGACAAATCCTTTCAATTCAAGCTTGCTCATCATGCATTGATTTAATATGCGGAAAGTATTTATTGTAAATATTTCTCTATCTTACTATCATTTCTTTATTTAATTGTTTATATCTTCCTGTCAATAATTACGGTATCACAGATAAGCTTGAGATATAACTATATCTTAGGCCAGTATCCTTTAAATATAATATTATTTAGGCAAAATTCGCAAACTTGGAAGACAATTTACAAAGATCAATCTATATGTTTGGTATTATAGTGCAGCAGTGCAACCTCAAAATACCGGCTCCTAAAGAAAAAATTCTCGCTTTCCATGGATTAAATCCTGTTACAGCCAAAATTATTAATAATGGTGAAACATTAGAACGTTACCGAATTTGTATACTTACGCTACAACTTATTCTACCGAAAAAGAAAAGACGTTGAATCGAAACTTGATAAATACCAACTCCTGGGTACAATGAAGACAACTTTCTGAAAGGAGAGGCAGGTAAGAGACAGTCCTAAATTTTATAAGGGAAAACTCGGAACATTATTGTATGGGTCAGAAGTGAGAACAATGACAGTGCAGCAGAAACGGGAATAGAAACTGCAGAAAGGAAATTATTAAGACCACTAGCAGGATATCCACTGCCAGATCATAAGAGGAATGAAGAAATTAGAGCTGAAATAAACATATCGTGTGTCTTAAACACCACAGATAAACATAGAAATAAACGGGAAGAGCATGCATTTAAGGATGACTCAGGATGGAATACCCTAAAATGTACAAACCAAGGAGATATCGGCAGGACAAGGAAACGTTTAAGCTACGAATTTTAATGTCTGTTAATAAAAATATTCTGTTAATTTGGAGACGGAACAGGCCAGAAGACCTAATCTAGGCTGTCTAAGAACAAGAAGACTTAATTGCCATAAGTTCGCTCTTCAAAGTAATTCCATGGAGTTTAAGGACTTCTTACTAACAAAGGGTATCTGTGGGAGGTCGTATAATTCTCCTTTAAATTTTATCCTTCTAATATATTGTGCCACAACGGTATTCAAGTCAAATAACGTTGAAGTACTTTGACTCCGAAACTAAGAATGAATGCCTTTAAGTATGAAATAGAGGCTCGGTGGAAGTATTTCCCAATTTTAATCCGTTAATACATGCTCCACCGCCTCGGCAACATGTGATTTTTACTTTTTCTACTACGTAGAGGAAGTAGGGGAAGTATTGCATTCCACCCAAAAATTCGATACCGAGATTTCACCGGAAATACATGCTTTGAGGTGCACTGAATGTAATAAAGCATTTTTGGAAACATGTCGGTGTGTGTCTATGTGTCTGTGTGTGTGTGTATGTGTCTGTCTGTGAACAGCATAACTCAGAAATGAACAGTCGGATAAACACCAAACTTGGTATTTAGGTTCAGTATCTTCCAGAGTTGCGACACGAAGGTTTTCAAGAAAATCCTCCTACCCCAGATTATCCCTTATATGGAACATTTTTGGAAAATTTTAATTTTCTCAAAAATGACTCTTAACGATTTTGATTAAAATATCATATATTTATGATACTTTCATGACAAATAAAATGTATATCTTGAATGCCTCCAAAAGTATTCTTCATTGTGAACGATTTTGCATAACTGGTAAGCCATAGGAGATAGACAAAATTTTACTACACAAAAAATGTAGATCGCGTTAAAATACACAATATTGTCATATACATTTTTTGTTGTTGGGTGAAACATTTTCGAGATATTGCTTGTTATTACCTTAAATTTTCCAATACTTAAACTTTTTCTCAAATGAGAATTCGTTATTCATTTTTTTTGTCCTGGTAATGCAAAGAGAATGGAATACTCCACATAGCAATCACTCTTAAAATATTTGACTATCCTTAAAGCCTACCAATTCCCCTTGTATCTTCAAGAAAATTAGCAATAAGATTAACATCTCGATTAACATGAAGCATATGAAGAATAAGCGTTTGTAAAAATAGTTTGTACAAGAGTAGAAAAAGTCATGTGAGTGTAACACATCAGATTTTTTTTTCAATGTCGTGGAGAAGTAATATTTAGTTAACGTGCTATTTGGATATATTATATTCATGGGTTATCCATTTACAAGTCATCCGTCTGTCTTCTTTCAAAGTACTGATAACTATGGCCATTCCGGTACAGTCCGTGATGATTCAAGTTGTAGATTGTCTTCTATAATGATACTATTTTCAAGAATATCTTTAAACAGTTGGAAAAGTGTGGTACAATCCACTCAAGGATCATAGCATACACTTATGAAATAATCAATACTTCCTATTGGAATGCCTCCATAGTCGAATGATCAGCGTTGTGGCTTCTGAACCCAGAGATCTCGAGTTCAATTCCTAACTGGAATTGTTCTTTTATCAGAACCATTATTCTGCGTTTAGCCTGGAAGTATGAATAAATGTGTGTGTGTGTGTGTGTGTGTGTATGTTTGCTTAATGATTTAAGAGTAATAAAACCCAACGTTAAGAAAAAGATGCCGTTCAGAGAATAAACATCAACACTACCAGGTGTTTCTGAAGTCTGTATGTATTCAGTTTATTATAACATTCCAAGTTACAATTTTACAAATTTGTTGCATTTATTTTCATGTTTCTACTTTATTATGTACATGTCTGGTACCCTAATGTTGCAGCCAGTGCAGCTCCCTGGCCTTGAACACTGCTGTGCAACCTTTACTTCTCTTTGCTAAAGCCTCATTACAATTTAATTTATCTTACCTTCCCTCCTTCCCTCCCTCTTTACTTTTATCATTTAGTTCTCTATAATGTTTATTAAAAATCCTCTATTTTGTGTTTCTTCCTTCCTGCTTACTTGTTAACATTTTCAGTGCGACTAAATCATTCCCCATATTATTTCATTTCTTGTCCCAGATTTTTAACTTATCCCATTTTAACTCTACACTTTCTGTTAGATACTGTTCTACACTTCCCTCACCATCAGAAAATTCACATATCCTTTACAAATACCTCTTAAGCCGCTTAAAAATTTCGTTCCCGTTCTTATCCATACTAACCCTTCTTTTTCTCGTTTATTACACTGCTCTATGTATCTCTCTCTCTCTCTCTTCCCCATTCCTTGTATATCTGAAGTCCAAGTCCCTTATATGGCCAAAGAAGCTAAAGTATGCTTCACACATTAAATAATTTTAAATGAAAATCCTCTTTGATACGTCCAAGAAAATTTTAAATGTCTATGTAAGATCGTTGATTTATGATGCTGATTTTTTCCTCCATTACTTTGCTGACAATGTATTTAAACATTTCGGTCAAACTTATATGTACTAATAATGCATTAAATAACTCTTGTAAAGATGGGAACCATATTCAGTGTACATTACATTTGGGATTGTCCTCATATTTCTATTTTGTGCAATCGTCATCCAAAACAGGCATTCAGCAAACAACAGTTCGGAACTTATAATGCCAGCTATTTACTTAATCTGAACCTCGAAGTCTTCTAGAGTCTCCCTCTATGGCCATGGCTTTATGAATAAATAAACCAAACATATTTTGTCGAATATCTTGTTGCCAATTTTCAATACCTTTGAATATATTTGTAAATAGATAAACGTTATAGATCTGCAAACTAGACTGCCAAGAGAATGTCTTGCGATGTCAAAAATGTTAATATAAAAATGTGGTAGAAGGTGTAATTTGAAAGCGTTATAAAGAGAGAAATATTTTATCTTAAAAGCTATACGTGCTAGGATTTTGTTAGCGAATAAACAACTTTCAAATATTTTAACAGCAATTTGAGGTGCGTTAAGTAATTCGAAAGAAAGAACCCAACAATGTGCCTGTATGTGAAATGCGAAGCTATAGCTAAATGAACTATTAACTAATAGAAATTGACACTCACAAATTTATCGTATAGCCAAATAGAGAATTCGATAATTCGATGCACAATTGATGTTAAAAGAGTATACACTTCCAGAAACCAAACAGCGCAAATTTTTAAAACGAGTGTATGAATGTATGTATGTAATTCGATGTAGGGTCCTCGATATGTAGAGTTCTTTACGCATGTGATCCGGTTATTTAATAACCAATTAGCCTACATCAGGACTGTAGCTGAGCAGATACCTGAATGGTTCCACACATGCCACACTTTATTGTTACAATGCGCAAATCTACATGACACTAATTTTTTCCCCAAGGTTAAAGTGAGATTTTAAAAATATTATTAAATTCCTTCGTTCTTTGTGATCCAGCAGCTCCATCCTAGCCTCTGGCTCCTGAGGTCGCGTGTTTAAATGCAGCTGAGGGTGATGGATTTCTTTTAGGGCGTAAATATTCCTAGTATGGCCTCCTTCGGAAGTGAAACAAATCCTGTAGTCCGTCTAATTTAATATTAACGAAAAAAAAAACGTGCCTTAAATTAGAAGCAAAATTGTCGACTATTACACGTCCACAGCGTCCTGCTTCTCTCCCGTAGCGCTATCTAAGTGTGGTGGGTTAATCACCTGCCACCATGCGCGCCTAATGGTGTAATCAATGTTCAAAGTTCACCTCATTACAAAAAGTAGAGTAGAGTAGAGTGGCATATTTATTGGTCTTAAACATTTTATATGTTCAAACTCATATATCGCACGTGCTTATATGTAATACACTAGTTCATATTTTTCAAACTGTATTCATCACACTGAACTTTAAAGTTAATGGCATTTACAAGAAATGAAAAGAAAGAAAAAAACAGATAAACTAACAACAAAAATTACACAAACACAACAGAAGAAGAAGAAGAGAAAACAACTTGTTCACAAGCACACTCTATTTTTTACAAAACCAACAAATACCCATCCCTAAGCCACTAACCCTCCACTTCCCACCCTTGACCCTCTTCTTTTCACTCCGAATTGAGCTGCATAACCTTTTGTAAAAATGTATCAATTGCTTCCCCCTAGGGGGATGATGGGGAAAACAGCGAAGTATTAAGCAGGGGGCAGACTGTTAAGCCATACGGTGTAAACCGGAGCATGCAGAAACGTTTCAAACAAACATCGAACAGGGCTTAAGAATAAAAAATAATTGGAATACACGTACATATGTATTTATTATTTAGACCTTTTTAGTGCAGAAAGTATTGCTAGGGTGCCTATTCGCCAACGAAGAGACAGGAAACTAACAAAACTAAATTACTAAGGTTCAAATCATTTCGGGCTACAAATTTACTGAATATCCCCCCGTCCAATATAAAAGATACTATACCTTCTATTGCAGCCCATTACTTAAATATCCATTAAGATATAAGAAACGTATATGGTCACTTGGCCCCCTACACCTGTAAGTAGCGTATTCTGCGTATTCTCGTTTTTATTTACATTCAAATTGTTACTTATATACAAATAATTACAGCTCCAGTTTAAACATATGTCTATTTTCAAAATATACACGTACCATATACAATTTAAGAATTGTATTTGATTCTAAGGATAATCATATTTTGGTTATGTTACGAAACAATATATAGCACAGCTATTACTGAGTGTTAATTAGGTAATAGAAAACATTATTGTGAAATATTTATATAAATTTCACTTAATCTCTGGGTTTAGAAACCAGTATATTGACCAATAGATTTGATATTTTACTGCTGTGGTTTATTCTGCTTTGTATGTATTGCAATATCCTCACATAGGACGTTTTAACCCATGGAGTGCAACGTTATATTATGATGATATATATCAGCGATAAGTTACTTTTATTTTACCGTTGCCGCAGGTAGCTTCAGAACTGACGTTCTACTGTCATTTTGTGTGACTTAGAATACAGAAGATAGAAAATAGTGCAAAGCAAATTAACATCACCCGCAGGCTGAGCTGCAAGCCATTAATAACAAGGAGGTGATGCTGCCATTTCGCTTTTATATCGCTTATTACTCATTGCCTCTGGCATTCAAAATGGTTGATGTTTCTAAATATTTATCTAACTTCGTGGAAATAAATATTAAACAAAGCCATAAGCTAACAGTTTTCTGTAAATTTCACAGTAAATATCATTTTATACATATTATGTTAACCTGCGTATTGACACTTCTAAATAAACATTCGTATTTTAAAAGAAAATGTGCCAAATCCGTATATACAAATAAAATGTAACATACGCATGTGAATAAACAAAATTTATTTCAAGGAAATGGATGTCGAAAACAAGTCCATTTTCCATTGGTACATTTCTTTCAAATGCATTTTAAAGTTGTTGATTTGGCTGATTTGCGAGAAGTTAGTCTAAGCTCAGTATTTCAGGCGATGATGTGGAGCTGTACTTTAACGTTAATTGGAATAACGATAAAATCCACTTATGAACCAGTTTTTATTTATTCTTAAGGAGCCGTATAAGTATATCTTATCCCAGACAACTAAGATACAATATCACTTAACATTTTAGCAAAACATAATATTAACGGCAGAAGTGCCTTATTCTCTTTGTGCATTCAGTGTACAAAACGCCCGCTATGCGTGGAATGAATAATTTATGCTGTAGTTTTAACTCTGATATAAAAAAAAAATTATATTTTTTTTTTTAAAAAAAAGAGATCTTAGGAAATGTGTGGCTTCTGCTTTAAATTTTGTCTCAATTTTAAACTTGACCTTTCTGAGATAAAGTTTCATGGAAAGTGTGCATACTAATACTCAATGAAATGCTGTTATACGTAATTCGTTACAGGTAGTTCTTCCAAATCTAATCAATGTGTAAAAGGGATAAGCGGACTAAAGTCTACGTAGTGTTATATTTGTAAAATACATAACTTCTATTTATTCTATTACTTACAGTGCAGCTATTCCAAAATTGTTAACTTACCTGCAACAAAGAAAGATATATAAATTAGTACGTGAATATCAGCGAAAAAACGCATAGAAATACCTGAGAATAAGAAACATGCCTAAAGCTTAAAGTTAAGGGAAAACACAGAATACATCGCTAATTAAAGTTAATACTTAAAACATCTGATGATGTGTTACATTCACATGACTTTTGTCTACTCTGCTCTACAGTCTTCTCGCTAGAATTATTTAGACACACGTTCTGAGGAAGGAGGGGATGAAGGAAACAGAAGGTTCTGTTATCTGCCGATAGCGCGCCCGGTTTTTACGCTGGAGAGCGGTACTATGGTTGTTTTCCCCGACCGCCCGGCTCCGACCTACCGATAACCTCAAGGCACAGCCGCTGCGTCACACAGCTCCCTTCTCAGTACAGCTTCACAATCACGAACTGCAGGGCGATCACAATGAACTACCATCAGGGTCCAAGATCTATGGCACAGATGTCGCATAGCTGGTACGACCTCTCCACCTCACTTCGAAGATGCAACGAATAGAATCGGCGACGTAACTTTGTCAAGGTCTTGTTAGCATCCAGGCGGCCCGCCGATAGTGCTAACATGGATTTCCTCAAGGACTTCCTTCACCGTTTTCTTCGGAAGCACCAGCTGTTCTACCCCAGTCATTCTGGTTGCAAACTTCCATACTCTCTTCTATACACTGGTTCTGACCACCAAGGAGTATCACAGAGCATTTTGACACACATTCTGAGAAAGGGGGAAATACGCCTCCAGATGGTTCTGGTTATCTGCTGATAGCGCGCACGATGTTTAGCTTCCGAGCGGTACTTATCGTAGTTTACTCCGACCGCCCGGCGCCGACCTCCCGATAACTTTGTATACCTTGGGCCATAGCAACTGCGTCACATAATCCGCGTTGTTTGTGCGAAAAGAAAAAAATTACTGAATTGGATGGTAAGCGAAATTAATCAACAAAGAATGAAGAAACTCTGCAGCAGTGTTACACCTCCATAAAACACGATTTCTGTAACTCACCCTCCTTTTTTAAAAAATATCACACGGGTACGACGCTAGAACTACGAAGAGAGAAAAAAGAAACGATGAAAACAAAACTGAGGCTTTGGAAAGCATTGTTTGTTATTTTTATGCCGATTTCACTAAGGGAAGAGAATGTGTGGGTACCATCAAAGGTCTCTTGAGGGAGGTAGAGTTCATTAGCAGAATCAGTCCTGTGATCTTTAGTGACATTTTTAACGAATGTCGAAAGGTAGCACCTCGCCTACGCTGCCAGCTCGTGTTACTTCACCTAACTGCAACACAGGTATTCGTAATATAGCAGTGAAATCCTTATCACTCAAATATAATGATGTTAAGGCAACGTATCTATGAAATTTGACAACAAAAGTGAAAATTCTCGATTTTTTTTGTTGTTTTGCATTTTTATTATACTAATAACATGCACTTTAATTCTATACAAGTTGTTTTTAATAGCAACCATTTAAAGCTGTTAAATTAAATTATATTTTTGATAAGACAACGTATTTAATTTTAAACTCTTTTTCTCATTTACTTTTTTTCAGCAGTTTTCACTATTCAAAATGCTGCTTGGATCAGAGTTTATAACTTATTAGCTCGATATTTTCAGGAGAGTTTTAGAATTATGGATTTAAAATTTGTTGTAGACTAGTTAAATGTACTAAATAGTTCAGCTGAATTAATTATTTTGCATAACTCATTGAAAAATATGAAACATTGATTAACATGTATACAAAAACGCTTTTTTCTCTTAAACGAATCAAAATTAAGAATAATTTCTTTATGTTTGTATAATAAACTCAAATTAAAATTTTTGGAACGATATATAAACCTTAATGCCCAAGGAGCATTTCACACTACCATATCAAAAAGTTATTAATACATTATAAATTAATACCTTAACAACGATTTGACATAGCTCGTTAAAATTTTGTGTATGCTATGTTTTGTATTATAGGTACATGACAAAAATGTTCGAAGAAATTAGAGGAAAACTGGGAATTTATGGATTTCACAGATACATTGCCTAATATAGACTTTGGGTAATATTTTTAATAATTGCTTTTTCACGCTTATCGTGTGAATCAGACCAGAAAGTTTAATCATCGCCACGGAAACGAGTCCCGATAGCAACAACGAATTGTTCGACTGTATCTCTAACTTTACCTTACACGCGATGAGTGTGAAAGAGCAATTATCAAAACATAGGTTACCACGTTAAACTCGGCATCGATCTTTATAATTGCTGGATATTTCAGCAGATGCTGAACCAGAGGGCGCAATGCCTACTATACATTGGGAAGCCAACGTATGTTGTAGTTGTTTGTTTGCATAATATTTGTTCCTTTTATCATCTGCCCTTACTCATTTTGGCAATGTGCAGCATTACTATTTATTTATAGATGTCCTGAAGCAATTTCGCTAGAGTGTGAATCTCCCTTATTTAATAATTTTCAGCGTGTGGTGAATTGATTGACTCTAATCCTGTCTTAGTATCTGTGATTGTTACTACTTTATTAAATTTGTCAATATAATCCATGGGATTTTTAAAATTGTGTTTATTGTCTGTAACTCTCCATTAATGTGGACCACGTGATACATAGGAATCAAACATACTGTTATATTGCAGTGGCCGGCGTTGTTTAAAGCCGTATTCCTCAAAGGAGAGGTAGCTACGATAGAGCCTACTTGCTAAGGATAGAAGGGAGGGAGAGGTACAGAGGCAGAATTACTAAGAATGATCCCTTCTACCCGGTATGCCCCAGAGGTTTATTTTATTTGTCATAGCCCCTAAGGACCTACTCTTGTCACTTCAACCAATGCACATACGTATTTTTGACAGTTCTCCTACAACGTGGCCGACTGTGACATAGCCTGTAACAGAGAGATTGACTTACTTGGGGGTAGCTTATATTGCTTTTTGAGTGCTGACGACAAACACATGATCATTATACTGTAACTGATTCCTGGCCTAGTCTAGTTTAAAAGGGATGAATCAATTTATATATAGTTTCAAGTGCAAATAGTTTAAATGTTTGAGAACCAAATACTTCAAAGCACTATAAAGTATTTCAAAATTCGAACCAATACCTAGTTAATGCTGCGAAAAGTTTGACGTACATTGCGTGCTCTAAAGAGATCTACATTCTAGTGTAGTATGCTTTTGTATTTCTCTTATGGTTTATAGCAGTTATACAGAATTGCAATACATTAATTCAGAATGAAGAGGAGTTTACTGGTTCTCAGAAAATTCAAGATATATGTTTTATTTGCCTGCAAATATCTTAAATATGTGCTATGTTAATTCAAATTGTTAGATGCAATTTTGAGAAAATAAAAAATGATAAAGATTTTCCATGCAAAGTACTTTGGGGATGAGAAAAGATGCTGAACTTTTGGTATCTCTCCGATATTTCAGTTTTGAGTAACACACACATGAATAGGCACGCACGACTGTTTTTCTGAAAACGCTATGTTTGGATTCAGGGAACCTGAATTTTGAGTTTCTGACGGAATACATTATTTTCTCTGTTTAATACAGGTAAGTATTGGATAAAATAAAAAGTGCAAATCAGGGTTTAAAAACATACGTAAACCCTAAGTTGGACATAATGCATCCTTCTGCATCAGATTTAACATTGCTCAGATATCTAGAGGAGTTGAAAAATGATCAGAATGAAACATGGCTGGCGTTGATGTGTCGAACGTTTTAGATTGCTGTGAAGTGCCACGCCGGCTTGTGATTTATTGTTTTGTTAAATGATGTTTGATTAAAAACGGCTGCTGCGACCTTTGATAAATGGGAAAGTTTGATCGATGTGAAGTTAAGAATACTGCACAGCAAATGCAATGTTTCGCTCTCGGCTATATCAAAGAGAGATGTACTTGGAACGATATCCCTCACTATTTACTACTTTTCTTAACGTTCACTGTCAGCAAGCAGATATCTAATCTGAAGGTAAATTGAAGCTTGATGTGAGCAATTCTTACTCAAGTGTCACATAGTGAGCTAGATTAAAAAAACTGATGTGTTACACTCACATGACTTTCTCTATTCTTGTACAAACTATTTTTACAAACGCTTATTCTCCATATGCTTCATGCTAATTGAGATATTAGTCTTATTGATAATTTTCTTGCTGATGCAAGGGGAATTGGTAGGCTTTAAGCGATAGTCAAATATTTTAAGAGCTGGTTGCTATGTGGCGCATTCCACTCTCTTTGCATTACAGGAAATGAATAAGGGATTTGAAAAAAAGTATATTTATTGGAAAATTTAAGGGAATAACAAGCAATATCTCGAAAATGGTTCACTCAACAACAAAAATGTATATGACATTAAATTGTGTATTTTAACGCGATCTACATTTTTTGTGCAGTAAAATTTTGTCTATCTCTTATGGTTTACCAGTTATGCAAAAGTCGTTCACAATGAAGAATACTTTTGGGGACTTTCCCAGAAAATTCGAGGTATACATTTCATTTGTCATGAAAATATCTTAAACATATGATATTTTAATCAAAATCGTTAAAGCCATTTTTGAGAAAATTAAAATTTTCGAAAATGTTTCATGTAAAGGGTAATAATCTGGGATGAGGGGATTTTCTTGAAAACCTTCGTGTCGCATCTCTGGAAGATACTGAACCTAACTACACATAACACACACGGAAATGTTTCCAAAAATGCTTTTTTTTATTCAGGGGGTCTCAAAACATGCATTTCCGGTGCAATCTCCGTATTGAATTTTTGGGTGGAATACAACACTTCCCCTACTTACTATACGTAGTAGAGAAAATAAAAATCTGAAGGAAATGGTTGATTTTACAAAAATCAAATAGAACTGCAATAGTGATGCAGAAATGCTCCAGTGTTTATGGCTCTTCTAAAGTTTACAGGCTTTAAGCAATTATCTTACGCTTTATTATATCTCAGGTTTTGAGTGAATGTTTTGGCAGAAGGCGTAATTAACTAAATTAACACTTTCATAAGCGAGGAATATATTTGTGATTTGGTTTAGCTTCTTGATCCCTTGTGACGAGTCTATGTACTATGGAAAGCACTGTCAAATCTCTGAATGTTTTGTGTTTATAACTTCTGTCCTATTTTTCGCATTTATTTTGGATGGGAATACAATGTTGGATTTCGCTATTAAGTGTCATGTTTCTATGCATTTCATACAGGTATATAAATGTCTACTGTAATTTTGTCGATAGGCATGTTAGCGCTGCTGAATGTTTACATGGCTGCAACTCTGTTGTTATGAATATACGGTGTAAAATTGGGCAATAAATATGTAAATATCACTAAGAATTGAAGCAACCAGTAGACGCGACCGGTTCATCAACACGCAAGCAAATACAGGATTCCAGAAAGTATTCCTCTCCAATATAAGCATTTCTAACAGCCAAATTAACGCATTTTCACTATGCAGAGAGAATAGATTTTATTCCAGCGGTGGCGTTTTCCCAGGCTTTTCATTTTATTACTTTTATAAGTTATTGAAAATCCGCTGATTTTTAAATTGTTCATGTGTGGTGTTTAAAAATTGTTTTACATTCATTTAGTAGACCAGTTTGTTTTTAAATGTACCTAAAGAAACATAAAATACCTAAGAATATTTGTTTTTGGAAAATGTTGAAAATTTTAAGGAGAACTGTCTTTTCTTTCAGTGAGTTTAGTTTTATGCTTTCCATAAAGAAAAAGGTATACAAAATTAAATATCAGTAGAGTTTTTCAATATGCCAGAATCTGAAACGTATATCTTAATTCACATTGACAGTTAAAATATTTTGTAAAATAAAAACTTACCATACTTATGTTTGGCCTGTTTTTTTATGAATTTTGGCAACTATCCTACTCGTCGCTTTAAAGTTATATTGTTTCTCTCTCTCTCTCATATACACACACAGTAATCTTTATCTAAAATGTTTTAAGATCAGAAGACTGTATATTTCTGGTGGTCTTCATATAAACTTGTCGACAATCACGGAGAGTTTGTAGGTACAAGATGTTTACAGCTGTTAAATGTTACAATTTCGTTGAATTTTCAAGGGTAAATAACTCTGCTGAGCTACTCCGAACTACTGCATTGAAGTAAATTTTCGGCTCTCATTTGAGTCTGTTGTTATACATATAACAATGAAGCATGAGGGCTGTCTAATTATCTGCACAATGAAAATTTAATTTAATTTTTTGGCAAACGCTTGCGCCTTTGTACTAGGCGGTACAATATCACTCAAAATATGTCACCTGCATTGATTTTGTCGGGTGCTTTATTTGCATAATTGTTATTATCAGGTGGTTTAACAGATAATTGCAATACTGAACATCTGTTGGACACCGCTGGATGCCAGAGCATACAAGCGTTATTCTCATGAGAAACTACAACAGTGTCTCGAAGACATTGCAAAACTGGCAAACGTTCAGAAAGAAATGTTTCTGCTCACTATAATATTCCAAGAAGATAATACGGAACAAACTCAAGGGCGTCCATTGTTGTAGTAGGTGGGTAGAAAGGTTTTACTAATGAAGAGGAAAACAGTTTTACAAACTATATTCATGTGTTGCAAATCCAGGCTTCCCTATAACAAAGTAAGATTTCCGGTTTATTGTCAAAAGATACTTGGAAATGAAAAGAAAAATTGTTAGTGTTTCAAGGATAAATCAATGGGTTGTGAATGGGTTATTAGATTTATGAAGCGCCATGATGAGCTGCTCGAAAGATTTGCGCACAATGAACGTACTAACATTAATGATGTCGTTAATAACCTTTTTGACAATTAAATGAAAATATCTTTAATCTTTTTATTTTCTGATGACCCGGAAGGAAGTAAAAATATATTTGTAAGGAAAATAAATTATTCAGAGCTAGTTTGTAATAATACCAAAGTCAATTACTCCATCATGTTTTGTTCTGCTGAAAATGGAAAAAAATTACCTGTCTATATTGTATACAGATGCATCATCTAAGTTGAGACTATACAATATCTACAAAACTAAGCGTTGTAGAAAGAAATGTCTTGAATAAAATTTGCTTGATATTATGTGGGAAAATAAATGCCATTGGTTCTGTTTTGTTTGGAGGACGTTATGATGGCCATTTTAGGGCCAATTTCATCCACTACCACTTATTAGCAAGTAGAAGTAATAAAGCTAAGTTATTTGCTTATTTATTTCTGAAAATGTATCAGACAAGAAGATTTCCAAGCATTTAATAGACTAAAAAATGTTGAAAATGAAAAATTAGAAAAAGAAAAGGATTTAAATTAGGGATAAAGTTAAAAGGTGCGGAGGGGGGCCTCAAAACAGGGGCAGAGCACCACACGCAGGCTAGCCGGCCCCTTGTGCTTCTACCGTGACACCCGGGATGGAGGTGAGGAGAGAGATCCGAAGGGCGACCAGATCCGGATGACGACGAGCGCAAGCACAGACCGGGTAGCTAATGTTTCCAGATTGAACGCCTTCCACGCCGTCGGAGCCCACTCCATTGGCTCCAAGCACCCGGGGGTCCCCCGAGGTAACTCCCGCCCGAAAACACCCAGAGGCGGGTTTCAGTCGAGCAGTCTCTGGACCACGTCAGCATTTAACTTCCACAGAGCGCATAGCCACCGTCCAGCCGCAACCCGCCGAACACCGTCATCTGGTCCTATAAACCTGAAAGAGATAACAAGATGATGGGTACAGGAAATGGGGGTAGCAAAGCATTCGCCTGCCGATCCGGGGTAACCACGAAAAACCCATGGGCCAGGGTGGACGGTCGTCGGTGATCGAACCCGGCACATCCTGAATGCAAGTCGCATACGTTACCGCGGTGACACCTCACTCGGTTAAAGTTAGGGGTTAGCTCCGTGGAACATATTCAAAGGATATGATTTTGGTAGTTTATTTAGTAATTTAAATATATTTATGTATTTTTATACCTTATAACTATGTTATAACTTTGAACAGTTTCAAAAGAGCACCTTAATTTTCCCAGAACACATCGAATTCAGAATGCTTTAAGCTGCCACATTTGTTTCAACATTGTCATGTAATGTTATTTTATATTTAAGTTGTGTCTTCCAAGGACGCAGCACTAAAATTTTGAAGAACGTCTCTACCCCAAGCTGCCCTTTACATGTAAACATGTTATTTATTTTTATTTTATAAAAAAGGATGAACGGATTTTGATTAAAACACCATGTGTTTAATACATTTACATGATTTTTAAAATGTATATATTGAATTTTCTGTGAATAGCCTGCGAAGTCCTACTCATTAAAAATGAAAGTTGTTTGCTTTTGTATAACCGGTACTCAAAAACCTACAACAGATTTATACATGTAGATCTCATTAAAAACAATTTATTTCAAATAACATGTTGGTGGCATCAGCCTTTCCGAGATAACCGTTGTTATCAGTTTGAGTTTTCTAAAATTTTGCACTTTTTAAAGTGCTGTCAACATTTAGGTATTTCTCACGATGCCATCGATACAATATGAAATTTTAAAGTCGGCGAATAGCATTCCGCTTTTTAAGGATATGACTCTCGGTTCAGCCTTCTATCCCTGTAGCTACAACGAAATGTGTAATTAAACTATTTCTGCAAATGCTTTTCTCGATTAATATGCAGTAGATAGAAAACAGCTTCTGCAAGAGTTGTGTGATGAATCTGTATAAAAAAATCTGATGTATTACACTCACATGACATTCTCTGCTCTTGTACAAACTATTTTTACAAACGCTTATTCTCCATATGCTTCATGTTAATCGAGATATTAATCTTATTGCTAATTTTCTTGCAGATGCAAGGAGAATTGCTAGGCTTTAAGCGATAGTCAAATATTTTAAGATCTGGTTGCCATGTGGAGCATTCCATTCTCTTTGCACTACCAGGACAAAAAAAATGAATAACGAATTTCCATTTGAGAAAAAGTATAAGTATTGGAAAATTTAAGGGAATAATAAGCAATATCCTGAAAATGGTTCACTCAAGAAAAACAAAAACGTATATGACATAAAAGGTGTATTTTAACGCGATTTACATTTTTGTGTAGTAAAATTTGTCTATCTCTTATGGTTTACCAGTTATGCAAAAGTCGTTCACAATGAAGAATACTTTTAGAGACATTCCCAGAAAATTCAAGATATACATTTCATTTATCATGAAAATATCTTAAAAATCTGATATTTTAATCAAAATTGTTAGAGCCATTTTTGAGAAAGTTACAATTTTCGAAAAATGTTCCATGTAAAGGGTAATCTGGGATGGGGAGATTTTCTTGGAAACTTTCGTGTCGCATTTCTGGAAGATACTGAACCTAAATACCAAGTATGGTGTTTATCCGACTGCTCGTTTCTGAGTTATGCTGTTCACAGACACACACACACAGGCACACACGGACATGTTTCCAAAAATGCTTTTTCTGGATTCAGGGGGCTTCAAAACATGTATTTCCTGTAAAATCTCGGTGTCGAATTTTTGGGTGGAGTACAATACTTCCCCTACACACTATACGTAGTAGAGAAAGTAATAAACTGTAGTAGATAAAGTCATGTGAATGTAAGTACAATTTAAAACAGTCAATACAATAAGCAATTACAATAACGAAAATTACAACACATTGCGTGTTGCAGAAGTGGAATTTCAGTACACTATATGCATTCCAATGATTTAACCTAGTGTCAGTCATGTGAATGCTCTGTGATCTGCAGGTGATGCAAGGGGAAAGGCGAATTTATTAATAAGGAAGGGCTAGCGGGCAAGGAGAATGCATGATGTGCTTCGTATAGACATGATAGCTCTCTCCCCACCCCTTCCTGAAACCACTCATATGTTGCACAGGCTGTGCTACGTCAAATGTAGCACAGTTGCTGACGCTGATTTAGGAAAATGCTCTCTGAATAGTTTAAATGTTTCCTGTTCGTCTCTCTTTTGTTAACGGTAATGCAAAACCACCAAGCCCTTAGTAATGCAGTCTATAAACATCTATTATATAAACAATAGCAATTTTTAAATCACTGTAACACACACTTTTCCAGCGGTGCCTAGGTTACGGAGCTAGTTTCGTATTCAGAGGTAGGTTTTATTTACCGTATCCTGTTTCCTTCAGCGCAGGATTTCCTTCACACGGTGTTGTACACCAGAATTCCAGCTCTCGTTCACCCCACACGTTATAATGGATTTTGTGTGAACCGCTTGTAAGCGGAAACGGTTTTCGGAAGCAGTATGGAGTAAACTAAGCTTTGGTGGTACCCGAATTTTCATTACAATTTGTTGTATTTCATGACATGAATAATGTGTATATTTGAGGGTACGGTAAAGAAAAAATATGATGTGTTACACTCACATGACTTTCTCTACTCTTGTGCAAACTATTTTTACAAACGCTTATTCTCAATCTACTTCATGTTAATCGAGATAAACATTTGCAGACTATGTTATTGCTACTTTTCATGTAGATGTAAGGGGAATATATATTCACAAGGGCAATATAGAAATATAGTAACCTTTAAGCACACACATATCTCTTAATAGCTGGTTGCTAGGGGCAGCACCATTCCCTTTGCCACAGATTAATACTCTTTGCATATCCAAGACAAAAAAAAATGAAAAACGAATTCCCATTTGAGAAAATAAGTATTGAAAAATTTAAGGGAATAACAAGCAATATCTCGAAAATGGTTCACTCAACAACAAGGATGTATATGACATAAATTGCGTATTTTAACGCGATCTACATTTTTTGTGTAGTAAAATTTTGTCTATCTCTTATGGTTTATCAGTTATGCAAAAGTCGTTCACAATGAAGAATACTTTTGGAGACATTCCCAGAAAATTCAAGATATACATTTTATTTGTTATGAAAATATCTTAAACATATGACATTTTTATCAAAATAATTAGAGCCATTTTTGAGAAAATTAAAATGTTCGAAAAATGTTCCATGTAAAGGGTACTCTGGGGTGAGGGGATTTTCTTGAAAACCTTTGTGCCGCATCTCTGGAAGATACTGAACCTAAATAGCAAGTTTGGTGTTTATCCGACTGTTCGTTTCTGAGTTATGCTGTTCACAGACAGACAGACAGACACACAGACACACACACGACATGTTTCCAAAAATGCTTTTTTTGGATTCAGGGGATCTCAAAACATGTATTTCCGGTGAAATCTCGATATCAGTTTTAGGGTGGAATACAATACTTCCCCTACTTACTATACGTAGAAATTGCGTGTTAAACCTCCATGTATAGGTTTGCCAACTTCGGAATCCGTCATTCCCGGCAGAAGACATGCATTAATATAACTACTAGGATGGAACCTCGATTCCGCCAATACCTCGATACTCTCGCTACTCGGTGGTTTCGAAATATCTCTAATACTTTCAGATAAACCTTTGATATTTTCAAATGTTTAAGTTTCTCGTTATTGAAAGTTGTTGCGTTTAACTTTGCTAGGTAAGGAATGAAAGGAGTCGAGACTTCACATTATTGCCTCGCACGAGTCCCTAAAGTTCTTGATAGACCTTGACTGCGCTTCCTGTAGGTGAATCAATGCAACATTCCATAGGCGTTTGTGTCTAAATGAAACCATGCAAAGCAATGGGGAAGGAGTAGAGGTACTCGTGTAACATGCAGCGTTAACTGAGTTGTGAATGAAATTGATTTAGCTGACGCATTAAATTCCTTTCTACAATATTCTGGCTTGATGACTCACTCTAAGCCACTATATTTACCTATTCCGATGACCAGAATCTGTGAAACCAGCAGAAGAAGTCAACAAATAAAGGTACTTGATTTTGATTTATTTAAACTGATTTTATTTGGTCTTGTAAACCAAAAATAAGAATAAATTAACTTTTAAAACTTCAAAGGAAAGAAAAACGTATCATTAATTTCCAAGATTAATATTTTATTATAAACTATCCTTTGATATTTAAGATTTATTATTAAGTATAAGTTTAACTTTTAGAATTGCTTTAGTATTCTTAAATCATCCAATATCTAGGTAGAGTTCCACGAACTCAAATATATAAAAAAGCCATAAAATAAATTTTAAATAAAACATAAATGAATTCAAATTAGAACGTAGTGGTTACGTCTAACTTCCATAATAGGATAGAAAATCTTTAAAAGAAATTTTTCGGCACAAAATATAGGTACATTAAAAGAGAAGCAAAGAAATTATTATTATTATTATTATTATTATTATCATTATTAGCCTTGACCAACAATAAGGTATGTATTACTTTTAGCATTATCAAAATAAGAAGTGAACTGGAGAATTTCAAACAAGAACAATTTCGGAATTAGCACAATATACAAAATTGATTACATGCGTTTATACACACAAAACTGCTATTAAGAACATAATTCAGTGAACAAGCTATCGCCTTTACGGTTTTTTAAAAGGTAAATAAGGAGTATCGAGCATTGTGCTTAAAAATCAGTATCGTATCGAGTATCGAGAAATAGTGGTATCGTCCTATCAATACTAACTACTTATTGTAGGGTTTATCAACTCTCCACCAGTCATAACTAACACTAGTTTATATGCCACACCCACTGATAAAATTCTCAACCATGTTTAATATTTTGGTTCCCCGACTTGAGACATAATGGTGTACAATGAGGACAATATATAAATTTACGAGACAATATAAAACATTTTAAAATGGTAAAATTAGGCTTAAGAGAGGTGTGTGGTTTGTGTCTGACACTTTTAAGTTATTTACCGATTATATGGATAGAGAATCGAAGATATCAAAACGAACAATTTTAATGAGAAACATGTTAATACAATCTTTCTTATTTATACTGGTGGAGTTAGCCAGCAGTCCTCCTCTTCCGCATTACCGAAAATAAAAATAATACAATAGAATAAAAAAGAATACAATAATGTAATAAAATAAATAGTAAGAATACTACAAACGAAAGATTAGTATCTATAAAGAGACAATATGATGGTTTAGAAATACAATAAATCCCTTTTCAATATTGAATAAAATACAGTTTATATATATCGGACAGAGAGAGAATCAAGAGGGGCTAAATGGATGTGAGTTTATTCTATGAATTACTTGAGCAATATAAGTATAATGCATTAAACGGGAAAATGGGTAACTTCTATCATATGATGGCAAATGGCGAGTGCGACTGTTGAAGGCCATAGCCTTCAGTCCATTTATATAAGTTTCTGTGGCCTTTAACGCCCATGTTGTGCATTGCTAGGACTTATTATATGCTGCAATTTATGAAGTTTTAAATTTTATTTCTATCTCTCAATATGGTTTCAATATTTAACATTACTATTGGGCATACTTCACAGATGTGACAAAGACTGCATATTCACTGAAAATAATTTGGTCGTTAAAGGTTACTCTCTTTTTACAATGTAAATAAAAGTTAATTTATACAGTGACTAAAACAGAACGGGGTATTACAATGGGATTTGTTTTAGCATATATGGCTTTTACAGTTGAATCTTGATTCTCTTTCTCTCTCATATATATATATATATATATATATATATAAAAGGCATTGCTAAACTATATATCTGAAACTAAACCCTTAAAAATGTCTTCAGACTTGAGGAGCAGCCAATACATAAATAGAGGAGAAGGGATGAGACCGACGGCGCAGATAGAAAACGAAATAGCTCCAACAGATGGTAGATCCCGACTGCCGTGATTGATTGAGAAGATAAGTGATCCTGCACAGTCACAGCCATGCGGCCCAGATCGGAGCAAGAAGAGTCGCTAACTCAACATACAGGAACCAACGCAAGTAATCGAACACCGCACTCGCCGCATCCAGACATGGAACTCTTATTAGTGTCTCTTTGTTGTATAGAGTTGATATTCTATACATAAGGCTTTGAAGAAAAATTACTGACATATTTCCAACTGTGTTAAATCAGTAGAAAATTAAGGGTATATAATATAGAAAGATACCAAAGTTGAGGCAGTATTTTCTATTGCTTAAATGATATCAGTCTAATTATATAGTATAAAAATAATAGCCCGCCTATAAGCAATATGTGTATATTACAATATATAAAATGTATATAGCAGTCATTGTATTATGTTTATTTTATTATGTATATGTATAAAATGTTATGTGAATGTATTTCTCAGTTTAATAATGTAGGAGCTGTGAGAATAAAAGCAAGCTGCTATTCGCAACAAACAGAGTCGCAGAGTAGAAGCCGAAGGTTGCTAACAATAAGGTAACCTTCAGACAACAATAACTTGGAAAAGTTATTGCTATCAATAGTCCATGGAACAATACCAATGTAATGTTCAAAACAGTTTGTAAATGGTCACGTGGATGCAGAAAGCAGGCCAAACCAAAAATAAAGGTATTCTATTGGAGTAGGCTTAGCCAATCAGAAACTAGAAATATAAAATGTACAAATTGAAACCGTAGACGCTAGGAAGTAGCGTGCCCAAGCAGTTCGGTTCAGTGGTTGTATGTTAGTGTGTGTAGACGTGAGAATTTAGTGCATTGCGGATAATATATAAATTTTGACATTTTAAAACTGTAATTAGGAATAATATCTCACAGCTCCATATTTAGATACGTTATTCAACTGCCGTGAAGGATTAATAAAGAAGTAAAAACTTACAGATATAATTTATGTAACGTGTGTAAGCATTATTCTGCAGCCGCACCAGTCCTATTTAGAGATACTTGCTCTACCAGATATTACTGACGCAGTCGAGGCATAGACAATAAATAAATAAACATTAAAACAATTATTACACATAAACTTTATAAACACACGACACAACCGCAAAAGTTTGTTCCTAAACGTGGGGCAAAGACCACTGCAAATTTGTACCCAATTTGTACCCCGGATCCGTACTGCTGAAAAGTCTATAATTTATTATTATTAATTTAAGTGGGCCACTGTTCAGAATATTGCAAGTTAAAGTTCCTGAAAAACCATTCAGTATATTTAAAATTTCATTGAAGGTTTATATAGAAATCCTGCTAATAGGCAATAAAAAGAGCATTACATGAAAGGAGTTTTGAACCAGATACGTTTTGGTGAACCATGAACTTGAACTATGGCACAACATTCCTTGCTGGCCAGGTCTACCTCTCCCAGAGTGAAGTATTGGGAGTGGCATATGATGGCACGTCGTTTACCCACACGCTTATGCGCGGTTTGCAGAAGCAGCCACTTTCTCATCAAGTAGCTCCTCAATTGGTTCCCAAGAGCTCACGTGGCTGAGTGCACCAATTACCAGAAAAAAAAATCTCATGCACACGGCCGGTCTCCTCGCCTACACGCTCGCTACGGAAATGATCCTTACAGACTTTAATTTTATATCCGAAGAATTGTAGACGTAACATTATGAGAAGACACGGCAAAACAATTCACGACTGAATACGATGGTGTGTATAATGCACAATATCTAAAACTACAAGTTGCAAATATCTGTTAAGAAATCCAAATCTATAGCATTTAATGGATAATAATAAAATATAACATAACAGAACAAGTGAATAATTTGAATTGTTTGAATTGCAAGATTTCTTACAATATTGTTAAAGATTTGCAAAGTAAAAACTCAGCGGGATGGCCCAGGCGGATGTGACCCGTATTCGGGAGGTCGTGGGATCAATTCCCGTGACCGACCTTCCCGACCCATGGGTTTTTTCGGAGATTTCTCCGGGTGTTAGGTGAATGTTGGGTAGGATCATTAAGTTCCCCGAATTTCCTGTCCCCTCATTTCACTTCCATTCTCATTTCACTTCACCTTTCATCCCCTTGGTCTCTTACAGGGCTGCACGTGTCGACGGTGTGCACGGAAGGGTATGCTCTGTGGAAACCTTCGCCCATCCGGAATGGGGGCGGTCTCCGGGTTCCGGACCCCCCAGGCGATGTGTAAATCACAGGGGGAGGGCACAAACAACCACTAAGTTACGGAGCTGAGAACTTCGCCCATCGGTTCGGGACTCAAGAGATAAATCCGTGGGCTTTTCATTAGGACAGAACCTGTTTTATAACCCATCCCCTGTTTCACTGGGACGGAAGTGGGTAAAACATTACACCACCTACACGTTCTGCCTCTACAGGATGGAACTGGATACGCCATTTACCGCGCAGCCCTAGTAGGGAAAATCCTATAGGGGAAGACTACCGAAGACTCAGTGGGGGCGACAGTGTCCAGCCACCGTCTAGCAGCTCTCACTCTCCATGTTCTCCGGTTAGTGCCGGAGAACATCGAGGCGTCTCAAAAACCAAAGCCAGGCATAGCCGATCATCCATGGGTTTCAGGAACCACAGTCCCGCCGAGCCTAACCCAATCTAAACAACTCTCTTTCCAGGAGGGGCTCGAATGTTCGGCCCAGTGTACTTCTAGTAATGTCAGAAGTACCACGAGTGCTGGAAGTCCAGGGGGGAGGGGAGCCGGCTGCACCAATGCCCGTCCGGGGAGTTTAAATCTGTAAATGGTAGGGACCCTACCTCTGCCCTTCGTGTCTCCTGGTGCGGCCGCCCTCTGTCTTCTCTTGCCTATCCCTCCTTCCCGGGTCCGCAAGACCAGACAGATCCTCAAAGCAAACTCCACCTCCACACTCCTTTCCCACCGTCCACTCGCTTGATCCTTCGACCCTGAGACGCGGTAAGGAATTTAAATGACAGGAAGTGGAGAATGGAAAATTTTACAGCATTACATAATCCACCCTAGCATTTGCCTACTAAAGTAAAAAGGTAAAGGTGAAGGTACGAACTAACGAAAGGGGCCCTCGAAATCAGGGCATAGTACCGCACGCAAGCCAGTCAGCCCCTTGTGCTTCTACCAGTGGCCCCTGAGAAGGAGGGATAAGGAGAGAGACTGAAGGTTGACTGAATGATGATGGGCGCAAGCACAGACGGGGTCCCTAATCTTTCGAGATTGAACGCATCCGACACCGACAGGTCCTGGCACAAGCCCCGGCAGTCCTCTTTGGTTTTGGAGTCCACACGGAGAAGAGACCTAACTGAGCAATCCCCGCAGCGACGCCAGAGAAGAAACCTCTACAGAATGCAAAGCTACCGCCCAGCCACAACCTGCCGAACACCGTCGCCTGGTCCTACAAACCTGAAAAAATCACAAGGAAGACAATGGTTAAGGAAATGAATAGAAGATGAGCAGAAGTAGAGAGTCATAGTAGATGAACCACCCCAGCATTCGCCTGTCGACCCACCAACCACCAAAAACCCATGGATCGGAGTGAGCGGTCGCTGGGGATCGAACCCGGGACCCCGAATGCAGGCCACAGACGATGCCAGCTGAGTTACGTCGCTCGGTTACCAACTAGGTAAACCTTGGCAAAAACCAAGGTTAGAGTGGCCGGGCCAATGGGAATCGGATCTCGAATCTCCTGAATGCAAGCCTTTCGCATTACCGCGGAGCCATCTCGTTCCGCGTGAGGCATATTAATATGTTATTATGAACTTCACGGGGGCTTTATGAAATTGCAGTACTAAGAGTCCATTTTACTTATAATTTGCACGTACATTATATAAATGCAGTTATGTAGATTACATAAGCATACACAGTTGCCTAATTGTTAGTTACTAATTATTATATATAGATATTTACTTGTTTACGTATAAGCAAATCAAAGCAAACAGTGGAATATGTTCAAGATATCAAACATTTCGCAGGTTCTTTTTCTTTCCTTTTCTTTCTTTATAGTTTTATAACATGAGTGCATGGTCTTTATTTCGCTTCCAAATTTCTTCTATACTACGGGTATGGCTTAAGTAAAGAAATGAAAAGCTGATGACGTAGGTATGAATAGCCTTGTGTAGTGGAGCACTAACCAACAATTTGCCAAGTCTTTATGTCGAGGGTTAAAGTTGAACCTCTCGGGGGATAAGAATTTATTATACGTCACCATGGAAACCGCTGGAAACTTTTCTCATCTGCCACCATTTTAACGGGTTGTATGGCTTGTTGTGCAGTAAACGCTGAACGAAAATTACACGGGGCTAAAACGATGTCGTGTACATTGCTGTTTCTAACTGCACTGAATAAACAGCAAATATCTACGTTTGTGTCATAAATGAAAATATAAAAATAAAAAGGGAATAGCAAAAGTTTTGGACGGAAAAAAACGCATTTAAGGGAGTGACACCGTTTGAAGGAATAAGGTTTATTAAAATGGACCGTGAAATGGAAACATTTTTATTTTCGTTGCTTTGAATGGATTTTACACTTTAACAAGCTCGAATTGAAATGTATAGAGAAGGAACATTACTTGTGTTGTATAAAAAGAGCAGAATATTATAGAAGGCTTATACAAATCTGATGTGTAAACGCCACACGGCATCCCATAAACATCATTTTTTACTTTCTCTACTACGTATAGTAAGTAAGGGAAGTATTATATTCCACCCAAAAATTTGATACCGAGATTTCACCGGAAACATATGTTTTGAGACCCCCTGAATCCAAAAAAAAAACATTTTTGGAAACATGCCCGTGTGTGTGTCTGTGTGTGCGCCTGTGTGTCTGTGAACAGCATAACTCAGAAACGAACAGTCGGATAAACACCAAACTTGGTATTTAGATTCAGTATCTTCCATAGATGCGTCACGAAGGTTTTCAAGATAATCCCCCACCCCAGATTACCCTTTGCATGGAACACTTTTCGAATTTTTTTTTCAAAAATGGCTCCAACGATTATGATTAAAATATCATATGTTAAAGATATTTCCATGACAAATAAAATGTATATCTTGAATTTTCTGGGAATGTCTCCAAAGTAGTCTTCATTGTGAACGACTTTTGCATAACTGGTAAACCATAAGAGATAGACAAAATTTTACTACACAAAAAAGTAGATCGCGTTAAAATACACAATTTATGTCATATATACTGTTTTGTTGAGTGAACCATTTTCGAGATATTGCTTGTTATTCCCTTAATTTTTTCAATACTTATTTTCTCAAATGGGAATTCGTTATTCATTTTTTTTGTCTTGGATATGCAAAGAGTATTAATCTGTGGCAAAGAGAATGGTGCTGCACATAGCAACCAGCTATTAAGATTAATGTCTATGCTTAATGGCTACTGTATTTTTATATTGCCCTTGTAAATATATATTCCCCTTATAACTACAAGAAAATTAGCAATAACATAGATTTTGCAAATGTTTATCTCAATTAACATGAAGTAGATGGAGAATAAGCGTTTGTAAAAATAGTTTGTACAAGAGTAGAGAAAGTCATGTGAGTGCAACACATCAGATGTTTTGTTACTAAATTACACTAACTATATACTTATATACATTGTTCCTAAATTACACTGACTAGCTATGTACACTAAACACTAACTCGTTAATTTAACTACGCCTAGCCTAAACTTTAACCAAACCTAATCACTACGCCACAGGTAGCCCAGCCTGATGTGTTACATTAGTTCCTGGAAAGGGTCTGCTTAACGGTTATTGCTGTCAGGATGCCAAAAATACTGATGAAAGTGAAAATTTAGGTGTTCTCTATAACATTGAGTGTAAACCAACAGATGC
This sequence comes from Deroplatys truncata, assembly GCA_030765065.1. Lineage (NCBI taxonomy): Eukaryota > Metazoa > Arthropoda > Insecta > Mantodea > Mantidae > Deroplatys > Deroplatys truncata. The sequence goes on from CM060975.1 coordinate 116,776,718, forward strand.
GTCTTATTAATCGGATGAGCCATTTTTAAAAGTTTTATTATTTGCAAGAATATCCCCAAGAATACCCAAACCTTGCTTCTCGCACCACAATAAATTCTACTTCACTGTATGGCCATGACTGTAAAGTAATGAAACCCGAGAGAAAAAGTCACCAGTTGCTAATCTCTTCCAGATTGTTGTGCACGCGTATAGAAATTTTTTCATCAGGTTGGCTACGGTTGTTACAAATGAAGCATATGTTGGCTGCTATACGAGAAGTAATAAAACTAAAATAGAAGACTAAAAGAAGCAATAAAATCGGTCGTTTCAGTCTGCTTGCGTATGCTTTAGACTTGGAAAATTTCTCGCGTCTCTCGCCTCACATGTTCGAAAGTATTTTCTGCTGCCCCTTAATCGTGATTAATATTTGAAAGGAATGCGTTCAGTTAGTTAACATCACGAAAATGTGCTAAAACAATAAACATGTTTTTAAAAACACAAGTGTATTTATTAATTTAAACTGTTTATAAGGGGGAGAATAAAGAAATAAGTGGAACTTTATAGTGCACTGCTTAAAATCTAGGGAATGTTAAAGGAACAACAGCGAATATTTTGGAAATGGTTAATGTTAAACATGTTATAGGTATAAACTGAATATTACAACCAGATGCACATTTTTTCTGTAGTAAGTTTTACTCTTTGTGGTAGTATTTTACATCACAACAATGTAAATGCCAGAGTGATTGTAGTGTAAATAAGCATTATTGTATGCCATTGATTTGAGATTTTGTTAATTATAAGCATTGTTAGGAAATAAGTTTACACGGCCTCACTGAAACTGACAATAAGAGCGGGCAACAATGAGCGAGGGGGGTGAGTTGTTTATCAATAAGAAGAGACAAACAAATGACGTCAGATTAGCACGCTTTTCTTAGAAATGGAGGGAATTTCTTCCCTAGAGTATATGTGTTCGTAATTTTGATTGGATATAAAAATAGACGCTAATGTTGGCGCGTTTTATTAACCAATAGTAGCTTGGTTATAATCTTTAATGAGTATAAATTCCGTGCCAGAGGCGGGTAACGCGCAGTTTTGACAGAATAATTCACAAGGAAAACGTCGTTCAGTCCAACAGAAGCACTCGCAGGTAATACGTCGTGCAGTCCAACAGAATCATACAAAGGTAAATACGTCGCTCAGTTCATCAGAATCATTCGCGGGTTACACGTCGCACAGTTTAACAGAATCTCTCGCGTCGTAAAGTTAGTTATAAATGTGAAATATGCGAATTAATAATGTGCAGCAAATAAGTGATTATAGTAACATAAAAAATATAACAGTTTCAGTCGGGCGTGTATCAAGAATACTTATGTGAAATGAATAAAGTGTGATGGCAATAAAAGTGTAAAAACAAATTCTTTTATCAGTGTTATCTTTCAGTAATAAATTCTTTCCGTTTACACACCCTGTTTAAGAGATATGCTCGACTGAGAAATAAAGCTAGCCGGAGGACAAAGAATCCAAAACTCAAAGTAGTGAAACAATAACAGGCGCTCAGCAGAAATAGATAACACGAGTTACCGCGACATCTTAGAGTGGATTCTGAAATAATTAAATTGGATAAGAGGAAACAAGACACTTTAAGGATATTGTACAATTTTGAGATGCCAATATTTTTAAAATATGGTGTTTTAATACAAAAACCGATGGCGCCATTTTTGAGAAAACGAAAAATACTTCCTCAAAGCATGAAAGTCATCACAGTCGGTGTTAATAAAGTAAATGTTAATTTTTGGCTTTTTTCTATTTATAAAAACCAATCTATCAAGAAGATGATGAAGCAGTCGAAACGTCTGGAAGGACAGACCCAACAACTTCCAGCTTAAAATTGCATTTTTCTATGAACAGAATTGTTTGGTGTAAGAGAACTTCTTGAAAAATCCTTGTTTGTATCCTTAAAAGATGTATTAGTTCAAGTATGCCATTCATCCGTTCGACTTTTTTTTTCATATATTCTATTCATAGAAAGACAAAGACATGTAGGCAGACAGCCAAGGACTGGCTGACTACTACACGCTTGAGTGAGCCGGAATGTAGAACTTTTCCGAAAATTATTTTTTTGGACCAGTGTGTATTTTAAAATGAAATCCCAGTACCGAATGTTTGTGTTGAATGTAACACTTGCTCTACCTTAGGTAAGCACTAGAGAAAGTAAAAACTACACGTGTCGTATTGGCTTAAATGCCTTCTTCCTATGGAAGTAGACATCCTGACGTTTCGTCGATACCTGCGGTTTGCGTTTCCAAACGGGAGCTCCAGGAATGTGTGTATGTATACAGGCTACAAACCGAAAAACATGCATTGAGTGTGGTGATGTAGCTGTGACAGCTGTCACTGTTACTATAAGCTAACTATCTCGAAGTGAGATGGTTATAAAAGTGCAACTGTTACACTGGAGAGTAATTTACTATTAATGCCCAGGAAAAATAGGTAACATATTGAAGTAAAGATGTTAGGTTCTGCATATATGAATAGTTGAAGAATTTTGTGAGGATAAAAGTAACGTTGTTCCTAATTTTCAAATAATGACGTAGCATTGTACTATACTTCACGAAATAGCAAAGAAATTAAACCTGAATAAATTTAATATAAGTTATGGATGCGTCATAAATGGAACGGTAGTGCTTTTATTTATGGAGTGTTTTTCGAAGTCTTCAGAGTAGTATGACCAGGGAGCGCAGAAGTACTCAACCCCACGTGGGTCTTTTATGCCTATCATTACCAGGAGGAACAGAATGAGGTGAAGGAACCGCAGTAGGCTACAGGCCGCAGGTAGGCTGGCCAGAGACATGGAGAGGTCCATAGCTATTCTTAGCTTGAAGATTCGGTCACACCAGAGACTGTTACTAGAAGACATTCCACCAGCGGAGCTGGAGAGAACTGAACTCACCTGAGGCGGCTCAGAGAAGGCTTCCCTACGGTGGAACCGGGGAGAACTGAACTCACCTGAGGCGGCTCAGGTAAGGCTTCCCTCCGGCGGAACCGGGAAGAATTAAACTTACCGGGAGGTGGTTCAGAGAAGGCTTCCCTCCGGCGGAACCGGGAAGAATTCAACTCACCAGGAGTTGGTTCAGAGAAGGCTGAGAAGGAACCGGGGAGAACTGAACTCACCTAAGGCAGTTCAGATAACGCCTCCCTCCGGCGGAACCGGGGAGGATTCAACTCACCGGGAGGTGGCTCAGATAAAGCTTCCCTCCAATGGAACCGGGGAGAGACGGTTCAGAGCAGACTTCACTCGGGTGGAACCGGGGAGAATTCAGCTCACCTGAGGCGGCTCAGATAAGGCTCCCCTCCGGCAGAACCGGAAAGAAATCAACTCACCGGGAGACGGTTCAGAGAAGGCTTCCCTCGGGTGGAACCGGGAAGAATTCAATTCACCTGAGGTGGCTCAGATAAGACCTCCCATCGGCGGAACCGGGGAGAATTCAACTCACGGGAGACGGTTCAGAGAAGGCTTCCCTCGGGTGGAACCGGGGAGAATTCAATTCACCTGAGGCGGCTGAAATAAGGCTTCCCTCCGGCGGAACCGGGAAGAATTCAACTCACCGGGAGGCGGTTCAGAGAAGGCTTCCCTCGGGTGGAACCGGGTTCAACTCACCGGGAGGCGGTTCAGAGAAGGCTTCCCTCCGGCGGAACCGGGCAGAACTGAACTCACCTGAGGCCACCATCAGTCAAGGCTGCAAAGTAGTTTCCAACCAGCAAGCATCTGCGCTATGTGTCCGACACCGACCGACACTGTACCTATCTGAAACATGAAAGGGAAAGCAAATGATAGGACATGAGAGAGAAAGGAAATTCGTAGTAAAAGAGGAACTACTCCAGTATTCGCCTTACCAACCAGGGAAAGCCATGAAAAACCCATGGTCAGATTGCCCGGCCCCAGGAATTAAACCCAGGACCTCCCAAGTGCGAGCCTCACATATTACCGTGGAACTATTGTAGCAATAAACCAGTTGTCACAGACAACAGACATGGCACAACCAATCACCAGAATTAAGTGGAAATGGGGATGCCACGCTGCGACACTACAAGCCTACCATGTGACACCCTAGTATAGGCAAGCGACTACAAGAGGCTTCTTCATGGAGGGCGCAGGTCAGCAGTGGTCACAAGTAGTGACAGGAAGAAGAGATTGGATATCCCGGGAAAGACATCTGTATAGTGACTAAATAGTGAAAGTGAACAGTGTTATTATCAAACAGTGATTGAACAGTGCACCACACAAACAAAGGGACTAAACAAACATGAACAACGCCTAACGTGGAGTAGCTCACCATGTTAGGATAGTTAGTACTAGAAGCAAAGGGATACTCTGCACCATTTTTACTTTCTCTACTGCGTACAGTAAGTAGGGGAAGCATTGCATTCCACCCAAAAATTCAATACCGAGATTTCACCGGAAAAATATGTTTTGAGACCCCCTGAATCCAAAAAAAAGTATTTTTGGAAACATGTCCGTGTGTGTGTCTGTGTGTCTGTGAACAGCATAACTCAGAAACGAACAGTCAGATAAACACCAAACTTGGTATTTAGGTTCAGTATCTTCCAGAGATGCGACACAAAGGCTTTCAATAAAATCTCCCCACCCCAGATTACTCTTTACATGGAACATTTTTCGAAAATTTTAATTTTTTCAAACATGCCTCTAACGATTAAAATATCATATATTTAAGATACTTTCATGACAAAAAATTCATATCTTGAATTTTCTGGAAATGTCTCCAAAAGTGTTTTTCATTGTGAACGACGTTTGCATAACTGGTAAACCATAAGATATAGATAAAATTTTACTACACAAAAATGTAGATCGCGTTAAAATACACAATTTATGTCATATGCATTTTTTGTTGTTGAGTGAACCATTTTCGAGATATTGCTTGTTATTCCCTTAAATTTTCCAATACTTAATACTTTTTATCAAATGGGAATTCGTTATTCATTTATTTATGTCCTGCACATACAACGAGAATGGAATACTACACATAGCAACCAATTCTTAAAGGATTTGACTATCGCTTAAAGCCTACCATATTCCCCTTGCACCTACAAGGAAATTAGCAATAAGATTAACATCTCGATTAACATGAAGCATATGGAGAATAAGCGTTTGTAAAATAGTTTGTACAAGAGTAGGGAAAGTCATGTGAGTGTAATGCACCAGATTTATTTTAAATGGGAACTTACAATAAGGGAAAATTAAATTGATCCTAAATTGACTATCGCAACGTCCTCCAAATAAACTAGGACTAATGGTATTCACTTTCTCCTATAATATCAAGAAAAGTTTATTCAAGACTTCTACAACGTTTAGTTTTGGAGATATTGTACAGTCTCAACTTAAATGGTCCATCCTATATTTTCGATGAAATCTCGATATGGAATTTTGGGTGAAATACAACACTTAGCATAAAACAGATTTTTACCTTTACTTTTGTTAGAGGTAAACACTAGAGAAAGTAAAAAGCAAATTATCGAAGTAGGCGAACGGGATATGGTTTTTACAAAGCGAGTTTCAGTAAAATGAATATCTATGGATAAATGCTTGCTTTTACCAGGAAAGCTTCAACAGCAGGTTGCCAAAGCAAACACCTTTAAAAAAGTGGTATATGTGCCGTACTAATTAGGTGGCAGACCTGGCGGATAAGGGAGAAGTTATTTTATTGTACTCCAGGGAAATTAGCACAAACGTAATAAAACTATATTTATAACAGCAGATAGCACAACAGCCGTGAGCTGAAGAAAAGAATTGCGTACGTATCTGCAGCCCAAGGGATTCCAGGTAATTAATCTCCGTCACGTTGCTACCAACATTTGTTTCTATGTGCCACTCATATTCTTAGTTTCATGCTTCATTTTTCTTGCTCCAAGTTTAGAAATGTAACGCGAATATGTCAGTTCCTCGCATTTTATGTAATTTGTATTTACGTCAATTAACAGCCAGTTCTAGAAGTAGATAGATAAGGTATCTTTATTGGTTTCAAATCATTGAAGTTATTTCACGAGCATTTAGTGCATGGGTCATTGACCGTACATGCATATTTAAGTACAATAGGGTGATAAAATAAATAACAGAGAAAGAAAATACAACAAAAAGGAACAAAAAAAATAAGGGAAATACAGATAAATTACCTTAGTCTACCTGAACAAATTTGACCTAGCTTCGCGCACTTTAGCCAAAAAGTTGCCCATGTTTTGCCAGTTCCTCTGGTCAGCCAGCAGATCCCAACATGCCAATCTCTTTCTAGAGGGACTTAAAATTGTTTCTTTCATTTAATCGTTCGCTGGTTCTCCCACTGTGTACATTCCGCCAAAATATGTACCCAGTCCTCATCCAAATCACAAAATGGGCAGATTCTCCTGCCAGAATCGTAATACAAAACCCAAACATGAGCTACTTTCTCGGTGAAGAATAATCACAAACAGTAATATTACAAACTATTTTACAAAAGCTTATTATTCTAACTACTTGTTAATACAGACATACCTTCAATTACATTTGCACATTTCGTTGTCGATGGAGTAGATAAAGGTAAAGAAAGGTATATATCATGGAGGGGCCCCGGAACCGGGCACAGCACCGCAAGTAGGCCTGGCAGAATGTTTTGCTTCCAACGTGGCCCCTGGGAGGGAGGGATGAGGGGAGAGACCCGAAGGGCGACCAGATCCGAAAGCCGACGACGCAAGCATGGACGGGGTCCCTAACGCTTCCGGATTGAATACATCCGGTGCCGCCCGATCCTATCCACAATCCAACCCCCGGCAGTCCATTATCGGGCGGAGCCCACTTGGGGGAGAGACCTAACTGAGAGTCCCCACAGCGACGCCGGGGAAGGAACCTTTACAGAGAGCAACTCACCGCACAGCCACAATCCGCCAAACACCATCGCCTGTTCTTACAACCCTGAAACACACGATAAGGAGGATGATGGCTACCGGAAATGAGAAGCAGAAAAGTCGTAGAAGATTTACCACACCAGCATTCGCCTAACGGCCAGGGGAAACCACATGGGCAGTCGCCGGGAATCTAATCTGGGACTATACATGTCCATCGAACGACTTGTGGGTAATGTTTTGTACCATTCATACCTTCGAACACAAATGAGCTCCTGCATACGGGATATTCCATGTGAAATCGAACGACAAAGAACCTCGCATGTTTTGTTTGCGTTGTAATTTTTCCTATTAATAAGGGCTGCTGAGGAAAGCATATTTATCAAATATTAGCAGATAAATCCCAAAATGTCACGTTATTGAACGATAAATGTAATTCACTTTGTTGCGTTTTAACTGCGCATAGCTTCGAAACCCTTTGTTTCAGTATATTGTACCGAATATCATTTTGTATATTAAAGTTCGCATTGCATTACAGGAAATACTAATTACATTTATAATATTCACAAAAGTGTATACTGATGCAGTAATTTGTATCACAAATTACTTAAATGTAAATAATGATTGTAATATGAATATGCATTTTTATGTGACATTGATTTGAGATGTTTGTTGATTGTAATTATTGTTGGGAAGTAAGTTTATACTGCCTTACTGAAACTGACAATAATAGCGTGCAATAATGCAGCGAGGGGGTGAGCTGTTTATCATTATTGGAAACGAGGAAGTTACGTAATGTTGGCGCGTTTTTCTTTTAGAATCTTCTGGAACATTTCCCTAGAACATATGTATTCATAATTTTCATTGGATATAAAAATAGACGCTAATGTTGGCGCGTTTTATTAGCCAATTGCAGCTCAGTTATAATCTTTAGGCATATCGGGGTGTATGAGTATAAAAAGCCAAGTCAGAGGTAGATCGCCCTCAGTTTATCGAAAACATTTGTAAAGTACACGTCGCCTTCAATCAGTCAGTTCGTCGAAAGTATTTGTACGGCACACGTCGGATATCAATTTGCAGGTTACGCGTAACAGAGTTATGAAAAATCTCAAGTGTGATAAAATTAATTATACAAAAAGTTGAAGTACGCGAATTAAGAAATATCAATAATGAAGTTATTATAACAGTTTCAGTTTGGCGAGTGTCAAGATCAATGTGTAAATGTGATAGTAAATGTGTTCGACAATAAAAATGTAAAACAAATTCTTTCATCAGTGTTATTTTTGGATAAGAGACTCCCTTCCGTTTACACAACCTGTATAAAGAGAAGTGCTTGACCAAAAAGATCGTAGCTAGCCGGAGGACAGAGAACCAAAATTAAATAAAATAACAGTAGCATTCTTTCAAACGAACATTAATATTGCCGCAAATTGCTAACACCAGATGGAGCTAACAAGCCTAACAAATGAATCACGTCACAAGATGGCTTCACCGCGTGAAGTAAACACACATACACAAACATTATAAATTTACCATCGCAATACGCACTTTTTACTTATTATAATCCTCTCCCGATTTTTATAAAACTAAAATATTATGTCATTAAGAGAAATCGGCAATGTTGCTAAAGTGGTTATGTAAGGGTGTTCATAGTTATAACACAAAAAGTGAATAAACACAGCCATTTAGGTGGTTGTTGCACGATGATCACCAAGCGCTCTGAAGCAGCACAACACATTTGATGCAAGAAAGGCACGTGATTCAGCAACCTGGCACAATACAAACTAGTACTTCGTCTTTATTTTCCTTTGCTTCAGTCTTTCCGTGCGCCAGCAAGTTAATATAGGTATTGCAAGTTAAGCGCAGGTGATTATTAATTATATTTTGGTTAGTAGTGCGTGAGTCCTTCATCAAGTTAGGAAAATTAAAATCTAACTAAGCTTTTTTCAAGTTAAGGTACGTCCTATGATAGCACTGTAATATGCATAATATCACTTAGTAAGCGTTCACATTGTTTACCTTAGGCACAGTAGCTTCCATGACCTTCAGTTCAAAATATACATGCGAGAGCGACCATGGGTGCGTAAATTAATATACTTCTTTAATTATTATAGACGAAAACCTATAAGTAACCATTACAGTAAAATATATGTTTGATTGTGTTTAAATTACGAAACCTTACCATATATAATAACATTATGCTTCTTAATAGAAACCAACTACACTTCGAAAAGTCTAAATTTATTCACTTAAATAAAAACAAGATCAACGTGTTTACTTATCAGTACGAAATTAAGGTTTAGGAAATCAAAATAAACCTCAATTTAAATCATTAGATTTAAAAGTTTCAGAGTTATAAGAGCTTGAAGTTGGGAAATTTAGGAAGATACCATAAATGTGAACAATTTTAATTGCATAAGTATGGTGTTCTGAATGTTAAGAGTTTGCATAAAACATTGCATCAGGCTTGTCTCCAAATACAAAAAGTTTCGTTTCGTTTAAAAAATGCAAGGACGATTTTCCATCTATTTCGGACGATTTGAAATGGTATGTTCCATACGAGCAAGTTGGGTTTACTGAATTCCGTGCGCTGTCCCTCTCTCAGACCATTCCGTTTGGTATACTTAACGGGTATGTCTCATTTCCTGTCCGAACGTCCAAAGTGAACAGACCCAAGGGGAAGGTTCAGTCCGCTTACTTCACTAGCGTTGTTGCCTTCCATATACGAGGGCAAATTAAAAAGTCTTTGCCGCTATTTTTTCTGGTAACATAAGATATACACAGCCAACTAAACATACAGATATTATCCCTTGTACCTTTCACTATTTTTCCACTTAGTCCCCGTGTCGGTTCAGACATTTGTCCCATCGCAGCACTAATTTTGCGATGCCGCTGCGGTAGAAGTCGGCCGTTTGACACGGAACCACCATCGCACTGTTGTCTTGACTTCGTCGTCGCAAGTGAATTGCTGTCCTGCCAAGAACTTCTTCAGCAGACTGAAAAGATGGAAATCACTAGGGGCAAGATCCGGGCTGTATGGTGGATGCTCTAGAAACTCCTAGTGAAAGTTCCTTAGCTTGCCGACGGTCTTGTTTGCCACATGTGGTCTCGCATTGTCGTGGCGGATGATCACGTTGTCCCGCGGCGCTTCCTTCTGATCGCAGCCCGCAGAAGTGACAGTGTGGAACAATATCTGTCGGCATTGATGGTTGCACCTCGCGGCATGAAATCCAGCACGAGCGGTCCACGGCAATTCCTAATGTCGTTAACATCACTTTGTGAACAGATGGCGCAGTACGGAATTTCCTTTTCACAGGAGACTGCGGATGTTTCCACACCATACTCTGCTGTTTTGATTCCGGCGTATAATGCAGTACCCACGTTTCATCGCCAGTAACAATGCGATCCAGGAAATTGTCACCCTCCTCGGCATATCGTTGCAGATGATTCAAAGAAGCAACCATTCGCTTGCCTTTCATCACGTCATTCAACTGTTTAGGAACCCATCGACATGAAACCTTCCTGTAGCCTAAGCACTCATGAATGATTTCGAAAGCACTCCCAAAAGAAATGTAGAGCTCCTGAGCAATGTCTTTGATGCCTACGCGCCGCTCTGCTTTCATCATCGCATCCACGCAGGCAATATTGTCATCAGTCACCGATACACGCGGTCTCCCCGCACGCTCATTGCCATTTTCGAACTCAGAACACCACAATCTCACACTTCTCAAAGCAAGACACGTTTCCCCATATGATGGCTGCATTTCTCTGTGGATCTGGATAGGCGTTCGTCCCTTACTCCATAGAAAACGGATCACACTTCGTTGCTCGTAAGCCCTGGACGCGTTAAGCACACCTGGCATTTTGAATGCACTGACAGCAGTGCAGCCGCCGGCAGCAGCTGGAAACTCTATGAGGACCGACCCATGAAACGTCCACTACTTCGAATGTGTATGTTGGTTTTTGTTTTACATTCGTAAAAAACGCAAAAATAGGGGCAAAGACTTTTTGATTTGCCCTCGTACGTAGCTCAAGTCCGGGCGATAATGGAGCTATGATAGAAGTGAAATACAATGCGGTCAACGGTCACAGCTGATATGAGAATGCATGCACTAACAATAATATGCTTAGTCAGCTGTTTTACAATTAGTTTATTATTCTACTATTGTATATGTAGATTATGAGGTACATTATTGCTTGAAGCCATGATAAAATTTCAGCTTTCCTAGAATTTGTATTCAGAAGTTTTTTTAAGCAATGTCCTTTACTATCACACACCCTTCTTTCAGTCTCTGAAGGAGACCGATAAACCATTCCCCAAACACTACATTCCTAAACACTTTATGATAATTACCACCACTTTTTGACTGAAACACTAAATCTGCCCCTTTTGTGAACCCATATTTGGCCCATCTGACATGGCGGATTATTAGACATTAAGATCCTTTACTTAATGGAATTCATTCTCGGCAACATTCATATGTTGGAAGCATAAAATGCTAAAACAAGTTAATGCTTTTATTATGTTTATTATGTACATTCTCCTTCAGCTGAAAAAGTGTTCGTTTACAGCAACATTCATTTGCTGGAAATGTAAACTGCTAAAACTAAACTGTTATTGCTATGTTATGTTTTATTTCACCCGAAAACGTCAATGACCTTTTGTTTATTCAGAGCAACTTTCATTATCGGAAGCGTAAATTGTTAAAAGAAAAATAAGTTAATATTTTAAGTTATTGATTTAGCTCGAAACATACGAGAAAGAGCACGATTATGTATGGTATTTTCACCTGAGTTTCTCATTTAGATTTTGAAAATGAACTCCATAACATTACACATGAAATTAGCCCAGATCCAGGTCATATATATTCAGCCTGAACATAGATTCTGTGAAGTGTTGTTTTAAATTTTCTCTTAAGAAAACTGCTTTTGGTTTTATTTTTATCAGATTCTATTATACAATATTAAGTTGCTCTCAGATATCGTCATTTGTCATTACTGGGTTTTTCTCAGCTTTGTTATTTTGTATCTCATTAAAATAAATTTTAAATGCAATAAACTCATTTTTCTGTAGCGGACCTAGCATATCATTAATGTAAAGTAACAACTTTTGAATAACTTTACCTTAATGGTAGTTGTGCAATTTCTGGACTTTAAAGAATAATCATTATTTCATTTGTTGCATTATAATATACGAGTAATTTGTAATGTTTATTTATACATATGACTGAGTTGCTTTTCCCCTCACAGAAATTCAGAATAAATTGTATATGAAGCTTTTATGATATTTATTTTGGAACATATTTTCATATATATTTTTCTTAGGGGGGATGATAAAACAAAACATGAAAATGGAATTTGCCTATCATAATGTAATAAAATAAATCCCGACCATAACAGTAGGTAGAAACAAAGTCGAAAACACAGTAATATACAAAGGCTATTGACATTCTTTTGCCTTAATGCACTAAAGCAATGCGCCTGACAACACCACTATGATTGAACTCTCGTACGAGCGAATACCCGAGCGGGTAAGTGCCCAATGGGACCCATTTCCCACGTGCGGGCTTGTGAACCAGAGGCTCGACTATAGTTAGGTATATTCGTTGCTGCTTTTCGAACGAGCTGGGTTGGGGAGAATGCTCGCGTCCCATCATGTACCACATAAAACGAACGGATAAAACGCACATTCTTGACAGCTCTACCTGGGAACTCCCGAATGCCGGCCAGAGACGCTACCACCTCAGCATCTGGCTCAGTGATACAGTAGGTAAAGCGATAATCAGATGTTTAAAGAGCGTGTTGCTATGTGAGGCTTTGAAATTCAATCCTCCTTGCATAACCACGGGAAACAACGAATAGCGATTACCCAGTTGAGAAAAGTACAAGTATTTTAAAATTCAAGCCAGAATAAATGGTTAACTCCACAAAAAGTTTATTTGATATAAATTGTGTACTCTGACGTGATCTACCAATCTTCTCCTACAATTTATGCAAAAGTCATTCAGAATGAAGAGGGCTTCATAAGCTATTTACAAAAAATTCAAGATATACATTTTATTTGTCAAGAAACATCTTAAGCATATATTTTAATCAAAATCATTAGAGCCATTCTTTTAGAAAATAAAAAATATCGAAATTTTTCTTTGTAAAGGGTAGTTTAAATTGGGAGGGGCATTTTCGAAAATCGCCATATCCTTGGAAGATGCTACACTTAAATCACAAGTTCCCAATTTTTCGCTTTTGAGTTACTTTTATTGTTCACACACACACACACGGATATTTTTCTAAAAACGATTTTGAAGTGAAACTTCTTTAGACGCGGTAGGGCAAATTGGCCTGGATCACATGAAAAGTGAAACGCATGAGTTGGCCTGATCGAGAAACTCCAACCGGCAGTTCAGAAGAAAGAAAGGGAGAATCATTTCTACTCTCTCATCGCATACGTAATAGACAGCCTATGCGCATGCGCCGCGTGTACTGTGTTAATACGTAGCATAGAGAACCAGTAGTAGCGTATTACACTGTCCATTAGCTATATCAAACAATGCAAGAGCTAACGATATTATTGAGCTCATTCATAAAATCTTATTGCCCTACACTATTGAAAGTGCTGCATTGTTGGAAAAAGATCTGGACAAAATGCCAATGGTTAAGAGTGGTGGTTTCAACATCAACTTCAACTCAGACGAAACTCAATCATTAATAAGATTTTTAGATGAAAAATTCAAGCTGTCTACAACCAGATCAAGCACAACCATCGACATAGTATTCTCTCATTATTTAGATAATTTACAGTCTAAATTATTTCTATCATAATTCAGCTATCATAAACAGATAATTTGTTTCTTAGAGTATGAATTAATGGAAATTGATGAATAAAAGAAATATTTCATTTCATTAAGAGAGATATTCTTCTATCAAATTCTACATAACCATTTCCTAATTCTGAAATAATAAAATAGTCAACGAATGCTACAACCTAAGAAGTTGCTTTTCAAACGCGCGAGAGTCCTACGCAATATTTTTTTTTTTTTCTTTCTTTCTTTCTTTCTTTTTACCCTATTTCGCAATCAGGGAGTCTCAAAACGCGTATTTTCGTTGAAAACTCGCTATCGAATTTTTTGTTTGTATGGAATACACTACTTAGTCTGCTTATTATAGGTAAGTAGTAAAGAACGTAAAAATGTCTATACTGCAACATTTTATAATTACTGTTTTATATGTCTTATGAGGACATGAATGTAGAGACGATAAATACATTTGGATGAAATGAACGTCTAAGTGATCTCGGAGCCTGCAATTCTTAAAGGCACTTGCCATTCATCTTTCCAGCTTAAGGAAAAGCTACGAGGGTATAAATGCAAATGATCCGATACGATCCGAGCCAGAATTTGAAGTTTTATAGCTAGACATTTGGAACATTATTCCGAGGAATGGATGCGCATATATTTTATTTTTAAGCAATCCAATGTGCTGCACTCACATGACTTTCTCTACTCCTGTAAAAACTATTTTTGAAAGGCTTATTCTCCATCTACTTCATGTTAATCGAAATAAAACTTGGAAGAAATTTATTGCTAATTTTCTTGCAGGTGGAAGGGGAATATGGTAGACTTCAAGGATAGTCAAATGTTTTAAGAGCTGGTTGCTATGTGGAGATTTCATTCTCTTTACGTGTCCAAGGCATTAAAAAAAATAACGAAATCCCATTTTAGAAAAGGTGCAAGTATTGGAAAATTCAAATAAATAGTAAGGAATGTCTTGGAAATGGTTCACTTGACAAAACAAGATGTATGTTTATAATATAAAGTGTGTATTTTAACAAAATCTACATGTTTTGTACAGTAACATTTTGTTATCTCTTACGGTTTACGAGTTATGCAAAAGTCATTCAGAATGAAGCGGACTTCTGGGGACATTCTCAGAAAATTCAAGATATACATTTTATTTACCATGAAAATATCTCAAATATAGGATATTTCAATCAAAATCGTTGGAGCTATTTTTGAGGAAGTCAAAATTTTTCGAAAAATGTGCCATGCAACGGGTAATTTGGGGTGGGGAGATTTTCTTGAAAATCTTCGTGCCCCATCCTTGGAATATACTAAACTAAAATATCAAGTTTGGTGTTCATCCGACTTATCTTTTTTGATTTATGCCGTACACAGCCAGACACACAGATATATACACGAACAAGTTTCCAAAAGTGCTTTATTTGGATTCAGGGAACATCAAAACATGTATTTCTAGTGAAATATCGGTATCGAAATTTTGGGTGGAATGCCATACTTCCCCACGTCAATATACGTAGTAGAGAAAGCAAAATAGTGTGTAAGAAATGCATAACAGAATCCACACTCATATCGCAATAAGCTTTTGTGGGTTAGCAAAAATTAAACTATAAATAAAAGATTTAATAGTATACAAACTTCTGTGTCTCTTCCTTACGCATACAATGTAATCGGACTATACTGTTTCTAATGGTAAACAGTATACCTACACTAATGGTAGAATAAAAATTATTATACAGCTACTTAAATGTTCATCCTACAGAAATTTTATAAATTCTTATTAGTAATTCTGCTTTGGTGAACACTATGCAAATTCTTCCTTATAATAATTATAAGCAGTAAGTATCAATTCAGTTTATTGCTATTTTTGGTATTCCATACGAATATGAGCATGGAGCTTTTAAGTTGCCCTATACTTCTCTATCCTTTTTTTAATTTGAAAACCGCATTTCAGACGTCACCTGTTCGACACTGCAATTTTTATTCCGCACGCGTGGTGGCCATGCATCATGTTTTGACGTCAGACTACCATACAGAATAGAGTTTGAGCAACTTCAGTGGCGGTCTGTAGAAAATATAGATAAATCCAACAGTCCATTGGGATTTCCAAGCAGACGTGTCTCACTTTTCCCGCGTTTCTTCCTGCCCTCGGACGTTATTCAGTTTATTTCCGCACATCTCGTGAATTTAAAACATGGCACACTTATAGCTTTGGTTCTATCTTCTTATATACCAGTTTTGTATTTATTTTTCCTGGAATATGTGCTCTAAACGATATATAATACTGTAATAATAAATTAGTTTATAATCCTATTCTTTGCAATATGCTTTTCTGATTTTTGAGTGCACTAACCGAATAATTTTGCAAATAGATTTCATATATCATTACTATAAAACAACATTAAAAACTTAAAAGAATATTAATGTCAATTTTCTTCTGAATTATTTTGAATTCAAGTCTTCTGGTATTACACTTACGACTGATTGTATCGATGAAGATTATTGTTGTGTATTGGACAATTACTGCTTACAGTAAGAGCTTCCTTAAAACGCAATAAAGTATAAAATCCTCAGTTACGCGTTGTGATTTTAGGAATGAACTTGATTAATGTGATAATAACTGTTCTAAATTCATAATAACTTTACTGTTAAGTAGGAACATAATAAATCAATTATTATTTCGTTTATAGCTTTATGGGACGCACCATAATACAGTGTACTATGAATGGTTTTCAGCATTACTAAATGCAGAATAATTTTGGTACACAAGATACCATGTTGCATGGTAAAATCTAGAAACAATTTTTACATAATGGACAAAAAGCTTTAAACAATGGTTCAAGGATTCTTATTTTCGGGATCCTGTAAAAGGGTTCATAAACCAAAGTGATAATCAGATAAATTGATGTTATGATGGATTCAAATGAGTAGGATCAATAAAAGGCTTCACAAACGAAAATACTGTTAACCAGGTAACTTTATGTTATGATGAATTCAAATGAGTGGGGTCAATAGAAAGGTGGTGTTAAGTAGCATACAAAGAAGGCAGCAACTTTACTTAAAATTTTAACAAACAGAGAAATATTATAGCATCTTTATGTAAGTTGGCTGCCTTGTATTTTCTACACTAATTGTGAAATCTTCTTTTATGTTTGTATTTGTTCTTTGTGAAAGGAAACACATATCCATGCTATTTTACAACTTATTGTAATAGAGAAGTAACAGATTAATTGTAACTCCTTTTTACTTTCTCTACTACGTATAGTAAGTAGGGGAAGTATTGTATTCCACCCAAAAATTCGATACCGAGATTTCACCGGAAATACATGTTTTGAGGTGCACTGAATGCATATAAAGCATTTTTGGACACATGTGTGTGTCTGTGAACAGCATAACTCAGAAACTAACAGTCGGATAAACACCAAACATGGTATTTAGTATCTTTCAGAGATGCTACACGAAGTTTTTCAAGAAAATCCCCCACCCCAGATTACTCCTTACATGGAACAATTTTCGAAAATTTTAATTTTCTCAAAAATGGCTCTAACGATTTTCAATAAAATACCATAAGTTTAAGACATTTTTATGGCAAACGAATTGTATATCTCGAATTTTCTGGGAATGTCTCCAAAAGTATTCTTCATTGTGAACGACTTTTGCATAACTGGTAAACCATAAGAGATAAACCAAATTGTACTACACAAAAAAATAGATTGCGTTAAAATACACAATTTATGTCATATACATTTTTTTCTGTTGAGTGAACATTTTCGAAATATTGCTTGTTATTCCCTTAAACTTTCCAATACTTATACTTTTTCTCAACTGCAACCAGCTCTTAAAATATTTGAATATCGGTTAAAGGCTAGCAATTCCCCCTGCACCTACAAGAAAATTAGCAATAAGATTAACATCTCGATTAACATGAAGCATATGGAGAATAAGTCTTTGTAAATCTAGTTTGTACAAGAGTAGAGAAAGTCATGTGAGTGTAACACATCAGATTTTTAGTTTTGTTTAAGTAATACTATGCATTTCTCTCCAACAGTAGCCTGACTTCTAAGGATTATAAACAAGGTTATTCTTAATAAATGTGCCAATATAGAACATAAAATAAAGTGAGGCGGCAGTAGCATCCATGGCTGGTATTCTGAAGGCCGTAGGTTCCACTTCCATACACCGGCCAGTCTTACCGGTTCCGTCAATTGCCAAGTGAATACAGATACGATATGCAATACGAGTACCACGACCAAAAATGTGTACTACAAAATAAGAAGAAAAATAAAACATAAAATAGAAGGTACAGAAAGGCGACTACACAGCCAAGGCCATCTGTACGGCATCATACTGATTATGCGTGCATGTACACTCAAATAACAACAATCACACAACCATACAAGTTCAAATTATTATTAATTCAATAGCAGCAAATTGTATGGTACAGGAAGCCACCTATATAACTGAGGCGAACTAAGAGCAAGTACAAGAAGCCGACTACGCAACCGATACCATCTGTCCGGCACACATATGTAACCTGCAGGTAACCATCGGGATGTGTACTAAGATTTTAAAGCGACAAAAAAACCCACAAAATTAATAAGTAGAATTATTCTGTCCTGAGAAGTTAGCAATCTATGAAATTCTATGTTGAAAGTAGGAAATCCTATTTATTCATTAATAAAAAGGCTTAATGACGGCTTTAATAACATATTTTAAATGTTTTGGAAATGTGGTTTAATGAACAATGCTACCAGCTGGATTCTGGTGCTTCATGCATATCTGTTTTTCGTAGACATTCTAAATTCTTCCAAGTTCCCAGCCGCATGCTGCGTGTTATGCAAAAAAAAAAAAGAATATAAGCCCGAATTTTCACAACTAGCTCTTCTAGAATATGTTTTTACTTTCTACTACCCATCTGTAGTAAGTATAGCAAGTATTGCATTTCATCCAAAAATGCAATACCCAGATTTCACCTGAAATACAGTTTTGAGACTGCTGAATCCGTAGAAAGCATTTTTAGAAAAGGTCCGTCTGTGTGTGTGTGGGTGCGCTCGTGTGTGCTTTGTGTCTGTGGACAGCACAGATAAGCCGATTAAGTAGCAAAATAGGTATTTAAATTCTGATTCTTTGAAGAATGCGACACGAAAGTTTTCAAGAAAATCCTCCCCTCCAAGCTTTAATCAGAAAAAAAATCGTTACATTTTATTTTCTCCAAAATGGGACTAACGAGTTTTTATTAAAATATCATAATGTATTTAAGATATATGCATGACAAATAAGACGTATATCTTGAGTTTTCTGCGAAGAGTGGGTGAAGTACATTTCTTTCTGAATGACTTTTTATTAGTGGTAAACCGTAAGAGATATACAAAATATTATACACAAAAATGCAGATTTCGTTAAAGTACTACTGAATTTATGCAAAATAAAAACGTTTGTTGTCTTTCTCTGTGGTCTGGTGGTTAGCATGCTAGCTTCCAAATCTAGAGGTCTCGGGTTCAATTCCCGTTTGGAGGATGGGAACTTTTGTTTAGCCCGTATTATTCTGCACCCTCTCTAGAGTCTGAAAGCATGAGAGAAAGAGAGAGAGAGAGTGAGTGTGTGTAAAATTAGTGTTTAAACAGAAAACCCAAAGATAAACACACAGTAAAAGAAGCGAACATCATTGCCGATGAGCACTTGTTCCAAAGACAAAGCCGCCGATGTGTTAAAGGCAGCATATAAATGGAACAAAAAAAAAGTGGTGCTAACCTATTCCGAGGTATTCTTCGTTATCAGTTTAGATTTACAAACACTTCTTTCAATTAGTAAGTCGCTATTCATTTTTTCTAGCGGTCATGCAAGGAACATAGAATTTCAAAGCCATTACATAGCGATCCGCTGTTTAAAAATCTGACTATCGCTTTAGCCTACTGTATCCTTCTGACACCTCCAACGAAATGTGTAATCATTTTGTAAGAATTGTTTATAGAAGCGTGGGTGGAGAAACTCGTGTGAATGTAACGCATTCAGACTTGTTTTACTCAATCAATAATGCCTTTTCATTGCAATAAAGCCTAGAACGAGTGAGATAATACGTATGATATGCCTGATTCGTAGCAATAGGCGAATTAATTGTTCTTTCACACAAGCCGTGCGTTGGACAGGGTTGGAAAGACAGGGTTGGAACCTATTGGTAATAATTATTTTTTTACCCAGAATTATGACAGGCATTGGCCTGTAAGCTCGAAACCTTCACGTTGGTGTTTCAATAATTGCTTGGTAAAATAAATTTAAATAACTCGCCTGTGCGCTATGCACAGTTACTCTCCTTCTTTCTGCAAGGTGCTGCTGGTTGCATGCCTACGCCTGCTGCATGCGGAGAGTGTCGTACGTCACATTTCCACTTCTCTCGACATTTCCAAAGAGCTAAGTACGTTTTCACAAGTATTTTTCCATTTGCAGGTACAACAATGAACTTTTCCAGTTCGCGTAACAGTCTTTTTTTCATTTTTGTGATCTTCATTTGTCGTAAATGAACACATAATTCCACTTAGGTTGGACTTTACCCATTTTTAGAGTTCTTGGAGGGTGTTAATCATTGTTCCTTGAACACTTGTATACGCAGCTAATCGTTTTATATCCCCCAAGCCATCACACGGACCTTTACCAATGGCTTATGGCGAAGAAGTGCCACTCGGCTTGCACCTCGAAATCTTCATGATGAAGCAAATTTACAAAGTTTTTTTCTTTGGTACTGTGCGGCAGGCTCCAACACTAAAATAAAGTTTGTTTTTGAGCTGTGGGAACTTTCATTTTCACTAGAAATGACGAATTCCTGTAGCGTCATGAACTAAATATTCAAGAATGGTTTCAAGTCCAACCACGAGGCAATTACCCTTTATATTTGCATATGTTTAATTACTCGACTTGGTTTGATTAGGTTTTACTTTTCATTTTGTCATTGCACATATTAATTTCTCATGGCGTTCGCATTATCTGTTTACAATACAAATCGCCATACTTCACTTTATTGTAATTCGTTGTAGTGTTAACCTATACTTTAAATCGGCGGCTTTGTTTGATATTAAACGTTATTCTTTTATCTAATGTACATAAATATTAAATGGCGGAAATTATGAAATCAGAAGAAACTGAAATGGAGGTGAAATTACAGAAACAGTAGGAAAAACATCATTGGAAGTCTTACCCAAAAAAAATCCAGAAAGCAATATGATGAAGCATTTAATCGTTTTATTGCCTGGTGTAAGGCAAAACATGGTGAAAATAATTTCACTGAAAATCACTGTTAGCGAATCAACAAAACATTAAGACATCTGGCATCTCGCTTTTGAATAAGTTATTTTGTTGTATTGGAGGAGTTGTATTGTTGCTGCTACGTATGGATAGCCAGTTTGAAGAAGGGGTATTATATTTCGACAGTTGGGGAGCCGAACTTGAAGTAGTTGCAACCGCACGTATGGTAAAACGTTTCCGGTAGCCTTCGCCCCAAATATTTAAAAATATTATTAACTTTGTAATTCTGACTCCTTCTTTAAATATTATATATTTATGTTTGCCTCGGCTGCGGCAGTATTTATATTTTTTAGAGACATGAATGCCTTAGCAGGGAGTGGTGCGACTGAAGAATGTAGGCTTACACAGATTATAATTTTACTTCACTCCTTTTATCAATGCTTGACACTATTTAATGCTCGAGGAGCAGTGAGATTTTTTTATTAATTACTTGCACTTTTTAACAAGTAAACTCTTTTTGTCTCATACAAAATACGTATTAAATTTCTCAAGGACGCATGTCGCGTCCGGTTAGGAACGCTATCTACAAGCAACTGACATCTCTCCATTTTAGTTTCTGATTGGCTAATCCTAGTGCAATAGAATACCTTCATTTAACTAAAGCTTTTTCTGGTTGTTAATTGGCTGTTTTTTCAACTGTCACAAAAACTACATTATTGCTTCCAAGAATTACACGTAGCATTATTAAACTTTCAAATTCATTATAGCCTCAAGGTTACCTCATTGTTAGAAAATTTTAACCTATTATTCTCAACGCTCCTACATTATTAAATTACGTAATACATTAATATAACATTATTACACATATATACAATAATATAATCATATATAACGAATATAATATACACTTTTTATATATTTTAACATACACATAATTCTTTAAGGCGGGCTGTTATTGAATTTATATATTATATAATTAGGCTGAAATCATTTTTAAGTGTTAAAAATACTGCCTCACTTTTTAACGTCATTTCTCTTGTTTCAAGAACGCGTTCTAAACGTGGTCTCTGTTTAAAGGATAAATATAATATTGATATTTTACAAATTGCAGTACGTTTAAAGTGGTTTTACCCCTTGTATTATAAGCTACTATTATGCTACTTCCGTTTATCATTTTCATAAATTAAAGTATCATTCAGCAATTGTCCCGCTTATTTTACAATTACAAAACTTTTGTATTATCCCGTAATGCTTAAAGAACTCAGAGAAAATGGAATTAACGTAGTATTTATACGTACAGAATATCATTATTTGTGTGATATGATTCAGCATTGTTAACTCGAAACATAGATGCAGTAAGACTTGGGTGTTGCTCTTTTTGGCAGGCCCTTTTCAGTAGCAGAATAACCTACCGCTACTGAGTTAGCCGCAGAGAAGAGGATAAACGAGTGGATTTTGGTTTTCTGATCGCGCCCTCTTTCTGCTGCGCTCGAGACATGATGTCAATGCAGATGAATGAGCGAGTTACATGCAAGAGCGCTATAAAGCGTATAGTCACGTTATTTTTAGCGTTAACCTCTTAACATGGAAGGAAGACGGTAAAAGCACAGTAAATAGATGTTGGACCAAACAGATGTATTTTGCGTGCAGAACGGAGGTGTTCTGTCTGGCAAGTCTGGCGTGCGTATCATCACACCTGTAGTTATGACGTTTAATTGTGAAGTTTTACGAGTGAAAAATGTGAGAAAATTATACAAGCGAAGATAAGGGCGATATTCTTGAAGATAATACTGTAACTGTACCAGGAGCCAGCGGAAATGTTAGAAAATGCAAACAAAATCGGATCCCAAGAAGTGACACACACTACTGCATGCATAAATGCACTTGGAGAGTTACATGTTAGAGAAATCCAGTGCCACAACAGGGACTCCATCCACAGCTAAGTAAAATCTTTAAAAATAGAGTTGCTATATGCTGGCTTTAAATTCCATACTCCTTCCATGACATCGCGAGAAACAACTGAATGTTAACACACTTCAAACGACAAGAAAATATTGAATATTGTTTATTTGTAGACAACCACATGCAATGCATTACGCAAACTCTTAAAATTTAGAACATCATAGTTTTGCGATTAAAATTGTTCAAATTTATTGTATCTTCATAAAATTTCAAAATTCAAGCTAATAGAAATTTGAAACCTTTAAAAATAATTATTTAAATCGAGCTTTATTTTGATTCCCTAATCGTTAATTGCATACTGATAAGTAAACATGTTCTTCTTCTTTTTATTTAAGGAAGAAATTTCTGTTGTTTCAAATGTAGGCGGTTAACCATTAAGAAAGATAATTGCATTATATATATATATATATATATATATATATATATATAGTAAGATTCCGTAATTTAAACACAATTAAACATATATTTTACTGTAATGGTTACTGATAAGCTTTCGTCTGAAATACTTAAACACGTAAATTACTTTACGCGTTCATGGTCGCTCTCGCTCGTTATGAACGGAAGGTGAAGCAAGCTGCTGTGCATGGTTAAACAATGAGAACGCTTACTAACCAGTATGAGGTTCGGAGTATTTCCCACAGATTCACAGAGCGCTTGGTGATCATCGTACATCAACTATGAAAATCACTGCGTTTATTCACAGTTTGTGTTATAACTACGAACGCCCAAACAATACCAACATTGCCTACATCTCTTAATGACATTACGGATTATTGTCAATCTAATATTTTAGTTTTATGAAAATCCAAAGACGCTTAAAATAAGTAAAAACTATATATATATTTTGTGAATATTATAAAAATAATTTATATGTGCTGTAATGAAATGCGAATGAGATTT
The DNA here is from genome assembly GCA_030765065.1 of Deroplatys truncata. NCBI lineage: Eukaryota > Metazoa > Arthropoda > Insecta > Mantodea > Mantidae > Deroplatys > Deroplatys truncata. The sequence goes on from CM060975.1 coordinate 116,800,480, forward strand.
GGAACCATAATCTAAAATAAAGGTTTCGGGAGCTATGCGCACTCAAAATGCAACAAAATGAATTAATACGATACATTTATCCTTCAATAACGTGATAACCGTTGGATTTTAGATGCTAATATTTGATAAATATGCTTTCCTTGGCACCGTTTATTAGCAGGAAAAATTACAACGCAAACAAGAAATGTGAGGTTTCTTGCCGTTCGATTTCACATGGAATGTCCCATAAGAGGCTATTTGAAATACGTTGATTATATAACTGTATCTGCTTTTTGTCTAATAAGTCTCTGTTTATCTCGTATGGTTTACCAGTTATAGAAAAGTGTACAAAATTCATTCCAAATGAAGATGAGTTCGCAAGTTATTCACAACATGCATTTTATTAGCCATGTAAATATCTTAAACACGTTAGTGCAGTTTTTGAGAAAATAAAAAATAGCAAAAACGTTTCCTGCAAAAGATAGCTTGGGGTGGGACAATTTATCTTAAAATCTTGGAAGAGGTCAACTTAGATAAAAAGACTCAACTTGGTATTTAACCGATCTTTTTGGGTTATAGGTAATGCTCACAGACATACAGACAGACGGACAGACGGACACAAATGAATTCATTTTATTTATTTATTATTTTTTTTATTTATTCAGAAGAGCTCAAAAAATGTATTTCCAATGAAATATCGTTGCCTAATTTTCAGGTGGAATGCATTTTCCCTCGCCTACTTTACGTACATATGTGCTAAAGAAATTAAAAAGGAAAGGATTTCCCGTATAATGGATGTTTATTTGGGGAAACTTTCCTTATGTCCTGACGTATATTTCTTCCTGCTGTTGGAAACATTCACAGACAGACAGATTGGGGACATACACACACCAGTAGTTTAGTAGTAGTAGTAGTAGTAGTAGTAGTAGTAGTAGTAGTAGTAGTAGTAGTAGTAGTAGTAGTAGTAGTATTAGTACACCTGTTTCACAACAGCTTACACCGTCTTCCAGTTACCCAGACGTCCAGATGTCACTGTTCTAGCTACTCATTCTTCCTCCTCGAACCCTTTGGTTTTTCTATTATCTTGGAATTAATTGTTCTTCCACACAAGCCATGTGTTAAACAAGATTGGAAAGGTAGAATCAGATGACTAAAAAATTCAATATCATAGCCGGAATTTGAACGACGTATTTCCCGATCTCCGTCCAGTAGCTCTAACCACTGAGCTACCATGACATTAAATTCTCCAGCTGATTCGCATTTTTCCCGGTAAACCACAAGGAAATCTCAAATTGTATTGAGATGACATACCCCAATGGCGGCTTATAATGTTGTAAGTACTTTAAGTCCCGGACTTCATAGTTTCAACCACTATTAGGCCAATTAATGGGAATTAGTTGTTATTCCACACAAGCCGTGTGTTGGACAAGATTAGAAACGGAGACCGGGAAATACGTGGTTGAAATCCCGGCTATGGCATTGAATTTTTCAGTCATCTGATTCTACCTTTCCATTATCTTGTTTCTTTCACTGCTCCAGATAATTTGGGATGACCTCTGTTTCTTCTTTCTGGTGTAGTCCACTCAAGTATTTATCTTGAATTCTTACTTTTTCCATTATTTTTAAGTGTCAATACCATTTAATTTTACCATTATAATTTTTCCACATATATTCACGACTTCCCTGGCCTGCTTTTAAACGTGCTTATTTTTATATCTTGGAGACGTCAAAACCTCCATCTGCAGCTAAATCTTGTAACCGATTTTATTTTGGTTGAATGCAAGGCTTCCTGTATCTTAAATAAGCTGAAGAGTAAGTAAAAATCATATTCGTTAGTATCTGTTGGACTATAATTAACAAAAGCTAGTATTTATTATAAAACATCCAATAGAACTACGGTTTATTATAAATTTACTTCTAAAATGCTAAATTGCCGTGTTACTGGCTTAGATACTCAGTAAGGACGCTCAGGGCTTTACAATTGCGAGAACACAGAGACCTCTAAAGTCACTCAAAGCCCATTTGTTGCTTTAATCAAATAACTAAAGCAGTGATGTTCTATTCACATCTGTTTATGATAGTTTCCAGGTCGTATTGGCACAAATGCAAATGGAAAACACATCAAAAGTCCTAAGCGGCTACAAAACAAAGCAGTTAAAACCTGCATCATTGCTCCTCTGATAAAAAAACAGCACAGGATGAAACAAAACAATGGATTAACAAATGCCTTTGGGGAGATTTTAAAAGGGAAGCGTTTTTTTTATCAGCGTGCACCTGCATGACCAATGAGATAGCAATGCTAAAAGTGCTGTTTCTATGTGAAGCTAGCACACGACAGTAAATATTTATGACCGTTCCAACAGTCAGTTACTGTTGAACAGAAACGTTAATGCTGCATTATCAATTTAGGAATGTAGCTTCTTCCGAATATATATTTTTGTTGGACTGTTTATAATTGCACAACAATATTTTTAAAAATCTGATGTGTTACATTCACATGACTTTCTCTACTCTTGTACAAACTAATTTTCCAAACTATTATTCTCCATCTATTTCATATTAATCGAGATAAACATTTGCATAAATGATCTTTTAACATGCAAAGAGAATTACATTTTACACATAGCGACCAGTTCTAAAAATATTTGGCTATCGCTTAAGGCCTACTATGTTCCCCTTGTTTTGTATTTGCAAGGTCAATATAAGCACAGACTTATATCTTAATAGCTGGTTGCTAGATGCTGCACCATTCCCTTTGCCACAGATTAATACTCTTTACATATCCAAGACAAAAAATGAATAATGAATTCCCATTTGAGAAAATAAGTATTCAAAAATTTAAAGAAATAACAAGCAATATCTCGAGAATGGTTCATTCAACAACAAAAAATGTATATGCCATAAATTGTGTATTTTAACGCAATCTACATTTTTGTAGAGTAAAATTTTGTCTATCTCTTATGGTTTACCAGTTATGCAAAAGTCGTTCACAATGAAGAATACTTTTGGGGACATTCCCAGAAAATTCAAGATATACATTTTATTTGTCATGAAAATATCTTAAACATATGATATTTTAATCAAAATCCTTCGAGTCATTTTGAGAAAATTAAAATTTTCGAAAAATGTTCCATGTAAAGAGTAATCTGGGGTGGGGGGATTTTCTTGAAAACCTTCGTGTCGCATCTCTGGAAGAAACTGAACCTAAATACCAAGTTTGGTGTTTATCCGACTGTTCGTTTCTGAGTTATGATGTTCACAGACTCACAGACACACACACAGACAGACACACACACGGACCTGTTTCCAAAAATGCTTTTTTTGGATTCAGGGGGTCTCAAAACATGTATTTCCGATGAAATCTCGGTATCCAATTTTTGGGTGGAATACAATACTTCCCCTACTTACTGTACAACGTATTAGAGAAAGTAAAAATGTACGTGCAACATCACATGACTTTCTTTACACATTCCCATTTATTTTCACATGTCTTCTATTCAAATGTTCTTTTGCTGTATCTTTCCTGCTAAACTTAGGTGTACAGGTACACAGTAACTTACAGGAGGCTGAGACTGCAAACAGCTATTTAAAAATTAGGTTGATATTAAGGAGCTTAAGGCAATGCGATTGGGTAGCAATTTTGAAAAATATAAAAAATTACGTTTTTTGCTCTTGAGACCAAGCAGATGAAAGGTGAAGTGAAATGAGAACGGAAGTGAAATAAAGGGATAGGAAACTCGGGGGATGTAATGATCCTTCCCAACATTCACCTAGCGGCCCGGGGAAACCCCGACAAAACCCTTGGGTCAGAAACGTTGGCTACCGGAATGAACCCACGACCTTCTGAATTCGGGCCACAGACGCTACGACTGAGCCATCCCGCCCACTGAATACATATTGGAAACAACCTGAATAAGAAATAATTTCAAAAAAGTATTTTTTAGAAAAAGGTCTTCATGTATATCTGATATTTGGGTTCATCATCTTCCAAAGGTACTGGAAGATTTTCAAGAAAATCTCCCTACCCTTAACTACCCTTTAGATGGAACGTTTTTCGACATTTTGGATTTTCTCAAAAGTGGCTCTAACGATTTTGATTAAAATACCACATGTTTAAGATGCCTATGTGATAAAATATAGCTATTGAATTTTCTAGGAATAGCCTATGAAGCCCTTTTAGGAAGTTTCTACAATTTTATAAATCTGGTAAAAACGTGCTACACAAAAAATTTATATATCTTTAAAACATGCCATTTATTTCACATAGCTTTTTTGTGACATCAGACACTTCCTAAGCGTTGAGATGTTATAGTCTTGAATGTTTCAATGCTTTGTCATTTTAAGTGCTGTAACCATTCAGTTGTTTCCAGTGATGTCATGGAAGGATATGGAATTTCTAAGTCAGCATGTAGCGACCCGGGTTTTAAACACCTGGCTATCGATTTGGTTTCCTCTATCCCCCTGTACCTTCAATAATATGTGTAATGAAACTATTTCTGCAAAGGTTTATTTCGATTATAATGAAGTAGACAGAAAAATAAAGAGTTCATAACAATAATTTGTGGAAGTTATATCAAAATAAATGCTAGTGGGTAGAGAAAGTAATATGAATATAACGTTTGTTTTTTTCCTGACTCATTCACCTGTTTGCAACATGCATAAGTTAAGGACTGCGGTTCTTTATTTAGGACGTAAAACACTCCCAGCTTTATCGCAGAGGCAGCCAAAGATGAAAGGAACGCAAAGCTCCTATAATCGCCTGCTCCTTTCTTTGTAACACTGCGAGCTTTAAAAAATAAGAGGATAGATTAAACAACGTGGGTCTCGTGTTTTTGCTTGAGCAAAGTACGTTCTTATTCATTGGCCATAAGGCTATTTACGCTTATAATAAAGTGCCTATTCAAGAAGGCTTTACTTAATTAGATAAAAATACCTTGAGAAGCAAAACAAAAGCAAAGCGGCAACTACTTTCATTTTAATTTGCTGAAATAAAAAATGTATCTCTGGGTGCTTCGCTTTGTCAGATGATTAACTGAGGAATGTTTTCAACCAGTCATGCTTTCTCACACCTTTTGTTCACAATAATGAATGATTGTATTGGTAATTCCATTAATAACACTAGTCTGCATTTCCAAAGTTTTTGCAGACGATTTCTTAAAAGTAGGTGTTCTTGAATCAAGTTTATGCTGATTTTCTATCACGTCAGGTTTTTACCAAAATAAGTAATGTGTAATATTCAAATACCATTTCATACAAGCTAAGTTTTTTATTCAAGAAACATTTTAAGAATACTCTCAAGAACTCCCCTAATTTATTTCATGACTACATTTTAACAACACAAGAAGCCAAAGTGTTTCATTTAATTTTTTTCCAACATTCTCTTCTTTGACTTCCTTGCAGATCCTTGAAGATGACTGTCCCTCCTCAACACTAACAGTAGTCGGCCATCATAGTTTCATTCCATCTCCCCTGGTACCTCCTCTCCATTTCCTTAATATCTTGGTGAAAACGTTCACCCTGCTCTTCCCTATAACGTCCCAGATTTTCTGGAAAGTAGTGGATATGTGAATGCAGAAAATACACCTTTACACTCAAGTTACAACCCATCTTCTTGAAATTTTCCAACATTGTTTCGACAATGGCCTTGTAATTAGTATCTGTGTTGTTGCCTAAGAAGTTTTCAGTAACTGATCGGAAGGCGGTCCATGCTTCTATTTCTCTCTCATTCATTGTGTTCTCAAAATCTTCATCCTTCAGCAATTTCTTTATTTGAGGACCAACAAAAATTCCAGCCTTTAATTTGTCTTGTGTAATGAAGGGAAATTTCTTGGAAGGATACTTGAAGCATCATCAAGCCCAATTTTATGTGTAGTGGCGGAAGCAATATTTTTATATCTCTGGATTTTTGAAGTGAAATTGTGAACAAACTGTACGTGATAGAAAAAACTAAAAGCAGTTCTTAAATCAGCATAAGAAAGTGAGTCATAACCACTTATTAGTTTTCAGTCATCCGATATCATGCAGACTAATGTAATCAAAACCTAAGTTATAGAAAGTCATTCCATTTTGTACATAATCCAAAAGACAAAGAAAATGAGGTGAGTTAATGTAACAATCGAAGTCTCGGGGAAAAAAGGCTTACACAGACTTAACGCTGACTACTATGGATCAGTGCTCAGCGTTTTGTCTACTCAATTCAGAGGTAGCACGTTCGATTGTCGATCGGTGCGTTTCCTTAATTAGAATCATTTTCTGTCCTCCGCAGAGTTTGTGAATGTGAATTATTTTTACAAAGAAAAATAATAAAATCACATTTAAAAACATACAGTTGTTTCTAAAGTCAAAGTGTGCTTCTGGCAATACTTAAGATGAGGGTATACAAAAAATAAATAAAAACAAAAAATATATGTAGGCTTCTAGTTTACTCCCCAGATGCTAGTGTCTATCTTCTTTCTTTTTTTAATTTTCTTTTATGTATTTCTTTCGGGAATCTTGATAGATTTTAGTGCCGAAAATAAAACAAAACAAAGTAGAACAAAAGCTTTCATAGCCTCCAGCTTTATAATGTAAACTGCCTAGAAACCTGCTGTTCTTATTTGGCACGTATTTTGTTTGTTTACTGTTTGTTTTACTTGAATGAAATATTTAACAAGTTTTATACAAATTTGTACACAGATATGAAGAAATAGGCTGCAGTGCTTTTTCCTTCTATGATTTAAAAGTGTATTTTACAATTAATACTGTTTTAAATCACAACATTTTTATGTCATTACCCTTATCTTATCTTTAAGTAGGTTCAAACAGTAATTCCTCACTTATAACGTTAAACCACAATAAACTCAGTTTTAAAATTGGATAGTACAGCATTTTAAAGAATGTCTGGTATTAAAACTATAAAAATAATTTGGACAAATTTTCTGTGTTAAAATTTTGAAAGCTGTATTTTCGATCATATTATAGGGTAAACAATTGGCAAGAATGTCAAACGGTTCTACCGAAAATACACGCTGAAGAACTGCGTTGAGTAGCTCTGTAAAGATGTTTATTATTTTTAAGGATACTGTATCCTCGGCATAGGTAAATCAGAATTAAAACAGTACATACTGGTCACACATAGTAACTCAATATGGTAACCGCGAATTATAAAACAAGGAGCAACAAGATCGAGAATTACATCTGTTGTGTGAAGAAGCCTTAGGAGTAAGAAACTGGTGAGCAATCGAAAGATTTAATTTATTTTATATCGATTACCAATAGATATTATATGATTTCGTAACACGTAAGACTCAAAAAATCAATACCAAGTTTAGTACTTATCCGACTTTTCGTTTTTGAGTTATGCTGTTCAAAGACACACGGACGACACACAGACAGACACATATACGGTCACCTTTCCAAAATCCTTCATTTGGATTTAGGGTGCCTCAAAACATGTATTTTCGGTGAAATCTCGATTTCACTTGCCCTACTTACTTTACAGAAAATGACTGACGATTCTGGCAGAAGAATCTGCCCATTCTGTGATTTGGATGAGGACTGGGTGCATATTTTGGCGGAATGTGCACAGTGGGAGAACCAGCGAACAATTAAACTCAAAGAAAAATTCTTAAGTCCCTCAAGATAGAGATTGGCATGTTGGGATCTACTGGCTGACCAGAGGAACTGACAAAACATGGACAAGTTTTTTACTAAAGTGCTCGAAGCTAGGTCAAATTTGTTCAGTTAGACAAAGATAATTTATCTCTATTTCCCTTTATTTTGTTCTTTTCTGTTGTGTTTTCTTTCTCTGTTGTTTATTTTGTCACCCTATTGTATCTTAAATATGCATGTAGGTAAATGACCCATGTACTAAATACTTGTGAAATAACTTCAATAATTTGAAACCAATAAAAATACCTTATCAATCTATTTACTTTACTTAGAAGAGAAAGTAATACATCAGCGGCTTAGAAAATGAAGTGCATGGTACTCAAGGCAATGTCTATAAGATATTAAAACATCTTAATAACCAGACTAAAGATAATATGATTGAACTTAATATAAGAGAATAAACTGATTATATTATTTTCACGTCATATATCAGAACAAACAGATAATGAGAAAACATCTGTGATATTAGTAGATGTCAAAGTAGATCACGTTTCTTTCGAAGAATTAATAATTGCTATTAACCATTGTAAAAACAAAAAGACTCCTCCTACTGATAATATTAATAACGCCCCTTGGATATGTTCAACGTTTACTGGAAGACTAGTCATATTCCTGAAGAATGGAAAACGGAAATAATTAACAGTTTACAAAATGGAAGGCCCTAAAAATAGCGAAAACTACAGGGATATAAGTCTTCTAAATACCTCTTACAAAATCTGAAAATAAATGTTTAAAAAACTGGTCTAAATGTAATAACACAGAATATTATCCTAGAAGTTCAAAATGGGTTCAGGAAAGGCTGATTTTGTTCATATTGTATTCTTACTGTTAACTAAATAATTGAGAAGCATAGGGAATATAATGTACCGACTTTCATGCTATTTATAGATTTTCAAAAAGCGTTTGATAAAGTCAACCGGAATAAATGATGGAATATATTCAAACACAAAGGTGTTCCTCAACATGTGACAACTGCAATAAGAAGTTTATATGCCGAGAATAAGATAACTGTAGAAACTGTAATACAAGATAAAAAAACATATAACAACAACCATAAATAGAGTTTTAAGCTGGAGATGTCCTTTTTCGGCGTCCCTTTTTAATTTATACAGGGTGGACCATTTAAGTTGAGACTGTACAATATCTCCAAAACTAAGCGTTGTAGAAAGAAATGTCTTGAATAAAAGTTGCTTGATATTATGGGGGAAAATAAGTGCCATTAGTCGTGTTTTATTTGGAGGACGTTATGATGGTGTGATCTGTATCAGGTGTTCTTAAAACTGTTGGTAGACTCTACATTGAAACTAAGACGTAAGTACATTGCCACTGATTGAGGATCAAACAAGTGTTCAACAAAATTGCCGTTCGCTTCTTGAAGCAATTACTTTGGAAAACATCCGGGGAAACCCATAAACCTCCGCTCCCATGGTTCGATTCCCGGCCATGGCATAAGCATTTAAAGTCTGATTCAACTTCCCAAGTTACTCCCTACACACGGGTAGTGTGAAATAACAATCATCAAAGGCTTGCGTCTGTTTACTATTACAGATATGTATGGAACAACAAAAGAGTACAAAAAATAAAAATAGCTGGTGCACAGGGGTAGAAAAAATTATGGAGGAGATAGGAATCGGAGATATTTGGAGAGCGGGAGAAAGAAATAGCAATGGCTTCTGGATTACAGCAAGAAACTGAGTGAAGGACATAGAAAGACAAGAGATTTGGGGAAGCTTAAAGTTGTATAGATTAGTGAAAAGGAAATGGGGAAGAGAAGGGTATGTGGATTATTGTAATAAAGCGGAAAAAGAAGTGTTTGCATGAATGAGAACAGGATCAATGTACCTGAGAGGGCTAAGAGGCAGAAAAAGCGGAATTTGTGAACTATGCTGGTAATGAAAGCACAGGGTATTATATGACAGAATGCAAAGAATTAGCAGAATGGAGACAAAAAGTATGAGAGGAAAAAATGGGGAAGAAATGGATGGAAAAATAGTAGCAATTAAGAGGTTAACAAGAAAAGAAGAAAAACAAAACAAGAATATGGGGGAGTTCTTAAAGAAAGTAAAGGAAAATGGATTAGAAAAGTAAGAGAGATAAGAAAGGTAGAAGGGCAAAACGGAGGGGGAGAGGATGGATTATAGGCGATTAAGGGTAGCAAGAGCTGCTCAGCTGAGCCATAAGGCCAGGGTGCCAGGCAAAATGAGCTAGCAGGAAAATTTGTACCTAGGTTAAGTTAGTTTATAAGTGGAATATTGTAAAAAGGATGGTGTATAAAAATGTACAAATAAAGTTTATACTATTATAGGTTGTACACTTGTTTTGATTTTTATTAACACCCCATAAATAGTAGTCTTACTACCCATTTTCAAAATATCACATCACATGTACATTGCACAGAGAGAGGTATAGTTGGAGGGAGAGCTGAAAGAAAGAGAGAAGGAGTTTAGGAGAGAGAATGGAATGAGGAAGAGACAGAGGGAGAATAATTACCGTATTAAAGCAATAACGCGAGCGGAGCTGCGGGTTCTGCTAGCATAGTAATAAAGGTTAATATTTGTGCAACAGGTGCCAGAAATGTACGATGCGATGTTGTTCCTGGTTCTTGGGACGTAGTCTTGTACCGTTTAGCTACTGTATGCACTTGTGCACGCGAGAAACGGTATGGAGATAGGAGGGCATTCCTACCTCCCTCATTGTTGATCATTCATGCGAAAGTAATGAGCCAGTAATGAGAGCTTTCTGTGTGCGTGAGGGAGATCGGGTCAGACGTACAACAGCATTGCGAAGGCCCTGTGTGTAACCACTGGTCTGAAAGTAATGAGCTAATGCATGGCTGGATGGGCCAGTTAATCCCAAACATCAAAATACTAAATAATTCCGTCCACAATAAATATATGTTCATAATAAACAATTACACTAAATTTGTTTCGTTCTGTTAAAATAATATCTAACCTGACGTTTATGCCAGTTGTACCCGTAAGTTAACTCCTGATGAAGTTTGAAGGTAAAAATTTCAGTTACTCTGAAAATTGGTATCTGGCGTGTTAAATAGTATAACTGAAACATAATATCATTAATGATATACAGTATTATCTTAACGAAACCAACATCTTCTCGTACTCTAAATTCTTCTGAATTCAATAGCAAAAAAGGTAAGAAAGTCTCGCAATCCTCAAAGAAGGCATTACCAGAGATTGGTGCCCATATGGAAAATGCGGTTCAATTATGATCCTCCTAATTGATTTCGAAGAGTGATACATGTGGTCTAAAGTATGGGCAACAATTATTAGGATACAAAACCAATGTGAACAAAGTTCTAAAGAACACCATTAGAAACAAATCTCCTTGTGTGTGTGTGTGTGTGTGTGTGTGTGTGTGTGTGTGTGTGTGTGTGTGTGTGTGTGTGTCTGAACAGCGCTTTTGTAAATTTTTGCAAAAAGTGATGTTGAGTTAATGCAGATTTCTTGACAAAATGTGGAGTAAATGCCCAACTTACTCGAAGAATAAGGTTTTTTAAGAATGCAGAGTTTGCCAACATTTTGGCGTTGTATAAATGCCTTTGTTCTATGCTACGTCAAAGTTTATTTTTTTCCAAAGTAAAGACTTTACGTGTATAGTTTGCATATTGCATTTTTACGCGCATGCACAAAGAAACACTTACTACTGAAATGCTTCAGGTTACAAGATAAAAGCTTTTAACGGCATAAGACTACAAATTATGCATTCAACATCGTGCATATTACCCCATATTTCATGTTTATTGAATTATTGCGTAAATGAAAAATCTGATGTGTTACACTCACATGACTTTCTCTACTCTTGTACAATCTATTTTTACAAACGCCTATTCTCCATATGCTTTATGTTAATCGAGATATCGAGATGTCAATCTTATTGCTAATTTTCTTGTAGATGCAAGGGGAATATGGTAGCTTTTAAGCGATGGTCAAATATTTTAACGCTGGTTACTATGCGGCGCATTCCATTCTCTTTGCAAGTCCAGGACATAAAAAAATGAATAACGAATTTGAGAAAAAGTATAAGTATTGGAAAATTTAAGGGAACAACAAGCAATATCTCGAAAACGGTTCACTCAACAAAAGAAATGTATATGACATAAGTTGTGTATTTTAACGAGATCTACATTTTTTGTGTAGTAAATTTTGTCTATCTCTTATGGTTTACCAGTTATGCAAAAGTCGTTCACAATGAAGAATACTTTTGGAGACATTCCCAGAAAATTCGAGATATACATTTCATTTCTCATGACATTATCTTAAACATATGATATTTTAATCAAAAACGTTAGAGCCATTTTTGAGAAAATTATAATTTTCGAAAAATGTTCCATGTAAAGGGTAGTCTGGGTTGGGGGGATTTTCTTGAAAACCTTCGTGTCGCATCTCTGGAAGATACTGAACCTAAATACCAAGTTTGGTGTTTATCCGACTGTTGGTTTTTGAGTTATGCTGTTCACAGACACACACACACACACAGACACACACACGGACATGTTTCCAAAAATGATTTTTTTGGATTCAGGGAGTCTCAAAACATGTATTTCCGGTGAAATCTCGGTATCGAATTTTTGGGTGGAATGCAATACTTCCCCTACTTACTATACGTAGTAGAGAAAGTAAAAATATCCGGCTTTCAGAATTTGTCACGATACATGCTTTTCCCGCTCGTCAAGGGTGGCTACCTATCTGTCTTTTTCCCTCCGAGACACTACAGCCCATGAAGTGCCTTAACCTGCCAACCCCACTGCCGGCCTCACGCCCACGTACATAGGCAGAGGTGGACGATCATAAACCGATGTGGCCAGCATCACAGATCCCCCAGCCAGAATGTTTGCCTGCTTACAGTTCATATGATGTTTGTATGGTACACTACAGCATGTTCTCTCCCTTGCAGACTTACTGGTAGCAATGGACGCCTATTATTCCACAAGGGAAATGGCGGATATGATTTTCTTCTATAGTTTTGCAGATGGAAGCAATTTGCCAGCCCGGGCCCTCTACTCTAAAAAAAATATCCAACGCGTAATGTACCATATCTTGTCCTGCTCGTTTCCCTGGCCTAAATCCCCTAGACTTTTGGTTTTGGGGATACTTGAAGAAATTGGTCTATGCCGCTCCAATCACAACGTGAAGACACTACAAAATCGTGTCTTCAATGCAGCTCAGTATATTGAAAACCAACCAGATCAATTGCTAAGGATGCGTGATTCCTTACGCCATGGGGCAGAGGGATGCATTGACGTTACAGTGAGAGCCTTTTATGGACATATCTCAGAAAATACGATTTATAGCACCCAGATGTATTTGATATTTTTTCTTGTTTTGAAGTATAGTACCATCCCCTGAAATATTGGATAGTTTTATTACAACATCCTGTATATAAATAAATAAATAAAAAAGACAACCGACCTCATTGTATGTAAAAGACAATCCTGCTTTCTCTATACGTCAAAACAGGTGACTTTGTGTAATTACACAACTGTATTCACTATGATAACAATTGTATTGTATATTACTGTATAATAAAATTATCTGTATTAAAAACAAAAGTTCACTAATGTGTTCAGGTGTTCAGTGTTCATTACCACCTCACTTAGTTCTGGCGGGTTAATGAAATAAGCGCGAAGCAGGCTCTTCTTCAAATTTCTAAGTTAAATAGATTTTGAGAAAGTTGTACCTGAAGATTAAAAAATAAAACTTTCGGGAAATGGCAAAAAACAACAAGGCGAACACAAGTTACATGTACACAATGTACTGCAACATCTCTGGACAATAAGAGCCCTTTAAAGGTCCAAATAACAAAACAATACATAGGTATATTCCTTATACTATTTATAATCGATTGCAACAAAAAACGAAAAATCAATATTTGAACCCAAATATCTACGAAGTGTTCTTAAATCGTTATAAACGCTCTTCGCACCTGGACTTTTGCAAACTATAATTTCTCTAACCGAGCGGGATGGCTCAGGCGGGAGATCCCAGGTTCAAATCCCGTGGGCCGACCAATATGTCTGAGGTTTTTACGTGGTTTTCCACAGTCGTCAAGGTAAATACCGGATTGGATATTTAATACTAGGACCCAAAGTTCCATCTTAAGTCTAAAACAATATTAAAATGAAAAATAAGTGGTAATAGCGATTGCTATGCCATATATCTACAGACAATATAAGCATTTAGACTGGACGGCACCCTAATGCCATCTGCACGGCATGAAGCAGGGGTTACGGGGATTAGACCTTGAAGGCTAACTGTCCGTCTTTCTGTGTGAGGGCGGCGGTTAGACTGGACGGTACCCTAATGCCATCTGCACAGCACGAAGCAGTGGTTACAGGAATGAGACCTTGAAGGCTAAATGTCCGTCTTTCTGTTCGAGGGGACGGTTAGACTGGACGGTACCCTAATGCCATCTGCACAGCACGAAGCAGTGGTTACAGGCATTAGACCTTGAAGGCTAACTATCCGTCTTTCTGTGTGAGGGCGGCGGTTAGACTGGACGGTACCCTAATGCCATCTGCACAGCATGAAGCAGGGGTTACAGGGATGGGACCTTGAAGGCTAACTGTCCGTCTTTCTGTTTGAGGGCGACGGTTAGACTGGATGGCACCCTAATGCCATCTGCACAGCATGAAGCAGGGGCTACAGGAATGAGACCTTGAAGGCTAACTGTCCATCACATATCGTTCTAATAGATATCCACCAACAGATCCGCCGCGATATGACCAAGGAGTTAAAGCGACGTAAAATAAAATAGAATAAAAAAATGTATATATATATATATATATATATAATGTCTCTATACTGAATAACTAGTTCTATAATTAATTATGAACATAATTAGTTGTCCATACTGAAACAGATAGCGCTGTGATGTGTAGACAAAAGTACATCAGAATGCATTCAAAAGCCGTGTAGTTCGGCCACGCCTTCTCAAAAGCTGTTTTTCGCTATCGAGATGCTTGATGAAATGCAGGAGTTTTAACATTAAGTTAAACGTTTAATATAATGATAGTAAACAAGGTGTTAAGATGCCGGCCCTCGTAACCGTGGTCGCTGAAGTTGTCGCTCCGGCGCTCCACCAAGCTGAGAGTCGCGGGTTCGAGTCACGCCACAGACATGGGTGTTTGTGTGTGTGTGTGTGTGTGTGTTGCGGAAATAAGCGGTATGAAAACAGTAAAACACAGTAGTATAAACTGGGTACCAAAAAAAAGGATTATTACTTTCTCTACTATGTATAGTAAGTAGGGGAAAGTATTGTATTCCATCCAAAAATTCGATACCTAGATTTCACCGGAAATACATGTTTTGAGACCCCCTGAATCCAAAAAAAGCATTTTTGGAAACATTTCCGTATGTGTATCTGTGTGTCTGTCTGTCTGTGTATGTGTGTGTGTCTGTGTGTCTGTGAACAGCATAACTCAGAAACAAACAGCCGGATAAACACCAAACTTAGTATTTAGGTTCAGTATCTTCCAGAGATGCGACACGAAGGTTTTAAAGAAAATCCTCCCCGCCCCAGATTATACTTTACATGGAACATTTTTCGAAAATTTTAATTTCTCAAAAATGGCTCAAACGATTTTTATTAAAATATCGTATATTTAAGACACTTTCATGACAAATGAATTGTATATCTCGAATTTTCTGGGAATGTCTCCAAACGTATTCTTCATTGCGAACGACTTTTGCATATCCTAGACAAAAAAATGAATAACGAATTCCCATTTGGGAAAATAAGTATTGAAAAATTTAAGGGAATAATAAGTAATATCTCGAAAATGGTTAACTCAACAAAAAAAATGTATATGACACAAATTGTGTATTTTAACGCTATCTACAGTTTTTGTGCAGTAAAATTTTGTCTATCTCTTATGGTTTACCAGTTATGCAAAAGTCGTTCACAATGAAGAATACTTTTGGAGACATTCCCAGAAAATTCAAGATATACATTTATATGTTATATAAATATCTTAAACATATGATATTTTAATCAAAATCGTTAGAAGCATTTTTGAGAAAATTAAAATTTTCGAAAAATGTTCCAGGTAATCTGAGGTGGGAGGATTTTCCTGAAAACCTTCGTGTCGCATCTCTGGAAGATACTGTACCTGAATACCAAGTTTGGTGTTTATCCGACTGTTCGTTTCTGAGTAATGCTGTTCAAGACAGACAGACACACGGACATGTTTCCAAAAATCCTTTTTTTGGATTCAGGGGGCCTCAAAACATATATTTCCGGTGAAATCTCGGTATTGAATTTTTGGGTGGAATACAATACTTCCCCTACTTACTATACGTAGTAGAGAAAGTAATAAGCTTCAGTAAGAATAGTTTGTATACCACTAATAAAGGCAGAGAGTGGAGAAAGTATGTGAATAATCACATCAGGTTTTTTAGTTGTGTTTTATTTTCAGTTCTACGCGGAATATTTCCATCGGTGATATTTGGAAACAAATAAACTTTCATTTCAAGAACTATACATGAAAAATACAGGAATAAAGCAATGAATGTCATTTTGTGGTAAAACCAATTTCCGAAGCTGAAATGTTTCTCTAGAGATGGTCATTTCATAACAACGCTAGCAATAGCCATAGTGAAGACATTAACGTCAACACAAATTTACTTAGAACACGGTTAGCAAACGTAAATCTGTAATACCCTGAGCGGAGGAGGGTCTGACATTTATTGTTTTTCAATGCATTCGGAATGCCATTGTACTTTCCCCGTGTAATTACATTTACCATTCCATTTTTACAAAGGTTGCAGCTGTTTTCCCTCTTGTTGATTGTCGAAAAAATTTTAACCGCCTATAAACAAATACGGTTAAATCACGGCTTTCAAACGTTTTTTCTGTCATTCGTTAGTTTTCCCTGCGTTTTGGTGTTTATGTGTTTCCTTTACCGCGGCAAGTGTTCATAATTAATTCCGGCATTAAACTGTTAGGCTACAGGGCTATACAAATTTACTTAAAACGTTTAAACTTCACAAAAGGTTAGCATGGTCGAAAGTGAGATGAAAGTATGTAAATATTTAACAAAGAGAGGAAAGTTAAATAATATGAAAGCCGAGCGGGATGGCTTGCGTTCGATTCCCGCGGTCGACCTTCCTGAACCATGGTTTTCTTCCGGGGTTTTCCCCGGGTCACTTGGCAAATGCTGGGAAGGCTCATTGTTTCCCCCGAATTTCTCTTCCCTCATTCCCTCTCATTTGACGTTTCAGGAAGGCTCCGGGGCTGTGTGAGGTTTATTTTTAGGAGGTGGATTGTATTTCGACTGTTGAGGAGCCAAAATTGATGTAATTGCAACCGCACGTATGGTACCCGGTTTCCGGTAGCCTTCGCCCCAAGTTTAAGAATATTAACTTTGTAATTTGACTGTTTCTTTAAATATTATATATTTATGTTTGCCTCGGCTGCGTCAGTATTATTGTTAGAGATATGCATTTCTTAACAGGGCTGCGGCTGAAGAATGTAGGCTTACGCAGATTATAATTTTTACTTCACTCCTTTTATTAATTATTGACACGATTAAATAACACTTCACTGATATAGAGAGCTGTGAGATTATTTACTAATTACTTGCACTTTTTAAACACGTAAACTGTTTTAGTTTCACACTGAATATGTATTAAACCTCTCGAGGACGCGTCTCGCGTCTGACTTCTGAATTTGTAAATGTTGCTCCATTTCAGTTTCTGATTGGCTAATCCTACTCCAATAGAAAACTTTTATTTAGCTTAAGCTCTTTTTCTGGTTGTTGATTGGCTATTCATAAACTGTCTCATAAATTACATTATTGTTGCTCCAAGAATTACTAATAGCTTTATTAAACCTTCTAAATCATTATTGCCTCAAGGTTACCTCATTGTTACCTCATTGTTAGCAACTTTTAACCTATTATTCTCACAGCTCCTACATTATTAAATTGCGTAATACATTCACATAACATTATTAAACATGTACATAATATAAACATTAATACAATGACTGTAATATTTACTTTTTGTATATTGTTACATACACATATTGCTTTAAGGCGGGCTGTTATTATATTTTATATTATATAATTTGACTGAAATCATTTAAGTGTTAAAAATTCTGCCTCATGTGTCAGACGACTGCGGACAGATAGCGTAGATGGTTTGGGTGTTGGAACTTCTTCTCGGGCCGTCAGATGGAGGCCGATCGAGTCTCCGCTGCTGAGTCGAGCTTTCCCCGGTCTCCGCTGGAGGGGATCCGGTGAGCCATCCTCTGGTGGCTTAGGAGCGCTGCTTTGAGTGCTCTCCGGTTGGGTGGTCAAGTTTGTAGCTATTAGGGATCTCCGCGCGTCACTGTCGGCCGGACCTGCAGCCCATACTTACCGGCTGCATTATTCCTATATCTCATCCGTTTCTCTAGGGGGTGTATGCACAAAAGGTCCCTGTGTGGGTCGAGGTGCTAGGTGTCCCCTCCGTAGCGTAATTCTGATCCTAAATAATATAAAGGGAGCACACCGTCGACATGTCCACACTATTTCTTAGTTTTATACTGATTTACATTCACAATGTTTTATTAAACGAATTCCCTAATTTTTAGGTTACCAAATACAAAATAAAATGTCTGTAGTGTTACATTCACATGGCTTTCTCTATGAAACATCATTTATATTTCTCTCTTTCTCTATGCAAAGGAATTGTAAAGAAATATAAAACCTTTATGCAGGTTGTGATTACCGAAATAAATATTTACAAAAATGGTTTTCATTACACGTTTTCTGAAGGTACAAGGGAGACAAAAGTGATAGTGAAGTCTTTAAAAAGCGGTCTCTATTTGCTGGTTTTGAAATTACATATTCATTGCACTCATCACAAAAAAGAAAAGAATGTGAGAATTCACTTAAAAAAATATAACGTATTTGAAGATTCAAACCAACGAATATCTCGAGAAGTTTAATGCCGCAAAAAAGGAAAGTAAAAATATTTGGCATATAGTAGGTGTTTCAATGAGATCTGCATGTTTCGTATAACAAGCATTTGCGTATGTCTTATAATTTATACAAATTATCCAAAAGTCCTTTAAATGAAAAGCACTGCACAGAATATTCCCAGAAACTTCAAGTTATACATATTTAATAATATTAATATCTCCGATATATGGTATTTTAATCAAAATCGTTAGATGCAAAGGGTAGTTTGGGTTGAAGGAATTTTCCTAAAAGTATTCGTGCTGCAAATTTAGAAGATGCCAAACCTAAGTTAAAAGCTTGATGTTTATCTAACATTTCGTTTTTAGTTACACCCTGTCCAAGCAGACACACACACATAAAAATACCCTTTTCTAAAAATGCTACTTCTTATTCAGAGCACCGCAAAACATGTACTTCCATTGAAACATCCATATCAAAAGTTTGGGTGGTACCATTGGTACTTGAAAGAGAAAATAAAGGGACGAAAGATTTGTAAAAATTTAAAAGGCACTGTACACAACATAATTTACGATATATGTACAGGGTATGAGGAGTAAAATTCTACTAACTTATTTTTTAAAACAATGTGTTACGCAATCATCGCACCATAAATGAGTCACATATTTTAGGACCTAATGTGCTGTGATTGGAAACAGCATAAACAGTATGCTTGCTTAGACTATTTGCAAATACACCGACAATAGACGAGGTGGAGTAGAGTTGTTTTAGGCTATCGAGGCCAATCAGAGACTTGAAATATAGTAAATGTACAAATTTAAGCGGTAGACGCCAGACGCTAGAAGGCAGCGTTCCCGAGCATTTCGCCCGGTACGTATTCAGTGCGAGACATAAAAAAATTCATTAAGGCGTGAATAATATAAAGTTTACGTGTTAAAAAGAACAAGTAACAATAATCTCACAGCTCCACAGTAGGATATATCAGTAAAGTGTTATTTAATCGTGAGAAAAATTAATAAAACGAAGCTAAATACCATTATAATTTGTGTAAGCCTTCATTCTTTAACCGTACTGCCCCTGTTCAGAGATACGTGTTTCTGCAAATTATTACTGACGCAGCCGAGGCATACATATATATTATTTAAATAAACATTAAAATACAAAGTTGATTTTTTAAATGTTGGGGCGAAGGCCACCGGAAAAGTAAACGTTGCGGCGAAGGCCTCCGGAAAAGTGAACGTGGGGCGAAGGCCACCGGAAAGTTTGTATCATACGTGGGGCTGCAACTACCTCAAGTTTGGTGCCCAAAGCGTGGTGCTAATAACGTAAATATATTCTACTTCAAGCTCTCAAAAATAGGTAATATTTAAATAACTAGCCACATTTTATTTAAAAATAAAATTCCATTGCTTTCCACTTATCACTGTGGTGAATGCCTAAACGGCATAAGCTTCTTAACTCTCACACCATTGGGTCGTAGTGACAGGGGGAGAAAGGGAGACGGAGAGAGGGTCGGAGATGGGCAGTGAGGGAGAGGCTGAAAAGAAGAGAGAGCAGCTTGAAACATATTCAGAAAAGTAGAGGCTTATAGATATACAGAGAGAGAGACAGTTAAGAGGAAGGGTATGGGGGACGGAGAGGAAGAGAATGAGAGGGAAGTGATGGCCAGAATCGTGAGAGTAGCTGGAAAGATATTGCGAGAAGAAGAGGCTGAGAGAGGTAGTTGTGAAGAAGGGAGTGGGGGACGGGGAGAAAGGGAATAATGGGGAACGTTAGAGAGAAAATAGTAAAGAGAGATTGGGAGAGTGGGAATATTGCAGTTAACCCGATAATGCCCGTTATTGCGGGTTCTGCTAAATAACTAAAACAAACAAAAAAGGAGAAAAAAAGAAAACGAATGACCATTATCTCATGTTTTCTACACATAATAATAAATCGTTTATATATAAATCATGTCCGCTGACTTGGAACAGTTCCTTTTCTCAGAGAGATGGAACGGCTTTCAAAGCATGAAACTTGAAACCCACTGTAACAAATTCAATTTGGCCCCGGTTTTTCTTAACCGTGTTTTTAGCTATGGCTGTACTATTGCCTTGCTACCTTGTGACTCTGGAATTCCCAATGCTGCTGTAAATTCCGTATGCAATCAGAGAGACCCAGGTCACGGACTGTCGGGAATGATAATGCAACCCTTTCGGGGAATCGAAGCTCAGACCGAAGGTTGAGAGGCAAAGCGCATTCACCAAACGGTTGTAACGTTTACTTAGCTCGCTAACATTAATCACATACCGTACCGTTAGAGACCTGTGCCTCGCAGCAACGGCTGGAATATCAATTAGCTGGAAAAGCAGCAAGAATCAAACACGTTTGTTTGCCTTTTTCCGTGAAGCGTGCCCGCAGCAGAAACAACAAGAGTCCGTCGACGATCCTATCAAAATATTGTCACAAAACATTCGAAACCAAGCGATTCATTAACGAAGCAATTACTGCTGCTACTCGTACTACCTTCAGCGAACCCTTTCAACAAATGGCCTTCAATACACAATACAAATGGAGTAGCAGTTTTAACTGAAGACATTACTGGAAAGTTCCTTTCTGCGAGCTAACAAGTCAAACCCAATGAATGACAAGAAACCATATTGAAGCCAGAGCAGAAGCGCCACTTCACCTACTTTGTATATTTACTCCACGAATTATTTAGTCATCCTCCGTGGTCTAGGGATACCATGCTAGCCTCTAGATTCAAGCCCGGCGGAGGGCGATGGAATTTTTCGGGCGTAAAAATACTTAGCATAGCTTCCTTCGGTAGGGAAGTAAAGCCGGTGGTCTCGTGTTGTAGATTTACGGCACGTAAAGGAGCCTCAAGCCTGATAAAGAGTCCTCTGAGTAAAATGTCTGGTCTTTCACGCCCAATACTGAATGGGAAGCTAAGAACCATAGCAGTTAAAGAGCGTCCCTAAATAAAACACAACTTAATTTAATTTAATTTTACAAATTATTTAATATTTTAAAAAAGGGACAATTAAGGCTCCTAGTGTGTTAAGACAAGGGCGTTTAATTAGTAATAAAACAACCGCACTCCGTGGATTAGGAGGGGTACCATGCTAGCGCTGGAAAACCTGGCGGTTGAAACCTGGCGGAAGACGATGGATTTCTTCTGGCGTAAAAATCCCTAGTATGGTTCCTTCGGAAGGGAAGTAAAGTCATTGGACCCGTATCGTAGATTTATTATGCCACGTAAAAGAACCTCAAGCTCAGAGGCTTCTTAGCAAAATTTCCGGTCTTTCGCGCCCAATATAAAATGGGACACTAAGTATATAGTATATATAGTAGCTAAAGAGCGTTCTAAATAAAACTCAATTTAATTTTGACAATAAACAATCGGATTGCTACATTCACATGACTTTCTTTATCCTCTGTCATTTATTAGTGGTTTTACAAACTATTCTTATTGAAGCTTATTCTTCTGTCTACTTCATTTTAATCCAAATAAGCCTTTGCAGAAATAGCTGCATTACACATTTCGTTATAGATATAAAGGGAAGACGCGATAGTCAAATGTTAAGCAACTGGACGCTATACACTTGCCTTAAAACTCCATACTGTTTCCATGCAATTGCGAGAAACAAGTGAATGTTGATAGGACTTAAAGGAAGGTCCAAGAAATGAACAACTCAAACCCTTAATAACGGATGTCTCAAAAATGGCTTATGCCACAAAAAACTTATTTGAAATAAATTGTGCGTTTTAAAGAGATCTACATTTTTGTGTAGCGTTTTGGTCTATCACTTACCGTTTGCCAGTTATACAAGATTATACAATATGTATTTCAATTGAAGTGGACTTCACAGGCTATTCCCAGAAAAATCACGATACACATTTTATTTCTAACGTAAGTATCTTTAATATAGGTGTGGTATTTGAATCAGAATCGTTAAGAGCCATTCTTTAGAAAATCGAAACTTTCAAAAAATCTTCCATGTAAAGGGTGCTCTGGGGTGGGGGGATTTTCTTCAAAATCTTCGTGCCGCATCTTTGAAAGATATTGAACCTACATACCGGTTTGGTATTTATCTAACTTTTTGTTTTTCAGTTATGCTGATCACAAGCATGTATTTGCTGTGAAATCTCGACATCAAATTTTTTGGTGGAATACAATACCTTCCCTAGTTACTATACGTAGTGAATAAAGTAAAAATGTATAAATAATCTTTCGTTTGCAGACGACCTAATCATGATTTAGAAAAATAAAGATGATTTACAGAAATCCCTGCATGAATTAAACAAATTATGTAAATTATATGATTTCAGGATATCAAAAAAAACACAAAGGTTATGGCTTTTAAAGGCAAAAATCCAGTGCAATCTCAAGTTCTAGAGGGTCAAAGCCTAAAATAAGTATCTAATTTCAAATATTTAGAGTGCAATATTAATTTTAATGTAGTAAAGTATATTGATTCTAAAATAAAAAATTTCATACAGTATGTGGAAATATACGGAGAAGTTTAAAAAATCTGATGTGTTACACTCACATGACTTTCTCTACTCTTGTACAAACTAGTTTTACAAACGCTTATTCTCCATATGCTTCATGTTAATCGAGATATCGAGACGCTAATCTTATTACTAATTTTCTTGTAGATGGGGAATTGGTAGGCTTTAAGCGATAGTCAATAATTTTAAGAGCTGGTTGCTATGTGGAGTATTCCATTCTCTTTGCATTACCAGGTCAAAAAGATGAATAAGAAATTCCCATTTGAGAAAAAGTATAAGTATTGGAAAATTTAAGGGAATAACAAGCAGTATCTCAAAAATGGTTCACTCAACAACAAAAAATGTATATGACATAAATTGTGTATTTTAACGCGATCTACATTTTTTGTGTAGTAAAATTTTGTCTATCTCTTATGGTTTACTAGTTATGCAAAAGTCGTTCACAATGAAGAATACTTTTGGAGACATTCCCAGGAAATTCAAGATATACATTTCAATTGTCATGAAAATATCTTAAAGATATGATACTTTAACCAAAATCGTTAAAGCCATTTTTGAGAAAATTAAAATTTTCGAACAATATTCCATGTAAAGGGTAATCTGTAGTGGGGGGATTTTGTTGCAAACCTTCGTGTCGCATCTCTGGAAGATACTGAACCTAAATACCAAGTTTGGTGTTTATCCGACTGTTCGTTTCTTAGTTATGCTGTTTACAGACACACACACACAGACACACACACGGACATGTTTCCAAAAATGCTTTTTTTGGTTTCAGGGGGTATCAAAATATGTATTTCCGGTGAAATCTCGATATCGAATTTTTGGGTGGAATACAATACTTCCTCTACTTACTATACGTAGTAGAGATAGTAAAAAGAATAAGAAGAGAAACACAAATAAAACTACACAGAGTTATAAATTTCCACAATATTGCACGGTTGTGAAACTTGGGTTCCAACGAAAAAACTGTAAGGAGACACTGAACCTTTATATAATAAATTAATGAACTATAGACTAAAATGGATTGACCATTTGAACAGAATAAGTGAAGAGAGATATCCAGTACTAGCAAGAAGACGAGATTTCGGACGTAGTAGAAAGCGTTGGTTAACGTTTTGTGATGCCGGAACGGGCAATTGCCTAATTCTTGAAGGGATGATGAAGAAGATAAAATATTGTGTGCTAGTTGATTTATCCGACCTTTCACGAATGACTTTTTAAACACGCAGTAACGATTTAATTCATTTAATTTACCTTCCCTATCTTATTTATAAATTTATTGCACAGATGCTGTAACAACCTGTCTTCGGGACTCGATCAGCAGTAGTCGGGGAGTTACACCAGGTTTCATAAAAAGGCGAAATTAGGGTGCTTTGGTAAGGGTGCCACTAGCACGCTTGCCTTAGCAGTCGAAAAATATTTAAGAGCCGTAAGTGAGGTCAAGTAGCACTCTATCGCTTGATTCTCCAATCCGAGTAAGCGTGTCAGCGCCAGAGTCACGAACTCTGGACATTTAAGTCTTATTTTGATAGCGTAGCAACTCCAGCTAGAACTCTCCAGGTAATTCCGCCATGTCTTCCTACTAGGCCCCATGAGCCAAAGCCCCTCTCGTCCAGGCTCAGAGTGCCCCGTTACCACCTAGGTCTATGTATTCCCTGGTAGTGAACTCAGGATTAACCCCCAGGGTTCTCTAAAATATACTATATTTGAATGATGAAATGTACCCTTTGCCCCTTATAACTGTATTCTCTTACAGGCCATGATATTACTAAAAGCGGACGAAGATTGACTGATATTCACGGAAATGCTTGTGAAACTTTGGCCGATTTTGCATTTCCTTAACCTTGCCCCGACAGTCTTTTAAGCTCTGGAAATGACGCCTAGTATTTAAGTATCTTCTGGCCGGTGAAATAATTATTGGGTTATTCGAGTAATCCTTTAGATAATAAGAGAAGTTGAAATATAAAAATGTTGTACATACGCTTTGTCCCGTTATTTATTCATTTAAAGTAAATGCTACACGCTGTTCACATAAGAAACACCTTACGTCAATATTCAACGAAGTAGAGGCAAAACTGAAGAATATACATATTTCCAACTAGTTTCCAAGTTAAATATTTTGTAAATCATATTTTACAGTCTATAAACATCCTGAAAAATAAGTTCCAGTTGTTAATTATAAAATATCAGTTCACTGTTTTCTGATGGTACATTGGACACAGTTCTAATAAAATTACTTAGCATACGCTTGTAATGATTTCGATTAAAGTGTTAAGAAATTACAACAAAACCTTCATAGAGGTATTAGATGTATTGCAATGTTGTTGTGCGCTTGAATTAATATGCTTAAAATACTTAACGTTAGTTGTTCTTGATTGATTGTAGTAGTCATGAAGTCATGGATAAAAATGGCTTGAGGGATACAGATATAACAAAGATGTGTTCCAGTTCTTGAACTGTTTGTACTTATTAAATCTTAATTCGTGAACATACTTGTTTTATTCTATTTTCCACAGTGACATCTTGCACAAAGCTTAAGCAAACAGAATTGTTAATGGATATGTCAACTTTACCAGCGTATCATCAACTACAGAAACACAACCTGAACATTAAACATTTTCCCCCACTTTGATAAAGCAGATCAATTTCATTTCTGTCTATTGGAGGGTTACCAACTTTGTAATGGGAATAAATCCAAGCAAATAAGTATGACTTTAAACTTCCACAGCTTAGAATGTGAAAATATTTCAGAATATTACTTTCCAAATTGCCTACATACTCCAGACAGAGTATGAAAATAATATTGATGATAGTATGGCAACTATGGGCATATGTAATTTGGTTGTGTGAAAACATGCATCTGTGTATAATTTTCTCAAGGCTCTACATATACTTCAACATAAATGATTCTTACGTTTATGAAAAGGGTGGATATTAAATGTTATTATGTAATAAATATTAACTAATGCATTATTATATTATTAACTATATATTATATATTTTCTATTGAAAAGAATACACATGTATAATTTAAAGTATTATAACTCCAAAGACAACGTATTAATTTAGATGAAATTTTAAAATTAAATAGAGATAAACGTAGTATTTAGGCTGTAAAAGTTTCAACCCGGAACCACAAAAGCATCTCAAGTTATAAAACATAAATAACTCACTGGAACCAAGTCGCGTAGTCTGTAACACTTCAAAACCTTCGCTGTTGAACTCGTTCGGCTGTCTGGTAGTGATTATTGTATCTCCTCGATGAGATCTCGGGGAATTTAGAACAAATTCTCAAGGAATTTACATTAACCAAAAATGTTTTAATGACAATCTTTTCTTTTTTTTTCCCCACAAACTGAAATCACACTATGGATGTTGCGTATTCCTGACACTGCTTTCAGTCCCACAAATCTCTGTGCATTTAAAACCCTGGTCTTCGTATTCCTCTTGGGCGGTGAATGAAATGTCAATTTTGTTGACATTGAAATCTATCCAAGTATACACTAAACTGTATTTACCTATGCCCCATCGCTGAAATAATAAATCTTATTTACGCGTAAAAATTGCTGTTGTAGATAGGTAATCGCAATTCATGTTTTTGAAAAACTTGAATTGCGGAACTGTCATGAACTAAATAATCTGATATAATCGAAGAACGTGTACGTTGCAGATCAGGGTTAGCTTTCTTGTAGTATATAATAAACGGATGCACAGTTGCTTGAGACATGTTCCAGATCTCCTGTATAGCAAAACTGTAATTTTAAGAATAATCACCAATAACAATAAATTCCCTATTTTGGATTGCCGTTTTCAGATGTTTCAGGTACAATGGTTGCGCTATTGCTATGAAATTGTGCGCTTTAAATGTTTTAGGCAAATAAGGAAACTATTGTAAATTTTCGTAATAACGTTTACCAGGATCATCCCTGCTATGCCTATTATTTTCCATTTTATACTTCCTTTCATTAGATTTTTCACCAATAATGAATTTAGAAGTGCTGAAATAGTTATACTCACTGGGATTTTTCACATCCATCTAGATAATAATTTGAAGAAAGATTCTGACAAACTATTTTTCGTATTAAATCTCAACACTGTTCATTTTACTATTGTCATCGTGGTTTCCTCTTCACGTGATTTGTCCTCTCGTAATATGTTTCGGTTTTTTCTACATTAGTCATTTTATATAATCTTCATACGACAACGATCACATATATCACCTACAAAAAAGTCGATAATTTATTTCGCAATATTCAGCTGCAGAGGAGCATGATACTTATTCAATACTGGTCTCCAACCAGAAGAAAAGCCATGAGAGGAATTCGCACTTTTGCTGTAGGCATCAAGTGACACGCACGTGGGTAGTAGGCATCTATGTTGTCTTTCAACTCCCGTCGCATGCGGTTTTAAACCTTAAGGGTGAAGTAGAATTGTTCTTTACGTTGTTTGCTGCTACGTATGAAAAGCCCATTTGAAGTAGTTTGTATTGAAGGAGTTGTATTATATTTCAACTCTTGAGGAGACGAACTTGTAGTAGTTGCAACAGCACGTATAGTAACAGTTTCCGGTAGCCTTCGCCCCAAATGTATTTTTAGGTGGCCTTTGCCCCGAGTTTAAAAAAAATTGTAATTAAACTGTTTCTTTAAGTATTAAATATTTATGATTGCTTCGCCTGCATCAGTATTATTGTTAGTGACATGGAAGTCTTGGCAGGGCGTGATGTTTACACAGATTTTAAGTTTTAATTCACTCCTCCTTATTAATCCTTGACACAAATTAAATAGCACTTCACAGATATCGAGAGCTGTGAGATTCTTTTATTTAATACTTGCACTTTTTAACAAGTATACTATTTTTCGTCTCACACGAATACGTAATTAATTTCTCGAGGACACATCTCGCATCCAGTTACCAACACTGTCCGCAGGCAACTGACTAGATTTCAACCATCTAAACTTGTAAGTTTCTGTATTTCAAGTCTCTGATTGGCTATTTTTACTCCAATAGAATACCTACATTTAACTAAAGCTTTTTCTGGTTGTACATTGACTATTTTTTATAAACTGTCACTAAAATTACGTTAATGCTTCCAAGAATCACAAGTAACATTTAAACTCTCAAACGCATTATTGCCTCAAGGTTACCTCATTGTTAGCAACGTTTAACTTATTATTCTCACAGCTCCTACATTATTAAATTACGTAATATATTCGCATAACATTATTACACATGGTTGCAATAATATAAGCATATGCAATGACTTATGTACATTTTACAAATTATTACATACACATATTGCTTCAATTCGGGCTGTTATTGAATTTACGTATTATATAATTTGACTGAAATCATTTAAGTGTTAAAAATACTGCCTCAAGCGCAAATCATCCTTATTTTTATA
The DNA here is from genome assembly GCA_030765065.1 of Deroplatys truncata. Taxonomy (NCBI): domain Eukaryota; kingdom Metazoa; phylum Arthropoda; class Insecta; order Mantodea; family Mantidae; genus Deroplatys; species Deroplatys truncata. Next base: position 116,828,925 of record CM060975.1, read on the forward strand.
AATTAATAATTACCACAGTCCGGTTGGTTCCATCATGAAATTTAAAAGGTATCATTGGCATCTGTTTATCTTGTGGAAAACAAAATATCAAATGGTAAAAAATGTGTGATTTGAAAAAAATAAATAAATATTTATTTCAACCTCACTTTTAACCTTATCCTATAATATTATTTTTAATAATTTCATATGCAAATCCCACTCTATAATCATATATTTTTTATTCTTTGGCCCATCTATTAGATAATTATAACTGTTTGTCTTGGAATATGCATGATAACGCCCCCAAACTTCCCTCCTAAACTGAAGCTAAACCACTATGTTACAATTTTATATTATGTGTTTTAACGTTTCTCTATGATGCTGTTGACATACTAGAATTCAAAATAAATCGGGTTCTTCGCTGACAAAAATTTAAAATGTTGCATGGAATGAGCCATGGGTCTCTTGAAAAGTCCAAAAGTCCTCACTACTACTACTCTCACGCAACCATCTTCTACTCTACGGGGTATCCTCTGTTGATGACCGTCCTCCTCCATTGCAGTGGTGGAGTTGGTCCTCACTAAGCAGGACCGCGATACCATTCTTCACATTGGCTTGAGATAACTTTCATTTTTGATACTGTTGCAAGTTATGCACATAATCATACACATATATTACTTTCTCTACTACGTATAGTAAGTAGGGGAAGTATTGCATTCCACCCAAAAATTCGATACCGAGATTTCACCGGAAATACATGTTTTGAGAATCACTGAATCCAAAAAAAGCATTTTTGGAAACATGTCCGTGTGTGTGTCTGTCTGTGTGTCTGTGTGTCTGTGTGTCTGTGAACAGCATAACTCAAAAACGAACAGTCGGATAAACACCAAACTTGGTATTTAGGTTCAGTATCTTCCAGAGATGCGACACGAAGGTTTTCAAGAAAATCCCCCCACCCCAGACTACCCTTTACATGGAACATTTTTCGAAAATTTTAATTTTCTCAAAAACGGCTCTAACGATTTTGATTAAAATATCATATGTTTAAGATATTGTCATGACAAATAAAATGTATATCTCGAATTTTCTGGGAATGTCTCCAAAAATATTCTTCATTGTGAACGACTTTTGCATAACTGGTAAACCATAAGAGATAGACAAAATTTTACTACACAAAAAATGTAGATCGCGTTAAAATACACAACTTATGTCATATACGTTTCTTTTGTTGAGTGAACCGTTTTCGAGATATTGCTTGTTATTTCCTTAAATTTTCCAATACTTATACTTTTTCTCAAATTCGTTATTCATTTTTATGTCCTGAACATGCAAAGAGAATGGAATTCGTCACATAGCAACCAGCGTTAAAATATTTGACTATCGCTTAAAAGCTACCATATTCCCCTTGCATCTACAAGAAAATTACCAATAAGATTGACATCTCGATATCTCGATTAACATGAAGCATATGGAGAATAGGCGTTTGTAAAATTAGATTGTACAAGAGTAGAGAAAGTCATGTGAGTGTAACACATCAGATTTTTTTTTAAGTATCTCCCACCTATGCAACTGATTAACAGGAATATTGGTATAATTACTCTCATAAAATGCTATCAGAGGCGATACATAATATTAAGATAAACACATATTATGTGAAGGTGAAGGAAAGAGTGCAAAGGGGAAAGAATTGGAGAATTGCAGTTTGTAGTTAAGAGCCTATTTTTGAGCAGAAAATTTTGTTGATTAATTGTATTTACTCCATAAAATATTTACATATCAGTTTTGAGTCTGATAAATTTAGATGGAAATTGGGTAACGAAGTCAGTGGATTATGTTTGTTTCATATACTATTTATATGTGCTAATTTTTAATCCTATATATATGTACCTTTCCGGATTGGTGTGATGAGGCGTGCGAACTGAAGAATAGATTCCAACACGCTTTTGAAATCCTACATATTACTCTTGCCTTTTAAATTACGGCATATGCACCTAGTAGCTTCAGTTTACAGGGTTGTCATGGAAACTTGACATCACGGTTCTTTGACCACACCGATTGCATGATTGTTTCTTTGATCACATGAAGTGAAAATTGCGCAATTACTATAGCTATTGAGCTATGTGGATTCCTTTATTTTGGGGAGATTGGGGGCTTTTTTAAAGCCGCTTCAAGTTCCAATCATATAACGATTGTTACCTGTAGGTTTCCCAGGCACACTAAATTCTGTTTGGAGGGAGATTGAGTAGATTCACGGAGATCACGGAGATATCTCCAGTAACTGGAGCACAATACCGCAAATAGGCCACAAGGGGACCTTTTTTATTCCAACGTCACTCCGGGAGTAAGGGATGAAGGGGAGACTAAAAGTTTGACCATATCAGGACGATGATATGCGCTAACATGTTTCGGATCCCTAACGATTCCAACGTGGTGTCAATTCTGACGCCGACTAGCTCTGCCTAAGCCCCTGCCCCCAGGGGTGCCATGGCAATCGAAACAGCTTCCAGAAGGGGGTCCCAGCAGCCCCACTAAACACCAGAAGTAAATCTTTGTTGAGAGCGCATATCCCACCGTCCACCAATACAAACACCAAACGCCATTGCCTTGCCCTGAAACCGTGAAACAGATGAAAGGAAAGGAAATTATCGGCACAGTAAATTTGTGGTTGAAGGGGAACCACCACAGTTTTCGCCTACCGATCTGAGGAAACCACGAAACATTATTACTCAGAGTGACCATCCCGATGCGAATCGAACCCGAATGCAAGCCTCATACGTTAACTGCAGCCATTTCTCTTGGTCTGTATGGGAGGACACACGGCCTCAGTTGCGCAGTCCAACTCCTGTGCCTTCTAGTTTTCCATTTACATTAATCGAAAGATGGAATTTTCTTATCGTATGATTGCTGTTCTATGGGAAGATTCACATATAGTCAGCGTGATGCCGAAATATGGCTTTAGTTGCGTAGGTCTTTCTGTACGATCAGTGGGAAACGTGTCGGCTGATAGCCTTAGTACTCTTCCTGCATCCTCTTATTTAATTTCTGTTTGTTTTGTTCTGTCGATGGATCTTTGGATAGTGTACTGAATATATAATCCGACATTTACCTAGCGGTTAAGGGAAACTACGAAACAGCCAGTCAGATTGGCGGTTATACGGGATTTGAACCCAAGAACTTCCGAATGTGAGCAACGGAGGCCTCTGCTCGAGCAAGTAATGTAATGTGCGCTTGTTTCTAGAAGACTAGACGACAAAAAGGATATTCGGATGTGTCACTCAATTCCCTTTAATAAGCGCAGATAAAACATTCATAATAATTACTGTAAAAATCAAAACCAGAAATGGTGCACTAATGAAGCATAACATATAGACTAATACACACTTATTTGGTTCAGTCACTCAACAAATAGGTTCAGTGAATAAAGTATAAGTGTGCTGGGTCAGAATGCTTATTGGAATTCTTAGTGTTATTCTTCACAGAGCACGATTCCAGTTTTTAATTTTACTTCAATAATAACACTTATGAATTGCTTTGGTTACACTTAATCAACGGGGCAGTTCACATTTGAACGAATATAAACTTTTATGGTGTGTGAGGTAAACTATTGACACAGAAAATAACCCCGGTTATTTCACTTTCACTCTGGATAACGTATTTCATGAGCTGGCAGGGCTGATATGCAAATTCATTCTTCAGCTTTCAGCCTTTCATTAAAGAGACCGGCATCAAATTCATAGCGGAATTACTTCAAAGTTTATCTCCCTAACGAACAGTTAGCGACCTCTGGGATGGCGACGACAGTAAACTTCAAAAGTTTTCCTATTGCAACCCTTGTCCCAGGTCCACGTGACTCCACTCCACTTCAGCGACTCTCCCAAAGGACGTCTGTATCATTATAAAAGGATTTTGTAGAGTAGAAAGGGGACGTGTGTTTGTTTTTCTTCCCTCTTTGTTTGGAAAAGCTACAGTGAGCATTAAAGCTCATTACAAGCTGTACCTCCACACAGGAAAAATATTGGCTCCGTCTCTCTCTTACGATTTGCAAAAAGATTATTATGCCGGCTCAACCGAATCCGAACTGAAGTCCATTCTTGATCACGGACTGCAAAAACAGTGATAACACCATTCAGTAATCTATCAGCCAATGCATGCGCCTAATAGTACTGAAATAAGAATCATCGCGTTGATTCCCTTTGAGCATGTCAATCTGAACGTGGAGTTTTTCGCGGTTTTCCTTGGTTGGTGAGCAAATACTGGGATAGGTTACTAATGCCGCGAATTTTTCTGTCGCATATGTCCTGTCAATTCGTTTCATCATGTTTCATCATCGAAGGATCAGCTAGATAAAGGGCCCCCAGGGCGTGTAAAGGGCCCCCAGAGCGTGTAAAGGGCCCCCAGAGCGTGTAGAGAGGTAGGCCTACGAGTGAGGTTCTACCGGGGTCAGGATGCAATATCTTGAGATGTTAGGGTCCTCGCCTTTGCCCAAGACTGCCACCCTCTATGTTATTCACTTTATCCCTTCTTTCTGGAGGTTTTTACGAGTCACAATAGGCCTTTATGTGCACTTAAGTGCCGAAATCCCCTATTATTGATGCTATTCTGAGATCTAGTGATCAGTATAGCAGTTGCTAAACACAGATATTCTGGATCGATTCCCGTCTAGAGGGAGGAAATGTTTTTTATGGTCTTTCTTATTCTCCATCTGAAACTATGACTGAATGTGGAAGCATGGTGATTCAATGTTTTAGACCAAAAGAAATGTTATTGCTGGTTGATTGGTGATTACATCCATATGATTTTCTCTACAAATTATCGTTTATTTTTATATGCTATTCTATAAAATATTCTTATGAAAGCTTACTTTTCTATTCATCTAAATGTAATCTAAATAAACGTTTGCAGAAATGAATGAAAATTGCATTAAATGAAAATTTCAAAGCTCCAAAATGGTACAAAGTATCATTTTGCTCTAAAACCGTTTGTAATTTCTGACATGCCTAGTCAGTTATCCGCGCAACCCTAACGGGATTACAGTTTCGAAAAATTTGAATGTTTTTTTTCAGTTCCATGTATACCCCGTCTAATCAGCGCCCTTTCCTTTGGAACTTATTGCCTATTGGCAATAGTGTAATCTCGTATTCTCTTGTCCTTGGGTTTCATGTACTTTTTTGAACGTTATTTATCAGTTGTTTTTACATTCTCTACTACGTATAGTAAGTGGAAGTATTGTATTCCACCCAAAAATGAGATACCGAGATTTCACCGGAAATACATGTTCAGGCCCCCTGAATCCAAAACAAGCATTTTTAGAAAAATGTTCATGTGTGTATGTGTTTGTGTCTGTGAACAGCATAACTTAAAAACTAAAAGTCTGATAAATGTAAAACTTGGTATTTAGTTTCAATCTCTTCCAAAGATACGACACTTAGATTTTCAAGAAAATCCCTCCACCCCAAAATACCATTTACATGGATCATTTTTCGAAAATTTGATTTTCTAAAAAGTGGTCTAAAGATTTTACTACATTACAGTATATTAAAGATATTTACATGACAAGTAAAATATATATATATTGAATTTTCTGCTAATAGCCTGTGAATTCTACTTCAGTTGGAAGAAATGTATAATCTTCTACAACTGGTAAACGTTAGGCGATAGAGGAAAACGTACACACAAAAACTGTAGAGCTCCTTAAAACAAACAATTACTTCAAATAAGTTTTTTTGTGGCATAAACCATTTCCGAAATATCCGTTATTAAAGGTTTGAATTGCTCATTATTTGGTTATGCTTTAAAGTGCTTTCAGCATTCGGTTGTTTCTCACGATTGCATGGAAACAGTATGGACTTGATCAGCGCATAGCGCGCAGCTCTTAAACGTTTGAATGTCGTTGTTCCTTTTGAATCTGTAACAGATGTGTAATGTAGCTATTTCTGCAAATATTTGGAATGAAATGTAGTAGACAGAAAAATAACCTTTAATAGAATACTTTGTATACCCACTAATAAATGATAAGAGGGTAGAGAAACTCGCGGACTGTATTACACCAGATTTTTGAAACCTAGATACCCTTTTGGACAAAAAAGGGTTTCTTTACTACCCACATACATATTATAAAATGTAGGCGCTATCGAGCTCGAAGTGGCGTTTGTAAGACGTATCATTTAAAAGAAAGAAAGAGAGAAAAAGGAAGGAACAGATTTTATGGTGTTGAATGATTTACAGCAATTTTTTCAATGCATTGCTTTAAATTAATATGCATATACAGGGCAAGGCAACGAAATTTATGTATTAATCCACACTGTCACAATGTTTCATTAGGGCTGAGATCTCAGCAATCTAGAATATTAAGCAAACGTTAAGTACTGGAAAATAAAACTCCTGCTATCTTTTGTTCCACCGCCTCCTCATTCACCTTTTGTATTTGAGCTGGTGATAGCTTCAGGCATACTTTTTATTTCCCATTGTTCTGTGTATTATCGAGATGTGGGGCTTAATATATCCTTCCATTATCCTGCCATTCTATGAGTCGTTTTCGATATGTACACTGCAGGCTTCAATCGTATCGGGCTTTTACTTTCGCTATTATTTTATCTTTGTCCCTTTTTAGTTATATTTCAGATTCTTGCTTTAATTAAAGTTTCTCTTGAACATCTTTTCCTTTGATTACTCTTTGTCCTTTTGATAATGATTACCCAGCTCATTAATTGCTGATCACAAGTTACAAGCAACTCCAAGAAATATTTTCGCTATGTCGGGGAGTGTAAGGTGTAATTTGTTTCAATTCTGTAAATAAATAAGTATCTTCTATTTGCTGAGACAGTATTTTTAACACTTAAATGATTTCAGTCCAATTATATGATATGTAAATTCAATAACAGCCCGCCTTGAAGCAATATGTGTATGTAAATAATTTGTAAAATGTATATAACAGTCATTGCATATGCTTATATTATTGTAAACATGTTCAATAATGTTATATGAATGTATTACATAATTTAATAATGTAGGAGCTGAGAGAATAATAAGTTAAAAGTTGCTAACAATGAGGTAACAATGAGGTAACCTTGAGGCAATAATGAGTTTGAGAGTTTAAATGTTACTTGTGGTTCTTGGAAGCATTAATGTAATTTTAGTGACAGTTTATAAAAATAGCCAATCAACAACCAGGAAAAGCTTTAGTTAAATGCAGGTATTCTATTGGAGTAAAAATAGCCAATCAGAGACTTGAAATACAGAAACTTACAAGTTTAGGCGCTTGAAATCAGTTCAGTTGCCTGCAGACAGAGTTACTAACCAGACGCGAGATGTGTCCTCGAGAAATTAATTATTCGTGCGAGACGAAAATAGCATACGTGTTAAAATATGCAAGTATTAAATCTCACAGCTCTCGATATCAGTGAAGTGCTATTTAATTTGTGTCAAGGATTAATAAAAAGGAGTGAATTAAAACTTAAAGTCTTGTAAGCCTACATTCTTTGTCGCATCACGCCCTGCCAAGACTTCCATGTCTCTAACAATAATACTGACGCAGCCGAGGCAAACATAAATATTTAATACTTAAAGAAACAGTTTAATTACAAAGTTAATATTTTTTTTAAAGTTGGGGCAATGGACACCTGAAAGTACATTTGGGGCGAAGGCTAACGGAAACTGTTTACTATTCGTGCGGTTGCAAACTACTTCAAGTGTTTGGCTCCCCAACATATGAACTACAATACAACTCCTTCTAAAATACTCATCTTCTTCAAACTGACTTTCAATACGTAGCAGCAGCCCAAAGCGTGGTGCAAATAAAGTAAAGAAATTATCTACTAAATTGCTTATTACTTTCTCTACCACGTTTAGTAAATAGGGATAGTATTTCATTCCACCCAAAAATTCGATACCGAGATTTCACCGGGAATAAATGTTTTGAGGCCCCCTAAATCCAAATAAGGCATGTTTGGAAACATGTCCCTGTGTTCTGTGTGTCTGTGAACAGCTCAACTCTAAAACGAATGGTCGGATAAATACCAAACTCGGTATTTAGGTTCAATATCTTCCAAAGATGAGTCATAGGGGCAGTCACTCGGGTTCGAGCCCAGGACCTCCCGAAAGCGAGTCACACACGTTACCGTGGCTAACCTCGCTCGGTTCCTAGGGAATGCTAGCCCCAATAGATCTTTCTATAGTTGCAGTGCTCGAATGTACCCCTCCGTTGCATAGCCTATACCTAAGAACTTGAAGCTGTCTACTGCCTTGGCAGGTGCCTTACTAATTTGAAGTAACAATGGTATAATCATTGGTAACTGGTAACAGTGTATAATTTCTGTATAAGCAGCAAAATAGCTTTAACACAAGTGCTGATATTCATGACTATAATACAAGAAATAAATCTAAACTACATAAAATAACCCTATGTGAAAAAAATTTATTTTATAATGGCATTCAATTGTTTAATAAACTCCCCACATATTTATAAAAGTTAAACCTGTAACAGTCTTCAAAAAGTATTTGAAAAAATTCCTAATACAGGGTTGTGTTTATTCAGTGGAAGAATATCTAGAAATGAATTAGTTTATAAGCTTTCTTATGGAATATACTACGTTTACAATTCCAAAATTTAGTTAGGAGCCTACTCATGTAATAAATTAGGATTTCTGTATTTGTGTATTACATCTAATTAGACGTGTTCTTTTTGTACTAATGATTATATTGTTGATGAAGCCAATATTTCTGTATTGAAATCAAACGGTGAATAAATTTGAAAAGATTAATTTTCAGGCTCCATACCGTGTATAATCTTGGAATAAAATTGTAAACTTCAGAGACACTTCTCTACGAAGTATTACAGTGAGATGTGACGTAAACTGGGTTCCTACCTACATAGTTCAAATTGCACTCTCCCTCAAGAGCGTTATTTTGAAAATATGCTGCTTCATTACCCTCTGTGAAACCTTTTGCACTGGTACTGAGCGATCATTAAGTCGCATATAATATGCGGTTATTAAAATGAATGGTCCCTAGAGCAAGTTTATGTCAGCACAATTTGTAAACACGTAATTTTGTGTAAAATCGCATGTTGACTCGTTTAATTTACCTGGTACCGTATTAAAAACTTTATTACCAACGTGTACAATCATTATGAAGCTGTGTAAAATTATACATAATTAGTGGTTCGTTGTTGGTGATGTCAGCTGTTAAATATAAAATTACTCTTAATAGCCGTATTAGAATTAAAATAAATAACACATACACCGTATTATAAGTGAACGGTTTTATGGCTCACATAGTTGCTGCCAACGTTGCAACATACTTTGTCTCAACAATTTTTTAAAATTATTTGCTGCAGTGAAAATTGCCGCGATTCCCCTAACCATTACAATTTCAAAGAGATTCTACTAATTATTCATATGGAAGCTTATTTTTGCTATGCACTTCATATTTACATAGGAATAGCTTCAGTCAGGTAATACTACCTATTATAATTTATTTTTGTAGAGCACTTCAACAAACTATTCTTACAAAAACTTATTTTTCCATCTACTTCATTTAATCGAATTAAACCCTTTCATAAATAATTTCATAACATTTTTTGTTGAAGGTGTAATGGGGACAATGACGGAGAAAATCAAATCGATAGATATGTTTAAAAACCGAGTAGCAGTATGCTGGCCTATAAATTACATACATTACATCCAAGAAACAACTGAATAGCAACAGTACTTTAAAAAATATGTTACATTAACATGATTTTCTCTATCCATTCTTCAACAAACTATTCTTAATAAAGCTCGTTCTCTTTTATCTTCCTCGTGTTAATCGAGATAAACACACGCAGAAATGATTTTATTCCATTTTTACTTGTAGGTACAACAGAAATAAGGGAATACAGTAGGCTTCAGCGAGTCAATCTTATTAAGAGCGTCTCACCATGTGATTGCTTTGAAATTCCGTTCTCTTTGCAAAACCACGAATGCGAGAAAAAAAATTCTGATGTGTTACAATCACATGACTTTCTCTACTCTTGTACAAACTATTTTTACAAACTACTTCATGTTAATCGAGATAAACATTTGCAGACTCTATCTTATTGCTAATTTTCTTGTAGATGTAAGGGGAATATATATAAGGGCAATATATAAATACAGTAGCCTTTAAGCACATACATATCTCTTAATAACTGGTTGCTAGGTGCAGCACCATCCTCTTTGCCACAGATTAATACTCCTTGCATATCAAAGACAAAAAAATCTGATGTGTTACACTCACATGACTTTCTCTACTCTTGTACAATCTATTTTTACAAACGCCTATTCTCCATATGCTTCATATTAATCGAGATATCGAGATGTCAATCTTATTCATAATTTTCTTGTAGATGCAGGGGAATATGGTAGGTTTTAAGCGATAGTCAAATATTTCAACGCTGGTTGCTGTGTGGCGCATTCCATTCTCTTTGCATGTCCAGGACATAAAAAAAATGAATAACGAATTTGAGAAAAAGTATAAGTATTGGAAAATTTAAGGGAATAACAAGCAATATCTCGCAAACGGTTCACTCAACAAAAGAAATGTATATGACATAAATTGTGTATTTTAACACGATCTACATTTTTCGTGTAGTAAAATTTTGTCTATCTCTTATGGTTTACCAGTTATGCAAAAGTGGTTTACAATGAGGAATACTTTTGGAGACATTCCCAGAAAATTCAAGATATACATTTTATTTGTCATGAAAATATCGTAAACATATGATATTTTAATCAAAATCGTTAGAGCCGTTTTTGAGAAAATAACAATTTTCGAAAAATGTTCCATGTAAAGGGTAATCTGGGGTGGGGAGATGTTCTTGAAAACCTTCGTGTCGCATCTCTGGAAGATACTGAACCTAAATACCAAGTTTGGTGTTTATCCAACTGTTCGTTTCTGAGTTATGCTGTTCACAGACAGACACACAGATAGACAGACAGACAGACACACAGACACACACACGGACAAGTTTCCAAAAATGCGTTTTTTGGATTCAGAGGGTCTCAAAACATATAATTCCGGTGAAATCTCGGTATCGAATTTTTGGGTGGAATACAATACTTCCCCTACTTACTATACGTAGTAGAGAAAGTAAAAAGTAGCGATTTTGAAGTTGAAAAAGTGTAAAGTATTTGAGAATTTTAGCCAATAATAAAGATGCTCCACGAAATGGTTAACGCCACAAAAATATTTAATATAAATTGTGTGATTTACGAACTCTATATGGTTAGCACAACTAGCCGGTGAAAGGATAACGTTTCGCCCGCCAGTGCCGGTGCCCGACGTGCGGTTATGTAGTCAGAGGGTACGATTCTCAGGGAATGGCCGGTTGTACGCACTTCTCTGTTTACATTGTGTATTTAGTTTGCGTGTTACCTAGCGTTATTATTGCTCTTAGTTAATTATCCTGCCATTCAGGGTTGAACAAAGAGAGCTTATGTACGATAATTTTGTGAAAACCAATTCTTTCAGAGAAGTGATAAGGTTTTTGTAAGAGAATACCATGATAATCGTGTTCCAAATAGAGAAACTGTTTGACGACTTGTTACAAAGTTCCGAGAGACGAGATCTGTGAATGTGTGAAACGGGCTACGAGGCGCGTGTTCTTACTAAAGAGAAGTTAGACACAATAGGGGAACGTCTCGAACATTCGCCGAAAAAAAACACTCGATCATCTTAAACAGATTCAGAGGTGTCAATATCCTTTGCCAGAAATGCAACAAAATTACGCTAATTAAAGCCATACAAAATGGCCTTCGTCCACATCATCATTCGATGCATTGCTGCTGAGGAATAAAATTTGTCACATCGCTTATAACAAGGTTAGGGTTGTATTGTTGTTATTGTTGTTGTTCTCAGTAATGGATTCCGTAAGCGTTTTACGCCCCACGATTCGGTGTCTCTTTCTCACGTAACCTACTGCATTCTGCCGGTCATTTCCGCCAACTGCTCCCCGGTCACTAGTTGTATTATCAACCCTGCGCATCTTTTGTGTAGTAAGCTTTATCATCTCTTACAGTTTACAAGTTATAAAACAATTAATTCACAATGAAAATTGCAAGACGTGCGTTTTATTTTTCATGCAAATGTTTTAAATATAGCTCACGTAATTTAATCCAAATCGTTACAGCCATTTTTGAGGGAAAAATGACGGAGATTTAGTTTGAAGTGAGGGATTTCCTTGAAAATCTTCGTGTCGCAATCCAGAGGATGCTGAGCTGAAATACCAAGTTTGGTATTTAAGCGACATTTCGTTTTTGAGCTCACACACACACACGGAAGTATTTCTAAAAGTGTTTTTTTTATTCAGGGAACCTCAAAACGTGGATTTACTGTGAAATATCGGTGTAGAATGTTTGAGTGGAAGGTCGTATAAATACTAAACTTGGTATTTTAGTTTAGTACATTCCACGTTGCGAAACAAAGATTTTACAGTAAATCCCTTATATCAAATTACCCTTTATATGGAAATTGCTAACATTTTAATTAAAATACTATGCATTTAATATATTTACATGACAAATAGAATGTACATCTTGAATTCTTTTGGGAATAGTATGTAAAGTGTGGATCATTAAGAAGGAACTTTGTAGAATTTTGTATAATAGGTAAATCATAAGAGATAGATATACACAACAAATTAATGTATATCTCTTTAAAACATAATGCCATGTATTAGTTTGAAGTTTTCAACATTTTGTAACATCTTTAAAGTTCTGTCGCTATTTAGTTGTTTCTCGTAATGTCATAGAATTTCAAGACATAACAAACCGTCTTTAAACATCCAAATATCGGTTCTGTTTCCTCCATCCCCCTTCTATCCACAACGAAATGTATAAGTGAATATATTTCTGCAAATGTTTATCTCTGTTTAACTTGAAGCAAATAAGCTATCGTAAGAATAGCCTGAGGAAGTTATATAAAATAAACGATAATTGTTGGAGAAAGTTATATGAATGTAAGGCCCGGTCCCCCCCCCCCAATTATTGTGCGTATGTATGTTTCTGTAAGAGATCATTCCAACTGGTGAAGTGTAAAACATTGCATTTCTGTCGATGGCGCGGAATTCACATGGAAATGATATTTCCGTTATTGAAAACATTGATGTGTACATTCACATTAGTTTCTGTACTCATTGTCGTTTATTAGTGGGTATACAGATTATTATTCTTATGAAAGATTACTTTTCCATCTACATCGTTTTAATCCAAATAAACCTTTGCAGAAACACCTACGTTACATTTTGCGTTATAGATACAAAGACAACAGCAACTGTCAGATGTTTAATAACTGAACGCTATACGTTGGCCTTGAAATGCCATACTCTTTTAATACAATCGCGAGAAACAACTGAATGTCGACAGAACTTTAAAATAACGATAAAGTGCTGACCAGTTCGAACCATTAATGACGGATATCTGGAAATGGAAATTTATTTAAAATAAATTCTGTGTTTTAAAAGATCTACATTTTTGTGCAATACGTTTCGTCTATCGCTTAACTTACGAATTTTAGAAGATTATAATACAAACGTAAATCCCAATGAAGAAGACTTCACATATTCAAGATACACATCTTATTTGTCATGTAAATGTCTTTAATGAATGGTATTTTAATACAAATTGGAAAACTGGGTTGGAACTGTTTTTGAGAAAATAAAAAAATTCAAAGAAAAATTCTCTGTAAAGCTGGGAGTGGGGATTTTCTCGGAAAACTTCATGTCGCATGTTTGTAAAACACTGAAATTTAATTCCAATTTTTTTATCCGACGTTTCGTTTTCAAGTTGAAGTAGGTAGTTTCTGCCCCACGTATGGAAGCCAGTTTGAAGTAGGTAATATCTTTACTTTATTTGCACCACGCTTTCGGGCGTCAATTTGAAGTAGTTATTTTGTTGCAGGAGTTGTATTGTAGTTCAACTGTTGGGGAGCCAAACTTGAAGTAGTTGCAACCGCACGTATGGTAAAAAGTTTCCGGTAGCCTTCGCCCCAAAATGTACTTTCCGGGGGCCTTTGCCCCAAAAATGTTTAAAAAATATTAACTTTGTAATTTTGACTGTTTCTTTAAATATTTATATTTATGTTTGCCTCGGCTGCGTCAGTATTTATTTTTAGAGACATGAATTTCTTAACAAGGTTTGTGGTGCGACAGAAGAATGTAGCCTTACACAGATCATAATTTTACTTTACTCCTTTTTATTAATTCTTGACACAATTTAAATAACACTTCACCGATATAGAGAGCTGTGAGATTCTTTTATTAATTACTTGCACTTTTTAACTCGTAAACTATTTTTGTCTCACACGAATAGTATTAAATTTCTCGAGAACACATGTCGCGTCTGATTAGTAACACTGTCTGCAAGCAACGCGTCCAGTTATGAGGGCTGTCTACAAGCAACTGACTTGATTTCTTCAGCCTAAATTTGTAAATTTCTGTATTTCAAGTCTCTGATTGGCTATTCCTAATCCAATAGAATACTTTTATTTAACTTAAGCTTTTTTATGGTTGTTGATTGGCTATTTATTAAACAGTCTCAAAATTTACATAATTGTTGCTCCAATAATGACTAGTAGCATTTAAACTTTCAAATTCATTATTGCCTCAAGCTTACCTCATTGTTAGTAACTTTTAACCTTTTATTCTCACAGCTCCTACATTATTAAATTACGCAATACTTTCACATAACATTATTGAACATGTATACAATAATATAAACATAAACAGTGACTGTAATATACACTTTTTATAATTGTTACACACACATATTGCTTTAAGGCGAGCTGTTATTGAATTTACATATTATACAATTAGACTGAAATCATTTAAGTGTTAGAAATACTGCCTCAAAGTAATGCTGTTTACAAGTACAAATACCAGACACATACACGGACGTTTTTCTAAAAATGCTTTTGTATTTACATCTCCTACTTACTATACGTAGTAGAGAAAGAAAAAATATATTCAGTTATTTGAAGACTAAAACTTTCACTTCTCTCGTTTCCGTAAAACCTTTCTTTGATTGTGTAAAGCACTTGATTATGTAAAGACACGACTTCGTTGCCAAAGTGAATTGAAATCATGTAAACGAATAAAGACATTCGGAAGGCTTTGAATATTAGCTTACGAAACAGGCAGCTGCAGTACTTACAGCCTATTATAAATAATGAGATGATACACGAGTTTATCCTTATGTAGCAGAGAATTTGTAAAATTCACTGCTAGCCTGTGCATCCGTACTCTGCGAGGTCACGAAAGAGCGAGAAGCTGGGGGGAAATCCCTTTGTTTACAACCCAGGTATGCGCTGTATAAAATCCCAGGGTACTTTTCAATTTTATTGTTTAAAAACTTCCCACATGTAAACCAATTCGTGACGAGGTTTCAAATAATTTCACAGCTATATAACAGTTTGGGAGTGCCACTTTTACCTTCGAAATTCACAAAACTAAACTGTTTTTTCGAAGATGGATACAATCTTTTCTCTTCAAGGGTCAATAAACCCTATACCTCCTTTTTTGGTTATTTTAACATTAAATAATCGTTTATGAATGATGTTTCTCATTTTTACTTCTCTAGTACTTACTTATAGTAGAGGAAGTATTGCATTCTGCCCAAAAATTCAATACCGATATTTAACCGTAATACATGTTTTGAGGCCCCATGAACTCTAAAAAATAATTTTTATAAAAACATGTGTGTGTGGGGAGGGTTTGTGTCCTGAATAGCTAAGTTGAAAACTATAAGTTCGATAAATACCAAACTTAGTTTTTAAGTCCAGTATCTTCTTCAGTATCCCCCACCTCACTGAGTAGGATGGCTCAGGCGGCATTCGGGAGGTCCCGGATTGGATCCCCGGTGACCGCCCACTCGGAATCATGGTTTGGTTTCCCCGAATCGGCAGGCACATGTTGGGGTGGTTCATCTTCTACCAAGGCTTCCATGTAACCATCAGTTATCTGTTTCAAGGTTGTAGGACGAGGCGACGGTGTTCGGCGGGTTGCGGCTGGACGGTGGTTTGCGCTCTGTAGAAGTTTCTTCTGGGCGTCGCTGCGAGGACTACTCAGTTAGGCCTCTCTCCCGAGTGGGCTCCACCCGATAGGGGACTGCCGGGTGTTCGGTGACTTGAGTAGCAGCGGGCGGCGTCGGATGTGTTCAATCTGGAAACGTTAGGTATCCCGTCCGTGATTGCACCCGTCGGCATCCGGATCTGGTCGTCCTTTGGGTCTCTTCCCTCAACCCTTCCCCCCAGGGGTCACGTTGGAAGCAAAAAGGTCCGTTACGTTTACTTGCGGTCTCTGCCCCCGTTCCGGAGCCCCTCCGCGATCTGTACGTTTACATTTATGCTATCCCCACCACAGACTATACTTTACATAGAAATTTGTCCGTTTCTTTATTCTCTCAAAAATACCCATAACGATTTTGATTAAAATGCCACATATTTAGATATTTACAACGAAACACACACATTATTATGTATATACATATATGTTGATTTATTTGGGAATAGCCTCTACAGGCCTCTTCATTGGAATGGAATTTTGAATAATCTTTATAACGGATAAACCATAAGGTAAACAAAAATACTATACAAAAATGTAGATCCCTTTAAAGTACCTACAGCAATTATTCTAAATAACTTTGTGGCAACAGCCATTTCCCAGATATTCGCTATTATTTGCCACAATATTTTAACACTGTCATTTTCTTAAAGTGCTGTCGCGAGTCGTTTCTCGCAATGTCAGGTAAGAGTATGGAACTACAAGGTCAGCGTGTACAGACTTACTTTTAAACTCCTCTAGCTACAACAAAATGTGTAATGAAATTATTTATGCGAAGGCTTATTTCAATTAATATGAAGTAGGGAGAAAACAAGCTTTCGTAGAAGCTACACAAAAATAAACGATAATGAGTAGAGAAAGTCAAGTGAATGCAACATCAGAAACTTTCTTTCCCCAATAATGTATATAACTCAACTCTGACTTTAAGTTTCAAATTTTCTACACGTCATACATGTAATAAACGTACAAATATCATGAACGATAGATAATTTTTATTTTCCCTATCACCACCTGCATAGTAGGTGAAGGTGTTGCATTCTACCCAAGAATTCGATACCGAGAATTCACCGCAAATACATGTTTTGAGGGCTCCTGAGTCCAAAAGGTCAGAATTGCTGCGGGCAATCAAGCTGAAAAAGGAATTTGTGCACTTTTTGTTATTCCTGCCAAAAGTAATTAATGATGAGTTTTCTTTCCTTTGAAGTTTTAAGTTATTTATTCTTATTTTTGGTTTGTGTGTGCGTATGAACAACAGAACTAAAAAAACACTAAAAGTCGGGTAAACATGAAACTTGGTATTTAGATTCAGTATCTCTCTAAGATTTTTAAGAAAAATTCCCTTCCCGAAACTACCCTTTACATGGAACATTTTTCGAAATTGTTTTTTTTTTTTGTCTAAAAAAGTTCTGTAAGAACTTTGATTAAAATATCATATATTAAACACATTTATATGGTAAATAAAAAGTATATCTTGAATTTTGTGGGACTAACCAATAAAGTCCTCTTCATTCAGAAGGAATTTTGTACAATCTTGTATAACTACTAAACATCAAGCTATAGAGGAAAACGTACTTTTTAGATCTCTTTAAAACACATAATTTATGTCAAATAACTTTTTCTGTCTGAGATATCCGCTATTAATGGTTCGAAGTGTTCGTTACTTGCTCATTCTTTTAAAGTCCTGTATACATTCATTTGTTTCTCGCGATTGCAGCGTGGAGTTTTAAGGCTAGCATATAGCGTACAGTTATTAAACAATTGACTATCGCTGTTCTCTTTGTATCTATAACGAAATGTGTAATGTAGCTATTTCTGCAAAGGTTTATTTAGATTAAAATGAAGTAGATATAAAAATAAGCTTTAGTGAGATTAGTTTGTATACCCAATAATAAGCGATTGAGGGTAGAGAAGGTCGTGTGAGTTTGTCACATCGAATTTTTTTATACTAAGACACGATGTATTTAAATGAAGTGTTACTTAAAACTCTTAAGGATAATGATTAAAGCTTCATATTAGTCCTTTTGATGTCAAAGGAACGTTCTGTAATATCTTTGTTGCATCAACAGGAACTCAAAAGAGAGAGAGAGAGAGAGAGAGGGGGGGAGAGAGTACATTTTCATTGATATTTCGTAGAAAGTGTGGTTTGTAGTTCAGTACTCGACGGCAAAACTTCACGTAATTATCGCCTTGCCTTTATGTCAGCGTTATGGCTTTGTGTGCGCCATATTCGATCGCTGTAATTTTTTCTCCCGCTTTGATTAAAGTTTTAGAGTGGTGTTATCGATTGAGATCTTTGTATGAGCCCCACATTGTAAAGGCGAGGCAAACCTAAATTTTTAAGTTGGCGTGGGGCGGCAATTAACGCCCGCCATGTCACAAAAGGGCAAAATTATTAGCTACCCGCGCTGCTCGGTTGTCAAGGTTATTACACACAGCGACACCTATATGAGGCGCGCGCGCTTGTGGTGTTTGAACCATACATATGGTCCTGACGTGGAACTAGTTCATTAGGCGCGCGTTTGTTTTAACCCTGGAAGGTATCGTTTTACTGTTCGCTAACTTAGAACAGAAAACCTTTAGCGTTTAAGTTTCACTGCATACACGGATTCTCTTTCATTTCGTTCTGTACATAACGAGACACCCTCCCATTTTCGAATCCTACTCTTTCGTTTAGGAGCGACGAATATTCTGAACTCTAGTTGAGCTTTTATTCCAAATCATTTTTCATTCGAGTATTCGCTCGATCGAAATCTTATTTTGCTGCGTTTTTTTTTCAAGTCCATTTGATTCATTGCGTTATGACATTAAAATCCTTATCCCACCAATGTCATCGTTATTGCTAACACTCCCCATATGGCCTATGACCTTCGGAGTATACCTCAATGCACCAGGCGATGACGGGACCCATTCCCAACGAGCGGAATCCGTTGCCTCCGTGAGATGATGAGAGGACCTACAGCTCTTACTCCGAACTTGGGGATACTTCACATGAGCAAAAAGAGGCGAAGTCGTGGATAGGGCCGACTTAAAATTGCTACCCCAGAGGATCTCTGTTATCGTATGCAGTAAAAACGGGCGTTAAATACTACAAGATTCTGCATTCGATTCTCAGTGATATCCTTATTACTGAAAACATTCCTTTTATATACCAAGTAGGGTAGGACGGTTTAAGAAGCTTCCCCCCTCTTCTAGAGTAAAAACTGGTATAACTGCTATTTATATCAATTCAACAGTAAACAGAATCATAACTTGTATAACAAAATGCATTACGTCAATGTTAAGGTATTCATCGTGTCTACACCCCAGTTTTTCAACGCAGTAGTTCACGATTAGTCATTATTAAATTCAAATTAATGTAGTATACACTAAAAAACTTATATTACTGAAACATGACCATTTCCTTTTCTTGATGTTGTTTGTCTTTTTTACTTTCTCTACTACGTATAGTAAGTAGGGGAAGTATTGTATTCCACCCAAAAATTCGATACCGAGATTTCACCGGAAATACATGTTTTCAGACCCCCTGAATCCAAAAAAAAAAACATTTTTGGAAACTTGTCCGTGTGTGTGTGTCTGGTGTTTGTCTGTTTTTCTGCGAACAGCATAACTCAGAAGCGAACAGTCGGATAAACACCAAACTTGGTATTTAGGTTCAGTATCTTTCAGTGATGCGACAAGAAGGTTTTCAACAAAATCCCCCCTCCCCAGTTTACCCTTTACATGGAACATTTTTCGAAAATTTTAATTTTCTCAAAGATGGCTCTAACGATTTTGATTAAAATACCATATGTTTAAGATATTTTTATGACAAATGAAATATATATCTCGATTTTTCTGGGAAAAATTCTCCGAAAGCATTCTTCATTGTGAACGACTTTTGCATAACTGGTAAACCGCAAGAGATAGACAAAAGTTTACTACACAAAAAATGTAGATCGCGTTAAAATACACAATTTATGTCATATACATTTTTTGTTGAGACCATTTTCAGATATTGCTTGTCATTCCCTTAAATTTTCCAATACTTATACTTTTTCTTAAATTCGTTATTCATTTGGTTTTTTTTTGTACTGGTAGTGCAAAGAGAATGGAATACTCCTCATAGCAACCAGCTCTTAAAATATTTGAATATCGCTTAAAGCCTACCAATTCCCCTTGCTTCTACAAGAAAATTAGCAATAAGATTGTCACGATTAAAATGAAGCATATGGAGAATAAGCTTTTGTAAAAATTGTTTATACAAGAGTAGAGAAAGTCATGTGAGTGTAACACATCAGGTTTTTTTAATTACTTTGTTACGCTGAACTGTATGTACGTAATGACACTCTTTGTGTAATAAGTATTGTAATTGGGTATCTGCTTGTTATATTCATAAATAAATAAATAAAACGAAATTACACAAAGCCCAACATTCCCTCCCTCCACCAGCAAGGCATCACTCACGATATCTCTCTACATTAATTCCTCAGAGCCAACTGATGGCGTTAAGCAATACGAAACTCGTTCATAAACACGATTCAAACATACTGGCAGTAAACCCCGTATAAATCATATCTTGCAAATACCAAATGTACCGACAGGGGTAGCCGAGGTCGTTCAGGCATGTACTCGTGAATGGGAGACCGCGGTTAGGATCCTACCAGGAAAGTTGTTATTGGTGAGGATCTTTTCCAGGTTTTCCTGTGCTCTTAGCTGGTAAGTTCTGGAAAGATACCCTAAAATTAGCATAGAAGGTTTCTTTCATGAATTTCCTTTCCTATTATTATTTAATTTCGTGTATCATTAGGGTCCACAGCCTGTGATACTGCATGCGGTAAGAACCGTCATCAAACATTGCTCAGAATATACAAGTTACGTTAAAATGTTATACAGAGTGATGAAAATACATCCGAGACTTGTAAAAACGGCTATGTACCTATCATAAAAGAGGTGGAAGACTTTCTCCTCGAGGTATTCGCGGTCACTTTCATTGATTCTGTAGCAGATCAATCAGGAAGAGACCACATAAGTGTACTCTTATGGTATATCTACCCACTCCAGTGCGAGGTGGTACAAAACAAACACTTCCCTCATTGTGAAACAAGGTGCCTGTCAGTGTATGTTCGCTCGTTACCGGGCACAGCCGTAAAGTTTGGCGGGTCCTCTAATCCGTTAAGGCGTGCCGTTTAATCAGCTAAGTTAAACAAGGCGACTCGGCGCTTAGCGATACCTGAGCAAACCTCGGCGCTACGGAGTTTGACGTTTTAGCTAAAGTTATTGGGTCATATGTGTTCAGGATGACCCTCCCGCTTATCACTAAAACCTACCAAAATAATCTTTTTGGTCTAAGCTACATGAGGTTTTGTTTATCCCGTATAGTTTGCTAGTTATTCGTAATTCAATGAGTACAGATGGGACTTCATTGGCTATTTACAGAAGGTTCAACGTACAGTTTTACTTGTTAGGTGAATATCGAAACATATTCCATTTTAATCAAATTCATTTATTCATTTTGTTAAATAATTTTTTTCACATAAAGGATTGTTTGTGGTACAGAACATTTCCTGAAATTTGCCCTTTATTTTTAGATTACTAAATATGGAAATTATCTGACGATTCCTTTTAGAGTTGTGTGATCAATGACGCGCGCGACTTGGTGATACTGACGCTTGGAGTAAGGATGCCTTTGTTGACAAAATAGATTTGCCATATTGGAACTTTTAGGTGCCATTATACTTGAGCGTTTCTCGGTACTAACCTCTCCTTGTATAAAACACCGGTGAATCTACAGTATACACGCGAGTGCGGACTTTATCTTAACGCTGCTTTATTTTAAAAGATATTTAGGTGCCCAAAAGCAATGTCTCAGTTTATGGAGATCATGGGGTGCCCTAAACACGCATATTTCGAACCCATTACTTGCTTTCCTTATAATATAAACAGTGGAGAAGGTGAGTAAGCAAGACTTTTTGTACCCATTACCAGTTCACAGTTTCACTATAATGACCTAATATTCGAATACAATTCATTACTTCTTCTTCTTCTTCTTCACCAAGCATTAAACCTTTCCTAAGACTTGTTGCACGCTCTAAATGTTTAATTTATTGATTTATCCAACGTTTCCTGAGTCTGACATTTCGTTTTCCTTTAGCTATGTAGTAAAATATTTTCTTTGGCTAACGTTCCTGATTCATTCTCTTTACGTGTTCTAGCCACTTTCGTCTGTTCTGCTCTATTTCTTCATTTAGGTTAAAGATCCTTAATTGTTTTCTTATGTCATCATTCTTTCTTGTATCTCTTCTAGTGACTCCTAATACTGTTCCTAAAAATCTCATTTCCGCTGCCTGTAATCTGCTTTTATCTCTATTTGTCATTGTCCAGGTTTCGCTACTATATAGGTCAACTGAAACTGCCATGGTTTTATAGAACTCCATCATCGTATCTCTTCTCACTTTATTTTTTATACTTCTTTTAATTGTTCCACATATTTTTGAAAAACGTTCTATTTTAGTTCCGATATCTGCTGAGATTACTTAATCTCAATAAATACCTTCCTAAAAATATTTTCAGTTTTGACAACATGAAGTGTGTTATACACAACATACGGACACCACATTCAAACAAACTGAATTTGAATGAATTCAGCACTTTTCCTGCAGTAAGATCGGATTTACCAGTTATATAAATTCAATGTGGTTATTTACAGACAATTGAAATTGCACATATTGTCATGCGAGTATCTAAAATTTATCATATTTTAATCAAATCCGTTAACTCTTTTTTGGGGGATAAAATGATAAAAGGCATATATAAAATGTTCTTCTTTGGGATGGGAGAATTTCCTGACAATTTTGGCACAGAAACCTTAGATAATGCGTGCTTAAATATAAAATTTTGTATTTATCACACTTATTAATTTGGTATTGTCTGCAAATGACAAACGTGGGTTTTGTAAAATGGTGCTCAGAGGGATTCAGAAGAAGTTATTTGTAAAATTTAGGAAATTGGGAGAGAAATTATAAATGAAGCTCGTACCAGGTGAGGTAATGATCAAATGTTCAAAATTAACATCCTATTTGGTCTACATTGATAAAAATGTACAGTAAAAGGCGATGCCAAACTCCACGCTGCTGGAAAGATACTGCAGGTGCAGTTCTTTTCCCAACTTGCAGAGGGAACGGTGACCAAATGATATGAGCGTCCCTTAAGGGAGGAGGCGTCCTGGTGGAGTAATGGCAGACGAATTCACTGCTCCATTGCGTCGGCACAATAGTCGCCCTGTAGTCTTTCACGGGACCCGTGGCTTCCTCAGGGGTGGAAATAACGCCATTCCCTGCAATATATAAGCTTTCTCTATTTCCGTAACACATCCAATTCTCGATGGAGCGCTTGGAGGCTACCTAAATCCTTACGACCTCTGGGGTTAACTTGGTGATAAAGTCGAAAGACAATTGGTTTACATCCATCTGTTCGGCTCTTCGTTAGCGAAACTACCTGACTCTATAGACCTAAGCATTTCAAATGGTAAATAAACGTTTTGTAGAATGTTTACCGTTCAAGCAGAACCACAGCAGAGTGGATAAAGTATCGAAACCACTTTGGGTCGAAATAAAACAGACAAACAAACTCAATTCACTCTATGCAATAGCGTACTCCATAAGATCATTAATGAGAGGTGCTTCAATCGGTCGTTCATAGTGAACGCTTTGCTCCTATAAACTGTGAACTAACCACTCGTTCTAAATCACTTGGGAGTTCAAACAATCAAAATTCTCACAATTCAAAGCATTCACATCTCATTCGTCATATCGTTCACTGTTATTCTCACCGGGCGGAATACTGCAGCTATGCTAGTGTGAAAATACAACAATGCAATCATGGTGCGTAAAGTTTTCACAATGCAAGTTTCTTTCAGATCATTTGGAGGGCTGGAACGATTTGCCACCGGTTAACACAAGAAGCACATTTTTGTTTGTTAAGCGTTTGCTGTTCTTTGTATATGAGTGAGAGAGTGGACGAAGTCGCGCTCTTCAGCTTTCCCAGGCTTTAATACTTCATTGCCCAACTACTTCATTTGAACGACCTGCAGTAATGAATGTCATTGAGTCAGGTAGTCTATAGAAGTTGACTGGAAGGATGCGAAATTCATTTAAACAAGCCCTATCGTAGTTGTAGACGAAATGTCTAGAACATCTTTCTCCAGCTGACCACAGCAAAACAGCTCGGAAATAACTTCCAGTTATATTTAGTTTATGTGTTCCACACATAAAATAAATCGAAACTTATTTTATATTTTGGGAAAATAAAATTATTTTAGGATTTACAGCTTACTTAACAACGCACACAACGTTACATAAAAGTAATCTATTCTCGGAATACAGAATGGTCAGGGATAAGAACAATGCGTCGTTTTGCAGATAAACGCATTTGGGTTTCCTTAATAAAATACTATTTTTTCGGAATAGAAAAGCAATCGCTTTTTTCAAGTATGACTATTTTAAACAGCAATATCATACTTAACCCCCTAATATTAAAATCTGGAAAAATACAGGAGAAATCTATAATATGTTGAGTTTTAAATTTGTTAATATCAGGATGGGATCTTCCTTAAAAGTACGCTTTTAAACAGTTTATTTGTGTTAGCACATACTGTCTATTCCAAACCAGAGTGCCTTTCACTGAAAACAAACTCTTTGTATTATCCGCGCGAAAGTAGTTCGCAATCCCCGCCCACAATGGCTGCTTGTTCCCCTCCCACGTGCTTGTTGAACACTATTTAATATATAAAAAGGCGCCCTGCGTGAGAATCATAGTTCTAAATGAGGTAAAAATCGATTTTATAAGTATGCGGCAATGAACATTTTACTTACGTTAATCACAATCCTCGGGCAAAAGTGCAACACCCAAATCCGAATCCTCCGAGGATGACTCAGCTGCCGTATCAGAATCAGAACTACTCTCCAAAATAATGACAAGCCTATCCAAAATTCCACAGCATTGTCGCACTTAAAACAAGTTCCCACATTTTATCCTCTTCTATGTTGTATTATGTCTGTTTATATTCCCTGCTTTCGTTAAACTCCTCACTGAAACGCCTGTAAAATCCGATATTAGTTTCGTAATATGCAATAATGCAAGTCGGGTATTTTTGTAATAGTGAGTTGAATATATGAAGTTTTGTTTGTTTTTAGCACTTTTTAACTGTTTCCCGCTTCTGTGTTTGAACAGTTTACTCGCACTACACGCACCTTCCTCTGCCATGTGAGCTCAAATACCGACTGACTAAATCACAAGATTTGACCTGAGCTGAGCATATGTGTGTTAGTGTATTATGAACGATGTTCGCTTATCATATATCCTGTGTTACGCAAAGTGTTTATTCGGTACTCAGATAGCACCTCTGGGAATCCATTGCTGCATTTCTTGTGTATGTATGAGAGTGGCAGTCATGTACACGGTTGGTATTAACAAGCAAGATGCTCTCGGCGTTAGCGCAATAGCAGGTGAAAATAATATTTTGTAATCTCTTAACAACTAGCATGTATCCATTACCTTTAACGATGAGTTCTTACGATAACCGCAATAAAATGTGCAGTTCTATACCTTTCCTGCTCTAATATTTCATGATACAATACATGCATTAAGGAACTATTTACTTTGGCGTGAGAGTATATTCTGGAATCTGATATTCTTTAAAGCTCTCTCTGATGTTTCTTTTAAATGTTAATTTGTGTTAACTGTCCGAACTATGTGATGCGCGTCGGAAAAAAAAACAAAGTACCAACAACTGATAACAATAATTGTGTGCTTCAAAGTGCCAATGCCGCGTATAATCCAGAAGTGGTTTTGAGCATAGTGACCATTTTAAAGCAAGATGCTACAATGCGAAAGGGGTCCTTGTTACCTTAGTGCTAAATTCATTTAGCTCTATGGTGCAATACTGCAATAATAACCAGACAGTATTCACTTGAGCCTGAAGGGGAAATAGTGCATATTTAAACTGTAGTTAAGTTGCCTGCCATAGGATAAGATTGAAAGTTGGAATGTTACTCAACGGTATGCCAAATTTAAGTTACATGTGAACAAACTAGTGCAACTAAAGCGCTATGATCAGTTGACAAGGCATCCAATGAAGACTGCTACTGCTATTCTCAAAACTGGCCAAGCTTGGGCACATACTTAATGGAAGTACGTGTACTAAGAGATAAAGTGTTTATGTAATTTTTCTTTAAACATATGTGGTGCTTGAGTACTTGTGAGCGACTGTGTGTGTGTGTGTGTGTGTGTGTGTTTTAGTGTGTGTTTCAGAGTGTTTTTTCAATTTTATATGTATGTATATAGTGCGGTGATTATAAAAAAAAATAGTTGTTTTCTGGTTGATACTGCAAGTCACGTATACAGAACAGGTATTTTTCTAGAGAGCATGTACGGTCTTATGACCCATGTGACTGTGTTATGCAATTAATGTAATACTAAATACTTAATAAATACCACCACTACACACTACTGCTATTCTCCAGCCGTGCGCATTGGAACCCTACTATGCACCGCTTTCTAAGTTATTTTATTTAAAGTTAACTATACAGGATCCTATCTATGTTTTATATAAATATATACAAAAAACTACAAAGAATTTATTTATAATTTTTGTAGAAATTTAAACTTAGGGTTAATAGGAATATATACTTTTTGAATTTTTGGATTTTAAAAATTGATGTACACAGTTAATTATATCAATTGTAATAAATATTAAGTAAAATATTACATACTAAGCTCTGCATTGCACTTTATTACATAATTTTATCACTTGTCGCCGGTGAGATATTCTAATTTAAAGGTAAAGAGGTGTGTCGCTTTCACAAGCTGGATTGCGCAATATTTAAAAAAATATTGTCATTTAAAAAAAATAAGAATTTAAAATATAATCCACTTTGTTTTTGTAACCCCTGGACAAAATTTAAAGTAAATCGGAGACATGATGGTCAAATTTTGTGAAAATTTGTGCAACTTGACATGAAATGACTCATATATGGTATGCACACCAAGTAAGCGTACAGGTCGATGTTTTCGCCATGAAGAAAAACAGAGGAAGAGATGGTAGTCTAGGGCTGACAGAACGGCTGACAGTAATTCCCTTGCGTGGAACAAACACTCACTCGGAACCGTGGTAACGCCACCATATCTAACGTTGTGTACGCGCCTGCTGCTCTGAACTGAATTAAGACCCTTCCAGGTGATGACTTGCCCAACTACTGCGCATACAGTTAAGCCTATCACGACGAAAAAAATTATACTTTACGAAGCGTCGCTGTGCCAGCACAACGGTTAGTACGTCGTCTTATTGCACGAATATCACGGTTTAGAATGCGTACACCAACATAAGCATGCATACATATAACTAGACATCTATAAAACGCTTAAATGCGGTGTGTCTCAATAGAGTATGGGTGTAGAACTGAAAGAAGCGCTGGAAGAGATAAGTAGGTTCTCCTTTGCTCAGTCTATAGCGTCTTTATATTACGTAAATAACTGAGTGGCGAATTACAAACTCTTTGTGTTAACACTGATCACCAAGGAAGAGGCTTTTTAACGAATTTGGCTTCTGAGGTAGACCATACTTATGCTATAGTTCTACAGGCTAGTGAGTGAGAGAGAGAGAGAGAAAGAGAGAGAGAGAATGAAACTGGGTGTGCAGTTGATGTTTTCTTTTTATTTCGCGTCAAGTGTTTTAGGAATATGAATCGATTTATCCACTAAAACTCATTTCAAAGCTATTTCCAGGTTAATTGCAGTAACACAATTACGTCTTGTGCATTAAAGTTTCACTGAAGAAAAATATTTTGTTTTGTTACTAGCTTATAGTTTTCGTGTAATGATTCTTAAACGCCGCTCTCAGAGTCACCAATACGCAAGCAACACAAATCGTCAAATGTACCACCACAATTTATTAGGTTGAAGTGGATATAAACGCAGTTGCATAGTGTTTATGACATTGCCTGTCAAACACCGGTATTACATAACTTCTCAATCCGCAGGATGGCTGGGATCGCCCCGTATATTCGAACGCTAATAGCAAATTCGGTAGCAATAATTTATAGTATGAACCAGAGGTGGGCATTATGACACATTTGTGCCGTGGTGTGGTGTGGTGTGTCAAACTGCCTCCATGAACTTCCCCCACCTGGGTAAACTTAACGCTTTACGGTATTATGCAACATAATGAATGCAAGTTTAATTATGGGTACAAAACATAATTTCATCTCTGCGAACTTTAACTGAACATCGAAACTGCATTTTTCTGTTAAACAACCTGAGATATTTTGGATGTTAGTGCACGTTCCATTGGATTTGCCGTAGTCAATCAGTCCTTCAATCCATCAGGTCCCACACTCTAAAGCTCTTCCCTCTTTTCCACTTTATCCCATTTGTCTTAATGCAATCATTTTGGGTATTATTCTACCGCGAAGCTTCGTTTAGCTTCCAGCAAGCTTGGGGACTGAGTGATATAATCATTTGTTAAAATAAAATTAAACATTCATTTGAAATGATAGAAGCTAAGATTAAGAAACAAAATAAAGCTTTTGTTCTCTGTTTAATGCAGGATTCGCATATAAGGAGTATTTTAAACTTTGCATTATCTTGGCCTACACTGAAGAGACTAAAGAAGGTTCCATTGTGGATCCTACGATTTCCTTTGACGTGGGATCCTCCCGGCACCAGTAAAACATCTGATGTGTTACATTCACATGATTTTCTCTATCCTTTATCGTTTATTATATCTCTTCTGCAATATGTTGTTGAAAATTTTTATTCTTCTATCTACATAGGTTAACCGAGGTAAATGTTTGCAGAAATGATATAATTACACATTAGTTGTAGCCACAAAGGAGAATACAGGAGACAGATAGTGAAATGTTTTAAAACGCGTCATTATATATTGGCCTTAAAATTCTATACTCTATGACATCGCGGGAAATACCCTCACAGGTTAAAAATAGCAAAGTACTGAAATGTTTAAACCAATAATAGCAAATATCTCGGAAATGGCTGCTAACTAAAAAAAATTTAAATATATGGTGTGAATTAATTGTTCATCCACGTGTGTGTAGGAAAAAATTGGAAAGGTAAATCAGAGGACTGAAAAATACTATGGCATTCAATTTTTCAGCCCTCTGATTTTACCTTTCCAAATATATGGTGTGTTTTTAAGATATTTTGTCACAGAATTCACAGACTATTCTTAAAAAAATTCAAGATATTGATTGTTGTTACGTTAATTTATTAAATACATTTGGTATTTGAATCAAAATCGTTACAGCCAGTTTGGAGAAAATTAAAAATATCGAAACTATCTCCATGAACAGGTAATTTGGAGTGGGGGATTGTCTTCAACATCTTCGTGTCGCATTCTTGATAGATGCTGAATTTAAATACTCAACAACTTTTTGTTTTACAGTTATGTGTTCACAGACACACAGACAGATGCACATGGAGCTTTTAATAAAATGCTCCTGTAGATTCAAGATGCCTCAAAACATGTATTTCCGGTAAAATCTCAACATTAAAAATAAATATTTCATAATTCAATATTCTCTGTTATTTGGTTAAGTTATGGGTACTCGATAGACACGAACACCTTTTTATAAGCATTTTGAAGGAAGTTTGCAGTGAGTACCCGTTTTTTGGGCCGATATTATTCCAATGTTAAAAAATATGCCAAGTTGTAGTTAATCTTGTGTATCTATTAGTTCACTAACATATGTTTATAATTATTTAAATTTCTACTGGTTCAATTGCATAAATGTATTGTATTTACATTATCAAAATGTATGAGTATGCTAAAACTGCAAAGCCTACCTTCATTAGAGAGTAGTTTTTAAATTAATGGAATAGTTGTGTTTGCTTTAAAAGCATTACTTTGTTTAGAAGAGCACCCATATTCCAATCGATGTTGCCGGAGCGCCACCCACTTTGTTCGGATTAGCAACCCAAAAGACAGGAATGTTTTGTTTAACAGAGTTCTATTATTGCTAACATACTGACATCGCGTACGAGGCAAGTGTATTTGTGTACTAACATTTAGCTTTGTTACATCGGATATAACCGACAAAGTGTCTATGTATTATTAATTGTATACTTCGATAATGTTCATAATGTGAGTAACAATGTAATATTACAAAATTGTTTATATTATAAAAAATCTGATGTGTTACACTCATATGACTTTCCCTACTCTGTACAAACTATTTTTACAAACTCTTATTCTCCATCTATTTCATATTAATCGAGATAAACATTTGCAGAAACGATCTTTTGACATGCAAAGAGAATTACATTTTACACATAGCGACCACTTCTAAAAATATTTGACTATCGCGTAAGGCCTATATGTTCCCCTTGTTTTGTATTTGCAAGGGCAATATAGAAATACAGTAACCTTGAATAGCTGGTTGCTAGGTGCAGCACCATTCTCTTTGCCACAGATTAATACTCTTTGCATATCCAAGACAAAAAAAGGAATAACGAATTCCCAATTGAGAAAATAAGTATTGAAAAACGTAAGTGAATAACAAGCAATATCTCGAAAATGGTTCACTCAACAACAAAAATGTGTATGACATAAATTGTGTATTTTAACGCGATCTACATTTTTTGTGTAGTAAAATTTTGTCTATCTCTTATGGTTTACAAGTTATGCAAAAGTCTTCACAAGGAAGAATACTTTTGGAGACATTCCCAGAAAATTCTAGATATACATTTGTCATGAAACTATCTTAAACATATGATATTTTAATTAAAATCGTTAGAGCCATTTTTTCGAAAAATGTTCCATGTAAAGGGTAATTTGGGGTAGGGGGATTTTCTTGAAAATCTTCGTGTCGCATCTGTGGAAGATACTGAACCTAAATACCAAGTTTGGTGTTTATCCGACTGTTCGTTTCTGAGTTATGCTGTTCACAGACACACACACACACACACACACACACACTCACAGACAAACACACACGGACATGTTTCCAAAAATACTTTTTTTGGATTCAGGGGGTCTCAAAACATATATTTCTGGTGAAATCTCGGTATCGAATTTTTGGGTGGAATACAATACTTCCCCTACTTACTGTACGTAGTAGAGGAAGTAATAAATATAATAATAATAATAATAATAATAATAATAATAATAATAATAATAATAATAATAACACGTCCCGTGTGATCGATCAAATATCTTAGGATTACCTATTACGTAGTTGCTTTAACCTGCATAACCACAACTGTGTTTTGTGTACGTGTGGTTAGGGTGTAGGGTTAATAAGTATGAGGTTCCGAGTTCAAATCCCGCTCCAATCCGCATAGTTTTATATGTTTAATGCATAATCTACTTATGTGTGTACAGAGTCACAATTCTAAGTGATTAATATGTGTACCACCCTGAAATCCCTACAACATACAACGCACATTATGGGGGCGTCGTGCACAATTACGAGATATAACTTCAAGAAGTGGATGTATTCCACCTCTGTGGCGTGGAGGTAACACGTCTGTCCCATATTCAAGAGGTCCCGTGTTTGAACCTCGGTTAGGGCGAGTTACCCGGATAAGGTTTATTTTCCGGGGTTTTCCCTTAGCCTGAGAAGACGAACCGTGGGGTAATTTAAGCTCTATGAACTAATTTGAGCAAGATTCGGAAACACCGTCAAATGGATGACCCACAGGCCACGAACTGTTTAACTTGCATAATAATGTATCATGCGTTTTATTTATAGCCTGGCCATAGATCGCGTATATGCATAGCTCGGAACACAGCGAGGTGGTGCCGCGGTAACGTGTGCGATTCGCATTCGCGAGGTCTAGGGTTCGATCCCCAGCGACCGCCCACTCTGGGCCATTGTTTTTTCGTGATTTCCCCGTGGTCGAGTGTGTGTTGGTTTCTTCTCTACCAGATTTCCTTTCCATTATGTCCCTTTCATTCAGTTTCCTTCTCATCTTTCAGTTGTGTTTCTAGGTTCCGTGGTGTATGGCGGTGCAGGGATGCATACTCAATGGAAAGAGTATTCCCTGTGGACATCAGAGAGCTGTTTTATTGGTGGGCCCTGTCTCGGCGGCTACAGCAGTGTGACGGGTGTGCAAGCTTGGAAATGTTATGGACTTCCTCGCGTCTCTGTGGCCTGCCTATGGCCTGTAGCGTCTATTGTTCCTTCACTTTCTCCCGGGGGTGGTAGCTGCAACACATTTCTGTAGGTCCAGTGTGCGAGGTGTCCCTCTCTGTTGAATAATCTATATCTATGCATAATTCGCTTGCACTGCACTGACCACGGTATGTCTCAGTTAACTCACTACTGTGATGAGTTTACGAATGTTATCATGTCTGTAAATGTTAACTGTCAGGTTTTGCCTTCTTTTTTGTAATGTAAAGACTAAAGCTGTTCATTGAGCATCTTTTCATGTTGTAAAGACTAGAGTTTGTTCATCGTGCATCTCAAAAGTGAAAATTTATTAAGACCTCTGTATTATGTGAATCACATTAAATTTTCGTTATTAGTGCATTAAAATGCCTACGAAATATTCAATGTTTAGATAAAAGAATGTTATATACGAAACATACGTAAAAACCGAACCCTAAAAAGCAAAGTTTATAAGAACAATCGCTACACTATAAACGAGCTTAAGGGTAATATAAGAACAGAAATTATAACAATTGCGCAAGAAGAACTTATGCTTGTGAATGGAAATTGTATCCCAAGATACCAGGAATGTCTCAATGCAGATGGACACCACTTTAAACACCACATAACAAGGTTAGTGCTCATTATAGTGCGTGTTACTATTGCTCATGAATATGTAACACGAGAGTTTTAGAATGGAAAACACCCACTGTAGTGACAAGGACGCACGTACGCGATCCGAGGCCCGGCAATATAAGGAACACACCTCAGAATTGCGGGAGAATTTACCACTCCCTCTTAAGTTTACGCACATAGGCCTATTCTATTGCATATAAAATGGAGTTTTATTCTCGTCTTTTTCACATAGAGTAATTCCGGAGAGGCCAGCCATACGGCACAGATGACCAAAGGCTGCCATTGTCACATTGTGGTGTGAAGTTTTACTTTCACTACTATGTATAGTAAGTAGGGGAAGTATTGTATTCCTCCCAAAAATTCGAGATCGAGATTTCATCGGAAATATATGTTTTGAGACCCCCTGAATCCAAAAAAGCATTTATGGAAACATGTCCGTGTGTGTGTCTGTGTGTCTATGTGTGTATGTGTGTCTGTGAACAGCATAACTTCTTCCAGAGATGCGACACGAAGGTTTTCAAGAAAATCCCCCTACCCCAGATTACCCTTTGCATGGAACATTTTTAGAAAATTTTAATGTTCTCAAAAATGGCTCTAACGATTTTGATTAAAATATCATATGTTTAAGATATTTTCATGACAAATAAAATGTATATCTTGAAATTTATGGGAATGTCTCCAAAAGTATTCTTCATTGTGAACTGCTTTTGCATAACTGGTAAACCATAAGGGATAAACAAAATTTTATTGCACAAAAATGTAGTTATACACAATTTATGTCATATACATTTTTTGTTGAGTGAACCATTTTCGAGATATTGCTAGTTATTCGCTTAAATTTTTCAATACTTATTTCCCAAATGCGAATTCGTTATTCTTTTTTTTTTTGGTCTTGGATATGTAAACAGTATTAATCTGTGGCAAAGAGAATGGTGCTGCACATAGCAACCAGCTATTAAGAGATATGTCTATGCTTAAAGGCTACTGTATTTCTATATTGCCCTTGCAAATACAAAACAAGGGGAACATAGTACGCCTTAAGCGATAGTCAAATATTTTTAGAACTGGTCGCTATGTGTAAAATGTAATTCTCTTTGCATGTCAAAAGATCGTTTCTGCAAATGTTCATCTCGATTAATATGAAATAGATGGAGAATAAGATTTTGTAAAAATAGTTTGTACAAGAGTAGAGAAAGCCATGTGAGTGTAACACATCAGATTTTTTTGAAATTTGTTTGGCAGCAAGCTTTCAGTCCTTGTTATCGATTGTTGATCACATGCACTGCTTATGGTTACATTTCCGCCAGTTTATTTCTGTTTTTACTTTCCACGTGGTAAATTATTTTCCACTGTTGGACGAAGTAAATGAAAGCCCAACGTCCTTTCAAGACAGCAGTTAGAAACTTTGTGCACACATTAAATGCGTATTAGGTATTTTACTGGCTATATTATAATGCTCTCCTAGTTTTGTTGTGGTCTCACCTTCACAAATGGGAGAGATGGCGTACAATCTTCCGGAGAGTTGGCCAGCCTTTCCGGAGATATATTTTCATTGTATTTTGTGTTTTTAAATACATATTCTTAATTTTATTTGTTTTTCTGATGCACTCTTTCGTCTTTATTACTAATTTTTATCACTGGTATATAACCAGGTTATGGCGAAGTAGATAATTTATATGCTTTTGAGATACCGACAAAATACAGAAGAAAGCCATGCGGTATTTCGAAAGATATATCTATAACATTCAATATACTAAGAAAGTCTCAGAAGGAATGGTAAAAACTGGCAATGTCTCAAAAGTACCAATGAAACCAATGACTGTTTGGGCAGCAAAAATGAAGAGAAGCTGGCGCTACCTAAATATTAAGAAAATGCAGAAGCATGGTTTTTCTCTAATAAGATAATATTTACACTTTAGCATTCAATTTCGTCGAAAAACATATTTATTTTATGGTTTTCCCCAAACCTTTTACTGCAGGGATCATT
The DNA here is from genome assembly GCA_030765065.1 of Deroplatys truncata. NCBI lineage: Eukaryota > Metazoa > Arthropoda > Insecta > Mantodea > Mantidae > Deroplatys > Deroplatys truncata. The sequence continues at coordinate 116,863,741 of CM060975.1, forward strand.
ACTTACAAGTGGGTTAAACATGTATTGCATAATTATTGTTGCTTATTTAAACCACTTAACATGCTTTTCGAGTACAGAAAATATATGGTCATCCTTGTACAACATAGCTATGTCTCTTCCCCCGCTTATAAGGAGCGATGGCCAAAGCATGGGTTTTTAAAATTCGGAACTTTTTCATCCAAAATAAATTTATATGATTATGAGCACTTACTATTACAAAAATTAATCCTCAATGAATCCATTTAGCTATTTTAAACACATTTTTGTTTCAAAATTCTCCGTATAATCCCCCGGATTTATTATATACTCATTTATTGCATGAAATCCGGAATATTCTCTTGCAAATATTAATCAATTATAACATATGTGGTGTTTGGCATTTTTATGCTGGACTTTGTATACAGTCCATTTAAGGGGGGAAAAGCCTGGAAGAGGGGGTAAGAGAGAATATAGGATGATAGCTGGGGTACAAGGCTAGTGGTAGCAAATCCCCGGAGGTTAACTTTATCCCTTATCTTTTGCCAAGCACTCAATAGTGGGCTAATGCCTCTGTCTCCGAGGGAGAAGGTTAAATCGATTCAAAGGCAACAAAACAGCCCAAGATAAACCCACCTTCCAAACACACACATAACGTTGACACGGTCTCAGAGACAATGTAGCTTTGTGTATACATCTCTGTTTCAGATACAAGCTCGTGATGTTATCGCTATAAATGTCTACTACTCCATTTAAGTCGCACCACTTGTTTCTGAGGGTAATTAAAACCCACCAATTCATAAACTGTTTGCTTTTGTCGGAAAAAGTATTTAACTTAAAAAGGGATTTAATTTTTTACTTTCTCTATTACATATAGTAAGTAGGGGAAGTATTGCATTCCACTCAAAAATTCAATACCGATATTTCCACGGAAATACATGTTTTGAGGTGCCTGAATACAAATAAAGCATTTTTGTAAAAATGTCCGTGTGTGTTTCTGTCTGTTTGTGAACAGCATAACTCAACGAAAATTCGGATAAATACCAAAGTTGGTATTTGAGTTTGGATCTTTAAACGATGAAACATGAAAATTTTCAAAAGAACCCCACCACCCCAGACTACCCTTTACTTGGATCATTTTTCGAAATTTTGATTTTCTCAAAAATGGCTTTAACGAGTTTGATTAAAATATCATATGCTTAACATATTTTCATGGCAAATGAAATGTATATCTTGAATTTTTTGGGAATGTCCTAGGCAAAAGTTTACTACACACAAAATGCAGATCTTGTTAAAACACATAATTTATGTTATATACTTTTTTGTGAGTATATTCCTTGTCAGTTGTTTGAATTTTCCAATGCTTATACTTTTTCTCAAATGGAAATTTGTTATTCGTTTTTTTTATTTCCTGGACATGCAAAGAGAATGGAATGCGCCACATAGCAACCAGCTCTTAAAAGATTTGACTATCGCTTAAATACTACCACATTCCCCTTGCACCTACAAGAAGATTAGCAATAAGAAGTTTCTGCAAATATTTATCTCGATTAACATAAAGTATATGGAGAGTAAACGTTTCTAAAAACAGTTTTTACAAGAGTAGGGAAAGTCATGTGGGTGCAATACGTCAGATTTTTTGCCATGTTTGTCTCTGGACTTGATGAAATTCTGGGCAAGAATAGAGAATTCAGACAGCGGCCAGTATCGTAACGATAGACTCTCCCTCGTATCCTTCCAGTTCGAAAGTATCACTCAACCACGTAAATTCTGTGATCGGTGGTACTTCAATCTCGCATGCAAAGAACGCACAAAATGTCCTAGTGAAACACCGTTCTGCATCAGCCTGTTTACGAAGTCGGAAACGCATGCAGTCCGACGTTCAATTCCGCACCTCTACTTTGAAACAAGGAGTTCACTGAACTAATGACGTCATTTATTTAGTATACATTGCCTGGAATGAAGTATTCACAGCGTTCCTCTTATTTCTACATCAATTTTCTAACGAAAAGTCAAAGCCTCTTTCGAAAATATGTTATTTTACGACTTCAACGTGTATATATGCTTGTATCCAGGCCCCAAAAATGTTTTTTTTCCTCTCTGTTTTTTAGAAATTTAATTTAGAAAACATCTTTTAGTCTATGCCTGTCGGAAAGAACAGTGTTTGTAATGATTAAACAAACATCAAAATCGTTTGAGTGATTTCAGAGCTTACATTATACTCACATACACGTATCGTTTTATTACTTTCTCTACCACGTACATAGGTACGGAAGGTATTGCATTACAACCAAAAATTCGATACCAAGGTTTCACCTAAAGTACATTTTTTGAGTCCCCCTGAATACACAAGAAACATTTTTAGAAAACTATTATTCTGTGTATCTATCTACGCGCACGTCTGTGAACACATAACTCAAAAACGAAAAGTCAGATCAACACCAAACTTGGTACTTAAGTTCAGTACCTTCCAAAGATGCGACATGAATATTTAAAAAATAATTCCCCTTCCCAAACTTGTTTTACATGGAACGCTTTTCAAAATTTTTTATTTTCTAAGAAATAGCTCTAAAGATTTTGATTAAAATACCGTATATTAGAGATATTTACATGATAACTAAAATTTATATCCTAAATTTTCTCCGTATAGCATTTGAATCTCTCTTCATTCGGAAGGAATTTTGTATTATCTTGTATAACTGGTAAACGTCAAGTAACAAACGAAAACATACTGCACAAAAAATGTAGTTCTCTTTAAAATACACAATTTATTTCAAATAACTGTTTTTGTGGCATTAGCCATTTCCGAGATATCCGTTCGAATTATTCAATACTTAGCCACTCTTTTAAAGTCCTGTCAACATTCAGGTTTCTCGCGATATCAATGAAACAGTATGGGATTTTAAAGCAGCGTATTGCGTCCAGTTTTTAAACTTTTGACGTTTTATTTATAATGAAATGTGTAGTGTAGCTATTCCTGCAAAGCTTTGTTTGGATTAAAATGAAGTAGATAAAGAACAAGACTAGTATACCCACTAATAAGCGATAGAGGGTAGAGAAGGTCATGCAAATGTGTCACATCAGATTTTTTATATCAGCAGAAACATAGTGGGGATGGTAAGTGAAATGAGTAAGTATTTTGATGTAATGTTTAATTTTCTAGAGAGAGTTTATTATGCTATTAAACTAAATTATTATCAGCTAGTTACATGCAGTGCAATTAGCCTGAGTTGTTATATAAGATTCAGTGAAATAGCACAGTGAACGTGCCACAAATTTCCAACTGCACATCAAAGCGATAACCTTAACAAGTAAATCAAAGAGCATTCCTTTCGGTTGTGTGAACCGTTGCTGTCAGGTGTACGACATATTCTACATTACAATGTGTTATTTACGATTACGTTCGTTTAACAAGGCGCTCAATTTGCAGTAACTACGTGAGTCAATTTGCAGTAATCTGCAATTACAAGTGAGCTACCTGCTCGTGCAACACGCAACAAATCATTGCTCACACGTTACTCGGATTTGCATGATTAAGCTTGATGCACGTATTAGGTTGTAACTTGTTGTAGCATGAATCTGCCAGAGAGGCACTCGTGTTTAACAGATGTGATCTCAACAGTCCTTGATGTATTTGTCTTCTTTCAGTACTCCGTCCTCCCAAGATTTGGAAAATGTGTGCATGACTTCTTCTGGTATTGCGCTGAGCACATTGATAACGTGCTACTTTATCTGGACTTTTAAAGCCGCTCGAGGTGCGACGATTTTGAAGCTCTTTACTGGACAAATATAACTCTACCAGGAAAATTTGCACTGATGGATCGGCATCCACAGAAGGAAGAGGATGCACCATTGTATATCCTGATCAGAAAATATTCTACAACTTACCTCACTTCTTTACAATTATCTCTTGTTAAGCATTCGCCATTAAGGAAGCCTTTCTGTATATATAACTAATTCATCCACGAAAAGCCACTACACCATCTTCACCAATTCATTAAGTGTACTACTTGGCACCCAAAACTCTGAACAAACCAGGTACTGATCCATGAAATCCGATTGATAGATTACAGTTACATAAGACCAATAAAAAGGTATCCTTTGTATGAACTCACTCTCACATTGGCTAAAAGGTAACGAAACAACAGATGAAGCTGCAAAAGAAGCAAGTAAACATCTCGTTAGTGATTCATCGATTCTATCTCCACACAAAGACGTCATTAGTTTCATTAAACACATGCACATGCAAAATTGGAAATTGAAATGGCCATCAGTCAACAGCAAAATTCATAGAGCCCGCTCAGACTACACAACCTTTTCTCCATTCCCGAACTCTCAAAAGAAGAAATCAAGTTATCATCAACTAGTCAAGTTATCCAAACTAACGCATTGTTATCTTCTAAGGACCAATCTCCAAAATGTACCAGCTATAACATTCCTCTAACCATTCAGCACATCCTTATAGATTGTCCACAGATGTAGACAAAAAGCCGGCTTTTCAATCTTCCTAATGTAGTTAACAGACCCAATATGCTCAGGAACACGCTACAGTTTCTAATGGATGCAAAATTGTCTGATTCACTGTTATTGTTTACTTAATTCCATGTTTGTGCAACTGTAAATTAATGTATAAACACCATACTCCTGCATATTCCCATCACTGCTATATGGGTGCTAAGCTTGGAATCTGACGGAAACCCTAAAGAAACGTCTTCAAGCTTGGCAGAGAAAAATGGAGAAGAAAGTGTTAGGACTATCCCTCAAAGATAGAGTGCCCAACACCAGGGTAAGGGAAATAACAAAACTGGAAGATGTATCCCAATGAGCCACCAGTTTGAAATGCAGGTGGGGAGGCACGTGACAAGGCTCTAGAACAACATCTGGACATACATTTCAACAAAGTGGACCCCTTACATCGGCAAGAGACAAGGCAGACCCGGAACAAGATGGGACGGCGCCTTCAAGAAAGCAATAGGAGCACACTGGAGCACAAGGACTGCACACGACCACAGCAGCTGGAGAAACATCGAAGAAGGCAAGAAGTGCTAAACACAACCACCTGTGTCCAATGGGAATCAAGGAAAGAAGTGTGCTAAGTGAGGAACCCCAAACAAGACCATGAAGTGCTGATCGCAAAGAAGTGAGTGAACAATAGTGCGAAGTGCAAAAGAAAGAACGCAACGAAAAACACCACTTATGCGGACTAGCTCCCTACATGAGTCATATCGAGCTACCCTCTCAAGAGGAGGCCTTTGCCCTTCAGGTACAAATCGGCTGTTCATTCATTCAAATTAATGTATATCATTATTATATATATTTATGATGGCAGGTCGTGATAAGACCATGTAGTCAAAACCACCTTAAATAAGCCTTTAATAAACAAGTAAAAAACAAAAATAAATGAATTTTGAAGCAGTGTACTCTACCTGCTTCGTTGTTGAGCTCGTTCTATTCTCTCGTAGCTCGCTGTTCTAGTGGTAGAACTATAAGTATTTTCTCAAAGTATGCGCGAGCGTAATGTGAAAGGATAAGTGTTTGAAAATACTGTTGAAGATAAAGACTGAAACTGATTATGAATCGTAGTACTCGAAACTATAATAATACACTTATTATACCTGCTAACTTCTGCAGTATCAGTGTTGCAGTTTGAAATAACTGTTTCCGCAATAAAATAACATACGAGTTGTCACAAGTATCCAGAGTGACGAGTCGCTCAGTACCAGTGCTGGTGCCAGAGTAACTTTCTGATTTCGATTGTAGGCATCTTTATCAGCTTTAGCTCTGCCTACATATTATTCCCCCTTCCAACTTCTCTTCATGTTCATCTCTGAATGTTACTAACTCAGCCTTTCACTTTTCTCAGAATTGATTTACCTTTCTCTTTTACAGAAATTTTGTCTACGTGACTCTGAAAACGCAATGAACTTGAATCTGAACTGCCATTCAAGAAGCTTTAAGCCAATATATTGTATCCTAGGCTGATACTAATGACGTTCGTTAACATGACTTCGTAATTACCTTCTTCTTTCCGGACAAATCTTTCAAATCAAGCTAATTACATTATACATCGATTTAATATACGGAGATTATTTGTTGTAATTGTTTATTTATCTTATTCTCATTTCTTTTCTTAATTTATTTATATCTTCTCGTCAATAATTACGGTATCAACATCAGCATTATTCATCATCATTATAATTATTAATGGCAGCAGCAACAACATATGGGGTAAAGATCTAAGATATTTTGTTTACAAACCCACTTATGCAGCCAGAAGAGGATCCAAATTCCTTTAGGGAGGGACCAACACATTTTGAGACATACCTTACCAATTAGCAAAATGGAGTCGAGCAATACTTTCCAGACTTTCAAACATCATATAGGTGATCCACGGATCATCCTGTGTATGCAAACACTAATTTAAATTTTGATAAAACTTATAAAAATGTACTACTTTCCTTTGTAGTGTTTAACGCCCTTCCTACTCAAAAACGAAAAGTCAGTTAAATACCAAACTTGGTATATAAGTTCAAAATCACCTTAGGATTCGACACAAAGTTTTTTAAGAAAATCCCATAGCCTCAAGCTATCCTTTATATGGAAAAATTTGCGAATTTTTCTATTTTTTTAAAATATCTCTATCAATAAAATAACATACGTTTAAGCTACGTTCATAACATTCATTCATTCATTCATTCATTATCTGCTTACCCTCCTCTTATGTAGGACTTACACCCCTAGGGCTTAAGAGCGGATGCCTGGGGTCAGAGGCCCGTCGAGGAGCAGACACTCATGGATCAGGGTGGGTGATCAGTATGGGATGAAGGAAGTAGATGAAACGAAAGGTGATGATGGAGCAGTTGGTGGAATGAATGGCGGGGGAAACCGGAGAATCCGGAGAAAACCCGCCCAGACGCCGCTTCGTCCACCACAAATCCCACATGCAGGTCCCTGGGATTGAACCCGGGCCGTCTCGGTGGGAGGCGAGCAGTCTAACCACTCGGCCACGGCGCCGCCTTACGTTTGTAACAAATAAAATAAATCGAACTTTCTGAGCAAAGCCAGTCAAGCCCTCTTTATTCCGGATGACTTTTAAATAGTAAGAGAGAGAAAAAACTTAACCAAACAAAACTAAACCTCGCTAAAGCACACAGTTTATGTCAGTTTTCTTTTGCGTCAACTTTTCCGAGAAGTTTCTCTTATTAGTTCGTATTTTCAATTTTTTTTTCGATTAAGGAATAATTAACCATCAGGAATTTCAAATACTTCATGCAACTCTGACCTCAAATCATCATTCTTTCTTACTTTCTCTAATACGTACTTACAATAAGTGCATGAAGTATTGTTTCTACCCAAATCCATCGAGGTTTCACGAAAATAAGAAATACATGTTTTGAGGTACCTGAAAGAAACATTTTTAGAAAAAAGGACTGTGTGTATGTATATTTATGAATAGCATAATTCAAAAACGAAATCGTTTGTATATCAAATTTGGTATTAAAGTTCACCATCTTCCAAGTATACAACACGAAGAGTTTTAATTAATCCCCTCAAACCAAACTATGTTTTACGTGGTAAATTTTTACTTTTCTCAAAAATGTTTAGGATATTTTCATTAACAATTTTATTTAAGAGACCATTACTTTGTTTTGCATTCCTCTGATTAAGTGGTAAACCTTAAGCGATAGACGAAAGCGTACTTTACTACATTCTTTAAAACGCACAATTTATTTCAAATAAGTGTTTATGTGGCTTAAGCCATTTCTGAGATGTTTGTTATTAAAAGTTTGAATTATTCATTTCTTGATCATTCTCTTTAAGTACTGTCAAGATTCACTTGTTTCTCGCGATTGCATTGGAACGGTATGGAATTTTAAGGTTAGCGTAGATAGCGTCCAGTTCTTAAATATTTGACTATCGCTGTTCCCTTTATATCTATAACGAAATGTGTAATGTAACTACTTCTGCAAAGGTTTATTTGGATTAAAATGTAATATACAAGAAAAGCTTTAGTAAGAATAGTTTGTATACCCATCAACAAATAAAGAGTAGAGAAAGTCATGTGAATGTATCAAATCAGATTTTTTCTTCTAGTCGTCGCATAAAGAGTACGGAATTCCAAAACAATCACACAGCGATATGCTTTTCACTTTAGCTTACTGCATTCTTCTTATAGCAACAATATGTGTAAATGTGCCCATCTGTCTCTATCAACAAGGAACAAAAAGAAGAATGGGCTTTTGTAACAATAGTTTGTAGAAGAGTAGATAAAGTCATGTGAATATAACACACCAGAATATTTTCACTTTCTCTATAACTTGCCTAGTAGAGAAGGTGCTACGTTCCACCCAAAAATGTGATACCGATATTTCACCGAAAATACATGTTTTGAGGCCCCTGAATAAGAAAAACCATTTTTAGAAAAGTATATGTGTGTATGCGTTAACAGCATAACTCAGCAACGCCGGATAAATACCACACTTGGTATTTAGGTGCAGTACCTTCCAAAGATGCGACACGAAGATTTTCAACAAAATCCCTCCCCCCAAGCTACCCTTTATGTGGAACATTTTTCGAATTTTTTATATTCTAAAATCTGGCCTTAACGATGTTGATTAAACCACCATATATTAAGGATATTTTTATGGCAAATAAAATGCATATTTTGAATTTTATGGGAATAGCTGTTTATGTCCTTTTTATTTTTAAAGAGTTTTGTATAATGTAATTAATTGTTGTTTCACACAAGCCGTGTGTTGGACAGGGTTGGAAAGGTAGAATCAGATGACTGAAAAATTCAATGCCATAGCCGGGATTTGAACCAGTTTTATATAACCTTCTATAACTTGTAAACGTTAAGCAATAGACGAAAACGCACTACACAAGAAATGTAGAGCTGTTTAAAAACGCAATTTATTGCAAACAACTTTTTGTGGCTCAGCATTTCCGACATATCCGTTATTATTGGTTCGAGTTGTTCATTACTTGGCCATCCTTTAAAGTGCTTTCAACAATCGATTATTCCTGGCGATTGCGCCTTTTCCTTTGTATCTATAAGAAATGTGTAACGTAGCTATTTCTGCAAAAGTTTATTTAGATTAAACTGTAGTAGATAAAAAAAAGAATATTTAGTAAGAATAGTCTGTATAATAAGGGATAGAGGTTAGAGAAAGTCATGTGAATGTAACACATCAGATTTTTTAGGTATAAGACACGGATAGACTAGATGGAAGCGCATTCCTTTGCACAAAAACTCTTGGTTGGAATACCAACTAGCCTTGGGAGTCAAATTGAAAAAGAAGACGACTTGACGCAGATGGAAATGCAGTAAAGTTGTTCAGAGACTTTAGAGAGATTCAAAAAGAAACTGGCTACAATGACATACGTAACAAGTAATCAAATGAAATCATATCGCGACTTAAATTTATTCTTTAGGTGAGGAGAACAACGAAAATAGTAAAAAAATCTTAAGGGTCGCATACATATGAATTTTTCTACTCACCCTCCTACACTTCTTACTACTACAGATAAACCTTCATTACACATCATCATCGTCATCTTCACTTCTTGGCATAAACAATCAAATGCCCGTTCCACTTTAAAGGTTCTCCAACAATCGCTTCCTGGATCTGCCCTCAGAGCTCCTTCCTTTACGATTGTATTCCATTATTTGTTTTGTCATTCTTGTGTCAGGCATTCTTTCGACGTGTTCTTTCCCCTCTTGTTTAAGATCCTTAATCTATTATTCATATTAAAATCCTTAGTTATTCTTTTATACTCTCATTTGTTATTAGGTCTGTTTTTTGCATCCCTTTATATTTCTTAAAAATTTCATTTCGGAAGCCTGTGTTTTACTTTCTTGTTTCTTAATTAATGTCCAGGCTTCACTTTCGTATGGTAACACTTCAGATTTGTTTCTAAATGTTTTACTAATTCTTCTACAGAATCTCTGGAATTTACACATCTTCTGTCCAAATCATATTCTCTATCACATCCAATGTCACTACCTAAATAAGTAAAGTGGCTCACCTGTTCTATACACCGATTTATTAATGATTAGTTTTATTCTAACAGGCTCTCCCACTTTGAATGCCATTACTTTTATTTTTGTTGTATAAGTTTTTATATTATATTCTTAACATACTTAATTAAGTTTAAAAATAGACTTTTGTAGAGCAGTCTCGTTATTTTGGATAATAATAAAATAATCTGCAAATAAAAGTATATTTAAATGCTTGTCCTTTGATATTTTAAAATCAGGATTCACTAGTTGTTTCCATTTTTTCACTAGATTGTTAATACGAATATTAAAAAGGTAATACAAATGTAGTACACCTTTGTTTGACAACTTGATTAATTATTGCTTTTTTGTAATTTTACAATTATTTCTTGTACTTATTTTTGTATGGTAATAGAAGCATTATATTGTTTATCAAAGTTGTTGTGGATGTCCCCTTTCTTCTTGTAACATTTACCGCATTTTATGTCGCCTTCGTCAAAGGCGTTTTCAAAGTCGAAAAACATATGCGTTTCTTTAAATTCCGTATGCTTCTCAATGACCCGTTTATATTATCTACACAAGATTTGCCTCTTCCAAACCCATTTTGTTCTTCTAAGATAAGATGCTCTGCTATATTTTGTAGCCTTATTTATTATTCTTGCAAATATCAAGTAAGCCTATACACCTGTAACTGTTACAATCATTGCGTTTTCCTTTATTAAACATTGAAATAATTTGGGCAGTAAGCCGGTCTTCTGGGACACATTACACGTATAGCAATACTATTTCGCTCAAGACTCACCAAGTTATACCCATTAATCAAAAGACTGCTCTACTCTCCTACATAAATCTTTAATTCGACCATTACTGACTTTTGCAGTTCCCATAATGCACACAACAAGTAAAACATAGACTGTAAGCTATACAGAACAAATTTCTACGCCGGGTTACAAATGTTCCTGGTTTATAAGAATTACACAACTGCATCACGAAATTAACACTCTTCCAATGCATCAGCATACAAAACATGTCTCAAAGTCATTCTTCAGTAAATTAAACAACGTTACGGGTGCTGAAGCGTACAACCTGAACAACAGATCTCCACTTAAAAGGCTGAAAAAAACAACCACAACATGTACAATCAGGTGACACAGATGACTTCTATTGATTTCATCATGTTAATTTTATAACTGGTTTCATCTACTCATTGTACAGTTACGTACTCTAATATTATTATTCAACTTTGTAAACAGTTTATAGTTCAATTATGTTAGAGGAGTCAATATGGTCAACCTCAGTGTTATATACCTACTAACGTTTCACTTCTGGTCTGTACAGCATTCATTACTGCTGATGTGTTAAAAAATGAAATTAAAAAATAAGGTAATATTTTGTAATAATGGCATAAAATAAAATGTATGTTGAAATTTCTGTGAATAGTCCACGAAGATCTTGTTCATTCTTAATGAATTTTATATAATTAGGAAATCTTAACAAATGTATAAAAAGTTACATAGGAAAAATATGGAATTTAGTAAAATATCCAATTTTTGACAAATATATTCTGTAGCTTTTATAGTTTTACATATATCCACAGAAATTCGGGAAAATCATTAATAAATATTACGAAAAGTTTTCGATATACTGAAGCTTTACTAAATATATCTCTAACAGTAGAATACATTGCAGAGATTTTGGTAATAATTAAAAATTTCACTACACACATGTAAAATGTTAGTTGAAGAAATAAGGTGTGTAGTAATAAACAGTATCCGTTATTACAGTTGTCCGCTCTTTTGCCTTATTTTCTGTTTTGGTTAGTTATAGAGGTAGCAGCTACATTGCTTGGGATAGAATGTGCAGGGCTTTAGTTTTATTTTCATGTACGCGCATTTTCAATGATAGATCAAGAGCCACCTTCTTAATTATCTTGTATTATTTCTCAAGTAAATATGTCTGTATTCCAATACTCAGTTCCTGAAACTCCTTTTAGTCTTTTAGTGAGTTAAGAGCTAAACGTTAAAAGTTATGAGGTACACAGATAGGCTCACCGTTAAAAGCTGTGGATGCGTTGCATATATTTTAAGCTCGATAGATTCATTCTTCTAAATATATATCTATAAATCGTTTATACTTATTCCTCCTGCCTTCTTAGGCCTAGTGGCCTGGTACGCCCCAAGATCCTCTCCCATGTGGTGGGTAATTTAATATTTGCCGAGGAATTCTTGTTGCATGATCCTGAGCACATGGGACCTCCAGCAATTGTGAATTTTTCTATGGGGGGTCAATTTTCAATTCATTTATAATGCATAAATTATTGTTCTTATCTAATTTAGTGTACTCTGCAGTTCATTTCACTGGCTGAGATGCGGTGTTCATAACTTTGTCGTATAGTCCACACATGAGGACTGTTCTCGCCAATGTCTTATATGTCGTTATCCATGTGTGTCTTTAGACAAGAGACGGTTTGAAGACTTTAATTATTGTACTCATTTTGTAATTAAAACTATGTAGTTTCGTTGCAATGTTCTTCTATTTCATAACTCAAAAGAAGCCTAAATATTTAAAAGATGAAAGCTGTTCTATTGTGAAGGCAGATTTTAGTTCGAAGATAATTTTTTCCAACAAAACTTTGGTTTTAGTTACTGAAATTTCCATGTTGTAACTTTCATAAATAACTTGTAGTTGATGAACTGAACGTTGAAGGCCATGTTTAGAATCTGTCGGTAATCTTACATCACCTGCAGACAGTAATATATCTAGCTTAAGGTTTCTGTTTGTGTCTATTTTTCCATGGTCTGTTGATTTCCATTATCATTTATATTAGTGCAGTAAATTGCATTATTACTATTTGGTCACTCCTTGTAAAGTAGCTTTCTAAAAAAGTAAATTAAATCGAGCACCATATCTGGAAAAGAAGTATCAAGCCATACACCTCGGCTTTGAGAGTGAGTTTGACAACAATCGTGAGTTTGACTGAAAGCATGTTAAACCTATTATTAAAATGTAAGTTTACACCAATCCAGGTTTTTCGCTTATTCAGACACAGGAAAATAACATTCAAGTGATTGTTCTCCTGTGTTACGAGAGCGCAGGAAAATCTAGTTTAAAAACCCATTTGGAATTACAAAACTTTCCATCTAATGCAATAAGAATCTAAAAGAAAGTCGATGAGGTACCCCGCCCACACACCTCTTCCACTTCCTCGCCGTTTATTCAAATGGGCCGCTATGTAAATGACGACTTTTGGAACGGGATAAAAATGGGGAGGCAGAGAATTTGCTCCAGACAATTCTCTCAGATTGGAAACCATGGAGGAAAAAAAGAGGTCTTGTCACATGCTACTACTCTTTCGACGTCTCCTTTTTATTCTCGTCGAAGAGCAGGTGTTCTGTGGGACCGAGTAGATTTTCACAGTGATTACATTTCATCTTTTGTGTTTTACTGAAACCCTGGGAAAGAGATTATACAATTTTAACACATAAGTATTAGAAGTAATTACCTTGGTTTAATACCTATTACGTACATGGGTACCAAAACCCCCTGAAAAGTTTAATGGTTTTAAACATTAGGTTTAATGAAAATAATCCCCGTTTTTTTAAAGTAATTGAATTTATTTTCCACCCATATTTTGACTAACTTTAATACAAATGGTCTTTACTAATACTATTATTACCAAATTAATATTTCTAAGATATGAGTTAGACTTCTAAAATGTCTCATTTGTATTGTTTGGTCATCAGCAATAGATATCCCCATTTAAAAAAAAATATTCCAATTCTTACAAACATAAGAAACGCGGATAAAGTTTACTAAACTTTCATCCTATTTAATTAATCGTATTAAAAATTTAAACCCATGGTTTCATCATTGTACTGACTAATCTTGCAAGAGTTCTGGCAGTAACAATAGGAACCAGTACAATTATGGTTGTACCAACAAAAGTTATTACATCTTTATTTTAGCATACTGGTCTATAACATTTTTTCTGGATTACTGTGCGCTTCCCAGGAGAGTAACTAAACAAGAATGAGCGCCTAACATACGCAATGCTATATTCACACGCTTAAACTCAACTGACTCGAAGAAAACCGTGATAGCTTCTGACGGGCGTCCTGCGCATGCGCAGTGTCCTGACGTGCATACGAAGCAATCTTCTAGAATCTTATAATGGACACTTACTAATACTTAACCCATAATTATCATTATAATGTTACCCTAGCTTCACTTAAGCACACCAACAGTAAGTAAAGAAAGTAGTCCATTCCACCCAAAATTAGGATATTGAAATTTCACCAGAAATATTGTAGCATGTGAGGTTGGTAACACTGTAGGAATGTGGTTGTGGCAATATTGTATGATTAACGTTTAGGTTGGCAATGCATACAGGTAGTGACGTAGTAAAAGGGGAGGAGTTAAACTGGTTTTATCACTCTTAGAGCCTTGCCCTTGGGACTAGCAAGACGTGTGTTAGGCATGGCGCTTCGCCGAGCGGGAAGGTAAATTGTATCACTTTTAATTGATATTATATATTTGGCATCTAACTTCATACTATGTGAATTATTTATGTAGGTGGTCCCTTCCATCCTGGCCCATGATGATTTATTAATATTTTGGTAGTTTTTAGGTATTTTCAGTACTTTGTTAGCTTGCCCCCGTCGGACCTCGTGTTAGGAAAATGTGTAATGTGTTACTTTAGATCCCGGTCCTGTGTTCTACCCTCCGTAATGGAATGCAACTAAAGTAGGTTCCGACAATATATGCTTTTAAGTCCTATGAAACCAGAAAATCATTTTTATAAAAGACATGTGTGCTTGCACGCACAGGTGTGTGTGTGTTTGTGTGTGTGTCTGCCGAAAGCCAATCATACCGAAATCGGTTCGGCATAGCTACTTCGATGGACATTTACTCTGGAAGTTGTGTTTTTATTTTCTCAGGTCTACTTACAGTAGGACTTATACCATGCATAAGATTAAGCGGCCACGCTCTTATCGTCTCCTAGTCTCGGGCGCGAGCCACTCAGCTGCTGAGATTCCAGTTTCTGCTACTGAGACACATACGGCGTGACCTTCTGACTCATGCCACGTATAACAAACGAAGATAGTATATAACGTTCTTTGGTGGTTTCAGTGTTGTGTGTTAGTTCAGTCACGGACCAATTTATTATAGAACAAAGGCTTCAGTATTTGCAACTTTATAAAACTCGAATCTGCAACTCTGTGTCGTAGAGTATTTCGGGGACGCTTTTCTGATGTTGATCCGCCTAACAGAAGTACATACAGTTCATTAAACAGTCAAGAAATTCAAAAGCGTTAGACCGGGAAAAAATCGAAAACGTCGCGTTTTAACAGAGGAAAAGATTGATGATATCGGTGCGCGGTTAGACGTTGGCCACGATCGTCTCCCTCTTCGTCTCTCTCAAAGTTAGCGCAGCAAGCAGCAGTCAGCTATAGGTTAGCACAAAAAGAGACAAAACTACGGCCTTATAAAACAACAGAAGTGCAAGCCTTGAAGGAGAGGCACCCGCAGAGAAGAATAAGGTTTTGCGTCTGATTTCTGGAGTCGGTGCGTAGCGGCAAAATAAATCCATAATTTGTGTTATTCGGTGACGAGGTGTGGTTTCATTTGAATGGACGTGTTAACTCTCAAAATAATCGCTACTAGGCAACTCAAAATCCAAAACGTATACATCAAAGTCCACTACATTATCCTAAGGTCGGTTTCTGGTGTGCTGTGAGTACGACTACAATAATTAGCCCTATTTTTTTCGCGAAACAATTAATGCCACAAAACCATAATTTTGGATCAGTTTTACCTCAATTCACAGATGAAGAGCGACGTGTTTCAACAAGACGGGGCTATAGCCCATACAGCTCGCACTTTTTTGGAGCAATTGCTGACGTGTTTGGTGACAGAGTGATCGTGTAGGGATTTAGCCCGTTCGATTCTCAGACCTCACGCCTTGCGATTTTTTACTTGTGGGGCAATTTGACAAACAAAGTATATAAATCCAACCCCCGGACATTACAAGAACTGCAAAATAATATACGGAAAGAAATAACCAACATATTCCAAGAAGAACTGAAACATTTATATGATAATCTGTTAAGACGCTACAATGCTTGTGTTCGAGCAAAGGAGAACATTTCCAACATCTTCTTTGAGAAGGTAAGCAATGCAAGGGACATTAAATATTGTAATTTGTGGAATAATTATGCTTCTAGTTGACCTTGCCCATTCATCCTATTTGTTTCGATGTACAAGACGGGAAAAAGTGTCGGGAGGAAAGCGGCGCGCGACCGCGATCCAGGTGCCAATAAAAGCGTGGCCACTTAATCTGATGACCCTGTAGTAGCTTATAGAATTTTTTTTGAGGTTTCCTGAATATAAAAATGAATTTTTAGAAAAGGGGCGTTGTGTGTCTGTCAATATGTATGTGTGTTTGCGAACAACATAACTCAAAAACGAAAATATAATATAAACACTAAACTTGTAATTTAATTTTAGCATTTCCAAAAATGCAACATGAAGATTCACAAGAAAATCTCCCATCCCAAACTACCCTTTACATTGAAAATTTAGAAATGGACACAAAACTGACTACGCGAAAAATATAAATCTCCTTAAAACACACAATAAATATTTTGTGACGTTGACCATCCCAGAGATAGTTTCTTATTCTTTGGAATTTTCAAATAATTTACACTTCTTTGAAGTTTTAAGTCACCATTCGTTTGTGATGCAAACAGTATAATTTCAAAGCTAGCAAGCAACCATCACTTTTTAAAGGGTTGGAAATGGCTTCAGCAACCTGTATCTCCATTGCAGTTACAAACAACACTTTCTAATGATACGATTTCTGTAAACATTTATCTGGATTAACACGAAGTAGAAGAATAAGGTTTTGTAAGAAATTTTGTAGAGGAGTGGGAAGAAAAAGTAATGTGAATGTAACCTACAGATTTCCTTTTTCTTTTTTAATTGGCTAAGTGGATAGCATCTATCAGCCACTGTGCACTCACTGCTTGATTGCAAATTTAAGCTAGAAAATGGTAAAGTGGCTTTTTAAAAAATTTCAAGTATTACAGGAAATCGTTGATAGCCAATAAGTTAGTTCTTTCTTTCCGCAACTTAAAGGCAGTGCATTGTGAGGTTATTCGGCATAGGAGGTGATGTGTGCTAATTTTGCGGCACGGTATGTGTAGAAATGGTCGGGTTCGATGCTAGCCTCAGGTTCTTGCATGGATTTTGGATCTAGGGTTGCTAGTTAACACGACTGGTTCGTTTTCCTGCCCATTTATTTCCCGTCACCTTTGTAAAATCTGGCTCCTGATAGAACCTCGCCACACACACACGCATTTCTTTGGGCGCCACCTTTACTACTGTACTTCATACTATAGCGCCTACCCGCCGACACTCACATTTGTTTTTAGAACAGCCTCCAAGGAAATACCACCAACAAGTGCTTTTCAAAACTCCCCTGTTTCTTTATTTAGAATTTTTCTATCGCTCTATTTCGTTATCACGTGATTTCTACCTTCTTTCTTATTGGTTTCCTACTTTAGGTTTCCACATGAACTCGTATGCCTGCAGCTATCAGGGCACTGACCTTTTCTACGCACCTGTTCTTGCGACCTAACAGTACATGAAGAAAAGCGTATTCTGCCCTCACTCGGCCGCAAAAACCAACCCCGTTTCCTGCCTGCTGCTTGCACTGTCTCTTCAACCCACATTCAACTTTACAAGTAATATTCATTTCCCAGTCTTATATAATAACATTATTCCTACTGTTACTAATATTTACTTTCACTATGGTTATCATTTTATATTTAGCTACGCAGAACGTACTGTCTCTGCATATAAGAAAGGGAGAAATGGATGTATTTTGTTACTCGCTAGGTATTATACTCCAATAGTGCATATTTTGACTCAGATCCAATGATTCAGATACACAGTAAGAGATATTTTGCATCGTTAGAGCTTTTCATACATATCCATATGAACCAAACATGTTTTGCTCGTATGTGCATGAACTACATTAAACCCTCTAACTTTTGCAGTGGTTGTATATTCGAGTTTGAATTCTGTTGCGCTCCAGGAATTCAGAGTTTGCTACTTGTGACTTTCTATCTACTGTTTAAATAAATAAACAGCTTTATGTTTAGAAAATCAATTATTTATTCTTTAATTTGCCCAAGAACTGTGCGGTTCTTTCTTTCTTTTGATATTAGTTTCTAAACGAGAGCTTTTTACAATTTTCAATTTCACATAACTATTTGTTATTACAATTTTAATTTCCTCTTTCTCTAAACTGATTGTTATCTAAAAAAATTTCAAGAACAACTTTGTAATTACTACTATGTTTCGTATTCTCTTATTTGATACTAATATGTAATATTCTTTTGTGTGGCAAGAATTTTATATATTTAATTATTATCTTTCAATTAACTTCTTATATAATTGTGTAGAGCTAATTAAACTATATCTATTATAGAAAATGTAAGCCCAGTTGCTTCTCTACGTGCGGATAATTTACCTACTAATTCTCTAAGCATTTCGTGGAGCTTTCTATTTAAATACGTCAAGGAGCTTTTCCCACTTAACTATATACAACCCTCAAGTGTCCTCCAAATATACTCTCACTAACTATTCTCTCTTCTTTATCTACTAGCTTGTTGATTTTTCTCCTTTTTTGTTGACCTCACTCGTTACTAGGTCGTTTATTTTAATTGTTATTTCTCTAATTTTTTTTTCGTATTAAATTTTTAAATCTTCACTGTCGTTCTTTTCTTATAATTTTTGGAGAGTTGGTTTGGATTTTACATATTACACTCCCTATATATTACAATTTCTAAACATTACCAATTTACATTCATTTATTTTCTATTACTTTTATCTTCTTGTTCTCCTTTTGATGTAAATTTATATAATTACTCAATGGCAATTAGTTCCCGTGTCACTTTTTGTATATTTATTATTGAATTATACTTTGATATTGAATTATAATATTTAAATTTTACCTGGATCTTTGCTTCCTTTTAATTTGCTAATATTCACTTATAACATAACTTATGCAGCGGCTAAGTATGAGCTGTAAGATATTGATTTACACTAAGGTCACCAACCAGGCGTGGATAATCGATCGCCAATTGCTGACCTTACTACTGAAACCACCGTGTTCAACAGGTGTTAGTAATTAATTTTATTTTCGTGTAAGCACGATTTTCGTTATTCTCTATCGCCGAAAAAACAGTATGCAATATACATGTTTTAACTGTATTGGAGAACCTCGGAAATAGAAAATGCTCGACTTGGCTGCGTATTTTCAAGCTTTTCCTTGTTCTCCAATAATGAAATTACTACACTGTATTGCAATACACTATTCTGCTATGATTGTAAACTAGAAATTCAGATAGGATGACAAATATTAAGCTAGCAAAGGAGAGAAGCGTCCATGTACATATAAACATGACAAAGGAAACAGCATGGTGACAGGAGAAAAAAGATAAAACGTATGAAATATCCATTTGAAAAGGCAACAATCAATACTACGCTTCAAGGTATGCAAATGCAGCTCTGCGGGAAATATTGTAGACAAATAGTAAAACATTCACACGATTACAAATCAATCCTGTCGAAAATGAAGTATTAAAATCTTCCTGGCGCTAGACGTAGGGCTTCTGAATAAAGCCGTTGCGGCGCATCAAGCAAAGAAATAATTTGCAATCGAGGATAACTAACTTAAAGGTTCATATAATATAAAACACACAAGTAAAGAGATAAAACTAAAAGTTGTAGCATATAATGTAAGTGGGGAAAATGCATGCAAGCAAGCTTCCAGTGATCATAGGTATGTATTTCTTTCCTGTGATTTTCTTGTAGACAGAATTACGACTATCAGCTTCTTTGGCATTAAAACATGTTAGGAAAACAAAACATAATGAATTATTATACAATTGTGATAAAGGTACGATAAAGAGCTAAAGATCACAATAGATCTTTCGTGAGTCAATTCACTTTATTTTCAAGATTTTCCAGCACTGAAAACGGTAAGGTTGAAGGATACCTGCTTTTCGTGAGGGTGAAATGAGGGTAATAAACGGATAGGAATTAAGTAAGTAGCGATGGAGAAAATCGCTTTTAAATATAGCAGAGTAATTTATTTTACTTCTACTTTTATTTTTGCAGCACCCTCCTTTCGAACAGTCCTTCATTTTCTAGGTCATTTTCTATATAGATACACATATATTACTTTATGCTGCTACTTCTGTAAATAGAACCGCCTTTGTGAAGATTTTCTACGTTAATACTGATTTTCAAATATAATTTACAATAGAACCATTTTCATGAGGTTTTCGATATTAATAAATAATACATTTCGTTCTAAATGCCAAAAATCGCAATTTTTAATATTGTTGATTATATGCAAGTTAACACTTTGTGTATGTATTACATGTATGCGTGTCATACTTTACCCAAAATTATTAAATCAATTAGCGTGAAACTACAGTATATATAATGTACCTTAGACGCCACTTAGAGAAATGAGTATATGATATTTTTCCTAAAAGGTATCAATGGAGAAAAACGTCAAACCTTTTAAACGCTAATTACTTATAGTTTATCTACAAGCTTTTATAAACTCAGATCTTGGCCTTGAAATTTCATAGTTTTTCCATGACATAATAAACAACTGGCTAGCTACAGCACTTTAAGAAAATGACAGATTATTTAAAATGAAAAAAGATAATAATATATACATACTTTTTGTGGCGTATTATTAATTTGATTGTCATTACCAGACACACTGTTGTGCTGTATTGTTGCTACCAGGTGTAGCATTATTGTGGCTCTTTAGCTATATTTCTGCTTATCGGTCTTTCCTTTCTGGGCGGATCACGCCAAAGGGAAAGATCTGTTTGCAACTGTCTAGTATGAGTCAACCCTATCTGGTGTTGGCTAGACACGGTTAGTGGGGGGGACGTCATTTCAGTGGAAGTGGTCGTTGGAGCCAAACGTGTGTGTGGCCGGTCTACGGTTTAGTGGCATCTCCCTCCAGCTTGTTTCCTTTGTTCATTATGTAGAGTCACCATACGTTTTGTGAATAAATCCCATGTTTGTGAAGGTAATATGTGTTATGTTATTCCTCAGTGTAATATAAAACCCATGCCTTACCCTTAATTTACACCAAGGTCCCGCGCCTTTTGCTGCCAGCGAGTTGCGGCTCCCTCATGAGCGTGTTGGGGTGATCTAAATGAATCATTTTCCTCGTAACCTTTTGGCCTTTACCCCAACGTGTAACATTATATATATATCTACCGATAAGATATCCTCGGGTTACTAGCCGCGTGGTGTTAATGAAGCCCCCCGAGCGTACGACCATGCTTGTTCTGTGGTCTTTATTAGAAAGCATATTGTCTGTTTTAAAGAAAATTACTTTTTTTTCTGTAGTAGTTTTTGACTGTCTCTTCAGGTTTACCACTTTTACAAAATAATATAAAATTCCCTTTGAATGAAGAAGGCTTCACAGGCTATTCCCACAGAATTCAAAACATGCATTTTAGTTGTCATTTCAATATATTAAATATGTGACATTTTAACGAAAATCGTTAGGCATTTTTGACAAAAACAAAAATGTCGAAATATTTTCTAGCTTAAGTATAGTTTGAGGCGGGAGGGATTTTCTTAAAAATCTTCGTGTCGCACCCTAGGAAGATAATGAACTTAAATATCAAATCTTTCTTTTTTAGTTATGCTGTTCACAGTCACACAGGCGCACTCAAACATTTTTTCTGAAAATATGATGTTCTTCATTCACATTACCTTCTCTACCCGCTATCGTTTATTAGTGAGTGTACAAATATTCTTACTAAAGCTTATTTTTATATCCGTTTCATTATAATCCAAATAAACCTTTGCATAAATAGCTGCATTACACACTTCATTATAGATACAAGGGTAACAGCGATCGTCAAATGTTTAAGAACTGAACGCTAAATGCTAACCTTAAAAGTTCATGCTGTTTCCATGCAATCGCAAGAAACAACTGATTCTTGACAGTACCTTAAGAGAATTACCAAGAAATGAACAATTCGAATCTTTAATAGCAGATATCTCAGAAAAGGCTTATGCCACAGGAAAAACATATTTGAAATAAATTCTGTGTTTTAAAGAGATCTAAATTTTCTGTGTGGTGCGTTTTCGTGTATCGCTTAAGGTTTACCAGTTATACAAGATCATACAAAAATTCTTCCAAATAAAGTGGAATACACAGGCTATTGCCAGAAAATTAAAGATATACATTTTGTTTGTCATGTAAATATATTTTAGTTAACATCGTTACAGCTATTTTTTAGGAAATCAACAATTTGAAAAGTCTTCCAAGTAACGGCAGTGTGGGGTGGCTGATTCTCTTCAAACGCTTTGTGGCACAGTTTTCTAAGGTACTGAAGCTAAATTTCATGTTTAGTATTTATCAGAGTTTTGGATTGGAGTTATGTTGTTCACACACGCGCGCGGATCTTTTCTTAAAAAGGTTTTATTTGTATTCAGGGGGCCTCAAAACATGTATTTCCCTTGAAATCTTCATATAGAATTTTTGGGTGGAATACAATATTTCCTCTTACATACTGTACGTAGTAGCGAAAGTAAAAATGCTTGTTTTGTATTCATGGGGCCTCAAAAGATCTCGATGTTTGGAATTTTTGAGAAGAATATAACACCCTCCTTACCTAATAGATACGCGATAAGGTAAAAAAATGATTCACTTTCGGGAAATGTATTCATTTACATTATTTATGGCTCAGAAACTTTGGTTTTCTCAAAGGGAGGCATTAATAAGATTTATCCTGAAATGAAATTATTAAGACGTCAGTGGTAGTACTTCAAACCGTCACATAAGGAACGTTAATATTTTGACATATATTTTGGTCCAGCAACAAATAAAATAGAGGACTGCGGGAATAACAGGTAGTATCATCTAGAAATTGTGAAGAATACTAGACTGACGAAACAAATACCAAATTATAGACTGAAGATGTTGGAAAATCACGTAAAATATGGCTCGGTAAATGAAAACGAACAGCTCTCTAACATGATACTTGAATGAAAATAATAATGTGATTCTAATTAAGAACATCAAGACTCATGTTCCTCACTACCAGAGGTACAAAGGAAAATATACAACAGTAAACATTTTGGAAATTCTAAGTACGACATGGCAATTAATTACATTAAATCTGTACCTTAAATATAATCTAACGTTTCTTCAGCAAACCTTCACTTTTATTATAGCTACGAAAATTCAATGAGAATGTAGAGGACTTTCCAGCTATTAATAGAAAAATTAAAGTATGTTTTTATTGATCATACATTAACCTAAATCAATTTGGAGAAAAGACGAATTATATCATCATTGTTTCTGATGT
This sequence comes from Deroplatys truncata, assembly GCA_030765065.1. Classification (NCBI taxonomy): domain Eukaryota; kingdom Metazoa; phylum Arthropoda; class Insecta; order Mantodea; family Mantidae; genus Deroplatys; species Deroplatys truncata. The sequence continues at coordinate 116,887,144 of CM060975.1, forward strand.
AAAAACCTTGGTTTTGCATCCTTAATATATTAATAAATTTATTATTAATCCAACCTTTCTTCTTTGATATATTTTGTTGTTCACACACATGCACACATAAACACACAAATACACACAGTTTTCTAATCAGCTTTATTTAGATGCCTTCAAAACATTGTTTCTGATGATGTCTGAATATTGGATTTTTGGGTTGAATGTAATACTTTGTCTAACTTAGGTAAGAGGTAGAGAAAGCACAAAGAACTAATCCATTGAAAAGAAGCTTATAACTGCGAAGAATGCAGGTGGCTAAAAAGTGAACTTTTACATCGGCACTGATCCAAAACAGTAAAGCACTTAGCGCACCTGACAGGACTGCACATGCTTACTGAGATAGAAGTTCGCGATCGCGTTTGATACGGCAAGAGTATTGGATCATCGGTTTTCTTGCGGGGAGGACAGTAATAGTGAAACCGTGTCGCGGAGATTCCATCATGTCCAATAATGGGCCAGCACGGAACCTGCAGTAAAAATCCAGTTAGGGTCAAGGTAAATTAAAATCGCACTGTGATACGAACAGCTGGATATACACAGCCGTCTGTGAAAATTGCAACACCAAGAGGGAAACGTATGAATTCCATGAATTTAATACCACAGGTTAGGTACATGATCTTTGAGCCCTAATATTTGGTGTTGCCTCCATGCGCTGCAATTAGAGCTTCTATACGCCATGGCATTGAATCAAAAAGGTTCTGAATAAGTTGCTGAGGGATTTCCCTCCACGCAGTTTGTATTCGAGCCCACACATCCGTGTCACTGGTTACTGGAGGACACCAAGTGCCGACCAACCATATTCCAGACATGTTCGATGGGCGACATGTCAGGCGAACCTGAAGGTCAGGGAAGCGATGGTACCCGTCGCTCTTCGAAGAAGGTTTGTACATTCCTTGCAATATATGGCCGGGCATTGTCCTGTTGAAATGTGGCCTGTCGAGATGCCTGAAGCAGGGGGAGTATCTCAGACTATACAACCACCGTTAGGTATCGGTTGCTGTTCAAAGTGCCCACAATTCGTAGGAGGCGAAATCGGTTGTAGTAACCAATGGCTCCCCAAACCATCACACCTGGTGTTTGTCCGCTATGCCGCTCAACAATGCAGCCCTCCAGGTTACGCTCACCACGGTACCACCAGACACGTATGCGGCCATCACTGTAGGACACGTTGAAGCGAAAGGAATACGTTTTGCCATCAGCACCCCAGTGACGGTGTTCACGTGCCCATTGTAGTCGGAGGAGTTTGTGATTTCTAGGCAATGGAAGCCGACGCAATGGCATGCATGCAACCAGTCCAACCTGCAGCAGACGGCGACGAACCGTTTATGCAAACAAGTTCACACCTGTTGCAGTGCTCCAGCGTCGAGCCAACAATGTGGATGAAGCTGTACGGTCCGTTATGGCCATGCGGACAAGATAACGGTCATCCCGTCATGTTGCATGGTTCAGTACCCGCTCTTCGCTGCGTACGAACTTCATCTATTCATGCTTCCACACACGCATCACTGTCGTAGCAGCATGCCCTGTACGAGCCGAAATGTCACGGTATGACAAACCTGCTTCCCGGAGACCGATCATTCTGCCCCGTTTGAACTCACTCACATGCCGAAGTGGCTCCCTTTGAGGTCGACGAGGCATACTGGCACTCACTTTATTGTTTCCAACTTGTTTGACAGCTCTGCACTGACTACACTGGGCGCAACACTGACACGAGAGGTCTCTGCTCGGCCTACGTGTACCCCATCTCTCTGCAATCCTAATCACTAGTTGCTTGCACACTCTTCTACACTTCCAGTAGGTTTGAAGTTATTTGGGAAAATCTTTCTTGGTGTTGCAATTTTGAATAACGGCAGTGTATATACAGAATCTGGTTTAAACAAAGAATGAGAACTTAACCTATACGCAGAGTAACATCCAATAGAATCAATACACATATAACAGCATAGCCAAAATGTGGGTCGTATGCCCAAATGCTACATTAATATCATGCTGTCATGCTTGCAACGTCTAATACTTCCTAAAATCTTTGGAATTTTCCTGAAAAGCTAGCTTCATTTGTTTTGGAATTTGCTAACACTTCCAAGCGTATTTGTACTGAAATTGTTAATTTCTACAAATTTGATCCAATTTATTTGATGTTTTGAGTGTACACCCCTGGGAGGAACGGATGAGTTGAGGAAACCGCAGGAGATGTATGGACTGCAGAGCGGGACCGGCACAAGTCGACAGAGACGCGCACAGTTCCAGGCTTGACCACACGGCCACAGAAGGGTCGCTTGGAGACGTCGCTCTAGTGGGACCGGGGAAACACGACCCAGCAGTGGAGACTCGACAGGCTTCGCTCCAGCTGGGCCGAGAAGAAGTTCCAAATCGCAAGGTCTGCGTCATCTGCCCGAGACCGACCGATCCACAGTCCCGGAGTCAATCTAAAACATGAAAGTGAAATGAAATGAGAGGAAATGGGGGAGAGAGAGGAAATCCACTTCATGAAAAGCTCATGGTCAGAGTGCGCGGCCACAGGTAATCGAGCGAGGGACTTCCCGAATGCGACCCTCACACGTTACCGCGGAGCCATCTCCCTCGGTTTGTTCAACATGATTATCAGACAAAATTAATTTTAGCGTACGTAGCTTTCCAAGAAATAAATTTTCCGAAAATAAAAATTTAAATAAAATAATTTACCATGAGTTGAAAGTTGGATAGTTTGAAAATTTAAGATGTTGCATATTATTTCTCAAGCATATTTATATACAAAATTATTTTCTGTAACATTAAAACTTACGTTGGAGAAAATAATAAATTACTACGTAATAATTTTATTTTTCTAAACTTCATTCATGTCTTAAATCCTTAAAATCCTAAATCCAAAACGATGATTGATATTGAGAACATTTTTAGATCTTATTCATCGCCTTCAAGGAATATATACTGAAAGTGTTAAAATTAATTGCACGAAAATTGCATCGTGGGAAGCATTTGAAAAAATCTGATGTGTTACACTCACATGACTTTCTCTACTCTTGTACAAAATATTTTTACAAACGCTCATTCTCCATCTAATTAATATTAATCGAGATAAACACTTCCAGAAACGATCTTTTGACATGCAAAGAGAATTACATTTTACACATAGCGACCAGTTCTAAAATATTTGACTATCGCTTAAGGCGTAGTATGTTCCTCTTGTTTTGTATTTGCAAGGGCAGTATAAGCACAGACATATCTCTTAATAGCTGGTTGCTAGGTGCAGCACCATTCTCTTTGCCACATATTAATACTCTTTGCATATCCAAGACAAAAAAAAATGAATAACGAATTCCGATTTGAGAAAATAAGCATTGAAAAATTTAAGGGAATAGCAAGCAATATCTCGAAAATGGTTCACTCAACAACAAAAATGTATATGACATAAATTGTGTATTTTAACGCGATCTACATTTTTGTGTAGTAAACTTTTGTCTATCTCTTATGGTTTACCAGTTATGCAAAAGTCGTTCACAATGGAGAATACTTTTGGAGACATTTCCAGAAAATTCAAGATATAATTTTATTTGTCATGAAAATATCTTAAACATATCATATTTTAATCAAAATCGTTAGAGCCATTTTTGAGAAAATTAAAATTTTCGAAAAATGTTCCATGTAAAGCGTAATCTGGGGTGGGGGGATTTTCTTGAAAACCTTCGTGTCGCCTCTCTGGAAGATACTGAACCTGAATACCAGGTTTGGTAATTATCCGACTGTTCGTTTTTGAGTTATGCTGTTCACATACACACAGACAGACACACAGATACACAGGCACAGACAGACACACACACACGGACATGTTTCCAAAAATGCTTTTTTGGATTCAGGGGGTCTCAAAACATATATTTCCGGTGAAATCTCGGTATCGAATATAATACTTCCCCTACTTACTATACATAGTAGTGAAAGTAAAAATGTAAGAAAACCTGGTGACGAGAAATCAAGTTTAAAAAATTTATGCGCCACCTGCGCATGAGTATGTCTGTTTAAATATCACATTTGGGTATTTAAATTACCAACCAGAAGGCGAAACCAAAAATTAATTTTGATTTTAGAGTGTTTGAGAATTTTCTCCTATAAAAGTTTTCTGCCGAAATTTTGTCGAAAATTCAGAATCGAATACACTTAAGTAAAATACAATTTTCCGTTATTTATATTCCATTTATATCCTTTTGGTAATCACCATACATTCTGATTCGTATTAGAACATAGCAGTATTTATACTTTTAATAAAACTTTAATCGTTCGTGGTAGTGAGCGCCTCCCACGATGGGCGTCTAAAATTTGCCCAGCAGCTGGCTAAAACTCAAGTAAAAACTGCAATATGTGAGCTAAAATTCTCAAAGACACTCCTGGTATCTTTATCCAGTAGTGTCTTCAGAATTTGTTGAGAGTAATCGTCACAGGTAAAATAATTCTACTTGTTAAATTAAATCATTTTAAAGCCTTTTATGTAACTTTTAAAGCCTTCTAATATCTACATAGACTGTGAGTAAATATGAAATTAGGGATGTTCATTGATTTCAGAGTTACCGGAAAAAGGACTTACTCAGGTAAAAGATATACCACCTCCATACAAAGGAGGTAGGAATTGAATTCTTCTTCAACTGAAATAAACTCTTTATTAGACTTTATTTCTTTATTTATTTACTAAGTTACTAAGTCCATATAATCACTTTAAAAATATGTTATCGTTATGGTTTTGAAACAAAGTGAAATAAACCAAAATTCGGCTATTCAAATAGTATAGACATAGTTGCAAAAAACATAAGAAACTATAATTGAGCAGTAGGATTCAAACTTAAGTTTTGCGTACCGCAGTCGCACCTTTAATCACTCGATCAGGAATGATTATTATTTATGAACATGCAGGTTTCAATAGTACCTAAATCTTGAGGCTGTTTCTCTGTACAGTTTAACGCTTCAATACAAGTTTCTTTAAGTAAATATAACTTTTTCACAAACGCATAATACGCTTATTTTTCTTTTCAGAAGGCCAATGCCTCTAGCGGGGAAATATTATTGCTATTTGCGAGAAAAAGCACAAATATATTTTTCAACGTTAATAAAGTAATATGTAGACATTTCCGCTGCAGTAAAAGTTATGAACATAATGAGTTACCTAATTTATTCTAGAGTAAAATTCAAGTTTTCTTTGAAAACAGCAACAACGATTATTTTATCTTCAGCTGTTCAGAAGACTTTTATAACACTTAAAATAATAGACTGGTGGAATTACAGAAAAATCTGATGTGTAACACTCACATGACATTCTCTACTCTTGTACAAACTAGTTTTACAAACGCTTATTCTCCACATGCTTCATGTTAATCGAGATATCGAGATCTTAATCTTATTGCTAATTTTCTTGTAGATGCAACTGGAATTGGTAGGCTTTAAGCGATACTCAAATATTTTAAGAGCTGGTTGCTATGTAGAGTATTCCATTTTCTTTGCATTACCAGGACAAAAAAAATGAATAACGAATTCCGATTTGAGAAAAAGTATAAGTATTGGAAAATTTAAGGGAATAACAAGCAATATCTCGAAAGTGGTTCACTCAAAAAATAGTATATGACATAAATTGTGTACTTTAACTCGATTTGCATTTTTTGTGTCGTAAAATTTTGTCTATCTCTTATGGTTTAACAGTTATGCAAAAGTCGTTCATAATGAAGAATGCTTTTGGAGACATTCCCAGAAAATTCGAGATATACGCTTCATTTGTCATGAAAATATCTTAAACATATGATATTTTAATCAAAATCGTTATAGCCATTTTTGAGAAAATTAAAATTTTCGAAAAATGTTCCATGTAAAAGGTAATCTGGGGTGGGGGGATTTTCTTGAAAACCTTCGTGTCGCATCTCTGGAAGATACTGAACCTAAATATTAAGTTTGGTTTTCATCCGACTGTTCGTTTCTGAGTTATGCTGTTCACAGACACACACATACACACACACAACACACACACACACACACACACACACACACACGGACATGTTTCCATAAATGCTTTTTTGGTTTGAGGGGGTCTCAAATCATGTACCTATTTCCGGTGAAATCTCCGTATCGAATTTTTGGCTGGAATACAATACTTCTCGTACTTACTCTACGTAGTAGAGAAAGTAAAAAGGAGAGAAAAGGTCGTTTGCTGATAATATTGTAAACTTTAAAGGTATCTTTATTCACATAATCTGCAGCGCTACTGAGTTTCTTCTCTTCTCTCTCTTTGTCTTCCCTCCTTTTCCTCTTCTCAATTCTCTCATTCTCTCTTCATCTCCATAAACCTCTACCTCTTCAATTTTCTTCCCTCTACTTCTCTTACCCATTTATCCCAACTTCCTCCCTTTCCCCCTCCCTCTCACTTTATTTCACATTCTTAATGTGTAGAACATTATTAAGTTTAAAGGCAGTACCTCAATAAGTATTTTGGGTAGAGGAACAAGGGATCGTAGAAGATTTCATAAACTTTATAATTACAGCATGTAAAAAGATTTGATTTTACCATTCAACATTTTTAAGATGTGTTGTAAGCAAGAATGCGCATTTATGTTAGTTTCTCTACCTTCCCAATCCACTCAATGTTCTCCCCCTTCCTCTCTCTCTGCAACTTAGATGTAATATGACGTTTTGAAAACCGCTAATAACGCTGTTACTTTTGGAATTTTATTTAAAATTAAAACATTAGTAAAAGTTTAACAGGACACAAGCTTGTGGCTGTATGCTTGTTTGTTTCATCGTCATCAACAATAATACGAATTAGGCCATGTGGACTGTTCCGTCCCCACAGTGTTCACGCCATCGCCTTCTTGATCAATCTACACCTCGTCTTCTTTGTGATTTCTGTTATACAATATTCACGTAAGCGGATTGTCTCCAATTCTAAGTATATATTCATACACGCTTGTGTATATTTTTGTTCGTTTTATGCAATCGGAAACGTACTTTTACTTTTGGTAATCGATTCATGTACACGAGTAAGCAGCAAGTAGATAGAAAAACAGTTCCAAAATTTCTTAAATATTTATTCCATAAATTTGCAATTGCATACCAATACTTGTCAGAAACATTATTCTTATAAACCTTTGCTATGAAGTATGTTTTCAAAGCACTAAATAATAAGCGAGATATTTCTATTTTCTTTCTTTCTTTGTCATTGTTTGTTTGTATCTTTTTTCTTTCTTTATTTTTTTCTGCGCATTATTAGAAGCCTCCGAATTCGGGGAAAGTAAACCCAGACTCAAATAGACTGTGTATTATATGCCAAGTTTAATGTGAATTGGTTTGGTCATTCTTGCCCCCAAAAAATTAATTAAAATCCAATCCTGGGTTTGAAAATTATAAAATTTGGTAATTAATTAAAATTATTTTAATTTTAAAAAGTAATTAAAAGCAATGATACGATTATGAGCTTAAATTATTATTCTATTTCAGAAGTTATGTCAAAATTGCTAATAAAAATAGAAAATTACCAGGAAATATTCGGTTACGGGCTTATTATATGCATGAATATACAGCAAAATGAAATACTTAACTCATCCTAACTGCTTCATTCAAATTTAATCAAGTTTTTACCAGTGGAACCAAGGATTGTATTTTGCATGTTGCAAAATTGCACGAAAATTGATTGAAATTTGAGGAATATTGTTCATCCAGCCTAGATACACGAGGCGTGTTTTTAAAGTCGGTACCGATATTTTTTTTAAAAAAAATAACAGAATATTATTTTCCAAATACTTTATCATTCATTACTACACCTTACACTACTCCACATAGTCACCGCCGTTATTCGGACACTTGTTTAAACAGGAAACACTTGCCTTCGTCAAAGAATGATGCCGCCTGTGATGAGAGCCATGTCTACACTTCTTGTTTCACATCATCATTGTTGAAATATTTTCCGTCACGAATTTATTCAGATGAAGAAACAGATAAAAATCACTTAATGCCAAATCCGGACTGTAGGGAATGTGGTAGAACTGATCCCAATAAAATGATGCGATCAAGTCTTGAGTTTGTTTTCGTGTGTGGCTGAGCATTGTCACTCATTATTGTTTCCCCATAAACCTCACACAATTGCGATAAAAGTTTGCTGGCGTAACTTTTCTTGAATTAAAAACGAATCACTGGTCTGACTTCACAGTCGGCAGGTCGATCGATTGGAACATTTCTAAACGTTCGAACAACAGGAAAACACAAACTGGCGATCGCTACAGCTGCGTCTGCCTTCCTAATGAAAGGAGGAAGTGTCGCGCATGCTCAAAATCGCGAGTGCAGTGCTGCAGCGGCAAAATATTAAATACATATGTACGGGGTAGGTATATCTACGTTACGGGGTAGTGGGCATTGACCCATATTCCGTATTTGCGCTAGCAAGGGCTCTGGGAAATAACTCCAAAGCCTTATTTCCATAGGGTTTGTTTTAGTTTTTCATAGCTAAGAACAATAATAAGTATCACTACTCTTGTTCCCCTGATGTTATTCGTTGCGTATGAAAATGGTAATACGTCCATTCTTTTAGATGTGCCGAGGATCAAACGGAGTGAATACTGACATGTTTTGGTAAAACCGCGGGGTGTGCAACTTTTGTGATTGACAAGCAAGGTTCTGCGGCACCAAAACAGACATTTTAATTAAAATGGGAGGGGACGAAATACATGATTCATGCATGAATATAACAAAAAATAATAAAAATGAAATGCAATCTAACTTCACCACAAGCCACGCGTTCTCTAACCCCTCTCTTATAACAACAAAAAGAGAATCAATGGTTTTGTTTCAATTTCAGTTTGGTGGCTATGGAAAATCAAGGTAGAAATGGTAATTTAATTGTTTTTATTATTGCCAACTCCTCTTTTCAATCATTAAAAATATGCGCATGAGGTATTAATTTGCTTCCCTTGTTCACGTCTGTTGTGAGAAACTACAGACGCGCCGCGCCGCTGCTAGCAGATTACAAATCAATGCCTACATAAACTGTAGGTGCTTGTAAAAAAGTCAGCTTCGTGCATATGGAAATTCATAGCAGGGCTTCTGTGTTTGTGCTTACGAGTGCTGAGCTATTCATGAACGCCCCTGTAATTCAAAATATTTTCTGTTCCTTTCCTTTCCTTTGTTTACAGAGATGCAAAAGTCACTATTTTCACAAGTGGAGCTGGAGTTCATGCTGTAATGTGCTGAACGTTAACGACGTTGATTACTTTACAGACAGAGCAAGCAATGAAGTTTTAAGTCTTGTCAAAACAGTTGTTTAAAGCGAGTAGAAGTAATGCCTGGATTTGGCGTTTAATATGCTAAAACGTCAGATGGAATGCTTTAATCTAAAAAGTTATGTCGAACTTTAAAGGAGCTGTGTAACATAAACCATAATTATTAGTAAGTGCATCCAAATAAGCGAAATAAGCATAGTTTACTAACTTTAACAAATATATCTACTCAGAAGATTATTAAACTGCAGAAATGATTCTTTGATTACAAAATTACCCTAAGGTACATTATACTAATTACTAGACCCTTTTAGATCCTTAGAAACCAATCTTTGGCACCTGAAACAGGCTGTAAAATTATAAAAATAGGCACCAAACTACCTATTTTTTAAAAATTTAAAAACGCAGTTAAATGGTAAGTATTAACAATTATACAAAAAAACAGCATGACTACAAACATTTTATTATGTCTTAAATTATGGATTTATAGTTATTAATAATAATATGAGCTTATAAACTTGAAAAAGGACACTCTAAACTCTTAGTGAATGGATTACAATGAAAACGCACCACGCACTACAGACGTATTGTAAAATAAATACTCTAGAGCTGATTTGGAGCCACCACTTAAAATGTTGTTTGCAAAACACACTATATTGTTAAGTACACAGTACAAAATAACTTTTAAATACATTTGAAAACATAAGAGAAAACATGGAAAAATTTAGAGAGTGTGTATATGAAGGGAACTAGGTATGTCAGTAGAGAGAAGTAGGGGAAGTAAAAGTCACAAAACAGTAATAACGTCTACCAGTCTAGCTAGTTTTTTAATGAAGATTACTGAAAATTTAGATTTGGCCTAGTAAAAACAAAAACAAAAGAAGGATGGTAACTGGCAGGTAAAAAACTACGTAAAGCTAAAATTGTTGGTTAAAGAAAGCAGAAGGTCAGAAGCAATATTAAGAGTCAAGAACACATTTAACCGCATATCTGTACTTCACGAAACTTAAGTTTACTTAAAGTGGATCAAAGATGTCGTAGAAAAATAATTTAACGGAGTGAATTGGCCTGCAAGTGTTAAATGGAAAAGTTTATTAAGGAAAGGAGGCAAGTGAAGTATTAATGCCTTAACCTCTATTGCACAGTGTTTCCATTTGGCAACAAAGATGTTTAGGCAACGTTTTATAATATATTAACAGAGTTTTTTGTTAATTCCGTAGTATACTAAACCTTAAACAATAAAATAAAGATATTTATAGCTTTTTTATAATGTAAAATATTTAATTTGTTCAATAAAACTTTACTGCTTCTTTTTTTTAATATAAAGATGCAAATCCAAGCGACTGCAGTCAAATGAAGCCTGTCAGCATCCAAGCGTGCCATTACACCAGTTGTTTTACTTGGGTCCTCCCCGTCCTTTACCATAGGAACATTTGACTGTGTGACTCGAACTCGCGACATTTGGCTTTTAATGGATGGCCAGACCATTTCGTATCGTTCTAAGGATCATGGCTATTCGAATCACTTAGGTTGTGAAGTTGTAAAAGGGATATAAAAGCCGGATTAGGAATTATAGGAAGGACGTTATATGTAGTAAAATAATGTATGCAGTAGAGGGTTAAGAAAAAGTGATAAATGCTAAATTTCTAGAGTTTAAAAGTATAATTTGACGTAAAATTAGCAACAGTTGTAAAACAAGGATCTGTACGTTTTTACTTAAAAGTAAAAAAATTGTGGCATTGGTGCTCAATATTGGGAACATCACACCTGTAAGTTCGAAACGACATAGGTAACCAGTTAGAGGTGTATAAGTTTTCACTATTAACTGAGAATGGACGAAAGGGGTTCATGGGCACAAATATTTGCTGTTTCTGGAAGTGTTAATAAGGTTTCTCGTCAGATAGTACTGTAAATGTTTTTTCTTCCCAAGCTCCTATTTCATTCACCACAACAGAGATGGAGTTGTTCGCAAATACACGATTTTATATTAAAGTCATTCATAACACATTGGGCCTGAAATGCGTGACTCATATATGGCATAACTAGTAGCAGGCTAAAACAAAGACGTAAGAAACGTATTACGTGTTTTACTCAATATTTTGTGCCTGTATGCGTCCCACTGCATTTAATTGAATAAAAAGTTACGAAATCTACATAATATCCTATAAATAAATAATAAAACTGAAGCTCAGGCTCGTAAACCAACGAAAGGAATCGACATCTGTACAATACTTTCTTCTAAGTATTACACAGTTAAAATGAACTACTACTAGCACAATCGTTCAAATTTCCATAGTTATTAAATGATTACCTTTAGTTATTGACAGATTCTATGAACATATAACTATACAAAGATCGCTTAAAATAACGCAAAAATGGGATGTGTTACATTCACAACACTTTTCCCACTCTCTATGGTTTATTGATGGGTATAGAGATTATTCATACCAAAACTTATTTTTCTATCTACTTTATTTTAATCCAAATAAACGTTTGCAGAAATAGCTACATACACATTCCATTACAGACACAAAGGGAACAGCAATAGTCAAATGTTTAAGAACTGGACGTACACACTGGTCTTAAAATTACACACTGTTTCTATGCAATCGCGATAAACAACTGAGAATCGACGGACTTTAAGAAAGTATTGAACAAATCGAACCATTAATAACGTATACCTCAGAAATCGTTATGGTAAAAAAAACAGTTATTTGAAATAAATTGTCGTTTCAAAGAGATGTAAGTACATATTTTCTGCAGTATTTCATCTATCCTTAGCGTTTACCAATTATACAGTATAATATAAAATTCCTTCCGAATGAAGAGGACTTCGCACACCGTTCCCAGAAAATTCAAGATATACATTTTATTTTAATATAAATAACTTTAGTAGGTATTTTCATCAAAATCGTTAGCCTTTTTTTGGAAAATCAAATATTTCGAAAATTGTGGCATGTAAAGACAGTTGGGGTGAGGGATTTTCTTGAAAAACTTCGTGTCGTATCTTTGAAAGAGGTTGAACTTAAATACTAGCTTTGATATTAACCTACTTTTTGTTTTTGAATGATGCTATTAACATACGATAGTTTTCTAAAAATGCTTTTTTGGAGGGTTCATGGGGCCTCAGAACATAATTTGTGGCGAAGTCTCGATAACGAATTTTTGGGTGGAATGCAATACTTCCCCTACTTACTACACGTAGTAGAGAAAGTAAAGACTTTAAGCATAAAGGAAAGCAGAGAATGCTAGCGGTAGTGAACACCGTTTGCAAAAGAACAAACAACTACATGATGCTATAAACTGGTCAAACTGGATTTAGTAAACCTCTCGAAGGGAGCACTGTAGCTCTCCTTGAGCGTATGCATCAGCTGATTACAAAATAATAATTTTATTAAATGTATAATAATTCTAAAAACGGTACGCAAAGAAAAAATTCGCCGGTAAGGCGAAATAAACATGTAGGAAAATCTAAAACTTCATACATCCTGTCAGGAAGTGAGCTTTCGATACCAATAAGGCCATGAGAGGCAGAGGTATTTACACTTAAATATAACAGTTTGAGGCCTAGTTCATGCCTGCATACAGTTGCCCACAAGTTGTCGCAGTAATCTGTTCGTGTTATCTTATTTTCTGAGCGCCTGTTATTGTTTTACTATTTTGAATTTTGGGTTCTTTGTCCTCCGGCTAGCTATTATTACTCAGTCAAGCAAATATCTCTGAGCAGGGCGTGTAAACGGAAAGGAGTTGTTACTAAAAGATAACACTGATAAAAGAATTTGGTTTTATACTTTTATTGCCGTCACACTTAATTAATAGTTCACATCAGTAATCTTTATACACGCCTGACTGAAACTGTTATATTTTCAAATGTAATTACTGCCGTAATAGTTGTCGCGTTCCTACTTCACATTTTGTAACTAACTTTACGACGCGAGAGATTCTGTAGAACTGCGTAATGTGTACCTTGCGAGAGATTGCTGAGAACTGCGTGATGTGTACCTCGTGAATGATTCTGTAGAACTGCGCGATACTTGCTTTTGGCTCAAGAATTTATACTCCCTCACCCCGATATGTCTAAAAATTATAATAGAGCTGCTATTGGTTACCAAATCGCGCCAACATTAGCGTCTATTTTGTCAGCCAATCACAATTACTAATACATATGCTCTAGGGAAAATATTCCCTCCATTTCTAAAGAAAGGCACGCTACCCTGACGTCATTTGTTTGTCTCGTAAACTCACCCCATCGCTTCATTGTTACCCACTCCTATTGTCAGTTTCAGTGAGGCCGTGTAAACTTATTTCCTAACAATGCTTATAGCTAACAAAGATCTAAAATCATTGACATACAATAATGTTAATTTACACTACAATCACTCTGGCATTCACAGTGTTGTGATATAAAATGCTGCCTCAGAGTAAGCAAACAAATGTGTGCAAACTATTTAAAATCTGTCTAAAACTGTTTGCGAACAGTATGCTGATGTTTGCAAACCAATGTATGTTATTTTCTATTCCTTCCGAGATGGAAAACAAATGAAATACCAATCGTAAACACACGTCTACTGTGGTAAGAATTTGACTGGAGTAATCATCACACAGCGGTGCACCAATGTTCACCGCAGTTTAGGTGACCGTGGTTACCCAGCAGGCGCTCACCTTGGGTGAGCGCACCGTTCATTGCAGGTAAACTCTACTGAATGGGTGCGAATGTACATCTTGTCATCTGTTTTTCACTTGTTCTACCTCTTTGCTGAAGCATATGCATGTAGTTCAGCGTGCAATGGCGGAAAGCAAAAGCAGACTAAAGAGTATCTACTGTTTATTAAATTTAACGTGAAATTCTTAAGAAAAGATAGAAAGTATAGAGATAGAAGCAATAACTTTAAGATGGACACGTAGGAAAAGTTGGCCTTACAACTGATTAGAAGAATATGCTGAACTTTATCGACCTTTCTCTTTCTTTCTTTCTTTTTTTCTCTTTCTTTCTTTCCACACTGACTACATTCCAGCTACCTTAGTCGATATTTATTTACTGAAAAAACAGGAATAAAAAAGAAAGAAAAAACATACACTCCCAAACAAAATTTGAACCCGAAAACCCTTGAGTGGGAAGCCCACACGCCACCCCGACACCACGATGACTACCTTGGATTATAGACTTCGGCACTGATCTCTTCAGGTTACCGGATTCCTATATCTGTGCAATTAAAGTACATAATATTCTTGAAAATGTATTAATTGCTCTAAATCCATTAATTACTCCTCTTATTACTGCCTTGTTTCTTGGAACTATGCTTCAACTGATATAATTATGTTATGTAACGCCGTGATTCTGTGAATTTTCGTTGCGTCTTGGGTCAGGATATTTAAGGCACCTGTCGCAGGAAAAAAGGTCTTAAGCATTAAAAAGGACAAAGTACATTAACCTAACTTTATCAGGATGTAATTCATTGGCGAAAATGGAGTGCATCTATTTGTTGGGAATTCTAACTTATATCGTTCCGCCATTTTAACATTTCAGCGCAAGAGTTGGAAATAATCGGCGAAAACCGGCCGTTCATGGCCGGTCAGATTTAACCGCGATAAAACCCTCGATAAACTTTTACCGGCGTCGATACACCACAAATGACCGTTCACCGCGGTAAAATCTTGGTCGAGAATGGTGCACAGGCCAAGTGACGTGCAGAATTAAGATTGTAAGAGCAGAACAAAGAAAATTTATACAATCCAAAGTGTGTCCCCACCCCCCAAAAAAACACATGAAGTTATGTACACGGAGACGAAAATTCAAGCATTGAAAAGTCAAGTTCGGCATGAACATAAGAAGTTAATAGATTCTCAACGCATGAGTTTTTCTCCATAAGGGCCACACTGGTTTGGATTTGAAAAGCTGTAAGTCTAGAGGGTGTAGGTTGACTGATAAATACGTCGACAACAATGACGTGAACTGTGTATTTATTTTCAGCAATATATGGTTGATACATTCCATCGGCAACGGTCCATATTTGAGAGCTATCATTTGAATCCGTACTTCAAAATCACTTGGTGTCACTCTGAACAAATTTTTAAAACCAACACCATCATGTAATTGTAAATCTTTTAACATATTTTCAGTATATTGTACATCTCGTTGGAATAATTTACGTCCACCAACGTCTTTTACTTTTCTGGAAAGATGAATTTCATATGTAAACATAAACACATGTTTACAACTAGGTTTGAATACTTTCAACATTAGTGCAAATGTAATGAGGCTCCACAACTTTTCGTAAGTGTTTAATGCATTTGTTTGAAAACACTTGTAGTACTGCTTGCGGACAATTGCACTCAAGTATGAGCGAGGCCTAAGATAGAATGTACTGTGACCACCTGTTGCAAAACTACTACCCAGTAGTTGTAGGATTCGAACAGGCACAAAGCAATCTCTGCAACAACAAAAAATGTAAGAAAATACATCACCATGTTTCATCTTCCATTTGTATTCATATAGATAAGTTATTTCTTCTCCAACAAACCCGTATTTCCAATTCAGAATACGATATCTCATCTCGAGTAGCGTCTCCTTAATTTAAATATGCTAAAGGACATTATCGTAGTCATTATTATCAGGACAGCTGTTGTATTATTCATGTAAGACTAGTACCATTTTATTCCTCTCGGAGCGCCAGTGCTGCAAAGTTAAGTCGAGTTGTGAATTTTTTATTTCTCACTCCTTGCATCCTGTACGTATCCGAAATCGATCAAGCAGTATACCCTTGAGCCGGCCACGGAACGTTCACAACAAAACAAAAAGTAAACCTACATACATAAAGGTATAACTTTTTTTTTGTAACAAGTTAGCTTGGAAGGAGGCTTTTTTTATTTCCTCAGAAGCAACAACTCCATTTGTAAGGGCTTTTCTTGACGTAATACTTCTTCAGTTCACAACTTCGTGCAAGTTTATATCCCGTCTTCGCTCTCAACTTCGGAAATTTATTAGAAATGATCGATTGCCAGTCAGAGTGGTCAGAATGGAAGTTAACGTGTACTTTTCAGATACTGTTCCCATTGAAAACACATAAAAACACCTAACAGGCTCCAAATCTCTTTCCCCCAGTCTGAGAGTTTGCGAATAATAAACGAAATTTCCATCGGAAGCTTTCGTAAAAGATCGTCGAACTCATTCTAAGAAAAATCAACATTTCATTATCAAATCTACTGTTACTTTGAGTAACGAATATTCTGGGCATATCTCTCTTCGACCGCAGTAATTTAGAATCGTAGCTTATTCATGCATTGTAAGTTATTAGACCAGAGGCGAGTGGCGGAAGATTCCGTTCTTTGAATTCTTCGCTGTCTTTCATGGATATCTTACAAGGGCCGTTCTAAACGTTGATGCTCTGACCAAGAAAATACATTATTTAACAGAAATGCATTTTATTTTTCAACATAGTCACCTTGTAAGTCAATTCACTTAATCCAACGACTTTCCAACTTCTCAGTATCCTCAGTAACACAGGATTCGTCCAACTGTGCAAAATAATCATGTCTCAGTTTTAGTCTCAACATTTGATGTGAGTCTTCATCCACCCAACCTTTTATTTAAGTTTCGGAACAAAAAAAATCTGATGTGTTACACTCACATGACTTTCTCTACTCTTGTACAATCTATTTTTACAAACGCCTATTCTCCATATGCTTCATGTTAATCGAGATATCGAGATGTCAATCTTATTGGTAATTTTCTTGTAGATGCAAGGGGAATATGGTAGCTTTTAAGCGATAGTCAAATATTTTAACGCTGGTTGCTATGTAGCGCATTCCATTCTCTTTGCATGTCCAGGACATAAAAAAATGAATAACGAATTTGAGAAAAAGTATAAGTATTGGAAAATTTAAGGAAATAACAAGCAATATCTCGAAAACGGTTCACTCAACAAAAGAAATGTATATGACATAAGTTGTGTATTTTAACGCGATCTACATTTTTTGTGTAGTAAAATTTTGTCTATCTCTTATGGTTTACCAGTTATGCAAAAGTCGTTCACAATGAAGAATACTTTTGGAGACATTCCCAGAAAATTCGAGATATACATTTCATTTCTCATGACATTATCTTAAACATATGTTATTTTAATCAAAATCGTTAGAGCCATTTTTGAGAAAATTAAAATTTTCGAAAAATGTTCCATGTAAAGGGTAGCTGGGGTGGGGGGATTTTCTTGAAAACCTTCGTGTCGCATCTCTGGAAGATACTGAACCTAAATACCTAGTTTGGTGTTTATCCGACTGTTCGTTTTTGAGTTATGCTGTTCACAGACACACACACACACACACACACAGACACACACACGGACATGTTTCCAAAAATGCTTTTTTTGTATTCAGGAGGTCTCAAAACATGTATTCCCGGTGAAATCTCGGTATCGAATTTTTGGGTGGAATGCAATACTTCCCCTACTTACTATACGTAGTAGAGAAAGTAATAATAGCTGGGAGCCAAATGCTGCGAACATAGCGGATATATCAGTACTTGTATGCGAAGGTCATACAGTTTCGAACAACCCCAGAGGTGAGCGAAGGGGCATTACCGCGATTAAAGAGAATTTCTTTATCATTTCTTCAATTGTCTGTTAGTGAAGCGTTGGTTCTACCCTTCTGGAGGTAGTCTTTGAACACCATGCCATGAGAATCCTAGAAAACTGTAGCCATGATATTTCCTGCAGATGGAAACGCTTTTGCTTTCTTTGGTACATTTCACATATTGCCAACCATACTGTAGCGGGCCGTCAGGAAGTAGATCCACGGGCGGAAGTTTGCAACAGATTAGTTAACTTTTGAAAAGAGTTGTAATGAGGATAGCACCGACTTTGAGAACATCAGAGTGCTGAATCGTCGCCTGAAATCATATTTATTGACCGCAAATGTAAGTCATCTCTCTCAATTCTTTTCGAGAACGCAGAGATCACTTCTGTCAAGGACTGCGGGCCCCACACTAATGAGTTAACATTAACCCTGTGTACCGGCAAGATCACCGAGAGCTTTACGGTAAGAAAAGTGTAGATACAGTTAAGTTTTTGCACGCATGATCTCTACACCAAGGGGCTCCAACGCTATTTTAAATTATTTGAGAATATAGTCATTAGTTTTTATATAACTCACATGTAATCAGCGTACTATAGTGTGGTCGACCAAAAAGGCAATTTGAATACAACAATAACGATTGTGTGTTATGAGCTCAAAGGTTCAAATACAGGTATAATGTTTCAACTTCTTTGTCCTTTTCTTCAGGATGTTCTAAGACGTTTGTGACAATAATCCTCAGGGGTCAGCGGCGCTATAGGCTACAACGGGGCACTCTAAATCGGGACAGGAGGAGAAGAAACACAAATTTTATTACCTATAAACTTACATTTCACCACCCCAAAGAGCTTTAACAGTATCAAACAGCTCCTCCCTTTTGAGCTGTTGAGAGGTGGAGTTGTGCAAGTAATTTTCTCGTAAGTTTACGGAAGAATGGGTATTTTGTTTCAGCTTATGACAAGTGTTGCATGGAAAATCTCAAATAGGATGCTTTTATTGAAATAAAATTGAGTAAATGAGAGGAACTCGAAACAGCGAGCATTACCTTATACCTCAGATGCCGCAGAATAATTCAATTTTGCTCTTGATTAGCGCTGTTGTCAACTGGCCGTCATAGTAGCACAACGTTTCGTTTTATCTATCAAGGCAGTTCACCTAGAAGTATTGCAATATTGTATAAATCTCGTGTATGTCTTTTGTGACATACCGCTTCACATCTCAATTGCAGATTTCTCTGAAATATATGCCAGAAATCTGCAATATCTCGTAACTATCCACTGCACCAATGGGTTAAGGCACGGAAGGGGAGGCCTACGGCTCAAACCCGCCAAAACCTTCCTATCTATTTAGTTTTCTTTTTCTGTTTTTCAGGTTTTCCAGTAAATGTCGGGAGATACCCAAAAGTTAAGTCTAAAACGTTTCCTTCCCAACTTTCCTTTTCCAATTATCATTTCATTTCGTGTATCAACAGTGTCACCGACTGTGGTTCCATACGAAGTAAGAGCAAGCGTTAAACTACTTCTTCAACAGATTACTCTCCCCTTTGTAGGCTTACACCTCTAAGGACCTGCAAGCCAATGCCGTGGGTCAGTAGCCTGTCGAGGAGCAAGGCAAATACCAAGGCATATCCATGGTGGGTTATTGACCCAATGCCTATATGATGGTGAAGAAGAAGGGAATGAAATGTAGTGATGAAAGAGATGATATGAAAATTCGCGGATGAAGTTATTCAACCCAGCATTCGCATAACGATCGAATACGCGCCAAAGACGTTACTGCCTACTCGGGCGTTAAACACTATACAAACACTGTCGATTGCGAAAATAAATTAGTGCTATCTCCACATTTTCCGTTACAACTATGTCTGTTTAGCGTAATTTAAAATAATTTCTAGCCAATATTTATAGTGCGGATAAATGATATGACGGGGTATTATGGTTACATAAGTAAAGCTGTATGAGCGTTACATATTCATTTTGAAAAGTATATGAACTATTTTCTCAGGAAATATCCATTCTATAACTTAGAACATGACACTGTCCGTTAATCTGTATCTATTGTACTTTAGAAAACCTCAAAGTAATGTTGTACAAATTTGAACATGAGCAAACATTTAAACCCATATTTAGGCTGTTTTCTAAAATAAATACTCTGTTTACATCAGAGCAGTAGACCTGATTACCATCTTAATTGCCAGATGGAAGGGTTAGAATCGTCATTCTCTTAAGCCTTCCTATTATAAATAAGAGTGACAAATTTTACTATCCAGTCTATCCTTTATTTCAGCAGAATAAAAAGATTTTCCGCACTTTTAATTGCGGAAAACAAGCTTTGTTGAAATATAAGATAGCAACTAATTTTTGTTATCCCGGCTCTTTTTTATGGGCCACGTTTCGCCAGAATTTAGGATTTCGGTTTTGCAAAAACTGTAATTTACCTGATATTATGACGTCGCAACAGGGCTGAATTATTGGCCACACGCACGCCTCACCCGGCTTTGACATCTCTTTTGTTTGCTCGCTATAAACACAATTGTCAGTATTGTATACCCTTTTTATTTCATCTTATATTTAAATAAAATAATATTTACTCGTTTAGTAAATGTTTAAATAAAATAATTTACTTAGTTTTATTGTTTTGGATTTATTTATTCTCACTTGGTACTTCGATAGGCATCCGAACATTTTTAAAGCACTGCACTTATTTGGTTTTTAACTTAAGTTTTTAATAAATAAACGTTTAAGTTAAAACATGCATTTGTTTAATTTTTCATCCACTTTAGTTGATTAAACCTTTTAAACGTTTCGCTGAAAAGACACAAAGAAATTAAGAATTAAAACTACTAGCAAAGTTAATATCATTGCATAATACAGTAACAACTTCGTTACGGAGATAGAGTTTTCTATTCACCTGAAAGGGAAGCACGCTGTTATCAAATCTCGTATTTTGAAATAGGTTCTACAAATCTATGTAGGATAGGAAGAGTGTGTTTCCAAGGGTTTTAAATGCACTCATCTAGATATATATCTGGTTTAGAATATGAATTACAGGTGAACCGACGGATAACTTAATTTGAATTTTTCAAAACTGTTAATGCAGAAAACATGGACAAAGAATTCCTTCAAATCTGTTGAAAACCGCCTAGGTGAGGTAATGGTAAAAGTACGAACTAACGGGGGGGGGGGGGGGGAGAGCTAAAGCCGGCGCAGAGCACCGCACGCAGGCCAGTCGGCCCTTTGTGCTTCTACCAGTGAGCACCAGAAGGGAGGGATGAGGGGAGAGACCGGAAGGTCGACAAGATCCGGATGACAACGGGAACAAGCATTAACGAGGTCCATGATGTTTTCAGATTGAACGCATTCGATGCCACCCGTTCCAACCCACAAGCCATCAAACCTCCGGCAGCCCCTCGTGGCGGAGCCCAGGAGAGACCTGAAAAGCCCCCGCAGCAGCATCTCTACAGACCGCCCAGCCGCAACCCTCGAACACCGTCGCTTGATCCTACAAACCTGCTATAGATGGCAAGGAAGATTATGGATACAGGAGTTGACAGGAAGGAGAATCGTGGTAGAAGATTAACTACTCTAGAATTCGTCTGCCGAACCGGGAAAATCACTAAAAACCCATGGGCCAGAGTGAGCCGTCTCCGGGGATCGAACCCGGAACCTCCCGAATGCGGGCCACAGGCTTGCCGCTCTGTCTAGGTGCTGTAAGTTAACAGGTGAGATTGGATGAAAGTCAAAGAAGAAGATTTTGTAATATTTGCCATAACAAATGCAGCTATCACAATCCCATAGCCCCATACAAACAGTATACCTAAGCATTACCCTTAAAACTATGCCGCGTTCTTTCCCCGAATTCTCCCAAAACAACACAAGATTCTCAGACCGGGCTTAGGCATTATGCCATGCAGTCTCTACCACATGCCCTACGTCAGCAAAGCTGTAGGATTTAAAATGCGCTGCTAATGAAAAATCCGCAACACTGAAGCAGATCCGGATACCTCGAAGAAAAGAGATGGACAACGTTCTCTTTCCCCTGAACCATGATCCGGACTCGTTCTTGCGTCGGGTTAAGTTACTGCCATTCACAGTACAAGGCTTTTGTGCAGCGCTGGCAATTGAAGTACCTTCCTCGCGAAACAACTGCTGCTATTTCTATGCTAATTCAGACATGTCACTGCACTGCGGTGCACTTCACAAATGACCGAAATTTGATAAAAGTAATCGTAACCTAGAATACTCTAACTTGAATTTCTTCTACTCCTCTTTCCATTTCCTTTTTACTACTGGGTAAAATCACTGTGCCCTTGGCACAAACCAGTTTTATCATATTTTTCCACATCTCCTTTCTGGTAAACACTTCTTTCTTGTATTGCATTTATTATTACAAGCCTACCGCTTATGCGAATTAGAGAGAGTACTATTTTCGGCCCAAAATTCGATGTATAGTTTAAAGCGAAAATACACGCTCAGTATAAAAAATTCCGATGTGATACATTCACATGATTTTCTATTGTTATTAGTAGGGTGGGTGTACAAACTATTATTACTAAAGTTCATTTTTCTATCTCCTGCATTTTAATCCAAATAACCTTTGAAGAAATAGCTAAACTACACATTTCGTTACAGATACAAAGAGAACAGCGATAATCAAATGTTTAAGAACTGGACACTGTAGACACACTGTATCAACGGAATCCCGAGAAACAACTGCATGTTGACAGGATTTTCAAAGAATGGCTGAATGTTGAACAATTCGAACCATTAATAACGAACGGATACCTGACTGATACCACAAAAAATTATTTGAAATTAATTCTGTGATATAAATATACTACATTTCTTGTGTAGTACATTTTCATATATCGCTTAACATTTACCAGTTATCCTTCCGAATAAAGAGCACTTAAAAAACTATTCCCAAAAAACTTAAGACATGTATTTTAGTTCTGTCGTGTAAATATATTTAATATGTGTTACTTTAATCAAAATCGTTAGAGCCAATTTTTGGAAAATAAAACATTTCGAAAAGCCTTCCATGTAAAAGATTGGGGGAGGGGCGGAATTTTCTTGAAAACTTTTGTGTTGCATCTTTGGAAGGCACTGAACCTAAATACCAAGTTTGGTGCTGATCTGATTTTTCGTTTTTGAGTTATGCTGTTCACAGACATACACACACACACATAGACACACAGACACATAGAGTGACGTTTTTCTAAAAATGTTTTTTTTATTGAGGAGCCTCAAAACATGTATTTCCGGTGAAATCTCGGTACCGAATTTTTGGGTAGAATGCAATAGCTTCTCTGGCTACTAGATGTGTGGTAGAAAAAGTAAACAACAAAAAACTTATGTGATACATCCACACGAATTTGTCTACGCTGTATGGCTTTATAAATTATTCTTTCCAAACTTCATTTCAATTTAATCGAGACAAACGTTTCATAAATAGCTGCAATACTCATTTCATTATAGATACAAAGGGAATATCCATAGTCAAATGGATCTACATTTTTAGTGTAGTACGTTTTCGTCTGTGGCTTAACGTTTACCGGTTATACAAGATTATACAAAATTCATTCCGAATGCATGGACTTCATGGGCTATTCCCAGAAAATTTAAGATGTAAATTTTATTTGTAATACAAATATCTTTAATGTATGTTCTTTTAATCAAAATCGTTGCCGCTGTTCTTGAGAAAATAAAACATCGAAAAATGTTCCATGTAAAGGGTAGTTTGGGGTGGGGAGATTTTCTTGTAAATCTTCTTGTGGCATCTTCGCAAGGTACTGAACCTAAATACCAAGTTTGGTATTTATTCTAATTTTCGTTTTTCAGTTAATCTGTTCACAGCCACACACACACGGACCTTTTTCTAAAAATCCTTTTTTAATTAAAGGGGCGTCAAAACATGTTTTTCGGTGAAATCTTGGTATCGAATATTTGAGCGGAGTGCAATACCTTCTCTGTCTACCATGTGCATTGTAGAATAAGAAATAAAACAAAACTAAATAATTGAGGTCTGAACAGCGTAACTCAAGAGCGAAAATTTGGATAAATACTACATTTTATAATATCTATATTCATATGAGGTACATTTTACATGCAATACACAGGTTTTAAAACATAATACCACCTCAAGCAACCGTTATAAGTAAAGCGTTGCGGCGTTTCAATTTTCTAAATTCTTGTAACAATTCTGACTAAGATGACAGAAAAATTCAATGCCTTAGCCGGGATTTGAACCACGGATCTCGCGGCCTCCGTCCGGCTGCTCTAACCACTGAGCTACCATGGCAACATGCCGGCACGCCATTAAATTCTCCAGCTGACTCGAGTCCATTAATTGACCTAATAGTGGTTGAAACTATGAAGCCCGGGACTTAAGTCCTTACAAAGAATGTAAGTCGCCATTGGGGTATGACATCTCAATACAATTTGAGATGTCCTTGTGGTTTACCGCGAAAAAATTCGAGTCAGCTGGAGAATTTAATGCGTGCCGGCATGTTGCCATGGTAACTCAGTGGTTAGAGCAACCGGACGGAGACCGCGAGATCCGTGGTTCAAATCCGGGCTATGGCATTGAATTTTTCAGTCATCTGATTCTACCTTTGCAACCCTGTCCAACACACGGCTTGTGTGAAAGAACAATTAATTCAATTAATTCCAATTCTGACTAAAGTAGGAATTGTGTTTAACATACTTCAATGATAACAAATTATATAACTTTAATATCCCGAACAGTCTCTGAAATTCTCTTCATTCTAATTGAACTTTATGCAGTTACAAAACCTTAAGAGGGGCTTATCGGTAACTTATAAAATAATTCATGTCTGTAAAATTTTCCATCGCATTAAACATTTTTAAAATATTCGTTATTGTTGGCTATAATCATCTGGTTAATTTTGTATTCCAGCCAAAAAATTGTTATCGAGATTTCACGAGAAATACTGGTTTTGAGTTTTCCCGAATAATAAAAAGAAGCAACTTTACAAGAAGGCCAGCGCGCTCGAGTGTTTGAATAGCATAACTCAAAAGCGAAATGAATAACAAATAAATAACAAATTTCGCGGTTTTAAGTGCAACCAAACCCTTGTTGTCTTTTATGTTCTCAAAAATAGCTCTTACGGTTTCGATTAAAGTATGATGAGTTTAAGATATTTGCACAGTAATTAAAATTTTCTGGAAATAACCTCTAAATTCCTTCTTATTCTGAATGAATGTTGTATACTTTTATATAATTACCGTGCGAGATGGCTTAGGGGACAACGTCTCTGGCCCGCATTCGGCAGGTCCTGGGTTCGATTCTCGCGACCAACCTTCATGACCCATGTTTTTTTTTCGGTTACCGCGGGCCGCTAGGCGAATGCTGAGAAGGATCATTCAGTCCCCCGAAATTCCTGTCTCTCCATTTCACCTCCATTCGAATTTCACTTCAACTTTCATTCACTTGTTTTTTTCAGGGTTGCAGGTGTCGGCGGGAGGTATCGGCATAGAAGGGGAAAATGATTATCTATGGAAACCTTCGTCCCTCGGATTGGGAAGGTCTCTGGATCCCAGGCCCCCCAGGAGATGTGTAAGTCCCATAGGAGGGAGAGGACTCGGGTGGTTCAGCGCCCAACCGGCCCACCTCTGTCCCTCTCAACTCATCCCTCCCTCACAGGGGCATCCCGCCCGGGGAATAGGCACAAAAGATCTTCTTAGGTCGAGGTGCTGAGTCCCCTTTTGCTTAGAATCCTAAGCCTAATCCTTTGTATAATTAGTGCACTGTAAGAGACAGACAAAACCTACTACACAAGAAAATAGCAATGCAAACATTTAATTTATATCAAACTTATGTTTCTGTAATATTTCCGGCATATTGTTTTTATTGGTTTTATTGTTCAAATACTTTATATTTTGAAGTGATGTCACCATTCGTTTGTTCCTCGTGGTTATGCAAATACTTGACTAGCGCTTCTATATCTTGTATCCTCCACTTCTGTATACGTTTATCTCGATTAAAAGAAGTAGATAGTAAAGGTCTTGTAAGAATAGTTTGTAGAAGAATGGGTAGAGAACGTCATGTGAATTTCTTACGCCAGAACTCATGTAAAGAGTAGCTCATGCTGCATATACCATTTTCAAATAGCTTTATGTGTGTGGTGTTTAGAGTAAATGCTAAATTGTATGGTGCGAGTGCTACACATTAGGTTTCCTTCTTTCGCGAAATACATATTTATAAATGAGATGGATTAAACTGAATGAAAGCTTATTATGAGAAAGCCAGGTAGATTGTGAAGTCAAATAACGTAAGGTAGATGTTCAAGATGTACATATTGCAGAGGGGATCCCCGAAACTGGGACAGAGCACCACAAGTAGGTCCCAACGGCTACTTTTGCTACTAACGTGACCATTAGGAGAAGATCCAACGGTGAACCAGATCCGGATGACGATGAGTGCAAGCATGGACTGAGTCCCTAACGTTTCTATACATTACGCATTCGCCGCTGACGTCATCCATGAGCCCCTAACCCCCGGTGACCCCTGGTGGGGTCGACTTCGGAGGCGGTTCCCGATTGGACGGTTCCGACCGTTGCAAAGGAAGAAACCTGCAAAAAGGCACATATCCACCGCCCAACCGCAACTCGCCGAACGCCGTCGCCTTGTCCTACAACCCTAAAACAGATGACAATGAAGAAGTTGATGGGTACAGAAATAAGTGCCAGGAAAGTCGTATAGAAGAGGAACCATTCCAGCATTCGCCTACCGACCCGGTGAAAACACAAAAAAAACAATGGGATCGAAACTGGGACCTCTCGAATTCGAGTCGCACACCTTCCTGCGGTGCCACCTCGCTCGGTATGTTCATGGGATACTTAATGTATAACAATTTAGCTGGAATATTCTGAGACCACGGTACACATACCTCCGAGAGATTGTGTGAAGCATACTATTACGTTCTGAGGTTTGACCGCAAGGGGAAAACTGTCATCAAGGTTTAATGTTACCTAGCAGTGACTCGTTCAATAGACACAACGGTATAACATTCCATGAAAGGCACAGGAGAACTTCTTGCTTTGACCAACCACAATCAATGCCAATAAATTAAGTGTTCTGTACTTGACAGCGCAATATTCAGAAACTCTTGACATTGGTCAGGGCTTGATCAAGCTTGAGCAATGGCTACTTATTGAGCCAGTATTTTGCATAACCCAAGTGTACCGACTGCAGGAAAAATATCAAACTAAATAGTGTTCGCTATTATTATTATTTATTATTACTATTATTATTAGGTTTACAATCCTATTTTACATAAAGTATATTAGGGTTATAGCAAAATTATACACAGGTTTATGTTAGAGTTTACACAAACTCAAAAGTTAACAATAGATGATCTACATGTGCAATTTTTTACATTTACGATTTCCAATAAACAATATTTGTCTGATTTTTCGTTTTTGAATTATGCTGTTCACAGAAACACAAAACCTTTTTTTCTAAAAATCCTTTTTACTTTCTCTACTACGTATAGTAAGTGGGGGGGAGTATTGCATTCCACCAAAAAATTCGACTGAGATTTCACCAGATATACATGTTTTGAGGCCTCCTGAATCCCAAAAAAGTATTTTTGGAATCATGTTCGTGTGTGTGTCTGTGAGTCTGTGAAGAGCATAACTCAGATAAGAACAATCGGATAAACACCAAACTTGGTATTTAGGTTCAGTATCTTCCAGAGATGCGACACGAAGGTTTTCAAGAACATCTCCCCACCCCAGATTACCCTTTACATGGAACATTTTTCGAAAATTTTAATTTTTTCAAAAATGGCTCTAACGATTTTGATTAAAATGTCATATATTTAAGATACTTTCATGAGAAATAAAATCTGTATCTTGAATTTTCTGGGAATGTCTCCAAAATTATTCTTCATTTTGAACGACTTTTGCATAACTGCCAAACCATAAGAGATAGGCAAATTTTACTACACAAAAAATGTAGATCGCGTTAAAATACACAATTTATGTCATATACATTTTTTGTTGTTGAGTGAACCATTTTCGAGACATTACTTGTTATTCCCTTAAATTTTCCTACTTATACTTGTTCTCAAATGGGAATTCGTTATTCATATTTTTTGTGCTGGTAATGCAAAGAGAATGGAATACTCCACATAGCAAACAGCTCTTAAAATATTTGACTATCGCTTAAAGCCTACCAATTCCCCTTGCATCTACAAGAAAATTGGCAATAAGATTAACATCTCGATATCTTGATTAACATGAAGCATATGGAGAATAAGCGTTTGTAAAACTAGTTTGTACATGAGTAGAGTCATGTGAGTGTAACACATCAGATTTTTTTTTAATTCGGGAGATCCAAAACATGTATTTCCGGTGAAATCTAGATATAGAATTTTTGGGTGGAATACAATACTTCCCCTACTTACTATACGTGGTAGAGCAAGTAAAAAGAACTCAACCGTTCTTATGTTTTCTTCTAGTACCCAAAGCGAGATACTTTTATAATGCAACAAGCGCCATTGAACCAGAAAGCGAATTGACATTGTTGCTAAAGGCAGGATCACGAATATACCTTTACATTTTTTTTTACCCCCGACGTTAACAACTAATGGCTCATGTTGCAGGTTTACCACGTTGGCATGTCGAGGATCACCCTATAAGTGTTATAATAGAAAGCGACGGCAGGAATACAATGTCACAATTAATTTGAAGCTGATAGCCCATTGACAGCCTAATCAACCCTCATCATATATCAATAAACGAAGGGGCATGTAACTCTGTTTAATTTTGCAGAACGTCAACTGGACATCGCGATGTGACAAACAGCACACTGACCCAGCTGCAATGGAGGTCATGTAGCAGCTGACCTCACCCCCGCGACCCATGAACTATTCGGGTCCTCATTCTATCATAATAATTCCGGTCGTCTGGGAAATGAAGCCCTTGTATCAGGTAGCTAGTGTTTGTTTACTGTAGTAACCTGCTAAAGTTTCAATGTCATCGATACTGCTGTTCATTTACAGAGCTGCACAGGAAACCTGCAACAGCAAATAAATATTACACTAATCCGTCTAGTGTGACATAGCCTTTACAACGATTGTAAACAATTTCACAAATAAAAACAACTGGAATGTAAAGTACTGATAATGTACTGTAAATACGGTGGTAATGCACAATGACCGAGCGGGATGGCTCAAAGTCTATGGCCCGCATTCGGGATGTCCCGGGTTCAAATCCTGTGGGCCGACCAATCTGTCTGAGGTTGTTTCGTGGTTGTTCTCAGTCGCCAAGGTAAATACCGGATTGGATATTTAATACCACGACCCAAAGTTTCACCTTAAGTCTAAAACAATATAAGTGAAAAATAAATGGTTATACCGAATGCTATGCCATTTATCCGCAGACAATGTAAGCAGTTAGACTGGAGGCTCCCTAACGTCATCTGCAGGGCACGAAGCAGAAGATCCGGCTGCCATGCACTGGCGGTCTCTGTGGGCACGTGACGAATCAAGACGGCATTTTCCAGGGATGAGACCTAGAAGGCTAACTGTCCGCCTTTCTGTGTGGGGTCGGCGATTAGACTGGACGGCACCATAACGCCATCTGCACGGCATGAAGCAGGTGGTTATGGGGATGAGACCTAGAAGGCTAACCGTCCGCCTTTATATGGGGGCGGCGGTTGGACTGGACGGTACCCTAATGTGGCCAGCACAGCCCGAAGCAGAAGATTCGGTAGGTGTGCGTTAGGATCCCTGTGACACGTGACGGCACGAGTGGTTACAGGGATGAGACCTAGAAGGCTAACTGTCCATCACATATTGTTCTAAGAGTTATCCACCAACAGATCCGTCGCGATATGACCAGGGTGTTAAAGCGACGTAAAATAAAATAGAGTAAAAAAAACATGCACAATGAAACGTTTCGCTGTAAACACACTATCTTCAGTAATATCACGAGGCTGAAAGTTTTTGGTAATTTAATCGACGTTAACGAATGCTCTTTCCCATGATATTTATTTCGGAACCAAGGATCAAGAAATAAGTATTACTTTATGAAAACAAGCACGAGTTTAAAAGCTCAGTTAAATTATCTAAAAAAAATTAAAATTATAAGATAGAGGGGTATTGAGTCAGATAATTATAATGCAAGAACGATGCCAGTTTTTGGACTTTTAAGTTTTTTAATTTTTATTATAATTCCTGAAGGATGCGGCGATAATTCTGATGGTCAGAAAAGAAATAGTTAAATATCACTTATTAATATATTATCAGATGTTAATTAAAATCAAAATTGATCAAATTCCAGAGGGTTGGAATTATCAAATTGAAATTAGCCCCATTAGAAAGTCCGTAGAAAACTACCACAATGTTAGAAACCATGCATATATTAATTAATAAATGAGCCCGTAATCATGCAGTGTTACTTGCAAGTTTTCCGCAAAAAATAAAGTTAGGCGATCTTTCGTGTCTTTGTTATATTTCAAACCGGTAGCGTGTGTGACGCGTAGTCTATTGTGTACAGTTAGGAGTTTCGGCGAAGGGCTGGGTAATACACAGCGCCTTTTAAAAGGCAGTTAAAAATACAAAAGGTTTGAAGTAACCAATGAGAAATCACAAAAAAATAGCGGAAAGGAAAATAACCAATGGGAAGACGATAAAGATTGGCGACGTGTGGAAATCACGTAGGTTTGCTGCTAGTGGGGAGATGAAAATTTCAGTACAGTGGTTGCAGTTGAGTTCGACGTCTAAATCTATGTGTAACAAGTCGAGTCCCGTGGCGCTCAGAAATTATGTAACAGTTACGCTTCGCGAGACGAGAGTTTAATTCCTCGCAGTCTATATCAATGATAGAAAATAATGACACATAGCAAAGTATTGTAATCTATAAGCAGTTAAATAAGCGAAGTACGAAGTGTGTGACTAATTCTGGCGATGAAAAGAAGACAAGTGATAGATCATAAATCGCCGCGCGAGAACCAAGTTAATGTACACGAGTATGTCGGGGAAGTATAAACAAAAGAACGGCAGATTAGCAAAGGGAATATTTTTAGTGCGGCATAATAAACTTGCAAGTGGCATAGTGATTCTGATAGCACAATTGAAAGTGAATTATCGTGTTTTTCCTTTGGTGCACCATATACCTGTATCCCGTATTCTTGGAGATTACCCACAATTACTTTTCATAGCCGAGAAGAGAAGGGCCGACCCTGAGATTCAACCTGGACCCTACAACTACGACGACTCTGAAGAACCGGGCACAATGACAACATCATCGGAGATATAAAAAAAAAGCACCCACTTCACCATAGTCGAAGAACAAAACGCTACAAGGATTATTCTCTAGCATCGCCATGTATCATGTATATGTTACGTCGGATTTCGAATTTTTTCTCGCTCTAGGAACGAGTGCCTGTTAAATAAAATTGTAGACTTCCACGGCCGTTGTCCATATTAACTTGACTGTCTTCCGGTGAATTAACGCTGAATTAGTATTAACACTGAAGTGATTATAATACGAGAACAATACCATCTTTTGTACTATTAGTAATATCCCTGAAATGATTATAATACGAGAACGATGCTATCTTTTTTACTATTGGTATTAACGCTGAAGTGATTACAATGTGAGAACAATGTCATCTTTTTTACTGTTAGTAATATCATTGAAGTAATTACAATGCGAGAACGATGTCATATTTTTTACTATTAGTAATATCGCTGAAGTGATTACAATGAGAGAACAATGTCATCTTTTTTACTATCAGTAATATCGCTGAAGTGATTACAATGCGACAACGATACTATTTTTGTACTATTAATAGTATCGCTTAAGTAATTACAATGCGAGAAGTATGTCATCCTTTTTACTATTAGCAATATCGCTGAAGTGATTATAATGCGAGAACGATACCATTTTTGTATTACTAGTAATATCGCTGAAGTGATTATAATGCGAGAACGATACCATTTTTGTATTATAAGTAATATCGCTGAAGTGATTATAATGCGAGAACGATAACATTTTTGTGCTATTAATAATATCGCTGAAGTGATTATAATGCGAGAACGATACCATTTTTGTACTATTAGTATTAACGCTGAAGTGACTACAATGTAAGCAATGCAGGAACCCTATCATTTTTGTACTTTTAATATTATCTGTATAGTGGATTTATTTTTCAACTCGTAATTTGCACTATTACATTTTTACAGTTTATGCTATCCGTCAATAGTGAACAGAAAAATGTATCGGAATAGGCTTCTTAGATCCCATGTCAAATATCAGCAGATATTATTGAGAAAAATGAATGTAGGAGAAAAAGACTATTAGTTATTAGTTTCTAAGCACCATGTTTTAAAACTTTAGATTAAGTTCCTTTTGATTGGTGAATAAGTAGGGACCCCGACTTTTCGCGAGTAGTTAATTCGCGAAATTGGCCGAAAATTAACAATAAGGAAAACCTTTAATCAATTATTTTTAAATTCCACATATATATCCATTCTGAGTCGCGAAATAACGCGACATTAGTTCTATATCGCGAAAACGCGAAATAACACCGTTATGAAAAAAAGTATGCAAAATAACCCCAAAAAAATTTCTCTCTCTCTCTCTCTCTCCTTTTTTTGGCGTTTGTCTCTCCTTTTCACATAAACAATCAGATATTTGACTTATCAATCATTTACGGATACGTGTATTGTCATTCGCTACGGCCATGCTGCACGGTGTTGTGTGCTGCACGGCACAGAACACCAAACTGCACTGTGATTTAACCAGAGCTTCGGCAAACATCGGTACTGTTTCAACTACCCCGTCCCCTTCACTCTTCACCTAAAGCATGCACAACAAAAGGAATGCCATGTTTATCGGAACTCGGCAACACCGCATCAGTGACGGATTTCTCATTTCACTCAAATTATTCTTGGGATTTAAATGACAATACTACCTGCAATTCTTCTCTAATGCCGTTTTTTAACGATTCGTGCTTGCATCGCCCCATTTCATGCCGGCTGGAAAAGACCGTCGCAAAAGTATCGTTAAATAAAGCATGAATTTCTAAGTCTGGTTTAAGTCAATTCTGACAGTAGACAGCCTCTTCTACCAATCACTGTCTCCGTTTCCTGTTCCCCTCGCAAGAAAATTGTTGCTGTCTCGCGACGTTGCCATAATGTGAACGCGTGTCTAGGTATATTTTGTGTCCGCTATACTGAAAGATTCGTTTGGAGTCAAGTTATATTTTTTAAATTACGTTACAATTTAGCGCAAGGAGTCTGTTTACCTTCTGCTCTGAAAAAGAAAAGGAATTATGCCGATGGAGCCACGTTTCAAATTAAGCTAGCGCATGCACAATTCAGCTGACGGTGGAGTTGGCAACATGCCGTTCGCGCGCCGTACAGACAGCATGTGCAAGACGTTGCCAGGTCAGTTTAGTTTTGCGGCACGCGGGAATTCAAACCGATTCCACAGTAGTATTTCAATGCGGTCTCAAAATACAAAAAAAACTGCCAGGTATCTTTCCTTCTTGAACACTGCAAAGACACCATTTGCCTTATTGAAGTGCTTGAGGGATCTAAATATCCATTTGTTCATAAACTATATAGCAAACTTAAAGATATATCAAATGGCTTCACAATAGTAGCTGAGGGCTCGTTTGGAGAGAAAACTTCAAGTCTTCTTCAGAGACTGCCAACCCTCAAGAAGTCTTATGTTATCAGTCAGTTCAAGCAATTGGGCATAAAGTCAGTTACCAAGCTGAATTCCTTAATGTCAGCTGATCCAGCTGCTGATATTATTCATTCTGCAGGTAAATTGTTTGATGTACGAAAAATAGTATCAAATGAGGCATCTACTGAATAGAAAAAGCAAGAAGAATGCTACCTTTTCTGCGAGACTTGCCAGAGAAGACATTCAAGGAGGGATATGCTGCTCTGAAGAACATAGTGTGTGAGAAATTAGATGATGCTGCTGAAGTGAACATACTGGATTTACTTTCTGGACTTCAATATGACCACTTGTGTTTCAGTGAGAAGTGTATGAAACTATTGTGGGTACCCATGTCCAATGTGGACAGTGAAGGACTTTTCTCTGCATATGGGAACATCATGACAAACTTAGAACAAATCTTAAGCCAGAGAACACCGAACTTATGGTGGCTTTGTCTCTAACAAAGTAAATCAGTCGAAATGTATACTATGTAAATATTTTCATGCTCCTCTTTTTTAAGTTACATGTAAGGTGCCCTTTGTTCCACAGTAAAATAGTTTAAACTGCGTTTTTGTTTTTTCCCTTTTTGCACGAAATAACACCGTTAAGCAGTTTTATTTACCGCCCAAACACCGCTCACTATAATATTTTACACCGATATTACATTATTTTATTTACCGACAATCTGGGGTCCCTATGAATAAGGCATACATGAGACGGTACATTGGTTGAAATGCGCTCGCCTGTAATTATCAAAAAAATCGTTAACGTTTCAGAGGTAAAAACAACATGTCTTACCGTATGTGATTGTAACTTCTCAGTTAGACTCTTGGTATTCGTAACGGTCGTATGGGATTGGTTTTGGGGACAAATGTCAAAGGTACTGCAAGAATGAACGCACCTCATCTTGCCAATTTGGCATGTTGTAAATTGAACCAATCTTCATTTACTGGTCCTTTGAAGGATTTTTTTAATTCTGGACATAAAAAGCTGCCCTGTTTACCAAACAAATATTCGACAGCTTCCCCTCTGAAATAAAACACCTGTCGTTATGTTGCACCTCCTTTTTTATATTTCTTCATCGCCATGCCATCATTTTGTTGCTTCTACAAGGGACTTTTGAAGGATGAAAAAGTCAGTATCCCTGGACGTGTATTAGCCCAAATAAAGAATTCAAAACATTACCGTTACAATATTTTCCATACATTTTCAATGGTCCTTCATAGTTTGAAGAAGGAAGCTGACATTGGCTTCCAAGAACGATAATGTTGTCGAACGACGGTTGGTCTTCTGTTATTCTCATTTACTCACATGCAGTTATGAGCTTTATTTGGAATGGTATTGTAATAAAACCAACCTTCATCACCGGTGCATACTGTGAAACGTTGAAGGCCATTGGTGGAAACATACTCAACAGCTCCCTTACACATTCCTTTCTCCTCTTCTTTGCATTGATTAGAGAACTGGAACCCATTTTGCATAGAATTTTTGCAGTTTATGGAAAAAACTGCCAACACTGCCACCCTGTTCCACACTTAGCGATTCAGCAGTAATACATCGATTATCCTCCACCAAATAGCCCATTCTTTGAATTATTTTCTCATTCACGGCACCCTGAGATCGGTCCGAGCGAGGTTAAATTAAAATTGAGTTTTATTTATGGACGCTCTTTAACTACTATGGTTCTTAGCGTCCCATTCTATATTGGGCGAGAAAGACCAGTAATTTTGCTCAGAGTCCTCTTTATCAGGCTTGAGGTTCTTTTACGTGACATAAATCTACGACACGGGACCACCGGCTTTACTTCCCTTCCGAAGGAAACCATGCTAAGGATTTTTACGCTCGAAAAAATCCATCGGCCTCCGCCGGGTTTGGACCCGCGACCTTGGGAACTACAGGCTAGCAAGGTACCACTAGTCCACGGAGAAAGTTTCTCGCCCTTCTTCAAATAACAGAATGACATCTTGCGATGGAATCAAATGAATAGTCAGGAAAAGTTTAAAGTTCTAGTGGATTTTTTCCTTCTTTCACTTAAATTTATAGTGTATGAAAATGTAGAACCTAATGTTTATTTTGGAAATAACCATTTTTTTGTTTTTTTTTCACCAGCTATTGATACAGGACAGAACTCAACAGAATGTGCCACTATGACTATGCAAGTTTCAGCCTATACTTATGCATATTTTGATATCTTAAGATTCATTGCTGCCAGCAGTCTTAGTTAACAATTTTTACTCACTATTTTCTAACAGTGAATAATAGATAAGTTGGTAGCAAAACTTTTTGAATGCCCATCGTACTATGAAAATGTTCTAATGATGATTTAAAAGTAAGAGTTCAAAATGAAAACAACAGAAATCAGTAAGATCATATATTTTTTACATCCACAGGGATACGCATGCACTTGGTGACTTGAACTGTGCACTCTGTGAAAAATGTCCACTGATAGCAAATGAAACTAGAATGCTAAAATGAAACTATGAATGAACGACTGCTTACAAACATGGCTAGCATTTGAGTCTTCAAAATTCAATGTAAGGAACTAGTACATTTAAAAGCTTAAAATATTTTAAAACAGGTTATTTACGTAGTCAATAATGATAAGTAGCTGACGTCTAAAACTTGAACAAACAACGAAAACCAGAATGTATAAAAATTAAAACTTTAACAAATTCTTAAGCGTGTTCCACCGCATATTTGGGGTCTTAATGAAATTGGTACCAAATCAAGTAGTATAATCATTATCAATTTTTGGCGGTGCGTGCTGATGATATTGCCTTAAGCGTGAGTCCTCTTCTGGTCATCTGGGCGTCGGTGTTTGATGCTTGCCGACTGCTCGTTCTCTCGTACTCTCGTTCTTGGAGTTCTGAAAGTCAAACCTAGCCCTACCGTTGCACTTTCAAGGGTGTGTATGAAGGCAAACCATGACCACGTATTCGTCTTTAAAACTGGACTTAATTCCATAAACTACAAATAAAAAATGTAAAGCGGATGCAACACTAATCCCTTATTTACGTATCTAAATTATTTACTATACTTGCCTTATCAATAAGCCTTGAGAAAGCTGTTTCTTGTTGTCGCACGCAATCTTCCTTCACCCTTCACAACACGTAGCAGATGCAGCGTCTCGTCTCACCATTAGGAGCAAAGTAAGATTGTGAATTTCTGGCCGAATTGCTGCTTTTATACAGAAAGGTCCGGACGCGAACATTCGCGCCAATATTTGTAACGCGTATTTTGTTTGGCAAATTGTTTAGCGTGGTATGAGAGTTAAATTAGGAGTCAGGCTTCACATGACTATTGGGGAATTTCCAGTCTATCTCCATCTCTTTCACACGCTGACGTTCTCTCTCGAACAGTCTCTCATATTATCTAACTGCCTGTTCTGCGACTGACGCTTCCAGGAATTTTACTCTATAGCCCTTGCTTTCTATCATCGGTCCCCTCTAGAGAGAGAAAGAGAGAGAGAGAGAGAGTTATAAGGTTCACTTACTAATTGTATCCAAGTTGCTGGCTCGCCTTTCCCTGATTAACGGTTCTACAATGATATATACATGAAACGTTGATGTTTTAGAATATATCTATTCTATTTACATCTTATTTACTTCTTATTGCATTTATTTATATCTTCCCTGTTATTTATTCTCTGCTGTATTTATTAGCACGTCTGTGCTAATTCTTACTAATATCTGTGAATCTTGATTGTTTACATATCTATATGTTATTAGTTATGGGAGGAGGTTCTCTACAGCTTATATACAAATCACAAAGTTATGTAACTTTTTTCGCCCGCTGTCTTCAAATGAATTTGTTCAATTTAGCAGAACATGAAAGGAAAATCGAATAAAAATTATTTTTCTGGGCTACAGCTACACACAGATATCCTTCATTAAACGACCTACTGCGTGGTGTGTCATTGTTTCCAAATTGAGAGACGTGATCTTCCTACAAATCACGCAATTTCTGTTCTATACAGTGAAATATGATGTAATTAAAATGGCATTTGGCGTCTAATGTCGGTGAATCTCAATTAATATTTGGAGATTTTAAAACATTTGTTCGTGACCGTATTTTAAATTCGTTTCTGTCAAGAGTTTTAATTCCTCAATTCAATGTACAATCGTACATGAAACTAAATCATTATTAGAAAAAAAAACAGTAAATTCAGAATCTTGAGGTATGGAAACGAAATATGATGTAAGGAGTATTTTAGAGTATTGCTTTCCCGCAAATTTCGGATATAAAAAGGGATGAACGACGACTAAAAACTATAGTCCAACACAAATTTGAAATAATAAAATGTTTGTGTGCGCATCTGCCAACAACGTTTCTCTAAAGGAAATCCTTCATTGCTATCTTAGACCTTTTCGGGAACATGAGAAATGTTTTTCCCTGTCACTATTATTCTTTAGCTTGCAAGGAAATAAACAAACTAAATTTTACAGCTATATTGTAACCTTAGGGTAATATCTATTATTGTAACAGTTATGATATTTATGACGGTAAAAATTTGGGATAAATACTAGTAAGTAACCGTTGGAAGCTCTCGAATATTCCTTCGGATGCGCGGCAACACACTGCTCATACAAAAAATGGAGTAAGAACTTATCAACGAGTTGCTTTGATACAGACAGTTCAATATAGTTTGGAAACAGCAAAACACGATGTGACTGCATCTGCGATTGTTAGTTTGGTTTCTAGTGTTCCTTTAGGGAAGGCACTGCTATGAACAGCAAATAACGATGCTTTACAATTAAATAACTAGCCTTCTTGTTTACCACCAGACCTCTGGCTATCCAATTTGAAATTCCTTAGTCTATGTCCCTTTAGGTAGCGTATCATGAATAGGATACGCTACAATATGATGTGGCGTATTGATAATTTGGGAGTTCCATTGGCATTACCAGACATATTGTTGTTTTCGTTTCTCAGACACCCCTTCCTCCTGAGCACTTTGATGTTGACTGAGATGACGCCACTCCTGGCTGATAGTTTTGCTAGCCATGAGTGGTGGGGATGTAGCTCTTTCTTACTGAGTATTCCGTAAGGAGCGGATCGCGCGTGCAAATCGGTCTTTGTATCGGTCAACATCCCCCCCTCACCTTTCACTTATAATAATGTAGGCACCCCAAACGGTTAAGAAATAAATCTAAGAATGTGTAAGTAGTTTTGTGTTATTTATTTTGTACAGTGAAAAGCCACACCTTCCTCTTAAACTCCACAGCACGTTTTGGTCCTTCGCACCCAAGTGAGTATACGTCCCCTTAATGTACGTGCTGGGTACTAAAAATTAATTTAATTTTTCATGTGAACTTTTAGGCTCTACCCAGCATGTAACAATATATTTTTAAAATTACTTTTGATAGATAAGCGATACCTGTGCAGTGTTAACAGGTTAAAAAGTCTTGTGAGTGTTATACATACTTTACTAAATAGTGGATAAATTCAATAGTTTCCGTAGTTTCCGCAGGATCGGTACACATGAGAAAAGGGGAGGGAGAGATAAAGAGGTGCGAAGGTGGATTGGTTATGTATGTATCTCAGATCGTAGTGATCCCACGTTAAATATGGCTAATATGGCTAAAAACTTTATTTACACGCACGTTTCCATTACCTCTTGTTCCATTCTCTTAGTACGATCCGACCGACAAAAACACTCATGTTTTCGCGCCGGCGGCCCTACTATCAAGCCTTGTGCGGCGAACTTCGTAATCGCCAGATACACACTTCACAGATCGCATGCCTGATACTTAAACACTGCTGTTTGTAGCACTGACTCGTACAACTGTGTTTGCGGACTTCGAAATCGTGAATGATCTCGCTTGTGGATGTAAAATTTCGCCATATAATTTTTCGTTTCTCGCAGTAATATAATATAATAAATGTAATGTTTCTACTGTCCGGAAAACTTACAGAAACTCTCCATTTAGCACTGTAGTGTGAATATCAAGATAAATATTCTCGCATTCTTCTGAAATCTTAACTTTCCAAACATAATCCTAGCTAGTATTGATACATGCACGTCTTTTATACTTACCTTGGCTCCAGATCGAGAAAGATGACTGCACGGTAACGTACGAGTTTCACATTTGGGAGGTTCGGGATTCAATTCCCGGTGGCCGCCCATTCTGACCATGGGTTTTTCGTGGCTTTCCCTGGTTGACAAAGACGAATGCTGGAGTGGTGTATTCTACCACGGATCTCCTCCCTTCTCCATTTCCTATCATTTCGTTTTCCTTTCATGCTTCGGGTTGACTCCGGAGCTGTGGTTCGGTCGGTATCGGGTAGATGGCACAGCAACTTGCGCTTTGGAGCTGTTTTCCCGGCCTCACTAGAAGGACGTCTCCGAGTGGCACTCTTGTGGCCGGATGGTCAAGTCATGGAATTGTTAAGGAGTTCTGCGTGTCTCTGTCCACTTTCGCCGGTTTCGCTCGGCAACGTTGTGTTTCCTGCGGTACCCTCACCTCATCCTTCTT
Source organism: Deroplatys truncata (assembly GCA_030765065.1). Classification (NCBI taxonomy): domain Eukaryota; kingdom Metazoa; phylum Arthropoda; class Insecta; order Mantodea; family Mantidae; genus Deroplatys; species Deroplatys truncata. The sequence continues at coordinate 116,927,164 of CM060975.1, forward strand.
CCCAGGGGTCTACTCACAATATATCCCTAGGTCCCTCTCCGTTCCTTAGTCCAGTCCAGTCCTTGGAGCCGTACGTTGCTTCAGGGGAACCTTCTTGCTTCTTTATCCTGTTAAAAGGCTCTGTTTCGCACTGAACTTACATTTCTCTGCAAACCCGCACAGTTTTCTACAATACATTGACTTCTTAAAATTATATTAAATCAGTAGATGAAAACATATTATATTATTTGTTTTAATTATCTGATTATGGACATATTTTACAGCTTCAAGTTCTAAAGTTTTAAATATATATAAAAACAAATTACCTGATTAATAATATCCTCTGTAAAAAACAACCCTAGCTCTTATGATAGATATATAAAGTAGGTATAGCATTCTATCTAAAAGAAATCTGAGGTGTTACACTCACATAACCTTCTCTACTCTTGTACAAACTATTTTTACAAACGCTTATTCTCCATAAGCTTCATGTTAATCGGGATGTCAATCTTATTGCTAATTTTCTTGTAGATGCAAGGGGAATTGGTAGGTTTTAAGCGATAGTCAAATATTTTAAGAGCTGGTTGCTATGTGGAGTATTCCATTCTTTTTGCACGTCCAGGACATAACAAAATTAATAACGAATTCCCATTTGAGAAGTACAAGTATTGGAAAATATAAGGGAATAACAAACAATATCTCGAAAATGGTTCACTCAACAACAAAAAATGTATATGACATAAATTGAGTATTTTAACGCGATCTACATTTTGTTGTAGTAAAATTTTGTCTATCTCTTATGGTTTACCAGTTATGCAAAAGTGTTCACAATGAAGAATACCTCTGGAGAATTCCCAGAAAATTCGAGATATACATCTGTCATGAAAATATCTTAAACATATGGTATTTTAATCAAAATCGTTAAAGTCATTTTTGAGAAAATTAACATTTTCGAAAACTTTTCCATGTAAAGGGTAATTTGGGGTAGGGGGATTTTCTTGAAAACCTTCGTGTGGCATCTCTGGAAGATACTGAACCTAAATACCAAGTTTGGTGTTTACCCGACTGTTCGTTTCTGAGTTATGCTGTTCACAGACAGACACAAACACACACACACACACACACAGACACACATACGGACACGTTTCCAAAAATGTTTTTTGGACTCAGAGGGCCTCAAAACATGTATTTCCGGTGAAATTTCGGTATCGAATTTTTGGGTGGAATACAATACTTCCCCTAATTACCATACGTAGTAGAGAAAGTAATACGATTCCAATATTTCACTGAAACCTCAAATCTTGTATTCTATCTGTCTTTCTGTCTCTCTGTCTTCCTGTCTGTGAATAGCAAAACTCAAAGCTACAACTACGATTTCTTCTTTTACTTCACTGTTTAGGCTTCAACCCGTTGCGGCCCCTAATTGCTTGCCATCGTTTTTTTTTGTTTTTTTTGGTCTACCTGCTTTCCTTTACTCCTGTGGATTATGCTTAAAAACTGTCTTAGGTATCCTATTGCCTGACATTCTGTTTAAGTGTGACTTCCTTTTACTTTCTCTACTACATATAGTAAGTAGGGGAAGTATTGCATTCCACCCAAAAACTCGATACCGAGATTTCACCGGAAATACATGTTTTGAACTGCACTAAATGCATATAAAGCCTTTTTGGAAACATGTCCGTGTGTGTATCTGTCTGTCTGTGAACAGCATAACTCAGAAATGAACAGTCGGATAAACAACAAACTTGCTATTTAGGTTCAGTATCTTCCAGAGATGTGACACGAAGGTTTTCAAGGAAATCGCTCCACCGCAGATTACCATTTACATGGAAATTTAATTTTCTCAAAAATGGCTCTAACGATTTTGATTAAAATACCATATATTTAAGATAGGCGGCGCCGTGGCCGAGTGGTTAGATCGCTCGCCTCCCATCTAGGCGGCCCGGGTTCAATCCCAGGGACCTGCATGTGGGATTTGTAGTGGACTAAGCGGCGTCTGGGCGGGTTTTCTCCGGGTTCTCCGGTTTCCCCCGCCATTCATTCCACCAACTGCTCCATCATCACCTTTCCTTTCATCCATTTCACCAACATTTCGTTTCATCTACTTCCTTCATCCCATACCAGGCATCGGGCTGATCACCCATCCTGGATGCTCTGTCTGATCCATGAGTATCTGCTCCTCGACGGGCCTCTGACCCCAGGCACCCGCTTGTAAGTCCTGGGGTGTGTAAGTCCTACATAAGAGGAGGGTAAACAGATAATGAATGAATGCATATTTAAGATACTTTCATGCCAAATAAAATGTATATCTTGAATTTTCTGGCAATGTCTCCAAAAGTATTTTCATTGTGAACGACTTTTGCATAACTGTAAAACCATAAGAGACAGATAACATTGTACTACACAAAAAATGTAGATCGCGTTAAAAATACACAATTTATGCTATATATATGTATTTTTATTGAGTGAACCATTTTCGAAATATTGCTTGTTATTCCCTTAAATTTTCCAATACTTATACTTTTTCTCAAATGGGAATTCAGATTTCATTTTTTTTGTCCTGGTAATGTAAAGAGAATGGAATACTCCACATAGCAACCAGCTGTTAAAATATTTGATTATCGCTTAAAGCCTACCAATTCCCCTTGCATCTACAAGAAAGTTAGCAATAAGATTAACATCTCGATATCTCGATTAACATGAAGCATACAGAGAATAAGCGTTTGTAAAAATAGTTTGTACATGAGTAGAGAAAGTCATGTGAGTGTAACACATCAGATTTTTTGTATGCATTTATTATGGTATTTAAATTCTTCTACCTTAGTCCTTCACGAATGTTTAAATTGGTTTTCCTCTCCAGTTTTATATATCCTGCTATAGATCTCAGGAATCACATTTCTGCTGCTTGTATTTTTTGAAACTGTTGATTTGTATTGGTCCATGTTTCGGATCCATATGTAACAGTAGGTGTTTCCACAGACTTATAGTTTAATTATCGAGTCTGCTCTTGCCTTACTTTTTAATATTCCTCTTAATGTTCAAGTTATGTCATTGCATTTGCTTATATTTCTGTATCTATATCTACTTCGTTAATATATATATATATATATATATATATATATTTTACACCAAAGAAAGTATACATAAAGCGAAACAACTTCCTAGCAAGCTTTCCGTCAGGAAATATCCAGTCTGTTAGAGACTGCCAGGCTACAAAGAGCATTGGTCCACGGCTCAATAAATCCCGAAGGAACAATATCCAAACCTACAGGTGGTTTTACATACTCGGCTGAAGCAACCCTCAACGGTCGCTTTAAGGTTCACTACCCCGTGTGTAAATATAACGACGGGATCTGCGAATTCACCGGTCACTACGAAGGCTCTAGACCAAGAGAATCTCAGAGTAATTTAGTTCCAAGTAGTCACATTTCATAGTGTTAAATTGGTAATTGATAAACTTAACTCATTTAAATCGCCGGCTGGAATCTGTATCTTTCTTGCACTACTGCAGAAGGGACCTGGCTCGTCTTATATTCCCATCTGTAACCTCTTCCAGCCCAGTAAAAGTTTTGGCTGAATTCCTCTGACCTGGAGAGCTACCAGAGTGGTGTTTATTCCTAAGCGCGTGCGCAACAATTACACCAGAGCAAAGGCCTACCGACCAGTCTTGCATCGTTCCTTTTAAAGGCTTTGGAAGGGCTGATCGAAAGATATATTCGAAGGAGGGTACTATTAGATACTCCCCTCCATCGAAATCAACATTTCTACCAGCCTCAAAGTCCTGCACAATCTTTTCAGTAGACTGGAGGACTCAATGGCTTGGAAGGAAATAGCCCTAGGAGCTTTCCTGGACATAGAGGGTGAACTGGATAACACCGTCTATGGTTTTGGCTGCACAGAAGTATGCAGTCAATGACACTCTCTGTAGTTGGATAAACTCCATACTCAGGAGCAGGAAAATTACAGCTAGCTTCCTAGGGTAAACGACGGGATCATCGCCACGAGGGGTTTCCTCTAGGGGGAGTTCTTTCACCCCTACTTTGGAGTCTCGTGATGGGCGGTCTACTCAAAGATATGAGCGAGGAGGGATATTATATACAAGGCTATGCAGATGACATAGCATTGTTAACGTTTAGGAAATTCCCAATAGAGTTTCAGGCATGATGAATCATGGATTGAGAACAATTTACAACTGGTGCACGTAGAAGGGCTTGTCCAATCAATCCGAGCAAAACATTGTTGTCCCTTTTAACAACAGGAGCAATTTAAAAAAACCTAGGAAATCTTAAACTAGGCAATAGACCCTTGGAGTATCCAGAATCAGTAAAATATCTAAGCTCTGTACTGGATAAGAAACTGACCTGGAGTGAACACATTCATATTATTCTCGGTAGAGCTTGGTGATCGTTTGTAACCACCAAACGCATTATTGAAACAAAATGTGGCATGAAGCCACATAGTAGCCATTGACTGTATGTTGCAATGATTGGTCCCAACTATCTTATTGCACCATCGGTGGCCAAAAACACCAAAAACTACTGTAGCAGATAAATTTACCAAGCTACAGATATTAGCATGTCTTTGTATTACAGGAGCTTTCAGAAATACTCCAACCACTGGACTCACTTCTGGGACGCCCTTCCATGGACATTTATTTACAAGCGGAGGCTACGGTTACTGTCTACCACTTAGTACAAATAGGGAACTAGAAGGATAGCTGTTCAAACCTGGACACACCTCTATCCTAAGTTTTCTGGATATCCCAGTATTGAGTATGCAGTCTGACCTAATGAATAGTCAGTATTGTTCTTTCCCTCTATTTAAGGTGACTCTCTGGGTTCGAGAAGACTGGATGGAAGGGATTGCCTCTGATAAAGAATGTGAGCAACTTGTTTGGCTCACAGATGGATCCCATATTGGGACACAATCGAGCGCAGGTATATATGGCCTACCTTCAAGGACAAAATTTAGTATAAGCCTTGAGAAATGTTGCACAGTCTTTCAGTCAAAAGTATTTGCTATCCTGAGCTGTGCTGTGAGAGGTCTTCAGAAATTTACGATGCTAAACTAATTCTCATCCTCACAGATGGTCAAAGTGCTTTAAAAGCTCCCTTCTCAGAACAGGCAAAATCAAAACCGGCATGGGAATGCTTAAATGCCCTGATTTCCTTGTCATCTTGCAGCAGCTCGAAATGCAGTGGGGGCATCGGGGCAGCTATGGAAATGAAAAATCGTATCAGCTGCCTAAAAGAAGTATTAACATACTCTATGTTGGCCCAGAACCCGTGGTTGAAATCAGTACACGTACTGCCAAAACCTTGGTAAAAGCATGGATTGGAGAAGCACACCAACTCAGGTGGCAATCCTATCCTGGACAAAGACATGTCAGGAAACTGTTCTTAGGTCCATGCAACACTCTTTGTTCATCTCTCCTGGGAATGGACAGAACAGGAATAAGGAAAGTAGGCGCATTAATTTCTGAACATGGTCACTTCAGAAAAGATCTAAATAAAGTAGCCCTCTATAAGGATGAACCCATTTATAGAATATTCAAAGAGGATGAGGAAACTCTTTGACTGCCCATTTGTGTTAAGAAAGTTACTTACCCTTTGCACAACCAGGCAAAATCTAGGAAAGGATGCTGACATTGGAACCAGGATACTGCAACTTATTTAGGGAACAAATTTTGGCATCCTTTCCAATGAGGTGGCACAATAAGCCTTTTAAGCTGACGTGCAAGAGATCGATAAAACTCCAACAACTTGAGGCGGTGCATTCGTCGTCTCACAGTTGATGGTTGTTAATGGTACGCGGGAGGTGTAGGAGGTTACGACAGGTTCATTGGTGTGGTAGGTTTTCTGGGTTTTGCATGAGGTTCTCTTCGTTGGTCTCAGGAGTGGGTACCCTGGCTATGGTTGGCTGCTCAGTTACATGAATGCACTGTAGGTCTTTTGTATCATAAGATTTATTCTATATCTGCCGTAACACTCGCCACCGCGGGATGTGATAAAAATGGTTTGGCTATGGTGATGAGCTCCCCTGATGCGACGTCTTAGTTCGCGAAAGTATTTTAGTAGAGTGTTGTGCTGCGAGGTCTTAGCTCGCGAAAGTACGTTGGTGCACTGTGTGCTAACCAGAAAAACCTGACCTCCCATTACACGATTTTCCCCTTCTCTCGTTCCTGATTTTGGTTTCTCACGTCACGTGATGTTATTTCTGTGCATTTATTCGCTCTTCAAAATTATTATTTATATTTTATTTTACACACACAGATGTTTAGGTTTCCCACGCTGGTGTCGGAGATGTAAGATAAGGCACGCAAGCTTCGGACCCGAGCTAAACCATTTAGTTATTGTCTTGGGCACGTAGGGATATGCTATAAAGGACACTGACCGACCAGTTAATGGGACAGACTACCTGCTTGTTGTTTACGATGGACCAGATGATATTTATGATATTTTAAGGTGCGGACAGAATGTACGGTTACAAACTCCCGTTATCTAATCTAATCTACAGCCAAGAAAATTAAATATTGAAACTTGTTCCAGAATTTCACTTTCCAATATTATCTCGGAATGGACTGGGTATGCGCCTATAAATGTCATTGTTTTTGTTTACCTCTTGATAGTTTCATGATAAAATCTTTTACTACTGTGTTCAATTTATATTCCATCTTTTAAAGTTCATTTTCAGTTTTTGCAAGCAAGATCTGATCTCTGGAAATAAAACTTCGTTTTGAAATTCTATTCCCTAGTCTGATCCACCCTATAGTCTGGTTTTTCCATAATCGTATTATTTCGTCCATAGATATCTCAAAGCAACCTTGTCATACTCCACCTGTAATTAAGATGGTTCTTGATGGTTTAAAACCAAGGGTGGACCGTAACGGGTAGATACGACTTGCAAGCCGTAGAAAAGGCAACGTGTCTAGGAGAAGTATACTCTGTAGATAAACGCTGGTCCTCCAGGTTGGGGATTATGCGAAAGGCTGGTACCTTTCCATGCAAAACTATTATTACCTATAAGCTCCAAATAAGACTCCTATAAATAACAAATTTTATACTTGAGATATATATTGTTAAAGTAAGTCTGGTGAAGATTTCAGAATAAATCCATTTTCCAAACAATTCTTCAGAGCTTGTGTTTATATCTACTTCATTTTAATCCAAGTACACTTTTGCAGAAATAGCTACATAATACCTTTCGTTATAGATACAAAGAGAAAAGCGTTTGTCAAATGTTTAAGAACTGGATGTACGGTGACCTTAAACCATACTGTTTCCATGCAATCGCGATAGACAACTAAATGTGCAAGAAATGAATAATTCTAACCTTTAATAACGGGTATCTCAGAAACATCTAATGCCACAGAAAAACCTTTTTAAATAAATTGTGTGTTTTAAAGGATCCACATTTTCTGTGTAGCACGTTTTCGTCTATCGCTTAACGTTGAGCAGCAGTTATACAAGATTATACAAAATTCCTTCCGAATGAAGAGGGCCTTATAGGCTATTCCCAGAAAATTCAAGACGTATACATTTTGTTTGTCATGTAAATATCATGGCATTTTAATCAAAATTGTTAGAGCCATTCTCAGAAAATCAAAACTTTCGAAAAATATTCCATATAAAGGGTAGTTTACGGCAAAAGGATTATATTGAAAATCTTCGTGTCGCATCTTTGGAAAATACTGAACCCAAATAACAAGTTTGGTATTTATCCGACTTTTCGTTTTTGAGTTATGATGTCCACAGACACACTGAGACACAGATACACGCAACGCGCGCCGGCGGATAGTTTTCTAAACAATGCTTTTTCTGGATTCAGGGGATCTCAAAAATGTTTTTCAGGTAAAAATCTCGGTATGGAATGTTTGGATGGAATGCAATACCTCCTTTACCTACTATGTATGTGGTAGAGAAAGTAAAATGTGTGTTTTGAAATTTCTGTGTAGGCCTATGAATTCTTATGTGATACTTCATAACCGTGAAACGTTCAGAAACTTAACTACAGCTAAAAAAATCTGATGTGTTACACTCGCATGGCTTTCTCTACTCTCGTACAAACTATTTTTACAAACGCTTATTCTCCACATGCTTCATGTTAATCGAGATATCGAGATGTTAATCTTATTGCTAATTTTCTTGTAGATGCAAGGGGAATTGGTAGGCTTTAAGCATAGTCAAATATTTTAAGAGCTGGTTTCTATGTGGAGTATTCCATTCTCTTTGCATTACCAGAACAAAAAAGAATGAATAACGAATTTGAGAAAAAGTATAAGTATTGGAAAATTTAAGGCAATAAGAAGCAATATCTCGAAAATGCTTCACTCAACAACAAAAATGTATATGACATAAATTGTGTATTTTAACGCGATCTACATTTTTTGTGCAGTAAAATTTTGTGTATCTCTTATGGTTTACCAGATATGCAAAAGTCGTTCACAATGAAGAATACTTTTGGAGACTTCGCAGAAAATTCGAGATATACATTTCATTTGCCATGAAAATATCTTAAATATATGATAATTTAATCAAAATCGTTAGAGCCATTTTTGAAAAAATTAAAATTTTACATGTAAAGTGTAATCTGGGGTGGGGGGATTTTCTTGAAAACCTTCGTGTCGCATCTCTGGAAGATACTGAACCTAAATACCAAGTTTGGTGTTTATCCGACTGTTCGTTTCTGAGTTATGCTGTTCACACACAGGCACACACCCGGACATGTTTCCAAAAATGCTTTATATGCATTCAGTGCACCTCAAAACATGTATTTCCGGTGAAATCTCGGTATTGAATTTTTGGGTGGAATACAATAGTTCCCCTACTTACTATACGTAGTAGAGAAAGTAAAAAATGTAAAGATCATTGTAAAGTTGCCAAATCATTATTTTATAGTGCATTTGCTTTAAGTTGAAACTTGGAAAATAGAAAGAGATAGCACCTTATTCCGCACTACAGCTGGTAATCCTTAGTACCTTTCCTGTTGAAACTTACTGTTTAAACTCTGAGTTAATTAGAAACATGAAATTTAGAAGACAACAACTAACACTCGCTTGTAACAATACGAAAGCTATGAAGCAAGGACGGCGAAGGTATCGGGACACTTTCCATATTTCACTGGCAAAATTGCAACTTGCAATAACACTATTAATAGTGCAACTGTTACTGAGAGATAGCAGTGAAGGGTGACTGTGAGAGGGTTTCTCAGAACTAGGACTGTCATTAGCGGACCCCTTCCAGACCGGCCAGGTAGCCTCAAAATGGTCATATTTCAACTTAAACCTCTCGTACTGTAGTAGCATTAACAGTTTCTGAAAGAGTCCTGTTCACTTACTTTTTGGGGGGGGGGGGTTTGCGCATTTACGATCAAATACGTTCTTGAAGTATAGGGTTATTCAAAAAGAAGGAACAGATTTTAAATATTCATTTTTAATGAACGACAATAGATAGCAAAGCATACAACACATGATTAAATAGAGGAAAGTTCAAAGTTTTAAGCCCCACCTATTAGTTCCATTCAGTGCCTACAGCGGCGCTGTGTTCGTTAACGAGAAAATGACGACGCGGCTGGAAAAGTAGTTTTGTGTGCTGCTTTATGCAAAAAGTGAACCATTGTTTCATTGTAGCGTGAATTTCGTTGTAAGATCAACAACGAGCCGCCTCGTCATAACAAATTTACAATTGATACAATAAATTTGTAGAAGATGGTTGCGTATGCAAACGGAAAAGCACTGATCGTCCTTGCATAACAAATGATGCTCATTTTGAACATATGAAATAAAATTTTGAACTTTTTTCTATTCAGTGATGTATCGCATGTGTCGCCATCTATTGTTGTTCATTAGAAATAAACATTTAAACTCTGTTCCTTCTTTTTGAATAACCCTGTATTTATTATGATTGACAGAATGCTGACAGAAAAACTAAAGCAAGATGTCGTAGAATAATTCTTTAAATACCTCTGAAAACAAATCACTGCAAGTAGAGAAAGTCAGATGTCTGTCATCGGATTTTCTCATTTTTGTGTTGTCTCAGGTCAATGCTGCCAAACATTATTTAATCGAAATAAATGGAATTGCAGACGCGAGAGACCCTAAATATATTAACTGAGCGCACCTAGGTGACGTTTTGTCTATATGCTTGTTAACACGAAAATATTTAAACTCCTAATGACAGTTTCACAAGTTCCCAAAGGAGTTAGTCTGTTAGAACACTATGAAAATTACCAACGCCTCTCTGTGATCGCAATATCGTATAACATTAAATACTGGATTTAACTGCACCCGCCTAATTTCATTACACCATTGAGCATATTTATTGCTTCATAAACAATGTTGCTCTAATCTCAAGAGTAATCTGATATCATATCTATGTTTTATAGTGGATTATTTTATTTAATTTAATTACTGCTAAATATTGACGCCTTGATCGCGTGTCCGAGCCTAATTCACAATCACTGCACACTTCACCACGTATGTGCTACAATTAAGCCTGTTTGCTTGGAGACTGTCTGCGTAAATTGGAAGCGATATCATCTCTAACGGATAATAATTTGTGTTATGTGGAGGTGACGTCATTGTCTCAACGCCCATTACGCCCTGCTATCTAAATCGATATGAGAATGGAGCAGTTTTATAGGTTACTGTCTTTCGCCTGGTAATTGTTTGCACGCAGATAACGGGGTATTAAAAGGCAATTATGGCTGCGCAAAACCAGCTGCTATACGCTAATTAAACTGCTGTTTACTGTGCAATAGCATTCTCAAAATTTGGGCCTGGAGAGAAATTATTGCATTTGTGCGCTTTCAGAGCTCTTTGTTTATAAAAGCCTCTCTTTCCATACTTAGAGTAGCGTAAATAACGTTGACAGATATTTCCCACAGCAGTTACTGGTTCTTTGAAGAATTTTATGCATCCTGGGCATAAAAAGGAGCCCTGTTTACCAAACAAATATTCGACAGTTTCCTCTTGAAACAAAGCACCTCTTTTCACTTTTCACCTCTATTTTACTTTCTCTACCACGTATCTTATAGATTGATAGGTGGAGAAAGTATTCCATTCCACCCAAAAATTCGATATTGAGGTTTCACCGGAATGCTTTCAGACCCCCTGAATAAGCATTTTTATAAAACGTTCCGTGTGTGTGTTTGTGCAGCGAAGTCGGATAAATACCAAGCTTGGTATTTAATTTCAGTATCTCCTAAATATGTGCGACTTGAACATTTTCAAGAAAATTCTCCCACACTAAACTACACATTACGTGGAACACTTTAAAGAATATTTTCTCAAATATGGCTGTAAGATTTTGTTAAAATGCCACATACTTAGAATATTTATGTGGTAAATAACATATCTTGAACTTTCTGGGAATAGCCTGTAAAGTCTTCTTAATGAACCTTTGTATGATTTTAAGAAATAATATTACTACACCAAAATGTATATCTGGTTAAAGCACGAAGTTTATGTGAAAGTGTTTAACCATTTCCGAGATATTCTTTGTCATTTGTTTGAATTTTGAAACACTTTGGATCATATGAATAAAAAGCAAGTACTTGCTCAAAGTTTGTGCCCATGAGTATGAACACTTTCTGTGATTATATATTCAGCGCAATGAGAACATACTACCTCACACGAGTATATACTTATCCCCACAGCCATCTTGTTCACTGAAATATAAGTATATACTCGTAATATCTCCTCTCTTTGGCCATATACTATCTTCATTGAGTGTGTGCGTTGTGTTGTTTGTCATTCTGAATTACAGGATTAGATTTTGTTGTATTTGGTTCTGTCCCATCAAAAGTGTTCAGCAATTATCCTGTGTTTTATAACAAGTTTCAGCAGAAATGTTTGAGAAATAGTAAGTCCTTCAAGAAATGAAAAATTGATTGAAACAACACACACAAAAGCATAACTGTAACTGTAAATTAAATTAGCAAAACAATGAATAAAATGAAATAGGCAAAAGTCTATTATCAATAAATCAGGCAAAAAGTAAATATTCACGAATTCTAAACTCATAATTATAAGATGCCGGAGGCAGATTCAAATCAAACTGTTTGTAGAATCCTGGGATGTTTACACTATTTTCTACGAAACAATTTTGTTATAAGCAATCTAACTTCTTAAGCAACTGAATTTTGGGGTTAGGATTTTACATAATAAGCTTAATTGATAAATATTACTTTCAATGACATTTCTAGGTTATGTTTTCATGAGGCAACACAGGGTTTTGAAACTCCTTGAATGTTCATGGCAAAGTTAGAAAACCAATAAATAAAATGGTTTAAACAAAAAGAAAGGAATAGTTATGGATTGGAAAGTCATAACTCATGAGGTGCTGGGTGAACTCATCGGACTGTTTTAGCATCTCAGGATGTTTGCACTATTTAAATATACATATCTACTATGAAACAGTTTTCTTATAAAGTTATGAGTAGGTATCTGGATTTTGAAGTTAACACTTTACATAGTAAGCTTAATCAATAAAGTTGACTTTCAATGTTATTTCTAGGTTATGTTTTTCTGAAACAGTGTAGGTCTTTGAAACTTATTTAATACCCAGGGCTATGTTTGTAACGTTTCCATGAGTACTATACAGCTCATAAATTGTGTCATTCTCTTCACATTACTTTTAAATAAAAAGAATCAATATATACTCAGAAGTGAGTAGCATCTAACCATGCTCAGCATGAGAGGCGAATGATCTCATATCAAATAAGAGTCATATTCTTGTAGATGGATGCCTGAGTATGTTCTACTCTGTTTACATTACTTGAGTATGTTCTCAAAATGAAGTAGATACTCCGAATTTTTTATTCTTACCAAACTGAGTATTTACTTGCAAAAGTGAAGCATATATTATATAATCATTTTTATTCATGTAACCCTTTATACTTCTCAACCGCAAATCGCTATCCTCTCTTTTTTGCTTGAAGCTTAACGTCCTTCAAGCTGGTGGGTCACAACGGACGATGAATAAATGAAATGGATGAGTTTCATAGCCATAACATTATGACCAGATTTGAAAAGAATTGACTATCGCTTGAGCTTACTGTATTCTTCTTATAGTAATGAAGGTTTATCTGCATTAAGAAGAAGATATAGAAGAATACGCTTTCGCAAGATTATTTTTAGAAGAGTGAATAGAGGAAATTATGTGAGTGCAACAAAATAATATATTCTTTACTTTCTTCCTGTAAATTTCAACTTCTTGTTACTTCTACAAGGGAGTTGTTGAAAGATCAAAGAGTCAGTATCCCTGAGCGTGTGATATCCCCACATATTGTTTATGCGCCACTACCAATACAACTAGAAACTTGTTTTAACTGTTCAGTCAGATCTTAATACTACAAAACAAAAAACAAAAAAAAACAAAAAAATGTGCTCAGAAGTCCGGATGTTGTTATATTTATTTTGGTACTTAAAGTGGCATAGGCGTAGAAAATGAAGAAATAACCTTAAAATACAGTCAAGTAATCATAAAAAAATACTAGGTGCTTTACCCGGCATTGCCAAGATGCCTTCTGCAAGTAAGGGGTTTAAAATAAGGTTAAGGCTGGTATCAGAACTTTAGTATCTAAAGTTTGCCCAAAATGGTTGTTGAAGTTGTAAGCAATTTTGTATTTATAGCTCAAGTGCACCAAGTTATGCCTTGATTGGACAACCAGTATGCTGTATAGCTTTGTCTATAAAGTTGAAAGCAAAGACCTACTCTCTCTCTCTCTCTCTCTCTCTCTCTCTCTCTCTTACATATTTTCAAGAACTATGCGAGTGCTGTCCTCGTGTCCAGCAACTCCGGCCAGCAATCTGGCATTGTACATCCAGCTGCTTTACCACAGAATGCCAACTTCGGGTACCTCCTCATACTGGCATACCTGAGAATGAAAACGCTGATGTGGTAGCTATACGGCATCCTCCCAATTTGTCTGGCCTCAGGATCCACCACCAAGACCTTAATCGCAATGGAATCTGGCAATGTAAACAAGAGTGGTTCAACTCATGTAGAAGCAAACTACAAGGTCTTCGGTATAAAATCTGACCGCTCGCACGGAGTTTTGTATCTGGGTAGGACGAGATGCCACAGTCGGCCGTGCCAGCACTCTTTTTCGCTTCTTAAATCTGTATTCTTGTAAACCTGTACACAAAATATAAGAAAATTAACTCTTACCTCATGTCGTCCTTCCGCAGCTAAACAAGCATTGTTCTGAGTAAACATCTTTAGATTGACACGATTTAGCTCGGTCACGGTAATGTTTCGTAAAATAACATTAACACACAAATATAGCTTATTCTAAACATACATGCCTTCCCATCTTCGCAAATAAAAGTGGACTACTGATCCTAATGACTACGTGGTAACTGCAGGCCAGAAAGCCTATCGTGAGTGTGGGTTGTGGGGAGTATCTGCCCACATTGGTCAGACGCAGAGCGGTCAGGTTTTATGCCGAAGACCGTGATATCCGTTCCCTTTCAACTTCTGTTTATCCTTTCACACATTCCCAGCATCGCTATCAAGTCCTCCTATGTCTCGGACATACTGCTCTTACCCATTTCCTACATTTTATGCGGTGATAAAAAAAATTAAATTCAGCTTTATTTTGGACGCTCTTTAACTACTATGGATCTCAGCGTCTCATTCTATATTGGGAATGAAAGACCAGTAAGTTTGCTCAGAGGCCTCTTTACCAAGCTTAAGGTTCGTTTACGTGCCGTAAATCTACGACACAGACCACCGTCTTTACTTTCCTTCCGAAGAAAGCCATGCTAAGGATTTCTTCACCCGAAAAAATCCATCGGGTTTGAACACGCGTCCTCGGGAACTAGAGGTTAGCATGGTAACCACTACATCACGGAGGAAGAAAATATACGGTGATCAGGTGCGCAATTATTGTCACTCTCCACTTCTCAACAACCGCGCTGTTACGATGATGCAAAGAGCCAAAGCCGTATGTTAGCAGCCATCTTAACCGCCCTTGATGATCCAGCCTTCTTCAAGAATGTGCTGATCTTTATTACTGATAACGAATTGTAACCCTTATTGTGCACGTGATATCACCTCGTTGTTAAGTAAACAAAATACAAACTATAAAAATAAACAACGTAAGGATTGAACACAACATAAAATATCTGATGTGATGCATTCAGATGACTTTCTCTACAAATCATAATTTCACATATATTCGCTGTATAGCAAACTTTTCATTCAAAAAGTGATTATTCTATTCTCGCTGTATTATTCGCGATAACGTTTTTTACTTATGAGTAGCTTCAAATTAAGTAAGAAATTTTCAACAGGCAGAAAGAGCATTAAAATCTTTATTCGTAATAACAAATTCTATGGAAAGAAAAACCGACGCGGATACCGAGGTCGTTAAGGCATGGACTGGTGAAGGGAGGTCCGCGGTTGAAATTCCGTCATGATCGATCTCCCTTACTGACGTAGCTTTTAGATTTTCCTCGGTCCTCATAGCTGGCAAATGCGGGGGAGATAACCTAAACTTAGGCCTGGAACGTTTCCTTCCTAAATTTCGTTTCCCAATGTTCATTAATTTCCTGCATCACCAGTGTCATGGACTGGATGCCACACGTGGTAAAGTGAACGTTAAACACTATTTAAAAATATATTGCGGCATTTAATAGGGTTTTTAGAGATTATTCTAATATGTTCGGGGGAGTTATACACTCAAGGGTTGGCAGTATGGGCCGGTTGTGACGTAGAGATTAGAGGGGCAGTTAACACCTATTTCACTAACGCGTATACAGTTAACTCTCTCATTCCGTGTACTGTCGTCGAACAGTCAACATGGAACTTTATACATCTCCGACCATCAGGTACCGATTTTGCAATTGTCTGTTTATAATAAAGTAGCTTATTTGTCCTTTTGAATCCGCGTTAACTTCTTGTAGATATTTTCCCTTTCCTTCCTGTTTACACAGAGGTTAGGAAACGTGTAACGATAATGTATGTGTAGTTAAGCTACGCTTCCCATGTCCGATCCTGTAATTAAGAAAGTTTCCGGTAACCCCTTGTTCTATCATCTAAATTTGTTTGAAATCGCGACAATATATGGAAAGGAAATACGGAAAGCAACAATATTACCGTTTCGACGATGTATCTGTTGGGTGACGCTTAGGAAAGGCCATGGAATATGTGAAAGTGGCAAACACTTAAAATAAATAAATAAATAATCATTCAACACAAACTATATATTTTCCCAGTGGTAGATTTTTGCCTATCTCATATACACAAAATCTACCTTTTCTTATATACAATTAGGGGAAGGAGGGGCAAGTGAGTCAGGTGGGGCAAGAGCGTCACCTTCATTTTCTTCCACAATACACATTTTTGGGACCTGGTAGGAGGCTATCAGTAAGAGCTTGACTGCCCGGAAGTGTGACAACAGAGAAAGTGACGCTCCAGGAAAAACTACAGTTTTGGCAGGTAAATATTGTTTTTGGTGATTTTGATGTAAGAACTGCTATTTCTAAGAGCAGGTGTATTGTATTCTAAAAAGTTAATTTCATGGCAGATTTTAATGCTCCTTAAATGGCATTGTTTGAAGCATATTCTGGTGCGGTGGCGGCAGAATACCTAAGGTAGCCTCTATGACAGGTACTAGTTTATTCGAGTAGTAGTGGCGGGGCAAGTGAGTCCACTAGAATACTGGCAGTGACGCACTTGCCCCACCATTCGTGTGTGCAAAACTACAAGTGTATATTAAAATTTATTTAGAAGATTTAGTAACTACTGCCACGTTTTGACAATATAATGAAGTTATGTCAAAAGCATAGTTTAATGATATTGAAACTTGTATTGCAGGTATGGTCCGGAACTATATAAGGAAAACTGATAGAGGAAAGGGTGGACAGAAGATGAAGCCCAAGTGGCATTAAACGAGATCAGATCTGGTTTAATACCAATTTTCGAAGATTGGATTAGCTGCATTAAGTGCAAGCAGTGGATGCATGAGGAATGCACAGATAATGAAACTGTCAGTAACAGTTTTTTATGTGATACCTGTCGTTAAAACAAGTGACTATTCTTTTATTTGTCTTTCTTTCCGTGGTTCATGTTATTTTATGCAATGTTTACAACTAAGAACATCAGCAATCATGCGAAGTTAATCCAAGTGAATATCTACTGAGCTTAAGATGTGACAATAGCAGTTGAACTATGGACCTCAGTGAATATTTTATTTATAAGTGATCGGTACTTGTGACATTTTATTGGATTAGACTTGCCATGTGTTATAGCTTCAGAAAAAAATTAGTTTTAAATAAAATCGTTGCATTTCTTTGCTAAAATTGTTTAACATGTTTAAACACTCACTTGCCCCAAGGGGTGTCTCATTTGCCCCACTCATTTCTACGTTTATTTTTCTATTTTAGGAAATTTTAAACAAGAACAAAATATTTTAACATAGGTATTTAAGATGCTGAATGTATTAGCTGTAATTTAACGTATTCCTAAAACTTAAACTTAAATACCATGTACATTAGAAATAAAAAACGAAAGGTAGAACTCACTTGCCCCACCCTCCCCTATACAAAATTCAGTCAAATAAAGGGAAGTTCATGCGATATTCACAAAAAACTTAATGCATACATTTTATTTCTCATGTCAATATGTTAGATATGTGACATTCTACCCAAAATCGTTACAGTCGTTTTTTGAATAAATAGATAATTTTTTAAAAAAAATCGACATAAAAGGTATTATGGGAATATTGTCGAAGATCTTTATGTCGCAACCTTAGAAGATAAACTTCAATACTAAGATTGGTATTTAACCGAGTTTTCGCTTTTTAGTTATACTGTTCACAGTCAGACACAAACATATGCACAACAAACACACACAAACTGACCTTTTTCGGTCAGGGAATCTTGATATCGAATGATCTTGATATGGTCGGTACGTCGTGGCACGCTTCAAAAAGACTATGGCCACGGGAAATAATGATGTGTATTTTGCCAGTGTATTTAGAACTGGTTCTGCAGGATATATAAGTTTGAATGTAATCGAAGAGTTACACTTGCTGGTACGGCCTTGTTAGAGATCGCCAGCTCTCTTCTGGCTAGTTACTCAAAGGGTGAGACCATAGGTAGTTTTGAAATATGCGTCTTACTCTGTTAAGTTGTTGTATTAACTTGCATTATTTTATTAATGATTTATTCATTTATTAACTATATACTTAAAAACATTTTCAACGCCACATTTCAACTGAGAACATTCGTATATATAATATATACGTCATTTATATGACCGTAACCCAGATGTTTGTTCAGTGCCTTTTTGACAAAAACTGACATTTTATTTTTGTTTTGTGCAGTCCTATTAATTGAATTTTCTCTTTATATATGTATATATGTATTTTTTCACTATAGGCACAATAATTATTTTAGAAGTGGTACCACAACTACCAGTTTGCATTGTGAATTCTGCAGCACTTCAAAGAAAAACTCTTAGCCCCTACACACTTTGATGTAGAGAGGTAAACTTTATGCCATCTTTTAGGGGAAGGTTTTTCTCTACAAATTGGCACTGCTGTTAAGTATGGCAGCTTCTGTGTACTCAAGCCAAGTGGTTTCTCTTTCAAAATATATGCAAGTATGTTTTCCCCATTTTTGCTTTGAAGCGATTTTTCTGTGAATGGAATTTTCTAATATAATTACAGTTTTTTCAGCAACCATTGAAGATAGCTAAATTAAACTTTAGGATGATAAAAATAACTTCTAAGTGCTGTTGTATAGTGCCTTCGTTTTATGCTAAGTCCACAATCGCCTTATATGCGTATCGGCCGAGACTGCAGTGACTTCGGTATTAAGGCACAGCACAAAAGCGGCGCAGGACGCGTCAAGGATATTTTTATCAGCTGTGGGTCCAGTCGTTGCTTTGTCTTCGTGTTGTGGAGTGTTTCACAATACGTGTGTTGTGTGTGATTTCATTAGGAATGTTATTCTCTTATTAGTCCACGGAGATGCCTGCCAACAAATTCACGCTTGAACAGCGTATTTTGTGTACGATACATACGTGAAAACTGAATCATGTAGACAGGTGTGTAGACAACTTCAGCACCAATTTCCTGGTTATCCAGTTCGAGTAGAGACACGTGAGATGCCTGGTCAATAAATTTAGAACAACGGGATCGCTAAACGCAAGAAAATAATGTTTATAAGAAGAATCTCACATCATGGACGAACTTAAGGACAATATAAAAGCAGAAATTGTGAACATTACGCAAGAACTTATGCATGTGAATGGTAATTTCATCCGAGGATGTCAAGAATATCTTTGCGCAGATGGACACCATTTTAAATAACACTCATAACAAGGTGAGTACTCATTATGTACCAACTGGCACTCGTGCGTAAGTAGCGCGAGAGCTATGGAACGCAAAACCCCACGGTGTAGTAGATTGTGTGCGGAGCACGCATTCGTGCGATCCGTGGTCTAGCATAAAACGAAGGCACTGTAGATCTAATTTGTATTAATAACATGGTTGATTATTTTTGAAAAAATCTGATGTGTTACACTCACATGACTTTTTCTACTCTTGTACAAACTATTTTTACAAACGCTTATTCTCCATATGCTTCATGTTAATCGAGAGGTTAATCTTATTGCTAATTTTCTTGTAGATGCAAGGGGAATTGCTAGGCGTTAAGCGACAGTCAAATATTTTAAGAGCTGGTTGCTATGTGGAGTGTTCCATTCTCTTTGCATTACTAGGACAAAAAAAATGAATATCGAATTTGAGAAAAAGTATAAGTATTGGAAAATTTAAGGAATAACAAGCAATACCTCGAAAATCGTTCACCCAACAAAAAATGTATATGACATAAATTGTGTATTTTAACCGATCTACATTTTTGTGTAGTAAAATTCTGTCTATCTCTTATGGTTTACCAGTTATGCAAAAGTCGCTCACAATGAAGAACACTTTTGGGGACATTCCCAGAAAATTCAAGATATACATTTCTTTGTCATGAAAGTATCTTAAATACCTATATGATATTTTAATTAAATTTTCGAAAAATGTTCCATGTAAAGAGTAATCTGGGGTGGGGGATTTTCTTGAAAACCTTCGTGTCGCATCTCTGGAAGATGATGAACCTAAGTACCATGTTTGGTGTTTATCCAATTGTGCGTTTCTGAGTAATGCTGTTCACAGACACACAGACACACACACAAAGACACACACGGACATGTTTCCAAAAATGCTTTTTTTTGGATTCCGGGGGTCTCAAAACATGTATTTCTGATGAAATCTCGGTATCGAATTTTTGGGTGGAATGCAATACTTCCCCTACTTACTATACGCAGTAGAGAAAGTAAAAAAAGCTGATAAATTTTAATCGAAGTATGGTATATAATTACGAAAGTAATCCATCTTCCTTAGTAAAAAACATATTGTATAAAAGTAAGCCAGAGTACTTGGAAGTCGTTCATCTCGTCATGTAAATATTTAAATCTGATATCTTAAATAGTTTCTGAGATAGTGGGTCATGAATTTAGCTCATTTGACACTGGCGGGAAGGCACTTGCAATCTCCCTTAAAGATGCCCATATGTGAAATTCCACAACTTCAGGTCGATTAGTTCAAATGTTTATGTAGTAATCAAGGTTTAATATATAATATTCAGACCAAATTTCATGCACACTTTTAAATTAGTTCCAATAGTTTTAAAGTAATTTGTACAGTTTTGAAAAATGTTCTACACACGATGTAATTATTTTTTTAAAAAATAATATTCTACAATTAAACTTTTAAAACTTTTAATAATAGTATATAAATTGTAGAGCTGAATATGGGAGAGACGAAACTTTTAGAGAAAATAAACTTTAAGTGTAATAATTGAGCTTTTGGCTTAAAATTGTACACAATATAAATATTGTTTAATAACATCACAAAAATTCATCTCATCTTTTAACTTTCCTTACCACGTATATGGCAGGTAGAGAAGATATTGCACTCCACCCAAAAATTCGATACCGCAATTTCACATGTTTTGAAGCCCTCTGAACCCAAAAGGGGCATTTTTAGGAAAAGTCCGTATGTGTGTGTGTGTATCTGTGAACAGCATAACACAAAAATAAAAAGCCGGATAAATACCAAACTTGCTATTTAAGTTCAGTAACTTTTAAAGATGCAACACGAAGATTTTCAAGAAAATTCCCCTACCCCAATAACCCTTTACATCAAGGATTTTTTGAAGTTTTTTATAATTCATATGCAAGAACTGTAGATCTCTTTAAAACTGAGGCAGTATTTTTAACACTTGAATAATATGTAAATTCAATAACAGCCCCCTTTGAAGTAATGTGTATGTAATAATTTGTAAAATGTATGTAGCAGTCATTGCATATATTTATATTATTGTATCCATGTGTAATAATGTTATGTGAATGTAATGTAGGGGCTGTGAGAATAATAAGTTTAAAGTTGCTAACAATGAGGTAACCTTGAGACAATAATGAGTTTGAGAGTTTAAATACTACTAGTCATTATTAGAGCAGCATTAATGTAAATTTTGAGGCAGTTTAAAAATAGCCAATCGACAGCCAGAAAAAGCTTTAGTAAAATGAAGGTATTCTATTGGAGTAGGATTAGCCAATCAGAGACTTGAAATACAGAGATTTACAAGTTTAGACGGTTGAAATCTATTCAGTTGCCTGCAGACCGTGATAGTAACCGGATGCAAGATGCACCCTCTAGAGAAATATAATACGTATTCGTGTGAGACGAAAAATAAGTATACGCGTTAAAAAAGTGCAAGTATTAAATAAGAGAATCTCACAGCTCTCTATATCTGTGAAGTGTTATTTAATTTGTGTCAAGGATTAATAATAAAGGAGTGAACTAAAACTTAAAATCTGTGTAAGCCTACATTCTTAGTCGTACCAAAACCCTGCCTAAGAGAAACGTGTCTCTAACAATAATACTGACTCAGCCAAGGCAAACATAAATATTTAAAGAAGCAGTTTAATAACAAAGTTAATATTTTTTTTAAGTTGGGGTAAAGGCCACCTAAAAGTACATTTGGGGCGAAGGCTACCGGAAACTGTTTAACATACGTGAGATTGCAACTACGCAATCGTTCGGCTCCCCAACAGTTGAAATACGATACAACTCCTTCCATACGTAGCAGCAAACAACGTAACAAACCATCTTCTTCAAATTGTCGTCCATACGTAGAGCTAAATACATAAACAACTCCAACGTAAAGAACAATCCTACTTCAAAACGCACATTGTATTTTAAATAACTTTTTGTGATATAAGCTATTTCCGACACATCCGTTACTAATGGTTCGAATTGCTCATTACTTGGCTATTCTCTTGTCCTGTCAACATTCATTTGTTTCTCGCGATTGCATGTAAACAGTATGGAATTTTAAGGCCAGCATATAGCGTCCAGTTCTTAAACATTTGATTATCGCTGTTATCTGTTCGTGATAACGAAATGTGCAATTAGCTATTTCTGCAAAGGTTTATTTGGATTAAAATGAATTAGATAGAAGAATAAGGTTTAGTAAGAATAGTTGTATACCCACTAATAAACTATAGATAGAAAATGTCATGTAAATTTAACACATCGGATTTCTTTTGGTCCTGTTCAAAACAAGCAGTTTTACAAAACTTCTTTGATTATACCGAAAAGTACAAATGTGTTACACTCACAAGACTTTCTCTACTCTTGTACAAAGCATTTTTACTAGTGCCTATTCTCCATATACTTCATGTTACTTCAGATAAAAATTTGCAGAAACTTATTGCTAATTTTCTTGTAGGTGCAAGGGAATATGGTAGGCTTTAAGTGATAGTCAGATCTTTTAAGAGCTGGTTGCTATGTGAGCATTCCATTGTCTTTGCATGACAAAGACTTAAAAAAACGAATAACGAATTCCCATTTGAGAAAAAGTATTAAGTATTGGAAAATTCAAATAAATAACAAGGAATACCTCGGAAATGGTTCACTCGACAAAAAAAGTATATAACATAAATTGTGCATTTTAACGAAATATACATTTTCTGTTTAGAAAACTTTTGTCTATCCCTTACCAGTTGTACAAAAGCCATTCAGAATAAAGAGGTCTTTTGGATATACATTTTAATATCTTAATATACGATATTTTAATCAAAAGCGTTAAGAGCCATTTTTGAAAACATCAAGCCTATTTTAAAACGTTACATATAATGGGTAGTCTGTGGTGAAGCGATTTTCATGAAGATCTTCGTGTCGCATCTTTGAAACAGATTCATTCATTGTTTATCCTCATCTTATGTAGGACTTACACCCCCCAGGACTTACAGGCGGGACCTGGGGTCAGAGGCCCGTCGAGGAGCAGACACACTCGTGGAGCAGACAGAATGTCCAGGATGGGTGATCAGCCGATGCCTGGAATGGGATGAAGGAAGTAGATGAAACGAAATGAGAGTGAAATGGATGAAAGGAAAGGTGATGATGGAGCAGTTGGTGGAATGAATGGCGGGGGAAACCGGAGAACCCGCTTCTTCCACCACAAATCCCACATGAGGGTCCCTGGGATCGGACCCGGGCCGCTTCGGCCACGGCGCCGCCCTTTGAAACACACTGAATCTAAATACCAAGTTTGATATCTATCTGATTTTTCATTTTTGAGACACACACACACACTCACACTCGGACCTTTTTCTAAAAATGATTTTCTTGAATTAAGGCGTCTCAAAACATGTATTTGCTGTGAAATCTCGGTATCGAATTAATTTTTGGGTGGAATACAATACTTCCACTATTTACTATACGTAGTAAAGAATTTTTTACTACAATTTTCTACGTTAAACTTTCAGGCACACATTAAATCGCTGTATGACATTGCCTTAAAAGATCATGCAGCTATAAAATTATATACATCAAAAGGTTTATAGTGTTTAAAAACACCAAAATCTGTATTTATAAATATTGGTGTTTTTCGCGTGTTATGAATTAATTGCCGGTTGATATTTATTTGAATTTTTAAATACTTAGATACCTACTCAAAATCTGTACATTACCGATATAGAACTCAATGTGTTAAATACTTTTGAGTGAAGATATTTATACGGTGCGAGTAATTTTGTCAAACTTTGAGTAATAGAGGGCTATTAACATGTTAGAAATTAAAACTCGTTAACAGTTACTAAATCTATCTCTAGTAATTTATGAATGGCAACTCGCCTACAGGTGAAAATAAACGCACTCAGCATAAAATGTATTAGTGAAAAGCTATAACGTTACATAAACGAATGATTGTCACATACAGCCTCATTGTCTATGATCCCTATTACCATGACTTCAGAGACTACAACAGCTTCTCTACAGCACGAGTAGCAGTCCATAACAGCAGCACGCCCAGATGACTGTGGATGCAATCACTACCAGCAATTAATTAGTTTTCTCTGCAGGGAAGCCATTAGACAGATGTTTATTAGCACGGCAAGGTAAGTGATGACCCTGCTGAAATTATTCTGGTCCCGATAAACTGATTCCATACCCGAGACCATTTGGTTACTGTGTTTTGCTAGCTATTATCTTCCGAAAAACCACCTAGGAAGACATCGCGAAGCCTGCTTCCCTTTTGCTTTTTCTCCATATTGTTATACATGGTGGACCATTTAAGTTGAGACTGTACAATATTTCCAAAACTAAGTGTAGTAGAAAGAAATGTCTTGAATAAAAGTTGCTTGATGCTATGGGGGAAAGTAAATGCTATTATTCGCGTTTTGTTTGGAGGACGTTATGATGGTCACTTTAGGGTAAATTTAATTTTTCTTAAATGGGAATCTACATTTTGTGTGTTATTTTCTCATTAGAAAATGGTTTATAAACAGCTGTTTATTTTGTGATGAGGAATAAGGAAACGAAATGAAAAAAGGTTGCTTCCTAATTACGAAACGTAACTTGACGCTCAAATGACCATCCATGGATCGTCCAATCATTCATTGCGTTCTTCGTACACGGCCATTCAGAATTTTCGTTGTTATTTACATTGGTGTCAGAAAAATTGCAAAGCGCTTTATACAAATGTTGTTTAGTTTTTTATGAGGAGTGAGAAAACAACATAAAAAGGTAGGTTCCCATTTTAAAAAAAAAATTAATTGATCCTAAAATTATTAAATCAATTGATAAAACATAAGACATTCCTTTCTACAACGCTTAGTTTTGGAGATATTGTACAGTCTCAATTTAAATGGTCCTCCCTGTATAGTATTTAGGTTTTAAAATCATGAATAATTATGTGATTACATCTGTATAAGGTTAGCCCTTGTCCGACCAACCCTACTGCCAACCTCACGCCCACGTGCGCTTTGCAGAGTTACTGTCATCCAAGCGAGCGAAATAGTTCCGTGGTAACGTGTCAGTCTCGCATTACCGGGGTTCAATTCCCTCTTCTTATACGACTTTCCTGTCCCTCAGTTCCTGTACCCATCATTTCCATCATCATCTGCTTCAGGGTTGAAAGACTAGGGCGACAGTATTCGGATTTATGCATCTGGGTGGTGGAGGTGCGCTTTGTAAAAGTTTCTCTCTGGTGCTGGTTGAACTGCTCACGGACACGCCTCCGGATACTTTCGGAGCAGGCTCCCCTTCAGATGCTTGTGGGTAGCTTTGAGTGGCGTCGAATGCGTTAAATCTGAAAAAGTTAGGGACCCCTTCCAAGTTTGCGCGCTCGTCTTCCGGATCTGGTCGACCTTGGGGTTTTGTTGTGGGTACAAAAGTGATACAGGTGCAAAAGGATAGTCAAATCTTTAAGAAGCAATTGGATATGTGGTGGCCTTGAAATTCCATACTGCTTCCATGGCATCTTGAATGGTGACGACACTTCAAAATGTTAAAAAAGTATTGAAAAACTAGAAATAAATCACAACGAATATTTCGGAAATGGGTGTTATTAATTTTAATATTTTATAGTTTATCCATTATAAAATATATATACGAAACCCCTTCCGAATGTAGAGATATTCCCAGAAAAGCCATAAATACGTGTTATAGTCATGCGAATAGTTTGCGAACATGTGCTATTTTAGTCACTATAACATATGGCCGTTTTTTAGAAAATAACGAAAATTAGTCATGTAAAAGCGTAGTTTGGGGTGGGGAGATTTTCTTGAAAATCTTCGTATCGCGTCTCTGGAAGGTATTGGAGTTAAATACCAAGTTTGGCACTTTTCGCACATTTCGCTTTTGAGATTAGGATGTTCGTGGACACACACACACAGACGCTCATACGGGCCTTTTTCGAAAAATGATTTCTTTTTATTTAGGGGGCCTCAATACATGTATTTCTGGCGAAATCTCAATGTTGACTTATTGGGCGGGATGGAATACTTTCTCTACGTACCTTGTCTTGTTTCATGTAATACAGATTTCCGTCATTGCTCCGGACGCACTCCAGCCTTGGGCTTATTGTGCTACCTGTATCATTTTAAAGCCAATTCATCATGCCTGCTCCCTTTAACAAGGAATATAGTCTCATAACAGATATGCTTTCAAATTTTTCTGGTTCTAAAATCACTTTCCCAAAAACATACATCTCTTGTAAGCCAAGGCCTCACGGAACGTATAATGTGCTGGGCTGTTACAGTTTCTTTCTTGCACAATATGCAATCTAAGTTATCCTGAAACACTCCCGCCGCATTAAGATTTTTTTCCACTGGAGCATGTTGTGTGAAAAATGCAGAAATTGTTCTCAGCTGAAGTCTGTTACATTTAGGCAAGCTTTAAACTCTTTTCTTGCATGGTTTTCTAATAAATATTTTGCATGTTTGTTTCTTAGAGTTTTAAACCAGTGTTTGCGATGATCTACATTGGAACAGTTCTTAATTCTCATACTAAACATCGAGATGTTTCTAGAGCTGGTCTGGCCCAATAAATTATGAAGCTGCTCCTTGTCTTGCATTTTTCATTTCCCTCTATGCCAGTATGACCCAGCACCCAGATACTAGATGATCAGCATAGTGCAGAACAGCTTTGGCGGCTCTTAGCCGGCCGGCGATGCTGCTTGCTATGCTATACAAGCAGTCCGAGGAAATGCACTATGGTTTGTCGCGTAAGTTATTTCTAACAAGGAAACAAGTAAACACTTAAAAATAAAAGTACTCGCATATATCAGGGCAGGAGATATTGGAAGTGCCTCTCTTCGTTGTTCAAGCGTTTCTGTCTCCTGCTTAGGAATTTGGACATTATACGCTGTAGTTCCCTCGAACAAATGACAGCAATTTCTTGTCGAATGTTATTTTAAGTTCTTCTTAAGTGTGTGGATTTGTTTTGTAAACTTTCTCTTCTAATCCCTTCCCAGAGATAAAAGTCGCAGAGGGTTAAATCGGAGGAACGTGGGGACCATATTTTCTTACTGCTAACTCTATCTTCAAACACTTTATGGATTTCCTGTAAAGAGAAGTTAACTGTATGTACCGTTGCAGAGCCCTACTGGAAAGTTGTGTAACCTCTTTCTCTCTCTCTCTCTCTCTCTCTCCCTCTCTCTCTCTCTCTCAGTTAAGTCGCTAACAAATGGTCACTAAATGTTTTGCACATACCCCTCACTATTGTTTCCGCAATAAAGGAGGCTTATTATTCTCTCGTCGTTAATAGGGCACCTTCTCCTATTTTTTGATTATGCAGGGGTTCCTGGTGAAGGTGGTTAGGCTTTACAGCACTCCAATAACGATTGTTTTGTGTATTAATATACCCACTTAAGTGGAACCACGATTTGTCCGAAAAGAAAATTAGATTATCCACTTGACCGTCATCTACTGATTCAAAACCCATTCAAAAAATCGTATCCTTAATGCAGGATCACCCGGTTTAAGTTCCTGCACTGCAGTAATTTTATGGGGCTTAAACTTGAGTAACTTTGTAGCCGTTTGAACAGAGCTATAAGAAATTTCCATTTGCTGAAAGACGTCGAAGTGATTTTCTAGAACTTTCCAGAGCGAGTCTAATGTTATGTGGAGTTTCTTCTGTGAGTACGTGGTTTATGCTTCTTATCGAGAAGACTTCCCGTTTCACGTGATTTATTTAATAATCTATGAATAGTAGTTCGACGTGAAACTTGAGCATCAGGAAATCTCCCGAAGTAATCTCTTTACGGCACTCGTATATTCTGTGCGGACGTGTGAATCATAAATGAATACTTTTTGGGTAACAAGAATACCGGTCCCAAATAAAGACATTTCACTTAATACGCACTGTATTGCGTTACTAACACGTGCCACTTTGCAAGGGTTAACTCTCACTGAAGCCTTGCGCTTCTCCGACGGCCGGCTAAGAGACATGAAACCTGTTCTGCTCTATGCAGACCACCCAGTACGAGGTGTATGTAGAGAAAGTAAAAGACCAATAGCGACTTGATATTTTAAAAAAATACAAAGAATTTGAAAACTGGAACCAATAATAAAGAATATCTTACAAGGATAAATGACACAAAAAATACATTTGACAGTAAATTGTGCTTTTTAATGAGATCTACATTTTTTGTGTAGTAAGCCTTTGACTGTCTCTTACGGTTTACAGGTTACTTAAAATTATACAAATTCATTCATAAAGAAGAATACTTCATAGGCTATTCGCATAAAATTTATATTTTATTTTGTCATGCAAATATCTTAAACATGTGGTACTTTAGTATAAACCGTTAGTACCATTTTAAAAAAAGTAATGAAACTTTTTTCATGTAAAGTGTAGTTTGGAGAGGGAGGTTTTCTGGAAGGTCTTCGTTTCGCATTCTTGGAAAATACTGAAATTAAATATAAAGTTTGGTATTTAACCCGTTATAGCCCGGGGCATCATATTCATTACAAAGGCTTTTTTTAAGTTTTTAAATTTTTTCTAATTTCATATTATACTAACCTTTAGCAATAAAATTAAGTTATTTATAGCTATTTTATATTGTAAAACTATTAGATTTTGTCAAATAAAACTGTAGTTGTTAATAATAATAAGTTGCAGTCAAATTTAACCCCTTCAGCATTCAAAAGTTCCATTACACCGTTGTTTTATTTGGGCCCTCCCCGTCCTTTACGATAGGCCCATTTGACTGCAGTCGCTGGGAATCGAACTCGCGACGTTTGAATGGATGGCTCTAACGATCACGGCTATTCGAATCCCTTCGGTTGTAGTGCTGGTGAAAGGGATAAAAAAGGCGGTTTAGGAATTGCATGAAGAGCGGCATATGTAGCAAAATAATTCCGGCAATAAAGGTTTAACAAACTTTTCATTTTTGGGACACTCATACATTCGGGCCTTTTTCTAAAAACTTCACCATACCTACATAGATAGATAATAGAGAAAGTAAAATTAGAAAATATTTAATCTTTAAATGACAAAAAGTGTATCTGCTCTTTTAAACAAAACTAATGTACTCAGAGAAGCAGGGAGGGAGAGAGAGAGAGAGAGAGAGAGAGAGAGAGAGAGAGAGTAAGAAGCATTTCTGTTTTCATATTCCCATGTTATTTCCAAATAAGACATGTTAAACCTTTCCGAGTTCGTCAATGAACGCGCCCATTCACACACATTCTTTTAACTTCGCGTCACAATCAATGAACCTAGCAGTATCACAGCATTGACTAGACTTTGGATTAATTCAACTCTGTATGCTAAAGTATCGATAAGTATGACTAAAATCATATACTGCATTGATGAATATACTCTTACACAAATGCATGAAAAAAGGTGCTTGAAGACTTCTTTGATACAGCCGCTGGAATAGCCGCTCCACTCTACCTATGCTACTAAATAAACTATGAACACACACTCAAAGGCCACACAGGCTTTCTTTTAATATCTATAGGCCCTTGTTTATGCACTATCTGGCCTTTAATCTTCGAAGTGGAGAGCTCAGATATCCGGTTAAGAGATACGCAATATCGCAAGTTTAATAAATAATTCGTGTGCCCTCGGAGTTACTTCGTTCTCATTTGGAGCACTGTGTGGTTTAGGTCTCTAGGTAGTCACAAGGCTGCTGTTGATCCTGATAAAAAGTAAGTTACTTGTATAACAAATGAATTATGTGGTGTTGATAAGATTTGACATACTAGACATGATGTATTACCTGTAAAGCTATATTTCGCAACAGCAGCTGAATATGATTACATACATGCCTCGCCTGCTCCCTTTAATATGTTTAATATTAACATCGTTATCAAAATTGCACATTGCTTTTGTTTAGTTTATTTGAATGTTTAACTAAGCATAATATAGTTTAGTTGTAAGTATCATTTAATTGAAATAATTTTCTTTGTTTTACTGCATTGAGGCAGTATTTTTAACACTTAAATGATTTTAGTCAAATTATATAATATAAATTCATTAACAGCCCACCTTAAAGCAATATTTGTATGTAACAATATATAAAATGTGTATATTACAGTAACTGTATATGTTATATTATTGTATACATGTGTAATAATGTTATGTGAATGTATTACATAATTTAATAATGTAGGAGCTGTGAGAAATAGGTCAAAGGTTGCTAACAATAAGTTATCAATGAGGTAACCTTGAGGTAATAATGAGTAAGAATGTTTAATAATGCTACTAGTCATTATTGGAGCAACTATAATGTAATCTTTTGTGAGAGTTTATAAAAATAGCCAATCAACAACCAGAAAAAGCTTTAGTTAAATGATGGTATTCTATTGATTAGGATTAGCCAATCAGAAACTGAAATATAGCAAAATTTACAAATTTAAGATTTCAATTGCTTGTAGACAGTGCTCATAACTGGACGCGAGACACGTCCTCGAGAAGTATAATACGTATTTTGTGTGAGACAAAAAAATAGTTTACCTGTTAAAAAGTGCAAGTAATTAATTTAAAAAATCTCACAGCTTCCTCTATATCAGTGAAGTGTTATTTAAATCGTGTCAAGCATTAATAAATGGAGTGAAGAAAAAGTTAAAATCTGTGTAAGCCTACATTCTTCAGTCGCACCACAACCCTGCAAAGAGAAATGTGTCTATAACAATAATACTGACGCAACCGAGGCAAACACAAAACATAATATTTAAAGAAACAGTCAAAATTACAAAGTTAATATATTTTTAAACATTTGGGGCGAAGGCTAACGGGTACCATTCGTGCGGTTGCAACTACTTCATGTTCGGCTCTCCAACAGTTGAAATATAATACAACTCCTTCAATATAACCTACTTCAAAATTGACGCCCAAATCGTGGTACAAATAACCTAAAGAAATTATCTACTTCAAATTGGTTTTCCATACGTGGGGCAGAAACTATTGTGGCATGTGCACAGATTATATTAATGGTAATACGCTCTCTGGACGCCGAAGCGTGGCAGTTTATCTGTGAGTAGGGGCGATTCAGGGGAAGCAGTGTGTCATTGGGGGGGGGATATGGCGTTACTGACGCCAACTTGGCGTAGCTTCATTCTGTGAGTAGGCTTCGGGTAAGTCAGTTCGGCAACTGCTAACACACGATGTCCTCGTCGGCAGGCAATGGGCAAAGGTATGTAACTAACTTCATCCAATAAATTGTGTGCCATCCACGCCTTTTAACTTTTAATTATGGTATAATAGAGTTCCTTTCCTCTCCCTTCAGCCAGAAATTGTGTTGGTGTATTAATTATTTAGAGAGATTGCCTCTTAAATTAACGTTCTTTGTTTGATTAACGATCCCTCTCATAAGCGAGTAGCTCTCCTCTGAAGTTAAATAATACTATTAAGTGAGGCATACGACAAATTGGCGGTGGCGCCGAGTAATTGGTTTGATTGTTTTGAGATTTTAAGTGCAAATTTTTTTTTCCCTCCAAATGTAACGGTTCCACGTGGTCGCGAAAAAATCTAAATTTGTTTCTGGCTTAAGGGTAAGGATCTTTATGCTTTAATTTGTGATTCTCTTCTTCTAAATATTGTTTCCATCATATCTGAAAGTCTGTTTTCGAAATTTTAATTTTGAGCTCATTTTTACATTTTCCCATTGTCTGCCGGCGTGACGCTAAAACTTCTGACTCCATTTTCCCCTTGTTTTGGCTTCATTTCCTTTAAATTGTATCACTGTGTTAAGTTTTCGTGCTGGTCATTTTGAAGTATAAAGTTTTGAAAATTGTGGAAAGTGAATTGTAAAAATTGGGTGATATTTGTGTCGTTGATAATCTGTTTGCGTGTGTGAGCTGATTTACGTAACATTGCATTTTAGATTGCGTCATATTGAAAGTATTAACGACTCGAAAGTACAACAAATTAGTTCAAAATTCGTGTGTTGCGTGTTTAAAATTTGCGTGTGTATAAAAAGTGTGGCATCTATTTGAAATATTTAAAGTAATAAAATGAAAGAGGTCACGTATATATATTGAAAATTTTGTGCGTTGTACACTCGCGGAAAAATTAAGGAAATGATAATGCTGATAATTTTGCTTCACCGTTGCCAAGTTTGGTTTATTTAATTACGCAATGCATATTTTTAAGGGAAAGTGAAGTAAAAGTTACTCATGTAAGTAAAAGTTTCAGGAGCCTACCAGCCTTGCCAGTATCTGCACCTAATTAGGTTTGATGTGCTTCTAATATGGACCAGTACGATGTGGATGTTGATGAACCAGCTGTACGTGTGTTACCAGATTTTGGTAAATTTGCACTGGAATTTTGTGGTAAAAAGAATAAGAAAAAAAAACCATAACCTGTAAGTATGTAAACATTGTGAGTGCTAAAGTTTGGACGAATGAAACAGTTTTACGACTCACACAGGTATGCTAAATTTATTGTTTCACTGACTGATGCTTAATTAAGCTTTGATTTTCAGGAATATGTGCTATGATTGTCTCTGCTAAATTACAAGTGTCTTATTATTTTGGGTGTAACTTAAATTTTGAATTATGTTTTGGGAACTGCAAATCATTTGTTTTGTTTGTTGTATTATGCTGCAGGAAAATGTTTCAGGTGTACTATGTGCTTAATTGAGCTTTCATTTTCAGGAATGTTATGTGACAATATTGTTTTGATGATGATGATAATGATGTGATGTTGTTTTGTTGCATTCGATTTGATTTGATATGATATGATTTGATTTGACTCGATTTGACTTTGGGTTTAATAATGATGCTGTGATTTTTATTTGCAGAAAATTGTTGCATGAATAGTGTGTATTTGAGGTTATGTGATATATGTGAGATTTACCTCGGTGGGAGTGCCAAAGAGGAACCCCGACGGTGTTAATGAGATGAGGAGAGATGAGAAGAGATGAGATGATGTCAGCTTCGGTGGAAGTGCCACAGTGTAACCCCGACAGTTGTATGTTTTTAGAGATTTTGCTTATTGGTGTTGCTATAACGTGCCCAGTATAGCGTGTGTGATGAATTCACACGAGAGATTAAATGGATGGAAGTGAATGTAATGAAAATAATTTTTTTTCTCTGTTTATGCAACAAGTTTATTACCATCTTAGATAGCAAATTTTAATACCACCTGTTTTCCAGCTTAATTTTCATTTGGAGGATGTGGATGCAACAGTATAATGTCATGTTATTTGTGTCATTCCTGAATTGTTAATGTGATTTCTTAAAGGTTATGCCTATGTTAGATGTTTTGTTTTGAAGAGAAAATTGAAAGATGGTGATGATTGAAGTAATGATCGAGATTGCATTATTACTGATGATGATTACGAAAGATGTTGATAATAATGAGATGAGAAAGATAGTGATGTGGACGAGAAGTTGTATTGGTGACAAGAGTAGGACAATAGTAGTTGAAAGCATGTCACATGGCGTAGTTTAGAGATGTATTGTGGATGTAGTTTCTAGTGATGCATACACTAGTTTGAGTAGATATTTAAGTCAGTGTTGTGTGTAATTTGGGCCATGGTCAGTGTGAATGAGTTCATTTCATTGTCATGTGTGATTGTCTTGTAAGTGCACTTACTTTCTTTTGTTAGTGATACCAGCTGGTTATTAAGATGTAATATTGGGATCCCAAAATAAGGTTGTTTCATTTCTGTCATGTTCATGTATTCTGAGTCTGTTGTACTGTTTTATTTGGTTTGTGAAGCATTGTAAGTTAAATTTTGGATGGCAACTCTGTAAAATTTCGTTCTTATGCCAATTTGTACTAATTTTTTTTCTCTTTCTTTGCCCCATGTCAAAAGAATTTTTAGTGTAAACTTTTAACCTTTAAAATCTTTAATTGTACATGACATACCATTCTTTTATGTGTGATTGTTTGTGGGAGCACCCTGTTTATTGTGTGGTGGTTTTGATTTAGTATTTCGCTGTGGCGGAGAGCGAGAAAATTCAAGAGCATCCCCGGGGCACACCAGAAGTCAAGAAACACCACAGGGAAGCTGTCGGGCAGCCACTACACTGCCGTGGCATAAGGAACCACCATGTCGGGGGGCAGTCCAAGCCAGCGACTGCCCACCCCGTTGTCATCACCAGAGACCTGCGGTGATAATTCTACACCAGGACAAATCGTCGTTGTGGGCACTGTCTAAACTCACCCACAAACAGTTACGGCAGACCATCGCTATTTTGCGCAGTGTAGTGTGCCTGTGAACTGAGGCAGCGTGGTGTGTGCGTGTGCGGGGTGCTAAAGATAAGTACATTAACAATACTAGTCGACAGCACTTACGTCTCTCGTATCTCGTTATCGCCCAGCAATATTGTGTCGTCGGCTGGGTGCTTACCACACATGTATATTGTTGTTATATTTTGGTTCATCACACATGTGTATGTCATTTTGTTTTGTTCTTTTCATGTTTATTATATTTATTTTCCTTATGTCGACGAGGACGTCGACTTCGGTGGCCAGGGGGAGATGTGGCATGTGCACAGATTATATT
The DNA here is from genome assembly GCA_030765065.1 of Deroplatys truncata. Lineage (NCBI taxonomy): Eukaryota > Metazoa > Arthropoda > Insecta > Mantodea > Mantidae > Deroplatys > Deroplatys truncata. Next base: position 116,961,953 of record CM060975.1, read on the forward strand.
AATGGTAATACGCTCTCTGGACGCCGAAGCGTGGCAGTTTATCTGTGAGTAGGGGCGATTCAGGGGAAGCAGTGTGTCATTGGGGGGGATATGGCGTTACTGACGCCAACTTGGCGTAGCTTCATTCTGTGAGTAGGCTTCGGGTAATTCAGTCCGGCAACTGCTAACACACGATGTCCTCGTCGGCAGGCAATGGGCAAAGGTATGTAACTAACTTCATCCAATAAATTGTGTGCCATTCACGCCTTTTAACTTTTAATTATGGTATAATAGAGTTCCTTTCCTCTCCCTTCAGCCAGAAATTGTGTTGGTGTATTAATTATTTAGAGAGATAACTTAGCTGCGTCCCTCGTCGTTGCCTCTTAAATTAACGTTCTTTGTTTGATTAACGATCCCTCTCATAAGCGAGTAGCTCTCCTCTGAAGTTAAATAATACTATTAAGTGAGGCATACGACACTATCTACTTCAGCATTTCCTTATATTAATTAATAAAAGCAGGCATTTTATTTTATTTTTACTCACTAATGCTTCGATAAGCGTCTTTTGTAAATTATAGCTAAAATGCTATCTATATTTTGCTTTTAAATTAACAATAAAGAAACGTTAAGTTTAAAAATATTTTCTAGTAATGTTTTATTCAATCCTAAACAAATCTATTTCCGTTTTAGTTCCTGTGATTAAGCATTATATTTTACTGAAAATACATGAACAAATGTCTTAGTAATTAAACACCACTAGCAAAGCTAAATTGTTGCCATGATGTGATAACCAATTCGCAATAGCATCTAAGACATTCTGTCTGCGGCAGATTTATCCTTACCCGTTAAGTTTGACTTTCCCAACCACAAGCTTGCCAAAAAGTATCTGCATTTCAGCAGATGTTTCCATAGATATATTATGAAGAAAAGGGTATTTATAAACTCTGGTTGAAATGATGCCATGTATGCACTTTATACCTGTTATATATTTCATCTGTTATTAGTAGAGGGCGGAGTTGAGTGACTTGGTCCGCGATTTCTAGTTACGATGCAGAAAGCATAAAATCTTGGCATGTGTTGGGTACAGACGGTGGGTAAAGAAATATACCATAGTAGGCATTATGTTCCACTTCGCAAACAGAGTGCGTATGCAGTACCAAGTAAGTCTACCTCATAAAAACCGGTCACTTTGATCCGACAGTAATACTTTGATAAGTACGTTATGCCAGTAAAAAATATAATATTGATTTTGAAATACGAATTCTGTAGCACATGGAAACGCAGTAGCAAAGCTATGTTAGTTTTAAATAAATCAAGAATAAATATTGTAAAACCCTAAGAAAAAAACTGTGTCAGATTCCTATGACTTTCCCTACCCACTATCGTTTGTTTTTATATAGCTTCTAAACTATTTTTGCAAAGGCTTGTCCTCTTGTCTATCTCAAATTAATTCAGGCAAACTAGTGCAGAAATAATATTTCATTACACATTTCGATGTAGGTACAACAGAAATAGCGATAGTCAAGCTGAAAGCTATATACTAGCCTTAAAATTTTATAATCTTCCCATGATATGGAGAGAAACAACTGAAGGCTGCAGTAATTCAAAAAATGAAATAAAAATGAAAGTAATTTCTGTAATTCCTGATGCCACAAAGAATTATTTCAAATCAATCATGTCCTTTAAATAGATCTACATTTATATGCAGTAGATTTTTATCTATCCCTTATGGTTTACCTGTTGTAAAAATTTATACAAAATTCCTTCCGAATGATGTGGACTTCATCAGTTATTCCCAGAAAATTCGAGATATACATTTTGTCAAGTAAACATATTAAAGATAACACTTCAATCAAACAGCACCATCTTAATAAAATAAAGAATTTCGAAAATATTCCATAAAGGTAGCTTGGGGCGGAGGGCGGGGGAAGTTTTTAAAATCTTCTTGTCGCATCTAAGGAAAATAATGAACTCAAATGGCAAGATTTATATTTGTAGTGGTACCCCACCGCAGATAAATGATAAGTTCAAATAGCTTTTGATGCACGTTATAGTGCAGCAAGTAATTGCAATATACGCTTATAGGTAATTAAGTCATTAGTAACATAACTTCAACCGCGTGCCACAGCGGCGCTAATGTACAAATAGTTTAAGGTAAATAAACTAGATGGCCCCACCGGTTCTTTGTGCTGGCGACCGTTATACAGCGGTCACAGGTATAAATAGGCCGATCCAGGCGACAGTGATGCAGGCAGAACTGGCTCCTCGCCTCGTACAATCACTAGCACAAGACGCCGGGGAGCGAAGACACATGAAACGATAAAGACTCATCTTTTGAGACCAAACCTTTCAAACCTCTTTATCCTATTCCTGCTCCCATGTGCTTGCCGTGACCTAGCTTCGCCACCTGGACCGGGCGGTGTTAAATTTCAGTAGGCTTGCCTACGCGTGTCTCGTATCGCCAAGTGGAATCTGGCCGGGTCTAGTAGATCACAGACACCCTATCAGACCGGTGTGACGAATCCTACTCGATCCCTTGGAGCCCCCTCACTTAGGGAAACGCTCGGGAAGAGCAGGTAGTGCCATAACCGGCCGATGGTGCCTTCTCCTTGTATCAGACCTCTGTAGTAACAATACGCAACCATGGACGTCTCAATGTCCACAGCAATATTTATCCGAAATTTAATTTTTAAGTCATGCTATTCAAACACACCATACTCGGTCCTGTTTCTGAAAATTTTTGTTTTGTATTAAGTGAACCTCAAAACAAGTATTTCCTTTGAAATTCCGATATGTAATCTTTAGGTGGAGTGCAATATTTCCTCAACCTACTAGGTAGGGGATAGAGAAAATAAAAATTTAAATTACCAAAACCAAGCAGGAAGGAAAACGGCTAGTGAACAAAAGTAAACGACTCAAAAAGAAAACCACTATTGTCCAACACCATCTCTCTCGAGTCAAACGACGCTGAAATTCTGCGGAAGAAGAAAGAAACACGCCCAAACAAAGAACTCCTCATGTGATGGCCTGTTTTGTTTTTGTTTTTTTAATTAACAACTAACACGCTCAAGGCGACATCGCGTGTGGAATAGGGAGCGATGAGAGAGGCACATGCATTCGCATCTCATTACCCAGCAAGCAAGGGTAACCGCCGTAATATTGTCGCACATGCGTCGTCACGAACAGCAACAATACGCTCTTGATGAGCAACTTCTACACTTGCTAATTCTTTTTCGGCGAGCGGCATAACGACATACTCCGTTCACTCATGACCTCCTCTGTCGTTTCATACCAGCAGCCTTGTTCCCTCTCCCTTGAATACTTTATGTGATAATGACTAACACAAAACAGCAAAGTACTGAAACATTGTCGAGGCTTATCACCATCAATATGTGGCTTATGCTTAAACACAAGAAGTTGAGAGTAAGAGAAAAAAAATGCCAGACTAACAATCCTACCATTACTCTTCCAATTATCACCTATTTTCGGAACTATTCTACATAGAGCTTAGTTTTCATTTCAGAAAAAAAAAATAGTTTTACTTATGGACGCTCTTTACTGCTGTGGTCCTTAGCGTCCCATTCTACATTTATTGGACGTGAAAGACCGTAATTTTGTTCAGAGGCCTCTTTATCAGGCTTGAGGTTCTTTTACGTGCCGTAAATTTACAACACGGGATCACGGCTTTACTTCACTTCCAAAGGAAGCAATTCTAGGGATTTTTACGCCCGAAAAAATCCATCACCCTCCACCGAGTTTGAACTCACGATCTCGTGTACTGGAGGCTAGCATGGTAACCACTACACCACGGAGGGGACTTTTATTTCAGCTTTGTTAATAATCATATCATACAATACCATTTATTGTATAATTACTATACTATATAATGTATCGATAGACATTGTCAAATAAGATATAATTACATATTATGTTTGTAAAAATTCTTAAGAGTATACCTAAACGTTTTCCAATATTTAAGCTTAGATTTTGAGAAGGTTGAAGCCTTTACGTTATTGAAAACCAATTTGAAGGAATTGTACTGTAGTTCCTTTGCTGCGGAGCCAAACATGATGAAGTAACTGCCTCACGTATTGTACAAGATTTCCGGTGTCTTTCGCCCCCATGTTTAAGAATCGAATTTCAATTTTAATATTTCTTTAAATATATATATATATATATATATTTATGTTTGCCTCGGCTGCGTCAGTATTAATTTGTAGAAACATGTATCTCTTAGCAGGGAGTGATGCGGCAAAAGAATGCAGGCTTACACAAATTATAATTTTTACTTCACACATTTTATTAATCCTTAACACGATTAAATAACACTTCACTGATATAGAGAGCGTGAGATTATTTATTAATTGCACTTTTTAACACGTAAACTTTATAATATTCTCGCCGTGATGAATTATATATGTCTCACACTGAATACGTATGTAACTGCTCAGGAACGCGTATAGCGTCCGGTAGGGAACGCTGTCTACTAGCGACTGCCGTCTGAACTTGCACAATTCGCTCTATTTCAGTTTCTGATAGATTAATCCTACTCCAATAGAATACTTTTATTTAACTTAAGCTTTTTATAGCTTTTTATTGCCTATTTATAAACTGTTTTAAATATTACATTATTGTTCCAAGAATTACTAGTGGTATTATTAAACCTTCCAATTCATTATTGCCTCAAGGTTACCTCGTTGTTACCACATTGTTAGCAACTTTCGGCTTCTATTCTCACAGTCCCACATTATTAAATTACTTAATATATTCACATAACATTATTCTACATGTACAAAAAATATAAACATAATACAATGACTGTTACATACATTTTATATATTATATTATACACATATTGCTTTAAGGCGGACTGTTATTATTTTTATATTATATAATTGCACTGAAATCACTTAAGTGTTAAAATACTGCCTCAAATTAAAACACCTGAAATTATCTACTTTTAATATACGCATTATCTGGTCAATTATTGATGGCTTCGCTGACAGATTAAACTGGTAATTTAGAAGGTATATCTAAAGGTTAGATATTTAAAAATCTGAAGCTATACATTCACGCGACTTTCTTTACCCTCTATCCTTTATTAGCGAGTATGTAAACGATTCTTACTTTTTAATCCAAATAAATATTTCACCGTTCATAATATAATATAAAAATCGTTCATCGCTTTCTAGGCAGCTCCAGCAGTGGGGCGGGTCTCTGAACCTGGAACTGTTAGGGATTTCCCGCGTCTCTTGTTTGTCTATCTACGATCTGTAGCCTCCTGTGGTTCCTTCACTTCATCCCTTCCACCTGGGGGTGCTAGTCAGAATTTAGCTCGCAGTGCGTAAGGTGTCCCCTTCGTTGCATAATCCATACCTATAGGATTTTTGTTACCGTTAAAATCTTATTTTTAAATCCCCCGGATGTGACAAAAATATAAGAAAGAATACTGTGTCTAAGAGAAAAATATAGTAAGCAGAGTTTTTCTGTTCATAGAATGTGTTAAAACCTAAAAGCAAAGCAAATCTCGCCGAATAGTCCACGAATATAATGTAACATGTTCATCAGTTCAACTCGAATCCACATAAGCATCTAAGATAAATATTTATCGGAAATGTTTTCAGTTAACAGCGTACAGACAGACTGATAGACATCATATATTCTAAAATACTGATGTGTATAGGATAGGAGTAGAAATGGAGGAGAACTTAGCACCTCGACCTACGCAGATCTTTTGTGCCTAGGCTCTGAGGGGCGCCCCCAGGAAGGAGGGATGAGGTGAGAGGAGACAGATCGGCAGGACCAGAGGGCAAAGTCCGTACCATTTACAGATTTGAACTACTCGGGTGCTGACCGGTTCAGCCGGCCCCCTCCCTCTGTGGGCTTACACATCCCCTGGGGAGCCGGGGATACGGAGAACGCTCGTAGCCCGGGAGACGAAGATTTACTTACAGCATCTTTTTCCTCTGCATTGCACACGCCGAGACCTTCCGCCGACACTTGCAATCCTGCAAGAAACCAAGCAGATGAAAGGTGATGGGGACGAAATGGAGAGACAGGAAATTCGGGGAATATAATGATATTGCCCAGCATTCGCCTAACGACCTGGAGAAACCCCCGAAAAAACCATGGGTTAGGAAGGTCGGCCATGGGATCGAACCCACGACTTCCCGAATGAGGGCCATAAACGTTACCGCCTAGGCATCCCGCTCGGTCTCATGTGCTAACACCACACCGTAGGGATGTTTTTCTAAAAGTGTCTTATTTAATCAGAGCGTCATATATTTCAGGTGAGATCTCGTTATCGATTTCTTTAATAAATTGTAATTTTCCTTTACTTTACACACTTAAATGAAGGACGAAGCAAGAGCGAAATACTGTTTGACAGATACGGTGATTATGAAGCAATTACAGTTTGTGAGAAATGCAGTAATAACCTTATAATAACCTTGGTACGCTGCTCGGCTGAGAGAAATTAAAATTGAAGCCGTACGAGTGTAATTTTCCAGTGGAAGGATTCGCCGTCTGCAAGAGGCAAGTTGTTTGACCTCGGTAAATAAGCCACGAGGAGCAGAGAGGCCATATTACAGCCTCATCATGTGCACAGATCACTCTTGGCAGCGAATTGTACGCTTATCCCTCTCTCTATCTCTGCCTTTGCCTTTCTCGCATCTTCTTGCTTCTGGCCTCTTTCCAGAAGCTATTTACACACGAGAACAAATATATAAAATATCATGCTGATTCGTGGATTGGTTTCCTCGCTCTTGGAAATCAATTTTGTTTGCCAGAGAGAGTGATGGGTGGGGCAGGAAATATCCTCCAAAGAGCTAATGGTGTCACGGCAGAGGAGAAAGTGTTTTCTTTTCTTCTAGTCACGAAACTTTAAGGATTTTCGACACCGCATACACAGATTTCTCTACCATTTCTCCAAATATACAGGGTGCGGAAATACTACGTGTAGAAATTTGTAGAGCAGAAAGGCAGTATCGAATTAAGCATTTTGAGGTTAGGAAAAACCGGTCGCAGATGCAGTATTATGACATACGTACATACGGAGATTATGGCATAATGTAACAGACATGGCGTGGTTTTTTGGAATCATTCGGACATCGAATCAGGAACTGGTGAAACCTAAAAAGGCCTACTCCTACATTTTACTTAGAAATGAAAATTAAATCATATCGGCGATAGTCCTCGCTTTGCATAAGAGGAATCCGTGACGGACTGAAAGTTGTCTACAAAGGAAGAATGGAAAGAAGATATTTTAGTCTGTATCATACTCTATTTATTGATTAACAATGTTTATAGTAATATAGGTATAGCATCATTCAAAATTTTTGAGAATGGGCAACAATTGAGTAGTGGTAAGCCAAAGCAGCTTTTCCTAACTTCAGATTAAAGTTCAGATAGCAACACGTGCAAGTATGGGCGCGCTCCAACAATGTGCATCGTCAGCACCGCGTGTGTATCGGATTTTGCCACGCCATATGCTAGTATGGATCTCAGGCGTGAGCATTTCCGTGCTATGATTTTCTATGACTTTTAAGTCGGTTAGGGGAGAGCGGATTCCTTGAAAGACTGCATGGAGATCTTTACCTTTCGCAATCCACCATTTTTCGATGGTATGCAGAGTTTAGAAGAGGAAGGGATTCTCTCGAAAATGAAGACCGAGCAGGACGGCCGGCTACTGTAACAGTGGATGAAAATGTGGTGAAGGCAGAGCGCATGTTACGGGAATATCATCGTTGCACATATGGTCAAATTCAAGAAGTTCTAAATATTGGATCGGCTGCAATGAAAGCAATCCTGAAATAAAAACTTGACGTCAGGAAGCTCTGCAGTCGCTGGATCCCCCACCACCTCACAAATGAGTAGAAACAAGCACGTGTGCAATGGTGCCAGGAAATGATTGAAAAAGTCAATGAACGAAGATCCAAAAAGGTATTTAACAGTGTAACAGGTGACTAGAGCTGAATTTACCATTCTGATCCAGAACCTAAACGACAGTCATCGGCCTCAGTCTTCCCAGGAGAAGGTTCCCCAGCAAAAGTGAAGAAAGGGAGAAGTGTTGGCAAGAAGATAATCTGTTCCTTCTTGTCAGCAAGGGGCCACATTGTGGCAATTCCGCTTGAAGGACAAAAGACTGTTACTGCCAGATGGTACACCACTAAAGTCTGCCAAAGGTATTTAATGAATTGATAAAAAACATCCCAAGACTGGTCTGCGTGGAATTTTGTGGCACCATGAAATGCCTCTGCCCTACTTGCACAAGAATCAATCCAGTTGCTGCAGGAGTCAGATACTTGTCCCACCCTCCCTACAGTCCAGATCTGGCACCATGCGGTTTTTTCTATTAGCCAAAATGAAAGAAAAAATTCGAGGTCAGCGATTTGAGTCACCTGAAGCCGCAGTAGCTGCTTACGAAGAATATGTTTGCACTCTCTCCAAAGAAGAGTTGCGTTCAGCATTTGAAAAATGGTTTGAAAGGATGAGACGGTGTATAAAATGCAATGAAGGATATTTTGAAAAGATGCAATGATCACATATAAATTTGTAATACTTTATTGCGTCCATTCTCAAAACTTTTGGAGTGACCCTATGTATAAATACTACAGTATAATAACTGGAACGCTGCATGAAGATAATTGAAACCTGAATTTATGAGACATCCTCATTTGTCAGTCAAAATGAAATGTAACTCACGAAAAGTGAGTACGTTCTGCCTCAACTAATGAGTACTGGTATAACGTGTAAATGTGGTTCATATATGAATATGATGTAATAACAACCGAGCAAGTTGACGCCGTGATAACGTGTGCGACTCGTATTCGGGAGGTCTCGGTTTCGATCTCCGGCGACCATCCACTCTGACGATGTGTTTTTCGTGGTTTCTCCGAGCCGGCAGCGAATGCTGAGAAGGTTTTTCCCTACCAAGATTTCCTTTACATAATTTCCCTTTCATTCCGTTTCCTCCTCTTCTTTCAGGTGTGCTTCTAGTTTTCGGGCGTATGGCGGTGCCGGACAGATGGCGCGGATGCATGCTCAATGAAAAGAGTATGCGCAGTGGACACCAGAGGGCTGCCTGATTGATGGGTCGTTCATCGCCCTCTCTCTGCGGCTTCAGCAGTGGGAAGGGTTTGCGAGCTTGGAAACGTTAGTGACCTCTGCGCGTCTCTGTAGCCTGTTGAACCCACATCTCCTGTAGCCCCTTGTAGTTCCTTTATCTCATCTCATCGCTTCCTCCTGGGGGTGGTAGCCGCAATACATCTGTGCAGGTCGCAGCGCATGAGGTGTGTCCGTCCGTTGAATCACCTGATCTCTACCACCTCTAATGTAATAACAAGCTGTCTGTCACAAATTTGTAATCAGAAGACATTTTCGTATTTCTGTATAAAGTTCCCAATGTTAAGAAATCTAGTCTCTTATGCAAGGAACCATCACATTGTCAAACCCCTAGGTCAAGAGGTTGAAGAGCTTGGAGCTGTACATGCGTGTGTGTCCTTAAAAGGAAATATTGTGTAACATTGTCTAGAACATTCTCGAATGTATACTATCTGCTGTCAAGAGCCAACATTCTCAGTACTTGCCTTCAGACTTGTATAAACAGCCCTCAAAATGGCAAATGCATCGGACTCACCTCAAGAGAGGCCTACAGAACACTACGTTCGTTCGTTTAATAAATCTTCTTTCCTTCTTCACTAGACTTAGTCTCTGAAACCACTCAAGTACCTCCTGCTCTCCTTGAGTATGACCTAGTTCGACTCCTTACTAACTACTACCATTAACAAACTCAGTTTTCACGCTATCAATTCAGGTAGCTGAGAGCATTATAGTGAGAAACTAACCATCACATGCGCGTATTGTACTGTACTCTTGTACTGAACAAGACGAACGTTCGGTATTGCCGCACTACCCAGAAGGCTTTAGAAGACAAACATGATATTGAACATCGAACACACCTGGTGACAGTGACTAGTAGTACACAAGAGTGCGTTTTGTTTACATCTGACCCGCCTCAAAACAGGCTTCACAATCAGATAATCTCGCATGAAGAATTTAATGTTGACGCATGTAGCGGAGTAGAAAAGCTTTTGCGACTCATTTTTCCTGAACTCAAAATGCTTATTTTGGTACTTCCGTTCTACCCTACAATTTTCTGCACATTACTTTTGCGCAGCCAGTATATTCCCTTTCTATCAATGCGGCAAATTTTATTGTTTTGGCTTGCCCTTTAGCTTTGCTGCTCTTGCTATAACCAAATGCCATGGAAAAGATAATAGGAGTTCAAGTTATTAATTGGGCGTGCAATACATTTAGAATAATACCTTTGTGCAATTAACATGAACCAAAAGACAGTTTTAAAATTATTTTCAACAAAAAGATTCATTCATTTCCAAGGGCCGAAGAGTTTGTCTACGTGCCTCGCACAGGAATATTGCAACCGAGTGAAATGGCTCAGGCGGTAACGTCTGTGGGCCGTATTCGGGAGGTGCCGGGTTCAAATCCTGTAGACCGACCAATCTGACTGGGGTGTTTTCGTAGTTTCTCTCAGTTGCCAAGATAAATAACGGATTGTATATTTAAGTTATCTTAAATAAATCCAAGGTTCCAAAGTTATCTTAAAACTAAAACGACAGTAAAACATGAAAATTATATGGTAAAACGAATTCTGTGCCATTTGTTCACAGATAATGAAAGCAGGTAAACTAGACGGCAACCTAATGCCATCTGCTCGGCACGTGTAGAAGCAGAGTTGATATACACATGCCTCTGTCGACACGTATCTGAACTGCCATCTGCTCGGCACGAGTGGAAGCAGAGGTACAGTTACTGTGCACATGCCTCTGTGAGCCACACATATATCCACCACACACAGACCCACAAGGTATCTCGCAACAGATCCATCGCTATATGACCATGTAGTTAAATCGACATAAATTAATACAGAGAGAGAGAGACAGAGAGAGAGAGAGAAGTGCACATAAGCAACAAAAACGCATTGCTACGGTAGCTGTAAAAGGTGATACTAGCTACTTGCTTCCAACAGATACAGCGTGTAGTAGGCAATCAGCATGTATTGTGTATCCGGTCAAGCTGGCGGTAACACAATTTTCCCTTACGCCAGTTAAAATTATGAGGAATAGTAAATCACATGTCATACTTGTTTTTTTTTTCTTTTTCTCTTTTATTTCTCAATGTCACAGTCGTTTGCACCTGTAAGGTAACCAGCACGCCTCTGCTTTATTCAATGTCTGATGGAGCCGAAGGATTTGTTTGGAATGGAGAGAGGGCTTGAATTTGAAGTAATTTAAATTCAGAGTCCTCTTTCGTCCACCGAGACAAAGTAAATATTCATACCAATTCATAAATACCCTTATAATAGTGATTCAAATCGCCCAGAAATTTAAAATATTTTGTCACACTAATATGCCTCATATATCTACTCAGCGCTATATGACCCACCCTCTTAAGGTCTTGTTTTCAATTGTGAGCTCTAAATCCTAACATTAAAGTAACAAATTCAGAAGCGTCGCCCCCCAGCAATAGTCCAACTTTATGATTTTCTCTCCTTTCTGCTCCAAAACTTGTATTACTCACGTTTCTATGGTGTGTAATGAAATATTTTCAAAATGCTTTAATCTGTTCGCATAATTGCTTTCATAATTGCAATAACCTTGTTTTTTCAAATATAGAATACTATCCAAGAATACTTGCTCTATTCTAAAATATATTATGTATATCTCTGCTCATTATAATTGAGAGATGTCATTTATTATTAATTACTGTAAAAATGATTAATTCAATAACGTTACACCAATAATGTTACATATTTGCCTAATGTTTCTGCAAGAGCGGAAAAAATATTCGACGGTTCATAGAATGTGTTCGTTTTTATTGGTAATGAGCTCATGGGATAAAGTGAAGAATCGAAATTATGAAACATATTGGGTTAATATATGTCAGATCAAAGTAAATTAAATTTTAATCTGAGAAAGGTGAAACATACAACAACAAGCATTTCGTAAATGTCTGTTACAAAAGAAACCTATATACCGGCATATATATACATACACATTGTTACAGGCATTGTATAGAATGCCTGGGAATTACATAAAATGCCGGACGATTTTTGGCAAAGTATACATTTCTTACTTTGCTTTATACTTTTTCTAGGCATTGTAATATTGCCTACGCATTATATACAATGCCAGACTCTGTCACGGTAATGTATATAAATGAAAGAAAAAAACATATTTGAAAGTACAATTTAATATTCAATACAGTTGCATAGAAAATATGTTTACAAAACCATTGTTAAAGAAACAAACGATAATTAAATGTATAAATAATAAGTCAAAACCGTGCGGGATGGCTCAGGCGGTAAAGCCTGTGGCCTGCATTCGGGAGGTCCCGGGTTCAAATCCCGTGGGCGGACCAACCTGAGGATTTTTCGTGGTTTTCCTCAGTCGCCAAGGTAAATACCGGATTGGATATTTAATACCAGACCCAAAGTGCCATCTTAAGTCTAAAACAATAGTAAACTGAAAAATAAGTGGTAATAGGAATGCTATGCCATCTATCCACAGACAATGTCAGCAGTTTGACTGGACGGCATCCTAATGCCATCTGCACGGCATGAAGTAGGGGTTACAGGGATGAGACCTAGAAGGCTAACTGTCCACCACAAATCGTTTTAAGAGATAGCCACCAACAGATCCGTCGTGATATGACCAAGGAGTTAAAGCGACGTAAAATAAAATAGAATAAAAAAAATAAGTCAGAAAGTTTTAAACAACTATTCTGAAAATATGAATATTTGAATATGCAAAAAAAACTTTTAAATGATTGAAGAGCATAAGAATATTAAATTACCAAATTCAAAGACTCCTATTTGTTGCATCAAGGGAGAGATGAGTGACACTTAGAATTGCACTGCATTTTATCTTTTACAACAATGCCAGAGTTTGAATTTAAATACGAAATACTGGTCTACTTCGAGAGGGGAAGCCAGTGCTACACAACAATGACGGAGTTTGAATTTAATAGTCCCAAGGTTCCTTCTTCATGGTCGTTTTAACTTTCAAAACATCCTCCACCACCCTATTATAATTTTCATCTGTGAGAAATACACAGTTTTTAGCACTATTGCTTCTAATTTGAGAGAGTTCATCACAGAACCGATTTTTCATCAAAGCAATCCGATCTTGTGAAAAGTCTGATTCACGTGTAGCAATCTCTTGCGACATCTTGGACATTCAGGAAAATGCTGGGCTACTTCGAGCGAAGCCAGAGCTTCAATTTAAATACTATACTATATACTTTACTGTCTCGGCTTTGTCATTCTGTAAAATTCTTAGGAAATATGTAAAATAATTTGTATTTCATATTTTACCTGTTCATTTTAGTCAGTCCATACATTGCCTAGTCATTATACAGAATGCCAGTTTTCAAACTTTGCCGGTAACATACACTGTATGCTTTAATAAGCTCCGGAGTTTTTCTGCAGCAAGTATCGTTTATAACTTGAAATTATATAAACTGTATAAAAATTAAGAGGACTTCATAGGCGATTCAAGACTTACATACACTTAATTTCTAGTTTAAACGTCTGGAATATTTTAATCAAAAGCACTAGACACATTAAGTGACAGACTGTCAGATATGCTATTGGAAAGTAGACTAAATTACACAAACTTAAATATTTATTAAAACTTACTAAGAGTTTAAATTATTTGGAACTTTGATATTTTACAATTTTACCTAACTATATTGAGTTGGGACATTCCTAAACGGAACTTAGTACAAGCAGAATCATGCTGAACTCAGCAATATCACGTAGACACATTATACTTTAAATTGGGCGTTGGTTTACCGGTTCCGTAGGCAACTGCGAGACTATATAAGATTGAGCTGAGTTAACCCGCCGCTTTGCTCTCGTCTGTGGAACTCCTGACTTGTGAGGAACTTTCCTGCCGCCGTGCTGCTCACCTAGATGCCGGCAAGAACGTTGTATGCCTCTTAGTATGGTGATATAATTCCAACGGTAAGATATAACCTCAATTGTTAATCTACCTTAGGTACTACAGGACTAGCCCATGTAACAATCGCGCTAGTGGCACTAAACCTGTAATATTCTATGAGCCTATGTAATAAACAATAGGGCATGCTATTTGGCGTTTTTGCTCTGCTATCTAACCCTTCGCTTACGTCCTACTAGTCACAAATTAAACAATGGCAAGATAAAAAGAAACCCATATGCTTCCACAAGGGGATGTTAGGAAAAAAATTTCACCTCGAGGCAATATTTTTAACACTTAAAAGATTTTAGTCTAATTATATAGTATTTCTAACACTTAAATGATTTCAGTCTAATTATATAATATAAAATATAATAACAACCCGCCTTAAAGCAATACGTGTATAAAATAACATATAAAATGTATGTAACAGTATAGTATTATGTTTATTTTTATTATGTACATGTATAATAATGTTATGTGAATGTACTAAGTAATTTAATAATGTAGGAGCTGTGAGAATATAGGTCAAAAGATGCTAACAATGAGGAAACAATGAGGTAACCTGGAGGCTATAATGAATTGGAAAGCTTAATAATGCTACTAGTAATTCTTGGAAACAATAATGTAATATTTTTTAAAACAGTATATAAATAGCCAATCAACAACCAGAAAAAGGCTTAAGTTAAATAAAAGTATTCTTTTGGAGTAGGATTAGCCAATCAGAGACTTGAAATACAGAAATTTACAAATTCAGGCGGTAGAAATCGTTGCTTGTAGATAGTGTTCCTAACTGGACGCAAGACGCGTCATCGAGAAGTTTAATACGTATCCAATGTGAGACATAAATTCATTACGGCGAGGATATTATAAAGTTTACGTGTTTAAAAAGTGTAAGTAATTAATAAATAATCTCACAGCTCTCTATATCAGTGAAGTGTTATTTAATCGTGTGAAGGATTAATAAAAGAGTGAAGTAAAAATTATAATCTGTGTAAGCCTACATTCTTTAGCCGTATCACACCCTGTTAAGAGAGACATGTATCTACAAGTTAATACTGACGCAGCCGAGGCAAACCTAAATATATAATATTCAAGAAACATAAAAATACAAAGTTGAAAGTAAAGTTGGGGCGAAGGCCACCGGAAACTTTGTACCATACGTGGTCTAACAATACAACCTACTCCAAATTGATGCCCACAGCGTGGTGCAAATAACGAAACAATGCAACTCCACATCCTAAAATAAAACTACTTCAACCTATCATTCTTCTACGGTACTGCTTTAAAAGGAAATTCAGCGTTTATCCTATTCTCATGCATGTTTCCTAATAGTTATCGAATTTCCTTTCCCTATTACAGTTATCGGTGGAGAAGTAATGTATACATGGTTTTTCTTGTGTAGAATGACTTTCTGTAGCACTCGGTTTCATTATGCAGGTTACCCTGTCATATATAGAGCAGGTAGGTATGTGTATTTCCGTGAAGTGAATTTTGCATGCCCCTCCCTCAGAGGAAGGACCGTAAATATTTCTGCAGTACGGTGTTCACTTGGAGCGCATAGTTGAGATTAAAGTTGTCACGACAGGCAGCTGAAAGTGCGAGAGATGTCATCTCTATTTCCACCACAAAATAAAACTGGAATGTAAGGCGGTGAGACAGTTCCGCGCTTGTTTGCTGCAAGGGAACTCTGGAACCTCCCATGGGAGAGAAACCTGAAACTCTGCATTATCTTGCTGCGAAACATTTCCTTCTCTGCCTGTAATTTTCCAATATTAGTGCCGCTGGTGAAGTTAACCAGCATAGCGTAACATCATCCAAGTCCGCAATGCAAGTAAGCACTAAGCAAGATGAAGGAATATGGCGCATTCTAACATTATCTTACGAACAATATTCTGCTAAAAGCTGCATTTTAAGCCGTCCTCGCTCAGGATTCCGTGTTATTTTAAAATAGGAAATTACCGTAGAATTTTCAGTAAAATGCTCTTCCTATTGTGACATATTTTCCACGCCACTAGAGCACATGTATACGTGGAGATTTTGTCCTGTATTCTCTTGGCACGGTTCATGGTGGTAGGGTTCCTTAGAACAATGTATGACTAATAATCAAAATAAAAAGTATGATTCTTTGTTTTATACATGAAGACAAGTTACATATAAGCCTGAACTCGCCTGAAAATACAAAGTGAATTGTTTGCAACACGGTAGAATCCATAAATTCATCTATATGTCACGTATGTCGTTTCGTGACGCTCGCTGGCATTCTCCTCCTTTCTCCCTCCAACTCAGAGTGTTGGGGGTGGTCGGACTGTACGGCGACATAGTGCTAATAGATCAGAAGTTCCTTGGACGGTAGGCAAAGCGAAGAACAAAACATGGGACGGGTTAAACCTCGTGGCTCCTGCAGTGACAGCCCTAATCTATACAAATACCTGTGCAGATACCATCGTTGTTGTATACAAGGTGAAAAATGTGGTTATAAAAATTGCAAATAAGAAACTACAGAACCTTTACCAAAAATGACAAATCATGAAATCTGAGGAAATTAGCAACCAACTTAAAAGTTTATCATTTACAAAAAATAAGCTCTAACAATGCACAAAATTGATATTTATCACTATAAACTTTATCAAACAATTAAACGTTATAGCATTAACTAACAGATTTAGGCACTCTTGGCATACAAAGGCTTAGACTTGTCTACTTTAATCATATTATTCTCCAATTGGGTTAGTAACAATTCACCACCACACCAGAAAGCAAAAATAGCAATATTAAGTGCAGCTACATGGCAAACTTAAAATTCAGGGATAATTATGTAATTGAACTACAGGTGCAGCAAATACCTAAAATTGAGTCACGTGGGATGAGATGCTACGAGACGACCGGCGCAGAGATGGAGCAATGCAACTCTCACAGGTGATAGATCCTCACTGTCACCACTCACCCCCATCACTAGTCTCGCAGTCAAGGATGCAGCAAGGAAAGACCCTCAATCCAAATACGTGCGCAGATAACGCAACACTACTTTCTCAAGAACACCGCACACTACTACTTTAGTCTAAACTTTCATATTATTATCATTATTACTATTATTATTGGCTGACTATCTGGAAAAGAAAGGGATAGAAATATTGATCACTAAAAGAGCTCAACTATCCTCACCTTGGGAAAAGAAGTATCAAATCTAGCTTCAGGGTGCAAAAGGGTAAATTCTTGAATTAGATAGCTCGGGAGAAAATATGTAGTAATGTTACAAAGGTGAAAAACAGTATTTCAGAGAAGTGAAACTGCTGCTGGAGTCTATATATTACCCATTATAATTGTCTAGCAGAACATTTTGCACCGAATCAACATCATCAGCTCACCAGAATGTATAAGGAGAATGCTACTTTAATGAATTGGGAACATCTCAGACTGTATCGAGCACTTCAGAGTCATTGGAGCAATACCAACAGGCAAGTCAACTAGGAAACCCAAAGACAAATGGCAGTGAACACTGGCTTCCATTTATACCGTCACCGCAGCTTTGGGAGGCATTCTACTGGCCTTCGCAAGTGGAGTGTGTATCTGTTTACCTTTTCGCGCATGCAGTGACGTCCTGTTTTACGTGTACAATTCCAGATTATTCATATATGAATATATAACTTTAAGCAATAGCTTTATTTGTCATCACTTATAATGACCATGTTTAAATATATAACTATTTAAGACCCTGTTTTGCATCATATCTCCACGAAAAAATATTTTAATGGCAACATAATATGAAACTGAAATACATTATTCTTTTTACTCCCAAAGAGGACACTTTTACTGGGCATTATGGGAATCATCTGTCCAATCTTAATATACAACTAATAAATAAAACACTTTTTGCATAATTTCTCCATGAAAAGGTATTTTTAACGACACAATGAAAAATTCAAGTAAATTATACTTTTTAATATCAAAGAGGACACATTTACTAGACATTATTTTGATAATCTGTTCAATCTTCATTCTTGTCCAATACCTGATTTAGCCGCCTAAGCACTGATTCACTTACATGTATGCTGGAATAACTCTGTCTCTAATCGCAAATGTTCCCAAATTTCAGAGAGCGACGAGTGATTCAGTGATCAGGTTTTTTGACAGGAATGGAGATTGGGGAAACTATTAAAATAATGCCTAATAAACGTGTCCTCTTTGGGAGTAAAAAGTATAATGTATTTCAATTTAACATTATGTTGCCATTAAAAGTATTTTTTCGTAGATATAATATGTAAAACAAGGTTTTATTTAGTTATATAAACATGGTTATTATAGGGTAAAGGAATTGCTCAAAGTTATATATTCATTTGTGAATAATCTAGAATTGTGCACGTAAAACAGGATCAGATACACATCCTCGTCCTTGCTATCCACACTCCACCTGTGAAGGCCAGTAGAATGCCTCCCAAAGCTGCGGTGACAGCATAAATGGAAGCGAGTGTACCAAATGTCTTAGCATTTGGCTAAATAATTATTACTATTATTATTATTATTATTATTATTATTATTATTATTATTACTCAATAATTACAACACTGATATGACCCGGGCAGTCAAAAAGCATCCTTATTGAAACCGACCATTAATTTTATCCCTATTAAAATTATCCTTATTGTTATTGACTTTGCGCTCAAGTAGCAGGAGAATATACAACTCATGCAAGTGTCTATATCTCTTATGTTGACGTAAGGGACATTCCATGTGAAATCGAACAGCAAAAAAAAAAAAAAAAAAAAAAAAAACTCGCATTTTTGTTTGTGCTGAAACTTTTCCTATCAATAAGGGGTGCTAAGGAAAGCATATTTGCCAAATATTAGCATCTAAAACCCAACGGTTGTCAAGTTGTTGAATGATAAATGTATCGTATTAATTCATTGCGCATAGCTCCGGAACCCTTTATTTCAGAATATTATACCAAATCTCATTTTATCGATAAAACTCTGCTTTTCATTGTCGCATTTACTAATTATTTTTTATCATTCACAAAAATCTATATACGGTTTTTACTTATTTTAAGCGTCTCCGAATTTATATAAAACTAAAATATTTGATTGAAAATAATTCATGGTGTCATTACGAAAAGTCGGCAATGTTGGTAAAGTTATGTTTGGGTGTTCATAGTTATAACACAGAAAATGGATAAACGCAGTGACCATGCACAGCAGCTTGCTTGACTTAAGTTCAAAACAAGCGTGCGAGAGCAATCATGAGCGCGTAAAGTAATTTAGACGAAACCTTATCAGTAACCATTACAGTGAAATATATGTTTCGCTGTGTTAAATTACAGAATCTTACCATATATAATAAAATTATTTTTCTTTATCCTAATCGCCTACACTTGAAAAAATAGAAATTTCTTCACATAAATAAAAATGAGAAGAATGTGTTTGCTTATCAGTATGAAATTATTTAGGGAATCAAAATAAAGCTCGATTTAAATAATTAGGTTTAAAGTTTTCAGAGTTATAACAACTTGAAGTTGGAAATGTTAGGAAGATACGATTAATTTGAACAATTTTAATTGCAAAACTATGATGCTCTAGAGTTTAAAAGTTTGCATAAAGCATTGTATCGGGCTTGTCTACAAATACAAAATGTTTCGTGTCTTTAAAAAAAATCTGATTTGAAATTGAATGTCCCTAAGCAATGTCAAGAGGGAGCACACAAGAGGGAGACAGAAGGATGGCGCTTAAGGAGATGAGTCGCACATTTCATTACCAATCTAAATCGTCCCGTTCATATATGGGATGCGGTCCACGGTCTTTAAACGGATAGAAAACTAATCGTGATTATGGTAGCAGAATAAATTAGCATAATTAAAAACTGGTTATATAATAGGAAAATAGTTTAAAGTAAGGAGTAGGAAGAAGGCAAAAACGTTGTGGAAAGGAGGCGCAAGAAATAAAAGACAGAAGAGAATGACGCTGCTCAAGGTGCTCAAACCTCTAACTGTAACAAATGACATGGCAGCAAACAACCGCACTACCTCAATCAAGGACGAACCTGGGACTGTGGAATCCGGAAACAAGCATGGTGGTAGCACCAGCAAACACTTGTATATGCAGTCAAGTGGAAAACGGAATCTAGGTGGGCGTGTTGGTTTTATCGAGCGTGTAAAGGTAAGCGGAGGTACTAGTAATTGGTTCCGACGTCGCACACCAGAGTGCTCTCAACAAGGGGTCTCCTCCCTGTGCGGCACTTCCCCTCTTTTTCTTTTGAACTTCCTGCCACTTGATTCAATTTGTTGACCCTCGTCAGTCGTTTGATTAAGCACTTTGCCATACGTACACTCTATCTCTCGTGCTTTTTCCCTAATGCTAACTTGTAGCTAATTTTCTGGTAGGTACACTTCAGACTTGCTCCAAAGGTCCTCTTTTTGCTGGAAATGTTAAGAGAGATGCGTAACTGCTGTCTGATTTCAAACGCGACATACTGCCCTGGAGGATGTCGTTTTGGAGCTGTCGGGATGTTTTTATTTAGGTACACGTGTAGGTTTGTACTGCCTCTGTTTAAACCAAGGCCATCTACGATATATGAGCAGTTTTCGTGAATCCGTTGAGTAGAGGAATCAAGTTACACTAAGTCAGTATTTGTTGTTTATAGCTAACAGAGAGGCGATTACCTACGAACGGTGCCAGTGAAACTCAGGCTGTTTCATCACCAGGCAAAGGAACTTTTAGTAAGTAAACCGTCGCTTAGGAACGCACCGAGGGTTGGTAGCGAGAGAGGTGGAAGCGCTTGTGACCTTGCAGTGTTCTCTTTAAATACATATCATGTACAGTTTGAAGGCAGGAGGAGGAGTATTAGAAGAAGAAAAAATCTGATGTGTTACACTCACATGACTTTCTCTACTCTTGTACAAACTATTTTTACAAACGCTTATTCTCAATATGCTTCCTGTTAATCGAGATATCGAGATGTTAATCTTATAACTAATTTTCTTGTAGATGCAAGAGGAATTGGTAGGCTTTAAGCTATAGTCAAATATTTTAAGAGCTGGTAGCTATGTGGAGTATTCCGTTCTCTTTGCATTACCAGGACAAAAAAATGAATAACGAATTCCCATTTGAAAAAAGTAAAAGTATTGGGAAATTTAAGGGAATAACAAGCAATATATCGAAAATGGTTCACTCAACAAAAAAAATGTATCTGATATAAATTGTGTATTGTGTTAGTAAAATGTTGTCTATCTCTTATGGTTTACCAGTTATGCAAAAATCGTTCACAATTTTCAAAAATTGTTCCATGTAAAGGGTAATATGAGGTGGGAGGATTTTCTTGAAAACCTTGTGTCGCATCTCTGGAAGATACTGAATCTAAATAACAAGTTTGGTGTTTATCCGACTGTTCGTTTCTGAGTTATGCTGTTCACAGACACACAGACACACACGGACATGTTTCCAAACATACTGTTTTGGATTCAGGGGATCTCAAAACATATATTTCCGGTGAAATCTCGGTATCGAATTTTTGGGTGGAATACAATACTTGCCCTACTTACTATACGTAGTAGAGAAAGTAAAAATTGGACAGTCACAACATTCTTCCGCCGACAGGAAGTACCTAAAGCCGTGAAGTACTATCTAGACGTCCGAACTCGCCGCCCAACGCGCCTCAGGAAATGCCTGCCTCAAGAT
Source organism: Deroplatys truncata (assembly GCA_030765065.1). Classification (NCBI taxonomy): domain Eukaryota; kingdom Metazoa; phylum Arthropoda; class Insecta; order Mantodea; family Mantidae; genus Deroplatys; species Deroplatys truncata. Next base: position 116,983,617 of record CM060975.1, read on the forward strand.
ATATTATTTAGTTCTACCTCAAGCTCCGAAGACTTCGACATTTAGTTGTTTACAGACTGTTCTGTTCCACAGTTGTATGGTATATGTGATCTTTTGTACTATTCCCTATTATGCTACTCTGAGACTTCTATTTGCTATGTTGAGGAGCTAAATTGACGAGGCCAGCCTCTGCACATATATAGCTATTCTTTATTTTCTGTGTGCTATGCTCCCAGGCCTGTAGCATTGTTCTGATCGATCTTTAGTAAGTAATAAAAAGATGAAATAGAAAACAATCTGATGCGATACATTCACACGGATTTCTCAACCCTTTATCTTTATTAGTGGATACAAACTATTCTATCTAAAGATTATATTTCCATCTACTACATTTTAATCGAAACAGAAATAGCTACATTACACATTTCGTTATAGATACAAAGGAAACAGTGACAGTCAAAGTTTTAATAACTGGCCGTCATATGCTGGCATTAAAATTCCGTACTGTTTCTATGCAATCGCGAGAAACAACTGAATGTTAACAGGAATTAAAAATAATGACCAAGTAATGAACAATTCGAACCATTAATAATGGATATCTCAAAAATTGCTTATGCTACAAAAAACTGTTTTTTTAGTTTCATTTATATCCCGCCTTTAAATATGGTGGTCTTATCAGGGGGCTTTCCTTTGGAACTTATTATCTAAGGCAATAGTGTTAAGTCGTATTCGCTTGTCGTTGGGTTTTTTTTTCACTTTGGGTATTTTAATCATTAGATCTCACATAGACATAATCTTGGCTAGAGAAAAATTTCCATCCCAAGCCGGGAATTAAACCCGGAACACCTCGCACAGCAGGCAGGGCTCCACCGGCTGCGCTACGCGGCCAGCCACAAAAAACTTTGAAATAAATTCTGTGTTTTAAAGAGATCTCCATTTTTTGTGCAGTACGTTTTCGTCTATCACTTAACGTTTACCACTTATACAAGATTATACAAAATTCCTTCCGAATAAAAGGACTCTATAGGCTATTCCCAGAAAATTTATTCGACACGTAAATATCTTTAATCTATGGCACTTTAATCAAAATCGTTAGAGCCACTTTTATATAGTAAATAAATTTCAAAATGTTTTTCATGTAAAGTGTAATTTGAGGTGCGGGGATTTTCTTAAACATCCTCATGTAGCATCTTTGGAAGTTACTTGACCTAAATATCAAGTTTGGTATTTATCCGACATTTCATTTTTGAGTTATGCTGTTCACAGATACACACACACACACAGACGCCGGAAATTTTTCTAAAAATGCTCTTTTTTTGGTTCATGGAACCTCAAAACATGTATTTCCGGTGAAGTAATGATGTGGAATGTTTGAATGGAATGCAATACCTCTCTACCTGTTAGGTACGTGGTAGAGAAATTAAAAAGAATGTGCGGCAGAGCATTCAATTGTTTCTGTATGTTCTGGAGACTTTTTACTTTCTCTACTACGTATAGTAACTAGGGGAAGTATTGTATTCCACCCAAAAATTTGATACCGAGATTTTACCGGAAATATATGTTTTGAGACCCCCTGAATCCAAAAAAAGCATTTTTGGAAACATGTCCGTGTGTGTGCCTGTGTGTGTGTGTGTGTATCTGTGTGTGTGTGTGTGTGAGCATAACTCAGAAACGAACATTCGGATAAACACCAAACTTGGTATTTAGGTTCAGTATCTTCCAGAGATGCGACACGAAGGTTTTCAAGAAAATCCCCCCACCCCAGATTACACTTTACATCGAACACTTTTCGAAAATTTTAATTTTCTTAAAAATGGCTCTGACGATTTTGATTAAAATATATGTTTAAGATACTTTCATGACAAATAAAATGTATATCTTTAATTTTCTGGGAATGTCTCCAAAAGTATTTTTCATTGTGAGCGACTTTTGCATTGTTCGTAAACCATAAAAGATAGACAAGATTTTATTACACAAAAAATGTAGATTGCGTTAAAATGCACCATTTATGTTATATATATATTTTTTTTTGTTGAGTGAACCATTTTCGAGATATTTCCTTATATTTTCCAATACTTATACTTTTTCCCAAATGGGAATTCGTTATTCATTTTTTTTGTTCTGGTAATGTAAAGAGAACCACATAGCAACCAGCTCTTAAGATATTTGGCTATCGCTTAAAGCCTACCAATTCCCCTTGCGTCTACAAGAAAATTAGCATTAAGATTAACATCTCGATATCCGATTAACATGAAGCATATGGAGAATAAGCGTTTGTAAAATAGTTTGTACAAGAGTAAAGAAAGTCATGTGAGTGTAACACATCAGTTTTTTTTTTTTTTTTGCAACACTAGTCATGTGACGCTCCACTCTTTCCTAAGCATTGTTTATCTCTGCTTTCTCTTTTCCATTTTAACTTGTTTCACTTTGCACTTCATAACACGGGGGTAACTGATACTATGGAAAGTTCTGTACATGACACGCCTAGAGCAGTTGTTCCATTTGACGTGCCGATCTGAGTGCCTTGTATTTTAAAAAGTAAATCTGTTATCGTAAGAACAAAGCACCAATTGTGTTGTACAATACACAGTTCCTCTATTAGGTACTTATAGGGTTATAGGTTTATGTTCCTGACTATGGATAAAGCCTGCAATTCAATTCAAAGTTGCATGCAGACAGGGTGTAAGGTATGGTTCATAAGCTCTGTGCTGTTTTCTCAACGTTAGCGGCATCTCGACCGCGCTACGGTTGTGATCAATAGCCTTCTTAACAGACAATAGTGCCTTTGATCTTTAACAGGAATTAGAGGAAACATTATTCAGAATACACTAATTTCGTTACTTATTTTCTTAATCACTTTCTCTACGTACACAGTAACATTCCACTCAAAAATTCAATACCGAGATTTCACCGGAAATACATATTTTAAAACCTCCTGAAACAAAAACAAAAAAAAAGTATTTTTAGAAAAAGGTTCATGTGTGTTTGTCTGTGTGTGTGTGTCCTCAAAATTGATATTTAGTTTCTGTATCTTCCAAAGATGGACACGAAAATTTTCAAGAAACTCCCCCACCTCAAAGTACCCTTTACATGTAACATTTTTCGAACATTTTTATTTTCTCAAAATGGCTCTAATTATTTTGATTAAAATATGATATTTTTAAAATATTTTCATGGCAAATGAAATGTATGCCTTGAATTGTATGGGAATGTCCACATAAGCCCTCTTCATTCTGAATGACTTTTGTGTAACTGGTAAACCGTAAGAGATATACAAAAATTTACTGCACAAAAATGTAGATCTCGTTAAAACACACAATTTATGTCATATACTTTATTTTTTCGAGTGAACGATTTCTGAGATATTCCTTGTTATTTGTCTCGATTTTCCAATACACTGTTTCTCAAATGGTAAGTCCTTATTATTTTTTGTTTGTTTATGTCCTGGACGTGTAAAGAGAATGGAATGGTCCACATAGCAAACAGCTATTAAAAGATTTGACTATCGCTTAAAGCTTGCCATATTCCCTTTATACCTACAAGAAAATTAGCAAAAAGACAGTTTCTAAAAATGTTTATCTCGATTAACATGAAGTAGACGGAGAACAAGCGTTTATAAAAATAGTTTGTACAAGAGTAGGGAAAGTCATGTGAATGCAACACATTAGATATTTTTTCATTTCTCTTCTTCCTTCATATTTCTATAAGAAGTGGGTTTCCCTTTAAGTAGTGTTTAACGTCCTTTCTTACTGTGTATGGCACTGCAAGCGGTAGACAGTGCTAATACATTAAATATTCCGAAAATTGGGAAGGGAAACCTTTCAGGCCTAAGTTTAGGGTACATTTGCCAGTTATGAGTACTGAAGAAAGCCTTTATCTAGCAGTGCGGTTAAATACTGCGGTAGTGAGGTTAAATATACCAGATAGCCAATACAAGCCGTCCTTCACTGAAGTTAGTTTATACCGAATAGCGTTTATGCCAAAAGGTTTGCCTAAGCAGAACTGCAAAGGGGAGTCTATACCGACAAAGAGAGACCGCTATATGAAAGACCAATGCATGAAAACAAACGCAAACTCTCCTTCTGGTTCTAGAGCGCATTTGGTAGAGTAACTGCCTACTATATGAGGTATTCTGGGTTTGATTCTCGGCTGGGCATGACCAGGATCTGATTTTTGAATGCGAGAATACTTTTGTGTGTGTATGTTATCGGTTATTTAATAAGCAATTGGTGCCACAAAGTAGTAAGATTAAACAAAATTTTATTTGTATTATATTTATGTACCTTTAAAAGTTCCTTAGAATTAAATTATCTTCTATTATTGAAGCATTCATAATAAGCATGTGCAAAAATATGGACGCCTTGTGGAAGTATTGATCTAAGCGCCTCTAAGAATAGAATTCCGGGAAACATTAGATCACCGCAGATATGTCTTTCCACCACACGTTGTATCTGGAATGATCCATCATTCTTAATATCACATCTAGACGTCAAAAAATCTGCACAGAAGACAGGTGCCGCGTCTGAAAATGCATCTCCCTACAGATCGTAACCATATTCGTGTATGTATTCATTATTGGTGAACGTTACGTTTTTGTCTGAATGACCTGATTCGAACTCCATGAGACGCTTATCAGTACGAAACCACCAAACACATGCAGACGTCAGCACTGCCTCAGTGACCTTTCGCTGTACATGCATTGCCCCTTGAACATCAGTGATGCGGCAACTCCTTTGGCACCTATGTATGCGAGAAACAAAACTGCAAAGGACAGCTTGTTTGGGCAACGGTGTATTTAACCTCACTGTCTAACCTATATGATAATTCCCGTTGTAACCCCGCCGACCACCATTTTGGATGCTCCATGTTGTTCATTTGATGACGATAACATATTGCTCTCAGAGTTGTTTATCACCTTTAATTATTCGCAGCCGGTTCCTAACTACATTTAGTTTAGCAAATACAGCATCTTCCCAGCATCCTACCTCACGAAGAACTCCGTAGTTTGAAGTACCCCTCCTAAAACCTTGGAATGTGCTTCCAGAAATTACATTGTACTTTATTTACATTATCTACCCTCTCCCATCCGCACACTTCACTGCCGTATAGTAATGAGGACCTAACCATTGCTTCATACATGGTCTGTAATGTTTTACTGGCATATCTGGTACCCGGGTCAATATCCTTAACACCTCAGAAAGTTGTCCAATTCATTTGTGTTTTATAATCTCCATGTTCTTATTCCATTTTCCACCCATATCAAACCTTACTCCTAGGTAATCGAATGTTTTAACATTTTGAATTTCTTCCTCCCTGTAGGTCCACTTTTCACGTTGGCTGTACACAGATCCATGTTTAAAGGCGAGTGTTTAGTTTTAAGAATATTTACCTCCACACCCCATTGTCTACAATATCGTCGAAGAGCGTTTAAACCGAACTGCAAACCTTTTATCGTTTTAGAAAAAATTACAATGTCATCCGCGTACAAAAGAATTGGTTGTAAATCGATTAACGTAATGAAGGATTGCTTAAATGTCTTGGAATCAGATGGTGCAGAATCATAAGTGTTTAGGCAAGTAGCAGAAAGAGACACTTGAAATTGTTAGTAAAGACAGTACGACAATTGTTTTCTTCAATACCTGAGGATAAAACTGCATTAAATAATTATAGTAACTATTCCATTCATACCTACGCCTTGTATTCGATATTTATCGTTCTTCCACACAAGCCGTGTGTAGAGCAAGGCTTGGAAAGATAGAATCTGACGACCGAAAAATTCAATGCCATAGCCGGGACTTGAACCAAGGATCTTCCCCGCTTCCGTCAGGTTGTTCTAACCAACTGAGCTACCAATGTTGGTATGACATTAAATTCCCAACTGACTCACATTTGTGGAATTAGGGTATAGCTGGGATTTGAATTCTCGGTCGTCTGATTCTACCTTTCCAATTTATCAATATTGTTTAGCAATCATGGTCGTTCATCTTATAATATGCTTGCAAGAATGTGATTTTATTCAATAAAATGTTATAGTTTCAGTATGCACTTCAGTTTACAGTACCGAAAACCAACAAAATCCTTCTAGTTCATCTTCAAAAACTGTGCTTCCAGTTAGTACATATTCAAACAGTGTCAATTTCCCAATGAATGATGTTCTTGAAAAATATATGTCTCTATTATATTCTGATTTTATCTTATCTTAATTTTGGGGTTAACAATTTCCTCATTCCCACTTTTGGCTAGTTAGTTCGTATCCTGTAACGTGATTTGACAGCTGGCACAAGAGCGATTTGATTTTAAACAACATAAGTAAGAAAGTAATTCTTATTTCATAATCTGTTATATTTTATTCATAAAATACTCTTAATAAATCCCATTCGAGGTGATAGAATCAGTTAGGAGGTGAGCCAACACCAAGAAGTAGGTCCATTAAGTCAGGTCAAATGGAATACATTAAATTAATTGGCCTGTAATTTGATAATATATTTTAATAACGACCAAGACGTTCTAATAAACTCGCACTAAAAGATAATAACACGCAAGCAAAGCTTCGAAGTGGTGCGCTTGTGTTCGGATGGAATAAAGCTACATTTCAAGTGTTTAAAAGTATTTGAGCATCCAGGTACCAAATAGCTGAGTGGTATTATTACCATTTGGCAATGCAAGTGTGAGTGATACGTAAGTTTCACCTCCCTCATTCTTACTTAACTCCTTTCGACTTGTGATTGGATATTCCGGCAAAAAAAAACTATGTGGAAGTTGACAATAAGTTATACCGAACTAGATGCTATGGTCATAAACAATTAAAGCCAATACTTGTGGTTCTATGCGGGGAGCATTTGATAAAGAATTAAAATTAATAAAAAGAACGATCCTGCAGCACGAATACTTACACTGCCATATGTCGATTATTAATACTGATTCAAAATCTTCTGCTCGGGTGATAAAGGATTAAAACATACAAATAAATAAGCAATTTCGGAGTGAGGAGGTTAGAGATATCAACCAATACCTACATCAGTTATGGAGCGCTAATCCATACAACGCTTTCTGAAGTATTCTACATACAACGTTTCTATAGAGCGCTACTTTAAATCAACGGCAACCTATTACTTTTTAACTTTGAGTTTTTAATTGGAATAAAAACTAGGAAATACGTTACCTAGAATTTTAGTTGTAGAAGTATTTTTTTTAAAGAGCCGATGCTTTTACGTAAAATTATAATTTAAGAGTTGCATATACACAGACAGCCAAAAGAAACTAATTCCCTTGGTGGATATAAAATAAACTTTTGACCCTTGCTTCATAAATAACTCTTCAGAGGAAACAGCAGGGAACGCAGAAATATAATAGACGAAATAAATAGTAAAATATGAAGAAAGCATCAAGTAATACACAAAATACGGATGTTATTTTTCTTTCTTATCTATGTACAGGCTCGTCAGAAATTTGGAGCGAAAAATCATCATCATAATACAAACAGGTTTTAGACACTGGTGATCTGTTCCGACTCCAAACTAAAGCTGCTCCATCCACCTTCTAGCATGTCTTCCCAGGTTTCTTTGTCCACTTGGTTAATAATTTAGTGCTCTTTGGGGAATCCTATCATATTCCATTCTGCAGACATGATTGTACCAGTTTTTCCTGTATTCTGCTATTTTGTCCATTAGTTTAAATATTCCCAGTTATTCTCTGATATCCTCACTTCTCTGCTTGTCCATTAGAATACAACCTGCTACGAAACTTAAGAATTTCATTTCCGCAACTTTTATCCGTCTCAAAGAATCTTTAGAGTCCAATATTCAGACCCATATAATAGTACAGTAACTGCTAAAACCTTATACAATTTCAGTAGAGCTTCTTTGCGGACTTTCCTTGATAAAATTCTTCTGATTGTTCCACACATTTGTTGGAGTAAATTTAGTTTTCTATTTTCTATTTTGTTCTATCCTTGCCAATGAAAACTCCTAAATAGTTGAAGTCCATAACTTGTTCAACAAAGGTGTTATCAATCACAATTTTGGCTCTGACAGGATATTTTCCATAAAAATACCATTATTTTTTTATGATAAACCAGAAGTATTATTTATAGTGATGTTATGTAACATACAAAAAATTTTTTGAGTTGGAAAATGTAAATTCCCATCACATATATGCGCTAGATGTTATCGCAGGAGCGCTTTCGAGAGATGTTTCTCCCATCTTCAGCTGAGAATCCAACTGACGGATCTCCCTCTCCCCTCTCCCCAAGAAGCTTTTCATTAAACGTTATTTCTGCCCTCTGTTGGGAAACCTTGGAACCTAAAGCTGTTGCTGCCCTCTGTGTTGTCTATTGGTCACTCATCATGCTTCTTTCTTCTCTCTTGTGATGTAATTGGTCTGCATTCTGTTGAAAAGTCTTGAAAACACTTGATCTTGAATTTGCTGCCATCTGTGGAGAACCTTGGGAACTTCTATTTTTTCTCTTGTTGTTTAAATGGATCAACTGCATTAAGTGGTCTGTCGGTGGTATCTCAAAATTCAAAACGTTCTCAATGTTGAAGTGAATGAAGATCTTTTCCCATATTTCCAAATGTGATGGTATCTGAATAAATTTGAGTAGTTTTATCTCTTGTCCAATCTCATGGTTGCTATTCCAAAAATGATTAGCTACTGCTGATCTGTCTGTTTGTTTCAATTTTATGTTTCTTTGATGTTCACTTAATCTAATTTTTAAATTTCTTTTAGTTCTTCCTATGTATAAGCCTTGACAGTCTTGACATGGTATCTGGTAAATTCCTGATTTTTTTAATTTGTCAGTTGTATTACTTAAAGTTGTATTTAACATATTTTTCAAACTGAAAGCATTCTGAGGTGCTAATTGAATTTGGTATTTTCTGAATAACTTTTCAAACGTTTTGAACATGACTGGATGATATGTGAACCTCTTATATATCACATCCTTTTTATTTGGGTTTTGTAAAGTGCTGCTACTATGTAAGTTTTGTTTCTTTTTGTATTTAGTAACTAAGTTATTAATAAGTTGAGGTTTAAAACCATTTTCAATGGCTACATTTTTTATATAATTTAATTCCATAATGTACTCTTCTTTGTCTAAAGGTACCCTCATCAATCTATAAATCAAACTTCTGAACACAGCATGTTGGTGTGACACAGGGTTGTAGAAATTATTTTTAATGTAATTATCCACATGCGTTGGTTTCCTATAAATGCCAAATTTAAGACAGTTTTCTTTTCTTTTTACAAGTATATCCAGAAATGGTAGAGAATTATTACTTTCAATTTTCATGGTAAATTTAATGTGTATATCTTGTTCATTTAAAATATCCAGTGATGAATTCACACAATTGTGAGGTACCACTGCGAAAATATCATCTACATATCTATGCCATATTTTAAAAATATGTGGATGTGAAGAGGTGACAGTTTTTTCCAAAGAGCTCATATAGAGGTCAGCCAGTAAAGGAGATAAAGATTACCCATTGCTAAGCCCTGTGTCTGCTTGTAAAAGTTCTTATTGAAGGAAAAATAATTCTGATTGATACAACTAATTGTAAGTGCAATCATCTCTTAGATGTAGTTATCCTGTAAATTCAGTGATTCCATCCAATTTCTTAACAAATCTGGTATATTATCTGTAGGTACATTTGTAAAAAGTGATGTTACGTCAAAGGATACCAACATATCTTCTTTATTAATTGTATAATTCTGAATATAATTAATTAATTCTGTTGAATTTTTAATACTTAATGATGGAAACTTTTCCAAAGAAGTATATTCCTTTGTTAGCCATTTAGCTAAATTTTAGCTAAATTGAGCCTATATTATTAATTATAGGTCTCATACTATTATCTGTTTTATGAGTTTTTGGCAAACAATATATTTTTGACAAGGTAGGGTTATTAGATTTGAGCTGTCGTTTCTTCTCAATTGAGAATATAGTTGCATTGGATATCACTTGGTTCACCTGTTTTATGCATAAATTCAGAGGATTTTTATTAATTATTTCATAGTCATCTTTTTTTTTAAAAAATCATTAACTCTGTTATGGTAATCGTCACTATTTAAAATTACTATTTGGTTTCCTTTATCTGCCTTCAGATATACTACTGATTTTTCATTAAGTTTCTTTATGGTTTTTTATGGAAATTCTTATTTATAGTGAAGTCCATCTCTCTTATAATTTCTGTGCTTTGTAGTTTGAGACTGCTAGCTAAAGCTGAAGTTAAGCCCTGAGTGGCTATCTCTGTATCAGCTATATAATATTGGATATTATTAGAGAAGGCAATACATGTTTTAAATCCTTTTTCTAATAAATGCAGTTCTTCTAAAGTCATAGTTTGATCCGACTGATTAACAACAGATTTCAATTTATTAACATTCTTAGATTTATTATGATTTGCATATGATAACTGTGTTTCTTTCAAATATTGAAATTTCTTCTTTAATATATAGTTTTTGTTATGCATGTAATACTGTAAGTGGGAATAACATCTATCTTCAAAATCTTTCCATACTTGTTGACCCAAGGTTTTAGTTAAGAATAAATGCAATTCATAAAGTCCTAATTGAATACCGTTTACATTACTATAGTGTTTCATAATTTCGGTTTTCAAAATGGTTCTTTCTGCCATTCTTTGATGTCGGCCATTACCGGTATTTTTAATGTATTTCTTAACAAAGCAAGGTACTACCATATATATATAAGACACAGTTTAATGAACTTGATACTAGCAAGCAAGCTTCTTCTTTTACATTGTAGTTTTACGTAAGTTTTTAGGTTAACTTTTTGTTCTTCTAAGTAAACGTTAAAGTATGACAATCGTACCTGTTGTTCCATGTTGGAGAATCTCAAGTAGTCGGATGTACCCACTTCTCTGGCTTGAAGGCCTAATACATTTTATGATAAACCAGAAGTATTATTTATAGTGATGTTATGTAACATTTAAAATTTTTTGAGTTGGAAAATGTAAATTCCCATCACATATATGCGCTAGATGTTATCGCAGGAGCGCTTTCGAGAGATGTTTCTCCCATCTTCAGCTGAGAATCCAACTGACGGATCTCCCTCTCCCCTCTCCGGGAATTTACATTTTCCAACTCAAAAAAATTTTAAAACCATTATTTTTGTTTTCTCAGCTGAAATTTCCAGATTATGTTCAATAGTCACTAAAGTTAAATTATAAATAGCTCTTTGTAAATTATATTCAGTAGATACTATAACTGCTTGGACATCTGCAAAAGCTGAAGTGTCCATATTTATACTATCCATTTTAAAATTAGTAGTTAAAATAAATGCTAAATGATAAAGAATACTTGGAAAAAGATTATAATTATTTTGCTTTCCTTTATTCTTTTATTATTTCCATTTTCTGTATCTTAGTTAAGCTTTCATAAAAAGAATAACAAAACAAACACGTGAGTATTACGAAGAAAGATACATATGCATAGAAATACAGATGACTAATTAGTTTATCCAAAAGAATGGTGAAGCAGAAGTATTAAATCGTTTCTGGTACAGTACTCCCTCGGGGTTATTCATTTATTTCGACCCGAAAGGAAATTGGGGAAGGGGACGAGACTGCGAGAGAAAAACTCTCAAATAAGTTTCCCACTATAGCTTCAACCTGTAATTAATGTTAAAGAGACTGATATATTTGGTTGCGTTATGAACATAATCTTCAAGAAAGTGACAGAGCGCCCTAAATGAGGGAGAGATTGTGGAAGATGCTGGATGTATTTACGCCGCAGAGCCGGTGAAAGAAGCATTTGGGCGGAAAATCAATACTCGGTGCCCGTTACACTGTGTGCAGAGACGAGTCAAGTTATGTGCGTTGTGATTACCCTCAATTTAGCCAAATTTTCCTTGCCCTACGCGGAGGAACGGTAACAATTTATGTGCTAGGAGTGCAAATGTGGTTCTCAGCTCAAAAATTAAGACGCGGTGAGACCTTAGAGAATTTCCCACATTTTCATAATGGATCATAAACGTCCTAATTCTGTTTCAGTTAGCAAGCTCCACTGCCGGAACAGTTCAAGATAAGTGCTTTGTCACGAGCAAGATGTCTTAGGGGAATCTGAGACAGCAGGGATTGAGGAGTTGCTGAAACATCTATTTACACTATATTGCCACGCTAAGGAGTAAAATAGTAAAACGAAATCAGTCTGAACAGTGTTTTCTTTATACACATAGATTAAAACAAAAGAGAAAGGAAGAAAGAGTTAAATAAAGAACGAAAAGAGATATAAATTACGTGAGTTGTAAATAAGGGCGGTCCTGTACAGTCTTTTTTGCATGCACTTAGCGATCCTGAGACAGTTTTATAGTAACGTGAAAGAAATTTACGGAAGGCATCTGAGTAAATCATGTTGTATGTTATCTGTTATTTATTGAGTTAAATCATCTTCTGTGATACCACGAATTCTGGTAGCTTTTTGGTAATGTAATTGAGGTTAACGAATGTTTGTTGTCATGATAATTATTTACAGATCGAAGGTAGAAGAATAATTATCTAATGACAACTCACATGAGTTTTAAGTTCAATTAAATTACCTATGATAAACTATAAGCAAGAGGGTAAGAATTGCAATGTGAGAACGATTCCATTTTCTTGCACTTTTAGTATCGCCACTGAAGTGATTACAATGCGATAACGGTGTCACCTTTTTTGGTAATTGAAATACAGTCAATGAAGTGGCTTACCTGATACCGTGCCATTTTTACTTTCTCTACTACGTATAATATGTAGGGGAAATATTGCATTCCATCCAAAAATTCTATATAGGGATTTCATCGGAAATACATGTTTTGAGGTGCCCGAATTCAAATAAAGTTTTTTGGAAACACGACCGAGTATGTGTCTGTCTATCTGTCTGTTTGTCTGTCAGCATAACTCAATTACGAAAAGTTGGATAAATACCAGACTTGGTACTTGAGTTTACTATCTTCCAAGGATGCGATATAAAGATTATCAAGAAAAGCTCCCACTCTGGACTACCCTTTACATGAAAAGTTTTGGAAAATTTTGATTTTCTCAAAAATGGCTCTAACGATTTCGATCAAAACATTTTATGTTTAAGATATGTTTATGGCAAATGAAATGTATATCTTGAATTTTATGGGAATGTCCCCAAAAGTCCTTCTTTCTGAACGGCTTTTCCATAAGTGGTAAATCGTAAATTTTACAACAAAAATGTAGATATTGCTAACATACACAATTCATGCCATATACATATTTTGTGGAGTGAACTATTTTCGAGATATTCCTTGTTATTTGTTTGAATTTTCCAATACTTATGCTTTTTCTCAAATGGAAAATCGTTATTTGTTATTTTTTATGCCGTGGCAAATTAGAGGTGATAAATTCTTATCATTATTAATGTAAGTAAGCAGCAAATTAATTGTAATCAGAGAATGCAAAGAGAATAGAATGCTCCACATCGCCAAATCTCGTTATTTTTAAAGTTTGTACCAAGCGTCAATGTATGAGAATAGCCTTCCTATATACCTAGATGAATCGAAGTACAGATTATAGGGATAAAATGAATGTAGGAAAAAGAAATATCCGTTATTAGTTTTTGAGCATCGTGTTTCAAAACCATCCATTTGTTGGATTCTAATTGGTGAATAAGGCCTTAATGAGAGCGTACATTAGCTGAAAGGTGCTCACATGAAATTATCTTTAGAAATACTAATAAATCCGTATATTAGACATCAGAACTTGCACAGCTTAGCATCTCCTGAATATTCTTTCGTTTTCTATCGATGTTAGTATTTGGTGTAGGCTGCGTCTTTGACCCTAGTAGACGTTTCATTCATTCGTTGATGAATCCTATTTGTGCTAGTCAGTGTGTAACCATATAGATCAACTGGCAAGGACGGATTTAATGGTACAGTCGGGTGCAAAAAAACAAAAAAAAAAACGTGCCGATATGAGGAACCGCGGTTTAAGTGGCAATCAATAATTAATCCGCCTCTGTCGCGCCTTCCATCCTTCCGGTTACAGAGGTTAATGCTTGAATGCCGAATAAATACGAGCCGGACCCATTCAGGGGCTAGTATGGGCAGTCTTTGGGAGGCATACTGCTTCAACCATTCAGGTGACATATCGATTATCCATCCCTTTCATCGCCCGCTAGACCTGACCTTTCTTCATACGGTAATGCTAGCGTATCGGACTTCAGCTAAAACCAATTAAAGGATAGCTCACCTAAGTCAGGCGCGGAACACAAGAGTAACCGCTCTTTTATTCTACCAACATCCAAGAAAGGAAAACACTAAAAGTAACTAAAAGTATCGGCACATTTTTTGCACTCGACTGTACATAAGTAATTAAGTTACAACAATCTTATACTTACATTCACATTTCTTTCTTTTCCCACTCTTCTACTAACTATTCGTAGAAAAGCTTATTCTTCTACCACTTCTTGATAATCGAGATAAAACTTCATTACACATTTATACATTTCTTTCGTTGTTGGAATAAGTAGGATACACTAGGCTAAAGCGACAGTTAGAAATTCCATGTGCTTTGCATGATCACGAGAAAAGAACGAATAGTGACTTACCACTTCAAAAAGGTAATAAGTATTTGAAAATTCAAACCAATAACAAAGAATATCTTGGAAATGGTTAACGCCACAACAAATTTAATTGATATGGTGAGTGTGCTTTAACGAGATTTTCATTCACATCTACATCTCTTACAGTTTAATAACTGCATAAAAATCATTCAGAATGAAGAGGACTTTACTGGCTATTCGCAGAAAATTCAAGATATACATTTTATTTGTCGTGCAAACATCTTTAATGTTTGCGGTAGCTAGTTTAATCAAAATCGTTAGTACCCTTTTTAGCAAATAAAAATAAAATTTATTACATGTAAGGGTAGTTTGGGGTTGGGGTATTTTCTCAAAGAACTTCGTGTCGCATTCTTGGAAGATGCTACTGAGCTACACGTTTTAGATGTAACTGCTTCAGACAGACGTATATAAAACAGACACAAAACGTGTATTCCCGGTGAAATTTCCTTATCTAATTTTTTGGGTGAAATGCAATAGTTCCTCTGCTTACTACAAGTAAGTAGAACAGAAAGTAAAAAGCAGCATTTTTTCTAGCATGAACAGTTTCATACTCAACTCCTCTATAAACCATTCGGAGTGTAATTAAACTTCAGTTTGAATATGTTGAATATATAATCACACATATACAGGGTGGTCCACTGAAGTTGAGATTGTATAATATCTCCAAAACTAACCGTTGTAGAGAGATATGTCTTTAATAAAAGTTGCTTGATATTATGGGGGAAAGTAAATGCCATTAGTCGTGTTTTGTTTGGAGGACGTTATGATGGCCATTTTAGGGTCAATTTAATTTTTTTAAATGTGAACCTAGCTTTTTATATTGTTTTCTCAGTCCTTATAAAAAACTAAACAACATTTGTATAAAGCACTTTGCACTTGTTCTTACATCAACATAAATAAGAACGTAAATTCTGAATGGTTGTGTACGAAGAGCGCAATGAATGGTTGGCCTTGAGGGTTAAGTTACGTTTCGTAATTGGGAAACAACATTTTTTATTTTGTTTCCTTGTTCCTCATCACAAAATAGACAGTAAATTATTTACTAACGAGAAAACAGCATACAAAATATAGATTCCTATTTATAACAACTAAATTGACCCTAAAATGACCATCATAACGTCCTCCAAACACAGCATGACTAATGGAATTTATTTTCCTCATAATATCAAGCAACTTTTATCGAAGGTATTTCTTTCTACAAAGCTTAGTTTTGGAGTTATTGTACAGTTTCAATTTAAATGGTCCACTTTGTAGGTAAGTAAATTGCATGATGCATTTTAACATTGCTCGATCTATGTTATGTAACTGTTTTATGTTTTAAAGGAATTCTGTTAGGTACTAGACGTGTGAAGTGTCATTCAGCTCTATCCTTACTCTTTTCCCTGAGTCCGTTCAGCGCGACTTGATCGGTAGTGGAGATGTTTTCATCGAGAAGGTTTGGGGAAAGAACTTTCGCTGCTTCACCTTGTCTGGTCATGTACTGATAAAATCGGTTTATCCACTTCTTCCGACTGAAAGTGTGAAGGAGTAGGGTGAGAACGGAGGATAATTTCACACCTTGAGTTGTATCTTTCTCATGTATGTAATGAGTTGCATTGCAACTGAACAGCACGTATGTGACAGGCGAGATAGCAGCCCCATACCATTCGATCAATCATCCTGCAAGCAACAGGATGCGGCAAACGGGCTGGAATGCATACTCCCCGATCACGTTTGGCGTTTGAACGTAGATGACACGTTTCTCATATTGTCTAAGCCTCCAGTATGAATGTGTAATACAACTTACTTTCAAACATCCAAGAACAGCAGCTCGTATTCAGTGTGAAGTTTAGGTATTCAACTATGGGAGTGAAATATGTGCGTGCTGTCTAAACGGTGATAGGTAATTTATAAGAAAAAAGTTGTTGCTGCAAGGTTTTAATTACACTAATAATTAATTGTAAATATACCGAACGAGTTAACTACACGATAACGTGTAAGGCTCGCATATAGTAGATACCGTTTTGATTCTAGTCAAATGCTCATTCTGACCTTGCGTTGTTCGTAGTTTTCCCTGGTCGGTAGGCGAATGCTGGGGCGATCTCTAATCTACCAAAAGTTCCTTCCCCTCATTTCCATTCATTTTGTTTCCTTTTCATTGAGACAGTAACTATGGTTATATACGCCATATATATAATAATGTGAATTATAATGTGAAACGATATTAATAAGAAAAATGCTTGTTGTATAAACAGAAGTTTAAGGCATAAGTTTTATGTATGTGCAAGTGTAGCTGGAGCTGTGGAACCATTGTTAAAAGCCGACAAACATATCTTTGTGTTAGAATTAGGGTCCAGGCAAAAAGGACTTGTACGGGAAAGTCATAAAAGCCAGACCTTGAGTCTTTATGAAATAGGAAAGGCGACAAGCGAAAACATCATATGTTTGTAGAGAGGCCACATGTTTGCAAACGTAGAACAATAGCCGGGTAAGTCTTCTGGAAGGTTCCAAGCTGAACGAAGACAGACAATGAAATTTTAAGGAAGAATATGTTTAAAATCTTTAAGGGGAGAAATGTTAGTTCTAGCGTCTCCATCAGCCAGGGCGGTTGAGTATAAAGTGCTGCGGTGTGAATAAGATACATGTAAGCTCTCAGAAGCAGGCGATATTATTTACTTCTTATAATGTAGTAGGAACGGTGAAAGGTTATCGATTTAAAGGTCTATAGGAACGTGTGATAAATATCACAATTATTTCTAGAGCACGTATAAAATACTTGATTGCTCAGCTACCTCAAGTTTGGCGCCGGAACGTGGGGCTAAAGTAGGAAGTTTGGCGCCGGATCGTGGAGCCCGACGTAGCAAGTTTGGAGCCCGAATGTTGAAGACTAATGTAGCAAGTTTGACTTGACTTGTAAAAAATAAAAGCTACGCGAACGCAGGGAAGGAACAACGACGATCCGTCGAAGAGCCCAGCAGAGAAACCCAGCGAAGAGCCCAGCAGAGAAATCCAGCGAAGAGCCCAGCAGAGAAACACATCGCAGAGCCCAGCAGAGAAACCCAGCGAAGAGCCCAGCAGAGAAATCATCGAGGTGCAAAGTAAAGAAAAATAAGACTACGAGTACCAGAAGATCTTCAGACTGCCAACAGGACATCAAACAACGCAGAACGTCAAGAAACAACCAACACATCCACAGCATCTAAGGTCTATAAGAACTTTATTCATGAGAACGGGGCACGAACTGCGGACAGCACGACTACACCTCAGCTCTACCTTTGGTCACCGTAAGATCACAGTAAAAAGTCAGACAAAAATTTTATACAGTAATAGTGATAAACTTTCTTTGTAAATGTGTATTGTGCATGTTATAATTTAATGTGAGTGTAAATGATACTTAGAAGTGGTAAGAATAGTAGGAGAAACTCAAGTAGTAATATCCAATTTAATAGACACTCTAAAGAAATGGAAGGGGAAAATTCAAATGAAAGCATTTTAATTTCGATGGATAGAGATATATCCGATGAAACTAATTTTAATGATAACATTCAAAATAGAGTAACAGAAACAGATAATATGCAAGTTCAACAGTGTGTAAGGGCAGAAATACCGTTAGGTACAGAACAGGGTCAGGCAACAGAAACGAGAATGAACAAAGAAAATACAGGGTTACATGATAATGCAGTCCCTCAGAATGACAACACAACTCAAAGGGAAATATCCGAGTTAGGTAATAACGATCAGCTTAATCTGATGACAATTCTTAGGTCTATATGAGACCTTAAAACATACATGGACAATAAATTAGATCAAAATAACAAGGAAATTGAGAGAGAATTTGAGATACTGGGGCAAAGTAATATAGCACTAGATAAAAAGCTAGATCAGCAAAGCCAAGAAATAGGTAGACAGATTGCAAATAACTTAAAGGAAAACAGGTCTGAAATTAAGAGAATAGAAAGGAAACTAAACGATACTAGTAGAGCAATGCATGCTGAAATGGAAGAACAGATTAATAACCAGTGTAAAAGGCTTGAAGGTAAAATTGCTAGTCAGATTAGCATAAATAGTCAAGAAATGAGTACTAATTTGGATAGTCAGACAACTGAACTAAGAGAAATTATAGACCATACAAATGCAGACTTAGGCAAAATCAAATACGCATAAGGGGGGAAATTACAGAAATTCAAAAGGAAGGTAAAATAATGCAGGAAAAGTGTGAATCTGTAACACAGGATAGCAATAAGAAATTTGAGAAACTATAATATAGCTTGAATTCAATAATGAATAATAGAACTAGGGTAGACAATACTACAATTACTGATGATGTAAACTATGTAAATATGCATGAAAATAATGTAACTGAAAGGGGTACAATATTCTCTGGTTTCACTAGTTCACGAGGTGTTTCAGCGTCTGCTATAGCAGCTGCACTATCTCGTAGCCAACATGCAAATTTAGAATCCAATACTAATGTAGCTAATAACTTAGCAGGATAGCACAGGGTACCTAACGAATTACCTTTACCTAAATTCAGTGCTACCGCCAGTCCGGTCCAATTCATTAATGAAATAACTGAATACTTTCAATTGAAAAGCGTTCCGGAATCACTTAAGATGATCGTGGTCAGAAAATGCCTTGACAACAAAACTTTGCAATGGCTATATATGATGGCCGACGGTGAGTTAAATTTCGAAACTTTCAGAGTACTACGCGAGAAAACTAGAAAAAGAAAAAGAAAACATGATAATAAGAAAAGAAGGCTTATAATAAGAATATTGGGAATAAAGTTAAAAAAAGGGTACGGATCGTAAAAGTGGATAGCCTTGTAAATAATTGTAAATGTAAGGAGTAAGAGTATGAAATAAGGATGTTTGAGACCTGTAAAAATAGGTAAGCTATATATGTGTATATATATATAATATCATATAGTTGATTAGCCTCAAGGTACTTGAATTATATACAAGTGTAATAATCAACAGAAAACTCAAATGATAAGATCTCATAAAGCTTTAGTTACTGTAACCTGTGTGTAAATATGCTAATGTAAATAGATAGAAGCAAGAATTAACTCATAAAATAATTAGTCCATAGTTCAAACACTGCAACAACCTAAATACATAGCAAGCAAATGTCAATTGTTTTTAGTTTTATGTATGTATAACCATTTTGTATGTGTTTTTTATATATCAGATTACAACCTGATATACATAAATGATTGTGTCTGGATTGTATATTATTCAACAGGTTTTGTTCAATTAAGTTAATACGTGTCAATGTCCATTGTAATTGTTTATACTAAAAGGATAGTGAAAGAACGTGTTTTGCACGCAGCAGCGGAGTTTGTAAACATAACCCTAGCAAAGCAACTGTAATGACTTAGCTGAAAACACAATACAAAGTGCAGTGAAGTGTGTGTTGTTATTGTATAGTATGGTCAGGTAGGCGACCCATACTAAAGTCTGTAACAGAGTGAGCAAATTCTCACATAGGTATATGGGATGTGCCAAGAACACTAGACACCTATGGCATGACCAATATATTCATGAGACATTAAACAATATTAAATTTACACGTACACATAAATTTTAAATATGTTTAAAGGGAGCATATTTGAGAGTAACTATGTGAATTATAATGTGAAACGATATTAATAAGAAAAATACTTGTTGTATAAATAGAAGTTAAGGCATACGTTTTATGTATGTGCAAGTGTAGCTGGAGCTGTGGAACCATTGTTAAAAGCCGACAAACATATCTTTCTGTTAGAATTAGGGCCCAGGCAAAAAGGACTTGTACGGGAAATTCATAAAAGCCAGACCTTGAGTCTTTGTGAAACAGGAAAGGCGACAAGCGAAAACAACATATGTTTGTAGAGAGGCCACATGTTTGCAAACGTAGAACAATAGCCGGGTAAGTCTTCTGGAAGGTTCCAAGCTGAACGAAGACAGACAATGAAATTTTAAGGAAGAATATGTTTAAAATCTTTAAGGGGAGAAATGTTAGTTCTAGCGTCTCCATCAGCCAGGGCGGTTGAGTATAAAGTGCTGCGGTGTGAATAAGATACATGTAAGCTCTCAGAAGCAGGTGATATTATTTACTTCTTATAATGTAGTAGGAACGGTGAAAGGTTATCGATTTAAAGGTCTATAGGAACGTGTGATAAATATTACAATTATTTCTAGAGCACGTATAAAATACTTGATTGCTCATCTACCGCAAGTTTGGCTTACGAACGTGGTAGGGCTCGACCGTTCTACAGCTCCAACTAACTTAAGAACTGTGTAGAGTATTACTAAGACAGTAATGCGTGTGCCATTAAAGCATAGTATTTTTCAATAACTTAATCTACTGTTAGATTTGTTACTTATTACCTTCCTTCCCGTATTACACCCTGCAAAGTTATACAAGCTCTACCAAAAAAAATAACAGCAGCCGTGGCAAGAAATAAAAATAAACAATAACAGTAAGAACTAAAACATCAGATATTTAACAACATTACCACAGTTCATATATTAATTCATAGATTAATATAGTGGACATACTGCGAGTTATGTTCTCCCTCCACGAGTATACCGCATCATTATTAAGGTTTCGTGGTGCGGGGCGGTGCCGGACAGATGGCGCAGATGTTTTCTCCAAGAAAATTCAGCTGGCTGGTTGCACGAGTCACTTATCGACCTCTTTGGGCAGTTCCAATAATGGGTAGGGTCTTCTAGCCAGGGAATGTAGGTACTTCCACGCGTCATCTGTCTGTGAGCTATATAACATATCCTGAGATTCCTTCATTTTCATACCTTGAGAAATGTTTTATTTGCTCCACATATGAACGCCAATTTGAGAAATGGTTTGTATTGTATTGAAGGAGTTGTATTATAGTTCAACTGTTGGGGAGCCGAACTTGTAGTAGTTGCAACCGCACGTATGGTACCCGATTTCCGGTAGCCTTCGCCCCAAGTGTACTTTCAGGTGGCCTTTACCCCAAGTTTAAAAAAAAAATATTAACTTTGTAATTTAACTGTTTCTTAAAGTATTAAATATTTATGTTTGCCTGGGCTGCGTCAGTATTATTGTTAGAGACACGTTTCTCTTGGAAGGGTTGTGGTGCAACAAGAATGTTGTCTTACATAGATTATAGTTTTGCTTCACTCCTTTTATTAATGCTTGATACGATTTAAATAACACTTCGCTGATATAGAGAGAGAGAGCTGTGAGATGTTTTTATTAAATACTTGAACTTTTTAATACGTAAATTTTTTTTTGTCTCACACGAATACATATTATACTTCTCGAGGACACTTTTTGCGTCTGGTTATTAACGCTGTCTGCAGGCAACTGACTTCTAGATTTGTAAATTTTGCTATATTTCAGTTTCTGATTGGCTAATCCTACTCCAATAGAATACCTCCATTTAACTAAAGCTTGTTATGGTTGTTGATTGGCTATTTTATAAACTGTCACTAAAATTACATTATTGTTACTCCAAGAATCACAAATAGTACTGTTAAACTTTCTATCTCATTATTGACTCAAGGTTACCTCATTGTTACCTCATTGTTAGCAACTTTTAACTTATTATTCTCACAGCTTCTACATTATTAAATTACGTAATATATTCACATAACATTATTAAACATGGATACAATAATTTAAACATTTACAATGACTGTAATATACACTTTATATATATATATATATATATATATATATATATATATATATATACTTACATACACATATTGCTTTAAGGCGGGCTGTTATTGAATTTACACATTATATAATTTGACCGAAATCATTTAAGTGTTAAAAATACTGCCTCAACCTTCCTCCTAGGAGGTGGTAGTCGCATTAGATCTCTGTAGGTCGCAGTGCGCGAGGTATCCCCCAGCCTATGCCCTATGCCCTATACCCTATAGTTGTAAATATGCAGTAATGCAAAGTATTTCTGTCAGAAGGCAGGAAGGAGGCTTTCGCTGCCTTTAAGTAAATTAAATTCCTTCTTAGCCTTTCACTTTCTAAATCGCTCATTGCAGTTATGAAAAATTGTTGTCGACGGTCAGAGTCGTACAAATAAAATGAAATAAACCATAAATCTGGCTAACGTACTTTACCAGTGCGTGCATACATTACGATCATAGTGCAAAGTGAGGAACTGATTTATAAATGACGTTTACATTTTAATAGAATAATAAACTACTAGAAAATCAGGTTCCTTTAAGAACTGCGACGATATGGGTTGACTTCAAATATCGAGATGCATTAAAGGTGATATTCGAAAATGGACACAAAATTTATGAATATAAAACTTTTACTTCTTGCAAAACGCAATACCAAACAATATATTTAGAACTTTTTACTTTTTATCCTATTATAAATCACCCTTTTTGCTGAAATGATTATTGATTAACTCCTTAGAAAGAAAAATTAGTCCATGATTTGCAAAACGTTTAATACCATTCACAGTCATTGTATTACATATATAAATCAGACTTATCTGCTTTTTAAACGAACTTCGTTTTAGTGAGGATATATATCAAAACTGCAGATTCGCTACGTGTTTCCGATTCAAAAGAAAATGAGTGTTGATTTTTCAATTTATGCTGTTACATTCTGGGCGTAATCTGAGCGTAACCCTTCTCTTGTCCTGTCAACAATCGGAGAATGATTCTGATGACCACTCCCAATTACATTTTTAGCTTGCAAGCACACCTGAATCTCTAATTACGACTTACTCACATAATCGTATGCAGCTGCTTTGAAAATCAGTTGATAAAAACCAATAAATATTTGTCATACATTCCAACCTGAAAATCGTTCTTAAAACATTCCCTGAGAAAATTACACTTTGTCTGACCATAAATTAAAGACATGCGGAGATAATGACATGTGCTTTAAAAAGATAGTAATTGCAGATTTTTATCGACAAGGGTTCGGGTGATACGAGGGATTGAAGAAGGTTATATTTTAGGAGGAGTTGTATTGTAGTTCTACTGTTGGGGAGCCAAACTTGATGAATAACTGCCCGACGTATGGTACAAAGTTTCCGGTGGCCTTCGCCCCATCGTTCAGGAATCAACTTTGTATTTTTATGTTTCTTTAAATATTATTTATATTTATGTTTGCCTCGGCTGCGTCAGTATTAATTTGTAGAAACATGTATCTCTTAGCAGGGGGTGATGCGGCTAAAGAATGTAGGCTTACACAAATTATAATTTTTACTTCACTCCTTTTATTAATCCTTCACACGATTAAATAACACTTCACTGATATAGAGAGCTGTGAGATTATTAATTACTTGCACTTTTAACACGTAAACTTTATAACATTCTCGCCGTACTGAATTTTCATCTCACACTGAACACGTACCGAGCGAACAAACTGCTCAGGTACGTTGCCTTCTAGCTACTGGCGTTTACCGCTTAAGTTTGTAAAATTTTCTATTTCACGTCTCAGATTGGCTAATTTTACTTCAATAGTATACTTTTATTTAACTTTCAGCTTTTATAGTCGTTTATTGGCTATTTATAAACTGTTTTAAAAATTACATTATTGTTCCAAGAATTATTAGAAGCATTATTAAACAATTCATTATTGCCTCAAGGTTACCTCATTGTTAGCAACTTTCGGCCTATACTCTCACAGCTCCAACATTATTAAATTACGTAATACATTCACATAACATTATTATACATGTACACAATAATATAAACATAAATACAATGATTGTTACATACATTTTATATATTATATTACACACATATTGCTTTTAAGGCGGGCTGTTATTATTTTATATTATATAATCAGACTTGAATCATTTTAGTGTTAAAAATACTGCCTCAGGGTACGCCCAGATCTAGGTAAGATCGATTGTTCCATTTCCATCGCAATACTATATCTCAGAATTGAGTACAAAACATAGGACTTTCTAGGAAAACAGTAACAGTCTTAAAAAGTCTGAAGGAAATATTTTCTTGCTTATTAATTGAAGCAGAAACACGCCTCTGTCAATTATATATACAGGGATAATAAATAAAATAAATAGAATAAATACACATAAAATTAATAATATTTGTAGCATAAGGAACGAAATTTTAAACGAGCTAAAGTTTGCAGAAGGGTAGTCCGGAACATAGCTGTTAAAAGTGCTTGAGGCTATAACGGGACACATCGGAAAGGTCTCCTGTCTCTTTAAGAATTCTGCCGAACATGTGGCTTTTATGAACAAAGACAGAACATTCCAACGCGACCGATCGGCACAGACGTGCTTAATCGGTCTCCTAATTCACTGAAGCAGAAAACCGCCGCTAGAAATGAGCGACAGGTCATAAAAATACTCCAGTTCGAAAATAGCAATTCTTGGTAGGAAAACCGCCAATAGAAATTAAGCGTAGTAAAGAAAGCAGCAAATAACCAACGTGATAAGTCACGTGGTAAAGTGACCAGCAACCGATCCTGGACAGAACGAGGTAGGAGCCGCGAAGACGAAAATGACTCTCTCTCTCTTGGTCTCTCGTACCGACCAGCATCATGTTAAAACGCTAAGTGTTGCATTTGTCGACGCAGAGGTCGGCTAAAGAACTCAGTCTACATTAACAAAGTTCAAGTATAGCGTCATGCAAGAGAATAAGTGATTATCAGAAAAATTAGCGTTTTATAGCAAGAAACGACAATCCATCATCCGGACTTAGATTAGGTGACAGCGGCTTAACGAATCATCATAACTGTAGCAATCGGCTTACGTGTTGTGTGCGGGACAGAGGAAGTGTGTTTATTTAGCGAGAATAAAGTTAACATGCAACCGAAGGTCGTCTACTGGTTACCTGTGTCTTCTTTACTTATATACCTGAGGTAGGAATCCTTCCCTGGCCTAATAGCACATTACCATTGAAATGGGAACGAACTCATGAGGGGCTATGAACCTGCGAACACAACATACACCCCCGCACCCACAACGAGCCTAGCACTTAACGTGTTATAATCCCACACCCCAATATAATTATGCAATCAAAAATCAAGATTTTAAGGCATAATATTTATCGCGAAAATGAGCACTTATATTTGTCAGAAGTAATTTTTATTGGAAGAGTACACACATGAGAACAGTAGGCTTCATCTCAAGGAACACACTTAAGAAATCTGCATATGTTTACTTTCCTCCCATATAAGTGCTTCCCAAGAAAGTGCTAAATCCGTTTCTTTCTCTCAGCAACATGGTGCTTTTAAGGAAGAGCGCATATGAAATACACGTATCATATTTCTAGCAACAAAGGATTCATTATTTACACTCCTTCAAGAAGTCCTCCCCCGCCGCACGATGATGAATTTCTATAGCTTATAAAGAGCTTGCTCTGCCGTGTGTTTTACTTCTTCACATAAATACAAGGAAAATTATTTAACTAAAAATTTAAGCAATGAAAATAATTTGTATACAACTTCCTATGATTTAAAAGTAATTTTAAGTTAAAAGTACTGGTGGCGATAAAATCAGTGTGGTTTATTTTCAGCTTCTGTGTCCGGAAACTTCCTCACCTCGTACAAATTCTGAAAATAATTTATATAATTTGTTCAGAAATAGTTTAAGACAATGCATGGGAGGAGGGGAGGGGTTTGAAAAAGCAACTATTATCTAAAGCTTCTGAAATTACAACAAGGAGTTTTGCTAGATTTGGACTTTGTAGTGGGAAACGGTTGTTAGGCGCCATTTGTAGCGGGAAATCGTTGGTCAGTTGCATCTGGAAAGCATCGTTCCTCGGACTTGATGCTAACTGCGGCAGTGTTCTCGTCCTCGGCTATGGATGCTCTTCGGCTGCTGTGTTTTCCATTCCTAATCTTTCCCTATATAGCTAATTCTTGGTTCTCAGGGTTATCGTGGATGAGGCAGATTAAAAATATACTGCATTTCGCTTAATAAATGTGGTTTATTATCAATTTAAATATTTTTGGGCGGCTAACTTTTCCCATTATACCATTTCCACCATTTGAATAAATCACTAACTGCACACGTCTTCCCACCCATATGCACACACGTGCATCTGTCGTCAAGAGCGTAGCACTTTGTGTAGACGAAATTCTAGTAGAGAGTGAAAATCTGGGGCTTTCTTTCCCTTTATATACATGAGCCTACTGACGCCTACCTCTGCGCCTCAAAATGTAACGACATTTCTAATTGGTCTCAGATCGCGTTACCTTAACATGCATGAGAATATTCTACTCCAAAGTTTTGCGCTTACACGTCACCATGGCGCGTCATGAAGTGGATTCAATATCTCCTGCTTTTTCTTTCCTCTATCTGTCTCTTTCTATTTCTCCTTACCGTTACCGGCTCCCTGTTCATTAGCTTGGTGAAAGGTGGGCTCTACTTAGAATTATCTTTTACCTGGAATTTGCGAGGTCGCCTGTTTCTTACAATCTGCTCGTACAATTCTTGGTTGTTGAATATTTTAACATGTTTCTTGGTGAATCATATTATTACTATGTACAATTCTTATATATGTATGGTATATCCCCTTTCAACTTTTTAGAATCTTGGAAGTCTTTGGAAGTGAGCACCTATTAATAGGAGCAGCTGGTATTCGAGAGTCATTCAATATGTTAGTTCCTTTTAGTTTTACGGGTCGACGAGGGTTAATGGGGTAGCTTTCGTTATCATAGTTAACAATATGAGAAAGTGCAATGCCTTAAGGTGCATTTCAAGTATAGGGCTTTGATTTTGGAACAAATACTCATCGGTATTAATTTTCACTCGTTTACAGTTTGTAATGTTCTTTTTTCCGTGGTTACGGTTGCCGCTGGAAGAGGCACGAGTTTAAGCCATCCCCCTGTTTTGTTCCTCGGTTTGCCTACCTCCAAGAAACTTCTATTCTATTAGCACTTAAGTCCGACCAATCCTAATACATGATGTTGGCGGGAGAAAGGAGGAGAATGACACCGAGTATCACAGAATGACATGACTGCTCTAGGCTTTCTCCTAAACATATATTGCAGACACACACACACACACACACACACGCATACATTCTAAATCCCATTCCCATTCGTAGGGGATAAGCCTACTTAAAGAGATATTTTCGCCTGTAGCGGAAATCAATCCCAGGACCTCTGGATTTGAGAGCTAGCATGCTGACCGTCAGACACAGAGGTAGCTCCTTATTATGTTTTTCTTGCGTTTACTTTTAACCTTTACTCTTCACCATAGCGTTTAGCTCCATTAGCATGTTCCTTAGGATGGATTCTTCTGCTAGCAATGCCATGCCTTAAATATGTTTCTTCCTCGTTCTACCACCACTCCTCTCTTGTTCTGTAAACAATTTCTTAATATGCTTTTCCAGCAGATATTAGTCAAGTAAGTATTAAGGAAGACCTTGTCACATACCCCTTGTTCCGTTTGGGAAGACATAAAGTGAAACACAGTAACATGAGAATTCATTTTACAGAGTTATTCAAAAAGAAGGAACAGACTTTAAACATTTATTTCTAATGAACGACAATAGATAGCAACACATACGACACTCATTGAATAGAGGAAAGTTCAACGTTTTAAGTCCCCATTTCCATTCAGTGCCTACAGCGGCGCTGTGTTTGTTTACGAGGAAATGGCGACGCCACAGGAAAAGTGGTTTTGTGTGCTGCAGTGTGCAAAGAGTGAATCCATTGTTTCACTGCAGCGTGCATTTCGTTGTAGGTTCAACAAGAGCCGCCTCGTCATAAACAATTTACAATTGATACAATAAATTCGTAGAAGATGGTAGCGTATGCAAACAGAAAAACACTGGTCGTACTTGCATAACAAATGGTGCTCATTTTGAAGTTTCCTCTCTTCAGTGACATATCGCATGTGTCGCCATCTATTGTCGTTCATTAGAAATAAACATTTAAAGTCTGGTCCTTTTTGAATAACCCTGTATTTATTCTTCTAAAATTCTAAATACATTCTGCAAGTATGGAACTATTGCATTGCCATTGATGTATAAAAACAGTTGCTCAAGAACGATTAATAATCTGATCGTTGCATTCATATGACTTTCTTTACTCTTGTACAAACTATTTTTACAAACGCTTATTCTCCATCCACTTCATGTTAATCGAGATATTTATCTTATTGCTAATTTTCTTATAGGTGCAGGGGAATACGGTAGACTTTAAGCGACTGTCAACTTTTTAAGAGCTGGTTGTTATGAGGAGCATTCCATTCTCTTTGCATGTCCAAGACATAAAAAAGGAATAACGAATTCCCATTTGAGAAAAAGTATAAGTATGGGAAAATTCAAACAAGCAACAAGGAATATCTCGAAAATGATTCACTCCACAAAAAGAAATATATATGACATAAATTGTGTGTTATAACGAGATCTGATATTTTGTGTGGAAAAATTTTATCTATCTCTTACGGTTTACCAGTTATGCAAAAGCCATTCACAACGAAGAGGACTTACGGGGACATTCCAGGAAAATTCAAGATATACATTTCATTTGCCATGATAGTATCTTAAAATTTTGATATTTTATCTAATCAAAATCGTTAGAGCCATTTTTGAGAAAATAAAAAATTTCGAAAAATATTCCATGTAAAGGTAGCCTGGGGTGGTGGGATTTTCTTGAAAATCTTTGTGTCACATCTTTGAAAGATAATGTAGCTAAATACCAAGTTTGCTATTTAACTGACTTTTCGTTTTTGAGTTATATTATTCACAGATACCGACACACACAGACGCGGAACTTTTTCTAAAAATGCTTCTTTTTGGATTTAGAGTGCCTCAAAACATTTATTTCCGGAGAACTCTCGGTATCAAATTTTTGGGTAGAACGAATGCTTCCCCTACTCACCAGCAGAGAAAGTAAATATGAACATAATCCTTTGACAGCTGAGCAACGATCTAAATGTTTATTAAGGTACGCTATGTTCTCAACACTTTTGCCATGGGAAGATATCGCGGGGTCGATTCCCGGCGGCTGCCTGCTCTGATCTATTGGTTTTTAGTGGTTTCCCCAGGTGGCAAGGCGAATGTTTGGGTGGTTCATCTTCTAACAGGACTCTCCTTCTTCTCATTACCTATACCCATCATCTTCCTTGTCATCTCTTTCAGGGTTGTAGGACTAGGCGACAGCGTTTGGCGGCTTGCGGCTGGGCGATGACTTGCGCTCAGGAAAGGTTTCTTCCCTGGCTCACTGCAGTACCGCTCAGCTAGATGTCTCCTCAGTGTGGGACTCCGCTTCGGGGGACGCTGGAGGTTGGTGGCTTGTGGGCAGGGACCGTGCGGCGTCGGATACGTTCTATCTGGAAACATTAGGGACCCTCCCATGCTTGCGCCCATCGGCCTTTGGGTCTGTCTCTGGCTTGCCCCGGTTCCGGGGGCCCCTCCATGATATGTACATTTACCTTTACCCTTGTCTTTTTACATGCATATTCTATGGACTAACAACTACTATTTTCTACTCCATGGCAGTCATTAATTCACATTATTCTGAGTTGCACAATTTTTAGAGCACTGCATTGTTAAAATCCCTGACTTTTTTGAAAACTGGAATTGATTTCCCCACTCTTATCATACTATAAATAATTTCCCTGACTTTCCCGGGGACCATTTAGTTGCTAAATCAGGAATATGTATATATCGGCGGAATGTTTGCTTTTTTACACCGAGCAGGTTGGCTTAGGCGGTTTCTCTGCGATCCGTATTCCGGAGATCGCGGGGTCGATTCCCGGCGGCTGCCTGCTCTGATCTATTGGTTTTTAGTGGTTTCCCCAGGTGGCAAGGCGAATGTTGGGGTGGTTCATCTTCTAACAGGGTTCTCCTTCTTCTCATTACCTATACCCATCATCTTCCTTGTCATCTCTTTCAGGGTTGTAGGACTAGGCGACAGCGTTTGGCGGCTTGCGGCTGGGCGATGACTTGCGCTCAGGAAAGGTTTCTTCCCTGGCTCACTGCAGTACCGCTCAGCTAGATGTCTCCTCAGTGTAGGACTCCGCTTCGGGGGACGCTGGAGGTTGGTGACTTGTAGGCAGGGACCGTGCGGCGTCGGATACGTTCTATCTGGAAACATTAGGGACCCTCCCATGCTTGCGCCCATCGGCCTTTGGGTCTGTCCCTTCATCCCTCCCTCACAGGGGTCACATTGGAAGCACAATGGGTCGACTGGCTTGCCCCGGTTCCGGGGGCCCCTCCATGATATGTACATTTACCTTTACCCTTGTCTTTTTACATGCATATTCTATGGACTAACAACTACTATTTTCTACTCCATGGCAGTCACAACAGAAAGTCAAAGCCTTCTTCGCAAATATGTTCTTTTTAATTCCATGTGTTCGTGTTCTCTACATAGGCTTTATTGGTATTTTAATAATTTATGAATTAAAATTTGAAGATATTTTATGGTCCATGTCCATCAGAAAGAACAGGGGTTTTAAATGGTGAAGGAATCATAAAAATTGGTTGAGTGGTTTTAGAGATTGCCCTTCATACATAAATACATTAAAATGTTCTCTCTATATAATATTAGCATCTATAAAATAAATTCTATGGCCTACAGGCTGCGAAGGGCTTGGGTGCACGGCAGAAGTGGGTGATCATACAACCCATAAGGGGAGGTGATGTGGCCAATATCACGCACCCTTAGCCAAAAAGTTGATTCACGAGGACAGGATCCCCCTATCGCAGATCCTCACTTTCCTCAAGTTGCTGAGTGGGCACCGGTCCTATACCCGAGACCTAAAATCTGCACCCTCTTGGGTGGGATCGAACCCGGGCGCATTCCGTGGCCGAGAACCAGAGCACCACGCTCTATTAGTGTACATAGATTACAGACACATAAATGAATGTTATTTTCGTGTACCCACGATCTATTTTTCATCTTTTGTATTCTGTACTTATCCTGACTTTAATTTATCGTTTCATGCTTAGCAGACGTCTCTCTAACGCATTATAAAACACATGTGATCGTATTTTATAGGTTGCATAGGGCTAAGAGATTTTGAAAGAGCAAACTTCAATAAAAGTTGCATGTCCCTTTTTTACTCCCCCTTAGCCAGAACGATTCATTATTAACAAACATATTGTTGCTGTTTGTGAGCAAAGAAAATCCATATAACAAGAAGCTAGGAGCCGACGGCATGATTTCACAACAAAAGAAAGCGACTTAATGGCAGACCACAAAAACCAGAAAGTGGATATATGGAAGTGCTTTCAGAGGCAGACCCTGGGGGCCCTGGACAAACACACAGAAGTCCTCCGCTACTTGCCGACAGGTGTGAGGATTTATTGCTTCTCCCCTATACAGCATCACAATGGATTCTGGGAGGGGGAGCAACGGCTGCAGCATTGTAGACTACGTGATGTAGCCGCAGCCTAGCACAGAAATTGAAAAGGTGAACAACCGCCTCTGAATAAACTAGCTGGCTTTGGCTAACCAGCAGGTTTTTCTTAAACTCCAGGTAAATTTTATTCACTGTTGTTGAAAAATGTCTTCCCGGTGCCCTGTTGCTTTTTAATAACAATTTTACATAATGGTTATACATAAAGTTATTCTTCTATTCAACTCATTTTAGTTATCACAGAGGCACAGCGCTTTTCTTTCAAACTGTGGCCACTGTACCGCTGATCACGTGCCGAGCAGTTATAATATCCCCGAAGATGTTTTATGTTTGCAAGTTATAATTACAAGGACTGTCCCAGAAGTACCTGACCTAACAAAGAAAACACAAAAATTTTGGGAAAAAACATCTTTATTTCTCTACGTAGTCTCCTTTCAGCTCGATACACTTTTCCCAGTGGTGTTCAAGAGCTTCGATATCCTGTTTATACTGAGAACCATCGAGTTCTGCAAAATAGCCATCAACTGCAGACTCCAGCTCTTCACTGTTGGCAAATCTTTTAGCACTAAGCTATTTCCTCAACTTTGGAAACAGAAAATAATCTGCGAATAGGGTGCATGAGGAAGCAATTCGAACTTTTAACTCATTGATTTTGGCCATGGCGATAATGGATGTGTGAACTGGTGCATTGTCTTGATGAAACAAATGTTTCTTTTCCACTAAATGCGGTCATTTTTGCTTGATTTTATTATTCAAATGCTGCAATAAGATTGCATAATACTCGCCATTGATTTCCTTTCGTCTTTAAGGATAATCAATGAAAATGATTCCACACACAGTCCAAAAAACTGACGCCATTACCTTGCCTGTAAATGGAACTGTCTCACCTTCTTTGGAGCCAATTCTCCCTTTCAATCCACTATTTTGACTGTTCCTTCGTCTCAGGTGTGAAGTGATGTACCCATGTTTCATCCATGGTAATGAATCGACACAAAAACTCGGCTTTATTGCAGCAAAACATCGCTAAACATTCGACTGAAACATTCTGCTTTTGCTCCATTGTGAGTAAACGCGGTACCCGTCTTGCACATAGCTTTCTCATGTCTAAAATTTCAGTCAGTATGCGATGTACAGCACCTTTTGAAATGCCTACGATGTCTGCTAGTTCGCGCACTATGTCGAAGGTCATCCAATACAATTTTGTGGATTTTCCTCACAATTTCTGTCGTGGTCTCCTCATTTAGTCGACCACTGCTATGTTTGTCTTGGCAGCTTGTACGGCCTCGCTTAAACTCTGCCACCCAATATTTTACTGTTGTAAACAAAGGAGTAGAATCTAGCTTAGCTTTAATGTTAGTTGGATAAGACCTTTCAAATGAAAGTATTGTATCACATAAGGATGACCAGTTTCATCCACATTTACAAATTTGCTGAGAGTGTTCACTATTGATGGCTGTCAAACAATTACTAAAGTACGTAGCATCATCAAACTTCCGACTTAAGTTTTATAAGGTTGGTACGTTCCACAGTCATTTGTTTGAAACAACAACCACTATCTATACATCAGGTCGGGTAGTTCTGGGACTGCCCTCATATAATTAGAGTGTGATAATAAGACATATATACCTTATTATTAGAGATGCTGGAAATGTTGTCCTTTTCTATCCGCACCATCAGACCCACATCTGGCATTTTCTCAGAGATTTGCATTCAGACTCGAGAGTTCAATATCCAAAATTGGGTTATTTTCTCCCCTGATATTTTCTTTTAGTTCTTACTATGTTTGGCGTTTTGTTGCATATACCTAATTTTCAAGTTTCCCCAAAGATAAAACTCACATACAATTAAATCAGGGTATCGTGAAGGCCATAATTCTTTACTACCATAGCTTCAAAAATTCATTGAATTACATTGACTCAACAGCTGTATGTGTGATAAAAAACGTTTGCTGGAAAAGTCTCTAAATTGACATTCAAATCGGCCAGCTGTTCAAAAAATGGTGTGAGTAAGTATTCCTATACCTCCCTGGATTTATTGTTTTTTCGGAAAACATAGGTTCTATTATTTTGTATGCATTTGCTACACACAAATTTTTGCGTCATGCAAGGGAATCTTGTGTGCAAAATCGGGTTTCTCCGTACTCCAATCTGTTAGTTTGCGACGAAACAGCCATAGAAGTGGAACCGTGTTTTGTCACAGAAGAATATTTAACATGGACCAATTACTCTACAATTTCGCAAACCGACATTTACCAGACTCAAAGATCACATGAAAAATGCAATGTATACAAGAAATCCCCCTATCTTGTAAAGACTAAAAGAAAGCATCAGGCGTGAAATGCATTCAATATCACACATGCACACAATCTCTCGTGTGTGAGAGATTAATATGAGCGTGAATGAAAATTTCCTGAGAAGATGCTAGAAATATGTGGATAGAAAAGGACAACACTTCTAACATCTCTTATGATAAGGTATGTGATTATTACTTGAAATTGTAAATATTAGAGCGTGAGGCGGTTGCGAGGATATTATAAGTGTTTCGGCGGGAGTCGGAGCTCCAACGGCCGGCGCGCGAGCAGGGATAGTCGGCGACATATTTGGTGTCATATTGAAATTTTTAGGGACCCCGCCCTTGTACAAACAACACCAAAGAAAATCTTCGGCGGATTTTGTATAATTTCCTGGGGTCCTTTGAGGCGTGTCCTTCACCTTAGCTATCGCAGAGCGTGCTGGCTTGATAACACAGCAATAATGGGGGAGAGAGGGGAGGTTGATGCCTTCGCTTTTTCTGGTGTTATTGAAACCAAAACAGGTTTATTGTTTCAGAACCAGTCATGCCGTATACTAGCAAAATTACTCGTGGACGTATCGTGGGTATCTGGGAGGCTGGTTGCACTGTTTCAGCAATTGCAACGGCGGTGCATAAAGTGTTTTATAGTAAATTACTGGATAAAAATATTCTAGGAAAGTGGGGAAGACGGTCTACATACTCGTCAGAAGGTGAGCACTCCCGTAAAATATCCGTAGATGATTATATTAGTTTACTGAATTTAAATTACTCTTTTGTTATAATTAACTGATCATGTTTAGAAACTAGAGATAAATGTGCATATGTATATGGTTTACCGAATATGACATACATATTATGGCAGTAAATTATGTTGTTGTCTATAATCCTGTTGTATTCCTATGTTCAGCAATATGTTAGTAAAGGTATATTAACCAATTGTAGCTTGAATCAGAGGGAAAACATGCTGCTTTATTTATTTATTTATTATTTAGTTATGTTTGCTTCTATGCAGCAACAAGCATTAATACCACTGTGAGAATACAGTTCTGTTTATTTTTTGTTATAAAGTATTTAATGAATACCATTCAAGCTTTAATTTGCAATCCCTGAAAATCTTCTCACACTACACTAACCTGGGCGCTCATCAAGTTTTCCCCTTAGCTTTTAACATTTTCACAGACGGCTCCTGCATAAACTATGGGCTACCAATCACGATAAGAGGTCTGTATGACAAACTGAATGCACTCACTCTACCTGTTTCTCTTTAAGGCAATACGATCGAGAGCATAAACATATATTTCGTTTCTACGCCATTTTGTAACCTTTGTTGTGGTTATTGGTGCAACTATTTAGCAGAAGGACTGGCGCACCCTTGCACTGTGGCATGAAGCAACCAATGAAATGGCCATGGCTTCGCAAGGCCACGTACAACGATAAATAATGTGACGTAGACGCCAGGTGCAGTGAGATTTTCTTTGGCGCTCTTTGTACATAATCGTCCGGTTCTGGATGGCCTACGTGATGAGTTGCGCTCCAATTACTGAAGGCCCCTTCATCTGACTACTCCTAATTCCTTAATATCGCCCACAGAGATCTGCATGTAAAATATGCGATTAGACGTTCCCAAGATAAATGGAAGAGGGCCTTAAAACAGGGCATCCGAAGAAAACCTCATCTGAGGAAGAAGCTCCAATCTTAGATTCAAGGATAGAGGTGATCCTTTTAAATAAAATAAAATACACACATCTTTGTTGTTATAGTATGAAAAGCAACTGGTCGGATGCATCAACTGTAACTATGACATGATCAATGGATAATAACAAATGCTGTAGTACCACTATTGTGTAATGCAGTATTCTTATTACTGTTCTAGTATAAAATTATATGAATAATATAAAATCAGTTCACACTAAATAATTAAGTTAAAATATCATAAAAGTCGCACTTGCACGCTTTTAAAAATTGAATTTAAAAAAAGCTTTACATCGTGGAGGTTTGCCAACATCCTCGGAATGGGTAATATATCGAAATTTCTTCTGCAGCTCCACGTAAAGTTCATTGGAAACGTACCATGTTCTTAACTTTCTCTACAACATACATAATAGGTACAGAAGACATTGCATTCCACTTAAAAATTCTATACCGAGATTTCACCGGAAATACTTGTCCAAAAAAACATGTTTGGAAACATGTCAGTGTGTGTGTGTGTGTGTGTGATTAGATAACTCAAAAATGAAAAGTGGGATAAACGCTAAACTTGGTATTTGAGTTCAGTATCTTCCAAGAAGAGCGATACACCCTAATCCTTTACTAGGAACATTTTTCGAAAATCTTCGTTTTCTAAAAAATGAGTAACGATTTTGATTTGAATTGTTTAATGTTAGCCATTCTTTTAAAGTCCTATCGATTTTCAGTTATTGCTCGTGATTGCATGAAAAGAGTGTGGAATTTTAAAGCCAGCGTATAACGTCCAGTTCTAAAACATTTGATTATTGCTATTCCCTTTGTATCTATAAGGAAGTGTGTAATGCAGCTAATTCCGTTAGGAAAATAAACTTTCGTAGGAACAATTGGTTTACCCATTATTAAGTGATAGAGGGTAGAGAAAGTCATGTGAATGCAACACATCAGATTTTCGTTTCCTATATGTTTTTCCTATAGTGTTTTTCTTTATTTCATGTTGGCAGAATCTTCTTATGTGTGTTCTACACAAGTCCAGGGTAAGCCAATCCCTTGTTGGTCCGACAAACACGTATTATCCTATGGACAAAAGGTCAGATCTAGGTGAACCAAAAGCGGAGGAGTACGGAGTCACCTGAGTGGCTGGAAGGCATGCTTCGCAACGACGATCCATACCAGGTCCTCAATGAGTCCGTCTCGTATTGGTTTGATGTCAAAAGTCTGGCACTCAAAATATATACCTATGAGCACAGGTCGGTTTCAGGACCAGAAATGAAGGAAAAGGGGAGAGTGAGAGAAGCATTACGTAGACTGCTAGAACCAGATGAAGAATGAAGACTGGGAGTGGCAGAGGCGGTTTAGTATTTTGTTACCAACATAAACCACTGTGCATTAATATCGGCACAATTCCATGCACTCGATTGTAGGTCACTTAACAAGGCACATTGACTAGATCGAAGTTAAGAGAAAGGAGAGTCGCAACGTTTCTCACAGCGGTGCAATCGCAAATGAAGGCAATTGGAAGATCGTCAAGGAACCGCTTCGCTAATCAAATTCTCCGCTTCTTCAGACGTTTCCTTCTGGATTATTAAGTCCCACTGTGCTCACTTAGAAAGCGTGTGACTTCCTTTCTTTAGGGCTTTATGTGGGGGTAGCTGTGTACGGAATCATTTATCACTCTGTGCTATTTATCAAGAGCAGAGGTTCCGCGCTCGCTCGGAACGCAGTAAATTAAGGTGCAGGAGGATGCTGTAAGCTCAGCAGCTGACCGCAGCGCTGCCGTTACAACAGGTGAACTTTCGATCCCGCATTTTATGCTTGGTTGAGAATGTAAGCCCAAATTGGAGCTGCACCAAAAGTCAATATTAAAGGACAGAGTTCAAGATGAAAAGAGATACTGAGAAGAAATAAAAGCCTAAGCATAGGAAGGGAAGAGAGGGAATGGATGTCAAAGTATGGGAGAGAGAATAAGCCAAAAACCCAGAAAAATGAAGAATAAAAACGCGAGAGAGAAGCGAAAGTTATGAAGAAATAATATATCGAAAAAGGAGCATGCAAGCTGTAAGGCAAAGCTTACAGGCTTTCTGGATAGAAATGAAAATAAACTCTTTATTCGAAATTTGTTGTATTTGATACAGAATTGTAATGTAGTAATTTTACGTCAGATATGTGTGGAGAATCTATGAATAAAAAATAACATAAAAACACATAGCTTTGGTTTCATAACTTCCCAATCCTAAATGTCTTTTATCTCGTTGGGAAGTACAGAATTGGGCAAGTATAGGAATAAAAAAAACAAGAAAATAATCTTAAAAACTTTTCCACAAATATTAAAATAAACGAGTACAAATAAAAACAGGACAGATCCTTTACACAGAATGGAACACACAAGAATTCTTTAAGCAATAGCTCCTATAAGCCAAATAGACCCAGAAATTACTAGGCAGAGCGAGGAATGAGCTAAATTTGATCGTGGAAGAAGAAAGAACAACGACAATAAGAACTTCCAATCTGATCAATTATATATTCTTAGTTAAATAATAATCAGCTGCATATCCTGAATGGTGTCAGGTTATGATAGAATCACTCCCCCATTCGTGGCTTCTCGTTTATCTATTCCCTCGCTTCCTAGCGAGATTAGGGATTGTCGACTCCCGTTCGAAAGTGAACTAGCGCGGTTGACACTACTCTTGCTGGTTTAAGGTAACGTCATTCAGGTGAGCTGTCACACAAGCTAACGCGCTGTCACTTTTCCTCGGAAAAGTGCGTTTATTTGCAAAGCTTATTTTAAAGCCTCTCTCAGAAAGAACAGCAAACTCGGATGGTGCTTGTTTCTAGCATTATTCTCTAATAGTTGGCGAATCAAAACAAATAAATAGGTGAACTTTTCCGAAAGGACCGAAATGTTCTATAACTCATTTGAAACTTGAGGCAGTATTTTTAAAACTTAAATGATTTCAGTCTAATTATATAATATATAAATTCAATAACAGCCCGCCTTAAAGAAATATGTGTATAATATAATATATAAAATGTATGCAACAGTCATAGTATTATGTTTATTTTTATTATGTACATGTATAATAATGTTATGTGAATGTATTAAGTAATTTAATGTAGAAGCTGTGAAAATAAGGCCGAAAGTTGTTAACAGTGAGGTAACAATGAGGTAACCTTGAGGCAATAATGAATTGAAAAGTTTAATAATGCTACTAGTAATTCTTGGAGCAACAATAATGAAATATTTAAAACAGTTTATAAACAGCCAATTAACAACTAGAAAACCTTAAGTTAAATGAAAGTATTCTATTGGAGTAGAACTAGCCAATCAGAGACTTGAAATAGAAAAAATTACCTAAATTTAAGCGGTAAACGGCAGTTGCAGTTCGTTCGCTCGGTACGTATCGGTGTGAGATATATAAAATTCATTAAGGCAAGAATATTATAAAGTTTCCGTGTTAAAATGTGCAATTAATAAATAATCTCATAGCTCTCTATATAAGTGAAATGCTATTTAATCCTGTGAAGGATTAATAAATGAAGTGAAGTAAACATTATAATTTGTGTAAGCCTACATTCCTTAGCCGCATCATCCCCTGATAAGAGATACGTGTTTCTACAAATTAATACTAACGCAGCCGAGGCAAACATAAATATATATAATATTGAAAGAAACATAAAAACACAAAATTGATTCCTAAACATTGGGGGGTAGGCCACCGGAAACTTTGCATCGCACGTGGTTGCAACTACTTCAAGTTCGGCTCCCCAACAACCGAACTACAATACAACTCCTATTACAAATTGGCACATAAACGTAGGGCTAATAACGTAAAGATAAATTGCTCCCCAAACTGTGGATTTGCGGTCATTCCTTCCCGATAGTTGCGCAGTTGTTTTAGTGTTCTTTGAAAGTGAATTATTTTTATTCCATCACTTCATTCCCTCCGACTAGTTCCGAACTTTATCCTAGTCTTATTTGAAATTGATTTCTTGTTTGTTTATTTGCTCCATTCATATGCCGCCTTTAACGTCTAAGGTCATATTGGCGGCTATGCCTCTGGAACAATTGCTCATTGGAAATGATGTTCACTTGTTTTACCTTGGTGTTAATCATTTTGAGTTTTCACATACATCTCACTCTCACTCATACTTCCATAATCTAGAGAGGATGACGAATAATTCTGGCTAAAGAAAAATTCCCATCCTCCAGCCGGTAATTGAGCCCGGGACTTCTGAATGTGGAATCTAGCACGTAAATCACTAGATTAGAGATGCAGTCAGTCAATTATCCTTATTCCATCACTACAGAAACCATCGATATCGAACAAGATATTACAAGAGTTTATGCTGCTGAAATAAGGCGAATGAGCGAGAACGTATTTAGCAATCATACTGTTTGTATAGACCAAATTTCTTGCTTTTTCAACACCTTATGTAACATAATTTTCTTTCACACTATCTGGAATTTCATGCTTTTCCGTCTACAAGCCCATACGTCAAATTGAGCTTTTCCGTTCAGTTACCTTCTGTCCCCCAACACCAACATTGGCTCTGCAATAAGCATATGAAACATATGACCGCGTTTAATATTGTTACATGCTAGATAGAGGCTTAAAAGTTGACATGAAAAATTAAATTAATTTTTAGTAACCAGCACGTACACTGAGGGTACGTATACTCACTTGGCCGCGGAGGACCGAAACGTGGTGTGGAGGTTAAAAGAAAGGCGTGGGTTTTTCAATGTGCAAAATTCATAACATAAATCTACTTACACATTACTAGATTTCTTTCGCAACCGTTTGGAGTTCCTTAATTGTTAAATATGAAAGGCGAGGGGAGATGCCCACCGATCTAAAGGCCGGGTTGCACGCGCGATCCGCTTCTCTCGGAATCCTAAGTAAGAGAGCCGCTATATCCCTACGACTCGTGGCTAGCAAAGCTACCAGCCAGGAGTGACGTCTTCCCAGTCAACATGAAAAGAAAACAATATGTCTAGTAATGACAATGAAACCCACAAATCATTAATACGCCACAATATGTAGCACAATATTTAACTAATATAAAGTATTTTGACATTGTATGAAACATATTGTACGCAACTGTAAAAAGGTGAGTTTTTTTAGGACTTGTTTCGATATTCTGTCCAAAGCAAAGCTTCGGCCGTAAACATCTTGCTTGTCCTGAGAAAAACTCAACTTTTCTATACAGTTACGTAAATAATTATTTTAGCAGTTCTACCGGCATAATCTCTCCACCAAACGACCGTTATCTAGCCCTGATATGAAACGTTGTTACTATATTTAAGACCCTTGTAGATGGTCGCTACCGTTTACTTACATACCGCAAATATTTCGTCTTCTTTGTTTATTTCTTTCTTATTTCCTCAAAAATTACTAACCAGTTTAATAAACATAAGAACATCATAACTCCAAATCCACATTTATATTAAATGTCTTTCAAATATCCAACATGAAGATCCTTAGATCTTTTCTTCAAACACATCCATTATTAAGTACAACGATTCTATGCCTTAATTTTTCTAAAAAAATAAAGTGTTGGACAATTATTACTAGTATTCTAAATACCATCATGAGTTACTGATAACATAACGAAGAAAATATATCCTGAATCAATTCATCTATGAAGTTCCTCAGGAACAAAAATGCAGTTTCGTTAAAATGAGTATTTTAATCAGTGTTTTAAGGTGGCCACATTCCGACTACTGCGTAGCACGCTGTACTGCAGTGACCTCGGTACTTTTCCGATGCGCAACTTGCGCATGGCGCACTCAAGGCTATCTTTATCAGCTGCGTTTCAGTCGCTGCTGTGTTCGTGCTGTAAAGAGAGTTAACACTGTGCGTCTGAAAGGTGAAGCTTTATTCAAGACATATGTGTTGTGTAGGATTCGCTTAAGAGTTTTAATGTCTTGTTATTAGTCCATTGCAATGCTGGCCGACAAATTT
The DNA here is from genome assembly GCA_030765065.1 of Deroplatys truncata. Taxonomy (NCBI): domain Eukaryota; kingdom Metazoa; phylum Arthropoda; class Insecta; order Mantodea; family Mantidae; genus Deroplatys; species Deroplatys truncata. The sequence goes on from CM060975.1 coordinate 117,025,401, forward strand.
ACGCTTGATAAACGAATTTTTACTTTCTCTACTACGTATAGTAAGTAGAGGAAGTATTGTATTCCACCCAAAAATTCGATAGCGAGATTTATCCGGAAGTATATGTTTTGGGACCCCCTGAATCCAAAAAAAGCATTTTTGGAAACATGTCCGCGGGTGCGCCCGCGCGCGCGCGTGTGTGTCTGTGAACAGCATATCTCAGAAACGAACATCGGATAAATACCAAACTTGGTATTTAGGTTCAGTAGCTTCAAGAGATGCGACACGAAGATTTTCAAGAAAATTCCCCCACCCCAGATTACCCTTTACATGGAAACTTTTTCGAAAACTTTAATTTTTTCAAAAATGGCTCTAATGATTTTGATTAGAATATCATATGTTTAAGATATTTTTGTGACAAATGAAATGTATATCTTGAATTTTCTGGGAATGTCTCCAAAATATTCTTCATTGTGAACGACTTTTGCATAACTGGTAAACCATAAGAGATAGACAAAATTTTACTACACAAAAAATGTAGATCGCGTTAAAATACGCAATTTATGTCATATACATTTTTTTTATGTGTGAACCATTTTTGGGATATTGCTTCTTATTCCCTTAAATTTTCCAATACTTTTTCTCAAATGGGAATTCGTTATTCATTTTTTTATGTCCTGGACATACAAAGAGAATGGAATGCGCCACATAGCAACCAGCTCTTAAAAGATTTGACTATCGCTTAAAACCTAGCATATTCCCTTTGCACTTACAAGAAAATTAGCAATAAGATTAACATCTCGATTGACATGAAGCATATGGAGAATAAGCGTTTGTAAAAATAGTTTGTACAAGAGTAGAGAAAGTCATGTGAGTGTAACACATCAGATTTTTTATGTACGATGTATACGTAAAAACCGAATCGTGTATACAGGCATGCAGGCAATTTCAGGATAAATTTGCTGGTATTCCAGTTCTAAGTAGGGAAACTGTTAGATATGTAAATAAGTTTAGGACAACGGGATCGCTAAACCTGAGAAACGAAATTGCTATGTTCTAACGCAGGAAAAAAATTGACGAAATTGGTGCATTAATTTGTGGGGGAACCTTAAAAAAAATGTTTATTCGAACAATTCCCACACCATAGACGAAATTAAGGACATCATAAAAACAGAAATTGTGAACATTACGCAAGCAGAACTTAGGCATGTGAATGGAAATTTCAGTCGAAGACGCCAAGAATGTCTTCACGCAGACGGGCGCCATCTCCAATACCACTTTAACAAGGTTATTATTCATTATAGTGCATGTATATAGGCTTTTAATCTACCTAGGTATACTTATTCATTCATTGAAGTATTGAACGGTATAGAACGCCATGTTATTGCTGCACCTCATATTTGTTGACATGGTGTTATTGATGGAAGTAATTAATAGTTGCCATTAGATTTACGCAGATAAACAGAGATGAGTGTGTAAAATGATAAGCCACGTGTGCCTCTTGAACTTTCAGGTCACTCACTTCGTCCCTTCACGCTCTGCATCCCGTGGTTACTACTTTATTAAATTATGAGTGCAGGCCGTATCCTGCTTACGGCATATGAAAAATTTAGCGTCCATACACAATGCACATTTGGCCGCTCTGCGCCCTCGCATTATCTCTTGGCCATTTAGGTACATAATAAAGCCTGCCAACTTCGTGGCTGCCCATTGATTCCATCGCAAATGCTCCGGATCCGCAGACCGCTGGAATTCGGAGCTCATTTACTGAAAGCTCGTATAGAGTGCCGAAGTTCCCTACCATGCAAAACAGCCTGGCGTGCTGTAAAGTAGCTAGTCCTCTTCAAAAGGAAATTAGATTTTATCAGTACCGTGTGCTGGAGAGAAAATACTTCTGCACTTTTTGCCCACTGTCCCCTGCTATTTCTCACCCATCTTCTTCTCAACAGGACAAGTTAATTCCAGCAGGATTTAATTGTTATGAAGGTGTTCTGCAGTGTCTATCTTTCTTGCGTATCTCCATGTTTTCCCTCTGTTCATTTTACCATATCTGACTTTGCACTGGAATACTCTATTCAGTTTTGTTGTTAATAATGTCGGCATATGCGGTGGCGACGCAGGGCTGTACTGCAGTTAATTCCTACAGGAAAGCTTGAAACACTTCTATTTATCTAAACATGCACTATAGTCTTGAAACATACAATATTTTATATTAATTAATTAGTTAATTAAACAACTTAATTCCCTTAATTCTGTTTTCATTACTTTAGTCATGCGCGAAATAAAACCTAACTTTAAAGCTTTTCCTTTATTGCTTATATAGAAGATTTACTTTTGTTAACAAAAACAGCTATCGTTAATTTGAACTCTTGGGGAGTAAAGAACTATAAACAAATGTTATGATTTTTGACATATAGTTTTCATTAATTCTAGTGAAACTCCTTCACAAGCAAAGTATTTTACGTCAATCCTAGAGGGATGACTCAGGAGTGAGCTGTCTGTGAAACCGGAACCTACCACATCTGGTAGGTACCGGTTTCGATTCCCATTGGGCCGACTACCTTGGCTTTAGATTATTTCATGGCTTTCCCTTGTGGATAGGCGAATGCTGTGATGGATTATTATCATCTACCGAATGTTTCAACCCATAATTTTCTGTCAGATCTTTCCTTTGATAACTTTTACAACCATAGAACCAGACAATGTAGGCTGGTGTGTTGCGGCGAGGTTGTGGAATTTGCTTTACGTAAAGTTTTCCACATTTGGTGGCCGGAACCGCCTGTCTGTGCCTCTTTTCGAATGATCCTTCATGGTAGGCTCAGCGCCGGAAACCGGATTCCCACCTTCGCCCAATGTGCGGTGCCTTCCGGTCTGGTCGCCCTGCGGTTTCAACCTTCTTACCCTTCCTCCGGAGATCGCCTTAAGGCACAATGACCCCGCCTGTAGCTTATGCGCATGCGTTTGTTCCAGCGGTTTGGAGGTTTCTTCTGTGCACTCCTTTGCCTTCACCTTTATAAGTAACTACTAGACGGCCGTTGTGGTAGCAGTAGTCAAGGAGAAATATTCATATCACTAAGCGACGTCTGAGGTGTAAGTCAGTGCTCATTGTAAGTTGCATTAGCATTTCCTTGAATGTATTTATTTACATCATTGTCTTTGAAAACTGAGGTGCTCCACAAATGCTTTTCATAAGCTGAAACACAAAACCTTTAATCCTGTATCAGTAAGTGTCTTATATCATTTTAACCCTAAGCTGTTAAGGTATCCGGGTGATACAAATCTCTTATTCAAATGGAATTATACAGTGCTGTTGTTTTATGGTGGGGCCACGGATCACGCGTATATATGCTTCGCAACTGTTTATTACACTTAGGGTTTTTCGTTCCGTAACGTCCGCGTTACTTACGAGTGATAGTAACGTGCAGTATAATGAGTATTAACCTTGTAAGTTCATCCTCCGTGGTATAGTGGTTACGATGTTAGTCTCTAGTTCCCTAGGTCGCCGGTTCAGACTAAGCCGAGGACGATGAATTTTTCAGGCGTAAAAATTCTTAGCATGGCTACCTTCGGAAAGGAAGTAAAGCGGAGGTCCCATGTCGTAGATTTACCGCACGTAAAAGAACCTCAAGCCTGATAAAGGGGCCTCTGAGCAAAATTATAGAATAGGATGCTAAGGATCACAGCAGTTAAAGAGCGTCCATAGCGTTGTAAGTGGTGTCCATCCGCGTGAAAACATTTCCGGTATCTTCGGACGAAATTTCCATTCACAGGCTTACGTTCTTCTTGCTTAATGTTTCTAATTTCGTCTATGGTGTGGGAATTGTTTGTATAAACTTTAATTTTTAGGGTTCCCCACAAATAGATAAACCATTTTCGTCACGTTTTTCCTCTGTTAGAACATCTTGTTTTCGCCTTTTAGGTTTAGTGTTTAGCAATCCCGTTGTCCTAAACTTATTAACCAGACGTTTATCGGTTTCCTTACTTGGAAGAACTGGAATACCAATATATTTCTGCAAACCTGTCTACAAGATTCGGTTTTTACGTTGTTCAAGCATAAATTTGTCGGCAGGCACTGCAATGCACTAATTACAAGACATTAACACACTTAAGCAATTCACAGACAACAGAAATGTCATGAATAAAGTTTCCCCTTTGATATGCATAATGTTAGCTTTCTTTACAGCACAAACACAGCAGCGACTGAACGCAGCTGATAAAGATAACCTTGAACACGTCATGCGCCACCAGTTGCGCATCGGAAAAGTACCGAGGTCACTGCATACAACACGCTACGCAAACAGCCGGTCTGTGACCTCACTTTAAAACTACACTGTATTTGTAGCGGGCGAGTCATCTCAGCCTGCCGATTGAGAAGTTATGTAGTCCCGGCATTGTTCAGACCATGCCGTAAACACTATCCACTGTATCGCGTCGTTTCAATTTCGGCCAAAATGACTGCATTGCACGGCAATGGGCGCAGTGACTTGCACTCGTAGCGCAACAAAGTGCACCTTGGCCTTCAATAGTGAAGGTCCTAGGTTCAAATACTAACTTGAAGATACTTTTTATGTCTAGTAAATCTAACGAGAACTGGAAGTTCGTTCCACTTAATTAGTTTAGTTATGTGAATTTCATTAAGACACAAATTGTTATTGTTGGAATATGCTTTAATGAACGGCAAAGATAAATGTAATAAATGAATTAATAAAAAGCTCACTTATTCGCAGGCGTGTATTGAACTTCCGACCTTCAGCATGACTTACCAGCATGTTAACCATTGTGCTACTAGAGCATGTTAACAAGCACCACCGTAGCCCTAATCAGCGGGCTGGTGAATGAGCGGTGTCAGCACCGTCTGTAAAATTTTGCATCGTCTGTAAAATACAGGGTTACCTAGTTACCAATCCGCAGGATGAGAAGACTCACCGGTATATTATTCATCAATTCAACATTTCTTCTAAAGATCTTTTCAAAAGTATAAGGTCTGTACAAAGTCTGCCATAATCTAAATATATATTTATAAACTTAACAAAGACAATAACATTGATAGAAAAATCAACTTAGAAAATTCCTGAACTTGTGTTTTTCCCCAAATGTTTTATAATCGATTTTTAGAGGATAACAGATACATGAGGCTACAATACTAGTAAACCGTATATGTTTTTAAATTTCTTTACGAGTACTATTGCAGTAGATAAGTACACAGGGTGCTTTTAATCCAATAGTTAATGCCATTTTTGGTAAAGCCGAAAAGCACTGCATAGGAGATGTCATTTCTAATTCGTATCATTTATTTAGTACCATACATCGGATAGCACGTAAGTCAAATTCATTCCTTGTAAATTCCGTATTGGCAGCCACTAAATTAGGGATTCTTTACGTTTATATTTTCATTAGCGAACCCACAGCTCTGCTCGCGTTAATGCGGATATTACTCTCTCTCTCTGTCTCCCTCTCCCTCCCCTCTCTCTCTCTCGTTCCACGCTTTCTCTTTCCTCTACCTCTGGTTCTCCTCCTATTGTTTTCACTTTATTCCTCTCTTTCATGTTATATTCTATTACACTCTCCTGTTCCATTGCATTCATCCCTATCTATTTCCTCCTCGGTGCTATGTACATCCTATGGGATGTTTTGGAAAACTGTTTCTTTCCTGGGGTGTTGATAGCAATTAACATTATAAAAGGTTTGACATTAACACAAACGTATGCATTTTTACTTTCTCTACTACGTACAGTAAGTAGGGGAAGTATTGTATTCCACCCAAAAATTCGATACCGAGATTTCACCGGAAATACATGTTTTGAGACCCCCTGAATCCAAACAAAGCATTTTTGGAAACATGTCCGTGTGTGTGTGTCTGTCTGTCTGTGTGTGTGTCTGTCTGTGTGTGTGTGTGTGTCTGTGAACAGCATAACTCAGAAACGAACAGTCGGATAAACACTAAACTTGGTATTTAGGTTCAGTATCTTCCAGAGATGCGAAACGAAGGTTTTCAAGAAAATCCCCCCACCCCAGATTACACTTTGCATGGAAGATTTTTCGAAAAGTTTAATGTTGTCAAAAATGGCTCTTAACGATTTTGATTAAAATGTCATATGTTTAAGATATTTTCATGACAAATAAAATGTATATCTTGAATTTTTTGGGAATGTCTCCAAAAGTATTCTCCATTGTGAACGACTTTTGCATAACTGGTAAACCATAAGAGATAGACAAAATTTTACTACACAAAAAATGTAGATTAAAATACACAATTTATGTCATATACATTCTTTTTGTTGAGTGAACCATTTTCGAGATATTGCTTGTCATTCCCTTAAAATTTTCAATACTTATTTTCTAAAATGGGAATTCGTTATTCATTTTTTTGTCTTGGATATGCAAAGAGAATGTGGCAAATCTGTGGCAAACGGAATGGTGCTGTACCTAGCAACCAGCTATTAAGAGATATGTATGTGCTTAAAGGCTACTGTTTTTCTATATTGCCATTGTAAATATTTTTCCCCTTACATGTACAAGAAAATTAGCAATAAGATAAAGTCTGCAAATGTTTATCTCGATTAACATGAAGTAGATGGATAATAAGCTTTCGTAAAAATAGTTTGTACAAGAGTAGAGAAAGTCATGTGAGTGTGACACATCAGATTTTTATGCTTTCAATACAGCCAGAACTGTACTGTTTCCGTGACAACCGGTTTACGAACACGCGTAAAAAAAGGAACAGTTTCTATTACTTCTTAAATATTCAGAAAAGTGCTTGGAAATATTAAGCTTACAAACTCTTATATAGCATTTAAAAAATCAAACTCAATTACATCACGAATACTTCTATTGTTTTCTTCCGTCTCGTTGGAACCCTCTTTGGGGAATGTAATTAAGATGCTATATTGCTTATTTTCGTAGAACAATATAATTAATTAATAATAATAATAATATCCTACAATACAACAAATGTTAGCATAATTTTTTTCTGAAATCAGAGACAACAGAAATATGCGTTATTACGCGGAAGGGTTCATTTCTATAGAAGCAGAGAAATGTTAAAATAAAGACTCCTTCATTTTCATGACGTGGATAGAGTTCATTAGTTTTCATTAATTTTTTTCCTTCCTCAGTGGGCGGCGGGAGAAGAACAGATGCGGCACACAATGCTCCACTCACCCCGCTTTACTTCGGGAAACAAAAGAATCACTTGTTTGGGGGTGGGGATTTTCTCCGTGCTGGGAAAGATCGATGCCATTGCTTTAGGCAGTCCGCTATTGCTTCCACAGATAGAGGGTTGCGGTGCAAATTGTCTTAATGGTGGAAACTTTATCGTACGTCGTGACCATAATGGAAAACACAAATCCGTATTTGCGCATCCCACCCTACATGTTCTGTTATTGCATTTTAATTCGTTAGAACGCTGAAAGGGTGGAGGGTTTTCACAAGGATTACGTTTAGAATGGAGAAACCGTATTCCCACAAAACGTTTTATTCACTGTTGTATTAAATCACACACTTATTATGTACCTCTTAGGCTGTTTCGCAGAAAAAACAAACGAAAACGACAACAGAAAAATATCTTATGCGTAACATTCACTCTATCAACTATCGTTAACTTTTATACCTGGTGGAAGGGAACTCATTTACATTCCTTACAACACATGCTTCCTAGAACTATTACAAACAAAAAGCACAATATTAATTTGTTCTTTGATCAGATATTTTACAAAAAAGAAATAGCTTTTGTTCCAAATTAGAGCTTTAATTCAACGAGAATGTATGAAGGTAATAGACTATTACTTGTAAGACTAGTAGAGTAACCTATTTTGACATAGTTTTGGCAATACTTTGTGACATCACACAGGGTTTTTAAATAATTAATCACTTAAAATGATATTCCGAACAACTTTTTGCAGACGTAATGTGGCTATATAACTCGACAACAGTGTGAACAGGTCGATTTGAACTAGCTTCTACACGTAAACGAAACATAGCCTGTCTCACTCCCCTCCTTTATCTGAAGGGTGACTAGTCGTTTTGTTTTCCACACCTCCGTTAATCCAAACAAACACAATGAAAGAGTGATGTAAAGTTTTGGCAAAATAAGTATAACTGGCAAACTATTAGGCTACACTGGAAAGACCTCCCTTTAACGTCCAATATGAAAAACAGGGTCTACGAAACATCGATTACTGACGTGACTGGAAGATTCATATGCAATTATTAGAAGCTGGCAGACACGAAACGTTTGTTTACGCTCATGAGACACACGCCACTGAAAGCGAAAGAGAAACCATTTATGTGGTGTTCTATTACTGTTTTGAAAGTGAAAGTGACAACACCACTCTATGGGTCAGTAATACTTGCAACGTTGCCACCGATCTGTTTTATGTTCTCGAGAAACCTAAAATATGTCAGCAGGACATGGTCATAGAAAATAAAAGGAAGCTACAAAATGTGTTCCAAATAATGAGATCTGTAACTACGAGTAGTTTAAATTTATGAACTTCCCTTCCGTCCGGTATAGCTTCTACAATACATTATTACAAAAGCTTATTTTTCTACCTACTTCACCTTAATTGAGATAAATCTTTGCTTCTGAATAGTTTCATTTACACATTTTGTTGAAGTAACAAAGGAATATAGGAAAACTAGTGGTTAAAAAAACCGGATCGCTATATGCTAACGTAGAAAATCCACAAGTAGATTAAAAAATAAAACATCATCAAGAAAAAATTTAACTAAAAGTTATGTCTTCTATAAATTAAGTGAAATTAATATTGAATATTACTACTGTTGTGTTATGATTACTGTTAAATTGCATGTCATAATTATTTCACATCATACCTATATGTTTCATTTAAATTGTTACTGTTAATTGTAACTAATTGCATATAATTATATTACAGAACTTTTTATCAGTTTATAGTTATATGGCTAGTTGGTAAGTTACTTCATTATTGAAACATTCACGTTTATACTTAGGTTTATTTGAGGAATCCGCCCTTGTGCATGAAATTTTCTCATTCAGGGGTGGTGCTAGAATTCATTTACTATAATTTTCTGCTGTAAATATTTGCTAACGATAAATAAATAAATAAACAGAATGATATCGCGAGAATAATTGAAAAGCTACAGAATTTGAAGATGAACTATTACAGGTTCAAATCAATAACAACGAGTATTTCGGAAATGGCTTGAAGTGGTATACTTGTAATATTTATTTAATTTGTTGAGCCCCACGTTTGGAAGCCAATTTGCGACGGTATACTTATAATGTTTGTGTATTTGTGTTTACTCCACGTGGTGAAGCCATTTTGTGACGTGATTCTTTGTTAGGTTTGTTAGCTCCATCTGGTGTTATCAATTTGCGGCAGTATTAGTGTTTGTTTGAAAGAATGCTACTGTTATTTTATTTAATTTTGGTTCACTGTCCTCCGGCTAGCTATGAACGTTTTGGTCGAGCACTTCTCTTTATACAGGTTGTGTAAACGGAAAGGAGTCATTTATCCAAAGATAACACTGATGAAAGAATTTGTTTTATACTTTTTGTTGTCGAACACATTCACTATTACATTTACACTCGCCAAACTGAAACTGTTATAATAACTTCATTACTGATCATTCTTAATTCGCGTACTTCAACTTTTTGTGTAATTAAATTTACAATACTTGAGATTTTTCATAACTCTGCTACGCGTAACTTGCGAATCGATAGCCGACGTGTACGGTACAAATATTTCTGCTGGACTGAAGGCGACGTTTAACGTATAAATATTTTCGACGAACTGACGTGAAGACGACGTGTAGTGTACAAAGATTTTCGGTGAACTGACGGACTGAAGGACTTTACCTCTAACCTAGCCCTTTTTATACTCCTACACCCCGATATGCCTAAAGATTATAACTGAGCTGCTATGTATAATAAAACGCGCCAACATTAGCGTCTATTTTTATATCCAATGAAAATTATGAATACATATGCTCTAGGTAAAATGTTCCAGCAAATTCTAAAGAAAAACGCGCCAACATTACGTAACTTCCTCGTCTCCAATAATGATAAACAGCTCACCCCCTCGCTGCATTATTGCACGCTATTATTGTCAGTTTCAGTAAGGCCGTATAAACTTACTTCTCAACAATAATTACAATCAACAAATATCTCAAACCAATGACACATAAAAATGCATATTCATACTATAATCATTCTTTACATTTAAATAATTTATGATACAAATTACTGCATCAGGCTGAAACCATAAGAAAGTGATTTGAAATAAATTATGTGCTTTAAAAAGTTTTAAATTTTCTGTGGAGTACATTTTTGTCTATCATTATACTAAATTACACGAAATTCCTAGTGAATGAAGACTTCACAGCTATACCCAGCAAATTCAAATGTAAATATCTTATATACATGTGGCCTTTTAATCAAAACCGCTAAAGCCAATTTTAAAACATTTTCACTATAAAGTGTAGTTTGGGGTGGTAATTTTTTTTAATCTTCGTGACGCATCTTTGAAAGATGCTGAACTTAAATACCAAGTTTGGTATTTATCCGGAATTTTGTTTTTGAATTATGCTGTTCAGTGGCACACATACAAACACTCGCATTGACCTTTTTTTATAAAACTGCCTTTTGTTTGTATTCGGGGTCCTCAAAACATGTACTTTCGCTGAAATTTCGACATCGAACATTTGGCCGAAATAAAATACTAGAGTCTTCCATTAACATCTCGACTAGACACGATACCCTCACGACCTATGCATGTTCTGGCACGCCTCCGTTCACCCGCAACTCGAATAACGAGTTTAGGACTAGGTAATAGTTAAGGAAGCCAACTTTATCTTAAAATGTACTAACTCTGCAAACAGGAACGATTCATTCTTTCGTTTCAATCCAAAAAAAACCCTGAAGTGTTACACTCACATGACTTTCTCTACTCTTGTACAAACTATTTTTACAAACGCTTATTCTCCATATGCTTCATGTTAATCGAGATATCGAGATGTTAATCTTATGCAAGGGGATTTGGTAGGCTTTAAGCTACAGTCAAATATATTAAGAGCTAGTTGCTATGTGGAGTATTCCATTCTGTTTGCATTACCAGGACAAAAAAATGAATAACAAATTTGAGAAAAAGTATAAGTATTGGAAAATTTAAGGCAATATATCGAAAATGGTTCATTCAACAACAAAAATGTATATGGCATAAATTGTATATTTTAACGCTATCTACATTTTTGTGTAGTAAAATTTTGTCTATCACTTATGGTTTACCAGTTAACAAAAGTCGTTCACAATGAAGAATACTTTTGGAGACATTCCCAGAAAATTCGAGATATACATTTCATTTGCCATGAAAATATCTTAAACATATGATATTTTAATCAAAATCGTTAGAGCCGTTTTTGAGAAAATTAAAATTTTGGAAAAATGTTCCATGTAAAGCGTAATCTGGGGTGGGGGATTTTCTTGAAAACCTTCGTGTCGCATCTCTGGAAGATACTGAACCTAAATACCAAGTTTAGTGTTTATCCGACTTTTCGTTTATGATTTATGCTGTTCATAGACAACCAGACACACACACGGACATGTTTCCAAAAATGCTTTTTTTGGATTCAGGGGGTCTCAAAACATATATTTCCGCTTAAATCTCGGTATCGATTTTTTTGGCTGGAATACATACTTCCCCTACTTACTATACGTAGTAGAGAAAGTAAAAAGGCTAATGAAGACGATCTTTACTCATTTACGTGCATAATCAGAGTATTTTCTAACGTATGATTTCCAGCATCCATACGTTAGAAAGGCGCCTTAAATAAAAACACGTTGTTTTAAGTTATACCTTGTCCTTTACTCAAAAGCTATGCGTAAGCGACTGTTCACAAAGTTACGAATGCACTTCCCTCGAGTCAGACCTCCACAGCTAGCAATAAACAAGCAGCGGGAGCTGGTGACGCGCTTTGCAGCAGAGGAATGTCATACCACCGCCTGTCGCGCTCCTAACGTAGCAGGCTGGTTATGCCTTTACTTCACCGTAGCTGAATAGAAAGAAGGGCCGAACATTAGAGCGTTTAAATACATACTGTGTCTACCTAAGAACAGCGTCATCATTTTTGAAGTGGATTAATTAATCTGAAAGTTAAATAATATTGTTTTTGTTTAACAACGCTAGCAAATTCAATAGAAGAGGGTTCTATCCGCTCAAAAGGGTTAACCTTTTTAGCGGGGATGGAAGGGATCGCATGGAGTACCACGTGCTATCTCACCTGGATACTGTCTCGCATTTCCGAAGTTCCCTTGCCAGGCTGCTTATCGTACAGCTGAGAAGAAAGTCATATTCTAACTTGATATTTCTCAGGATTATATGAGTGAAGGCAAATAACGAACTGGCTTTCCTTAACAGCTTAATTTATTCAAATATAATGCCCATTGATGCTAGCAATTTTTACTGCTTAACGCTAAAATGATATAAAAACTGTACAATTAATCTTCCCATTACTGTGAATTATTAACTATCTAACTGCGTCACACAAAATCGCACAAAATCTTCTGCCTGACTACACATGCATTGCATCGCTAACAATCACCAAGAGTTCGAGTGAGAGTGCCAAACTTTTTTCTCGAGTGGAGGAGAAAATGATTTAAACACTACCCCAGCCCCGATGAGAGTCGGGACTGAGTGTGGCACTCGAGAATGGTCGGCATACCCACTAAAAACTCCTCCATCGGAAGGAAAATGGAAGAAGGAAGAAGAGGAATTCAAGAGTGATAATGTGGTTGTGTCGCTGTTGCACCTGCATATTGTTTGGAATGGATTTATTGACCGGTCCCGGAGGACCTAAGTCGGGTGATAGATAAGGTGGCAGGACGCAAGCATGGTCAAGGCCCTATTTGCACCCTGGGGAATTCAGGATGATGTAATGATGGAAGATTGTGAGGGAAGGAATGGTGTAGCGGAAGGCAAGCTAGGCAAAGCCCAGTTCACCACCGTGGTAAATTCGGTGAGCTGGCTTCTAGAAGTTCCTTGGCTGCCGAGCGCGGCCTCTATGTGCTGCGTCCGGCCATTCTGGTAGTTCTGTGGTTGGTTCTTCATCGAGCTTCCTCAGAAAGAGCTTGAGCTCATCCTTGACGATTCTCTGCAGTGTGATGGAAATCCCGCGTATGGTAGCGTTGAAGTCGTCTGTTGTCAGTGTCCTGTATAGTTGATTTTGTATACTTTCCTGGGTAGACTGAAGTTCTTGGAGTGTTGTGTTGGGTTCAGAAGTGCCTCATCCAAGGCTGCGACCCTTTCTGTGAGGTGGAGTATCCCAGTTTGGAGGTCCTCCAGCTTCTGGAAGATCTCCGGCTGAGCTCGTGTGATGTTCTGCGATGATGGTAAAGAGGTCTTTGTGATGGATGCTTCGCCCTCGACTGGAAACTGCGGAGGTGGTGTCTGTGACTGTCGTCGTGCAGGAGAGCAAGGGCACTGCCATTACAGGTGGCGCAGTACCGGCGTCGGTGTTGCACATTGTGGCCTGAGCAGTCGGCGGTCAGGCTAGGTGCGCCACAGTAGTGGCAACTCGATTCGCTGGAGCAGGAGTCAGCCGTGCGTCCATGCTGGCAACAGCGGCGACATGAAACAGGGCGGACACTCCAACTGGCCTCTGTTTGCAGGGTTTGCCCAAACATGGGCAGTCCCGCGTCCAGTACAGCCGAATAATCCACCCTGTCCATAAACTCCAACCTCATCAGTGGTGTCGGTCCCCGTTGGTTGTTAATTCTGGTAGCTTCGACAGTTGAGGGCCAGAATTCCTGGGCGGCTCGGAGAAGCAGTACGGCGGGAGGTTCCTATAAACTCCCCTCGCCACGGTGAGATACAGGGAGGCAAGCGCCGGCGAGATGAGCTGGAGGCGGCGCTGATGTTGGCGGCTGTGTCGGGTTTCTCGGTTGAGGGCGCTAGAGTGTCGGCAGGCGCAGCGTGAGCTGTGGAGGTGTCAACTTTGTCAATTTCTTCATCGCTGGTCGGCTTTGGAGCAGCGGTGTTCCTTGTTTTCTTCCCAACCATGTTGAGTGGTCGAGTTCTCGAAGCAAAGTGCCCTTTTATATCCCCTACTATGACGCCAGAATTCACGCCTTTATATTTAACAACTATTCTAATTGCTTATTTATTTAGCGTGCTATAAATATAAAATTCTCCAAATTTTAGAAGTCAAGCTTCCCATTGACTTCTCTGGTAAAGCCCTCAATCTCCGTCTTACTTTACAACTATATTTTCTCTTTCTGATTTTTCCAAATCCCTTGACTTCCAGGAATTGGACCTCTATCTCTTTCTCACTCTAACCTCGGACCTCTCTCATTATTTTGCGTGACTCTGCCTAAAACCTGTGTACATTAATGTGTATGTCCGTGGAATTTTACCCTTGCTAGCCCTCCTGGTTGCTAATTTCAATGTTCCTTCATGCTTGCTTTCTCGTTAATTACATTCTGTCGTACAAGTTATTTTACAGTAAAGCTATTTCTCAATATTATTTTACTTTATAGTTATTTCTGCTATTTTCAGTGTTCTATTCTATTATATCTCCCCTTACACTTTGATCCCAATTTTCTCAGTTTATGGTAGAAAGACCTTATGCTTCCATTGCGTTAAATATGTTGTTTTCAAAGTAATCAAGACTAAACTAATCATTTTTGCACACATATAATTAGATTATAGCCAAAAAAGTGCCATTTTACAGCAATATTTGGAATACTAATTATAAAGAATGGTTGGGACCACTAATGTCTTAAAATTATGTTGTTTTTGTATGGAAATATTAACGGGCGTTACACACTATGCAAAAAGAAAATTAAGATGATAAAGTAAGTAAAACAGCCCAAAGACTTGTCTCTTGTGCTAAACCGTTCAATGCTGATGATTGTTAACGAGAAATAGTGTGTTTGCTTAAAAAGTCGTAATAAGGAAAAGAAGTGTGGTACATTCAGAATAAACACTTTATAAAATTTATAGTGAAAACAAGTCGTTTTATGGTTTTAACATATGGCATACCACGCTATTAAGAGAATGCTCGTCTGCTTCTGGGCTAGCGATCAAAACGTCGAGAGAATATGAAGTAGAGATCACTGTTGACTTACTAAATGATGAATCCACTAGGTACACATAACTGAGGCACAATTTTCACAATGTATAGTTTTATACAAACGTAAAGGTTCACAGTACTTGATTATGGAGAGAGCCTTAAATACTAGTATAGAATACTAAATCTAGATGAAAGGAATTTGTTAAGACAATACCTGGATTTCCAAGAAGAGAATTTAAGGGAAAGTGGATGGAGTTACAGTATGCAAACTATATTAGAAAAAATCTGATGTGTTACACTCACATGACTTTCTCTACTCTTATACAAACTATTTTTACAAACGCTTATTCTCCATATGCTTCATGTTAATGAGATAACAAGATGTTAATCTTATTGCTAATTTTCTTGTAGATGCAACGGGAATTGGTAGGCTTTAAGCGATAGTCAAATATTTTAAGAGCTGGTTGCTATGTGGAGTATTCCATTCTCTTTGCATTACCAAGACAGAAAAAATGAATAACGAACTTGAGAAAAAGTATAAGTATTGGAAAATTTAAGGGAATAACAAGCAATATTTTGAAAATGGTTCACTCATCAAAAAAAATGTATATGACATAAATTGTGTATTTTAACGAGATCTACATTTTTTGTGCAGTAAAATTTTGTCTATCTCTTATGGTTTACCAGTTATGCAAAAGTCGTTCAGAATGAACACTTTTGGAGACATTCCCAGAAAATTCGAGATATACATTTCATTTGTCATGAAAATACCTTAAACATATGATATTTTAATCAAAATCATTAGAGCCATTTTTGAGAAAATTAAAAGTTTCGAAAAATGTGCCATGTAAAGAGTAATCTGGGGTGGGGAGATTTTCTTGAAAACCTTTGTGTCGCATCTCCGGAAGATACCGAACCTAAATACCAAGTTTGGTGTTTATCCGACTGATCGTTTCTGAGTTATGCTGTTCACAGACAGACATACACACGGACATGTTTCCAAAAACGCTTTTTTTGGATTCAGGGGGTCTCAAAACATGTATTTCCTATGAAATCTCGGTATCGAATTTTTGGATGGAATACAATACTTCCCATACTTACTCTACGTAGTAGAGACAATAAAAATGGGCTGAGCGATATCTGGAGAAGGAGGGAAAATAATGTAAATGGGTTTCGGAAAGATGTTAGGAGGAGATTTGAAGATATATAAATACAAGAGTTGTTTAGGAACATAGGGGATAAAAGATCACTAGAATCGTATGTATAAAAAAAAATACATGGGAAAGAGAAGGATATGTGGACAAGTTAAATAAAGAACAAAGAGAAGGGATGAGAAAAGGTTTCTAACAGAACCTGTGTCCAATATGTGGAGGGAAGAAAGATTTGGAATACATAGTTTTTTTAATGTAAAGGGACAGAGTTTTGGAGGAAAGAGTGTATAAGCGAGAAATTGCTTAAATAAGACAGACGACTAGCCTTAATTAAACTTTTTAGCAAAGATAGTAATAAGGTAGGCGAGTACTTAAAGTTAGGAAGAAATGGTTGTGGTCTATAAAAAGAGAAGTAAATGAGATTTAAGACCACGATGTATTGCGAAAATAAAGGTTAATTAGTACTATTTTGAACATTGTGTCCGTTCAAGCATTATTATTATTATTATTATTATTATTATTATTATTATTATTATTGTTATTATTATTCATGAGCAATGTTACGATGATTGTTATATTAATAGTATTATTAATATGTTATCATTGTTAATATTATAATTATTACTATTATTATTAGTAGTAGTTGTACTAGGTACAAAAAAACCTGCGTTTTGTGTATGGCTAAGGTAACAGCCTGGGCCGATGATAGCCATTTTCTGTGTATGGTGGCTTAGTACAACCAAATAAAATATATCAGTATTATGTGGAAGGTTTACTGCTCTATTTCTTAATTCTCTTTCGACTAAAGAAGGTTTAAATCTACTTGCATCTAAAACTCAGTCATGCATAGCCTCATCTGGAAGCTGAGGTTCTGTTTAAACATTAGCAAAGATGTATGAATTCACATGGGAACAGACAAGTGTATCAGCGCGCTTTTATAGGATTATATTCAAGGCATCATGTTATTCTGCGAGGAAGATTTCCTGATAAAGAAGTACAGGACACTGGAGCACAAATGCTGTAAGCGCTGGAAGGTCTCTGAAAAGATACTTTCCGCGTGGAGTATTTGTGTAATATTGAGCGAAGGTAGTAAAGGATGTATGTTATACGTTTTTCTTTTCTCTGAGGGATTTATTGCTTTACGAGAAGTGAAGGAATTTCTAGGACGAAGCAACACAATATTGCGCTAAAAAATTCAGCAGTTGTTGAATTTGCGCTTGCAATATCAGAATATAACTCCACGTAGATAATTTAAAAAAAAATGGAACGATTTACTAGAAAAAGTAAAACGTACCATCAACTTCAGAAACGGCAGGGTAAATTAAGAAACTGGCTCATATATTGCGAGATTAGCAAGTGCTTGCTTTAGGTATGTATTCGGACTGACTTTTCGGCTCAGTGACGGGCAAGCTGCGCAGCGAGAATACAATAGTTCCGATATAGGACCCATCGACAGGTGGGAAATTATACTCTACCAGAAAAAAATTTAACTACAATATTTTCTAATTTACTCAGTGCATGATATAGTGTATC
The DNA here is from genome assembly GCA_030765065.1 of Deroplatys truncata. Classification (NCBI taxonomy): domain Eukaryota; kingdom Metazoa; phylum Arthropoda; class Insecta; order Mantodea; family Mantidae; genus Deroplatys; species Deroplatys truncata. The sequence continues at coordinate 117,043,112 of CM060975.1, forward strand.
AAAGAATACTCTCCCAATGCTAAAATAATTTGCTTTAGAGCGGTACGAAATAATCAAATGTAACCGCTTTGATAACCAATTCTGAAGAAAAGCGTGAGACAGTCGATGTATCGTCGACCATTTAGGCGAAGCTGGGAGAAAAACTGAGGGATAGTGTTATATAATTGAATACATCGCAGATGTAATGTACACGTGTATTTAAAGCGGTTTTCAAAATTTGGAGACTGTGTATGACTTTACTTCACACCAGTTTTCACTAAAATTGGGCAAAATTCAATCTAGCATTTCCCTTTAATTGTGATTTATGTATAAATTTTTAAAATGAGAAACAGTGAGGTGTTAAATTCCATAAGAATTTTAATCTACCTGTTTTGTTAACTGTACAATTTATTACTAGCTTTTGTAACAGTATTCATTGTCGCTGTACAGAAAACACATGTCAATTTATATTAATTTATGAGTAGTCCATATCAAAACTGATTTAATAATTGTATAATTTTACAGGAGAGACCAACAACTTCTTCAAAACATTCCTTCAATAGAATCGTAAAGGACGATCCTTGTTCAATTCCTTGCCATTCCAAATAACTAACCTCTAAATGAGACTAAGTGAACACCAAAGAAATATAAAACTGAAACAAATAGATAAATCAGCAGTAGCCAACCATTTTTGGAACAGTAACCATGAAATAGGACAAGAGATAAAACTACTAAAATCTATACAGATTCCTTCACACTTGGAAATTTGGGAAACATTTTTATTCATCTCAACATTAAGAATGCTTTTAATTTTGAAATACCGCCTACAGACTACTTAATGCAACTGATCCAATCAGATTACAAGAGAGAAGAAAGAATACAGATGAGTTCCCAATCTTCACTACAGATGGCAACAAATCCAACACCACTAGTTTCCAATTCTTCACAACAGAGGGCAAAAGAATCATCTAATGAAATACTTCTTGGGATTAGGGGAGAGAACGGCCGAAGCTGATGATAGGAGAAACATATCTCCCGAAAGCGCTCCTTAGTTAACATCTAGCGCCAATGTGATGGGAATTAACAAGTAACGACTCAGTTTAAATTATCACTCTAAATCTTAACTTGATTAATCGTGTAGGAATAGGTAACATTTACTGAGAAATATGTAGATGATTAGTTTTGTAACTGTATATAGTTTTGAAGCAGCATCATTACTATAATTTATTATGGCATGTGTATGTTACCTAGTTTTCAGAGCAAAAACCGAGATCATGATTGTTCACATATTTAAGAATCCATATGACAAGAATAAGGTTTATCTTGGAATGTAGCAGACATAGTCACCGTTCATTTTCTCATATTATAGCAGGTCAAACATTGAAATCAGCTCATCCATTGGGTCATCTTTCTCATTTCCATCACTATCTGCCAGAGGATGATTTATTGTTTCATCAAGAACATGTTTGTAGAATGAGAGAATATCCAGGTCCCATCAGTTGCCACCATAGTGTTTCACCAGCAGTCTTTCCATTTTTCTTCATTTTCTGGCACTGGATTGACCCACTGCGAAGCAGCTTTGACTTGACGATAGCAATACTCTTGGTTGCTTTACATACACTTCTTGATTTATTGTAAGCAGTATTGCAATTCTCTTCACCCCTCACTAGAATCTTGCTCCTAGATTTTACTAATATGAAACGTTTAGCTTTTGCAAATTTGAAGTGCCAAAGATTTGGTGGCTTCATTATATCCCTGACTCCAGTTTTCCAGTCATAATGGCAATATCACTTGAAGTAGTTTGTTTCGTTTACGTAATTTATTTTTAACTTCTCTTTTGGGAAGCCAATTTGAAGAAGTATTGTTCTTGGAGTTTACTTTGTTTAAGAAGTTTGCAACACGCTTTGGGCATCGGTTTGAAGTTGTTGATTACGTAATAGTTACTGTTGTTACGCAATATGCTGCTACGTACGAGAAGCTCATTTGAAGATGTGTTTTTGTTGTTACACTCCAAGTTTTACACTACAATATTTAACTTTGTTATTAAAACTGCTTCTATATATTATTTATGTTTAAATTTGTCTCGGCTAGTCAGTAATGTTTGTAGAGTCATGCATCTCTTAGGCAAGGTGCGGTACGACAATAATTGTAGACACAAACAATTTAGTTTGTTTTTTAAAATTCACTTCTTTTTATTTTATCCTTTGCACATTTTAATAAAGCAGTACACTTTTTAAGAGCTGTGAGATTCTCTAATACTTTCACTTAGCTAACACGTAAACATATTTTATGATTCACACGTAATATTTCTGTAGAGAACACATCTTCCATCTGGTCACTAGCAAGGTTTGCCAGCAACTGAACATTATTTAAACTGTTAAACTCGTAAGCTTCGGTATTTCAAGTCTCTGATTGGCTAATTCTAGTCCAATAGAATATCTACATTTTACTTAAAGCTTTCCTTTGCTGTTGATTGGCTAATTTTAAACTGTTACTGAATTGACATTATCGTTGCTCTAATCATGACTAGTAACTTTCAAACTCTCAAACTCATTATTGCCACAAGGTTGCTTCAATATTGCCTCATTGTTAGCAACTTAACACTTATTATTCTCACACTCTTGGATTATTAGAGTATGTAATGTATTCACATAACATTATTAAAACATGTTTACAATAAAAATAAGCATTTGCAATGAATGTTACATACAATTTAAATAATTATTACATACATATTGTTTCAAGGTATTAAAATACTGCCTCACATGGATTTTTGTTACGTCTCCATAATCTTGAAAAAATACCTATGTATTCATTAGGGTCAACAATGATAGTTTTCCTTTTTATTACTTTTTTCTATATGACAGAATACTCTGTCTGGAGGCATGTAAGAATATCTCGGGACAGGAAAAAGAGGCTGTGTTTGATCATCTCCTAAGCATCCTTGAGAGCCATGCAGTTAACATACCCATGACAATAGAGTTCTTATTTTGGCCAGCACGTCCGTCCTGCTATTCACTTCATTCCAACGTACATGTAGGTATTAGTTTGTTCTGGGATGAACCTTGACATACAACTACTGATGTAGCTGTCTGCTATAATAATCAATTTGGTCTGGAATTTTTGGCAATACAGGACTTTTTCACAGCCAAGTTAAAAGTAACTGAGTTTCCTGGTTCTCATTGAAGTAATGTAAAATCATTTTGCACGTCTTTGTAGAATGTCTAACTGCAGTTGTAAGTCCTTCTTTGTGCTGTTACATTTTTCAACCTTATGTTTTTCCATCAAATCAGTGCAACTGGAGAATTTATAACTGAAGGCGAACCAAAGCTCATATTGTACTCTATACAACATATACACCCATAATAATCATACTTCTATATTTTCTATAATTTACAATAGAGAGATCACTGATGAGATGTTAATGTTTGGAACCTGCTCGACAATAATGTGATTCAGGTGTAAAACATTCACTATATGAGAGTTATTTTCATATTTTGAACTTCATAACCTTTTTATGTACGATCACGTGCCCGCTTTTCTAGAGGGCTTGCACCTGTTAAAAGATGATCTTTGCGAAATTTTGAGACCGTATTTTTAACACTTGAATAATTTCAATTAAATTATATAATATTATCGTAAACATGTTCAATAATGTTATATGAATACATTACGTAATTTAATAATGTAAGAGCTGTGAGAATAATAATTTTAAAGTTGCTAACAATGAGGTAACCTTGAGGCAGTAATGAGTTTGAGAGATTAAATGTTACTAGTCATGATTAGAGCAACGATAATGTAAATTTTGTGACAGTTTAAAAATAGCCAATCAACAGCCAGAAAAAGCTTTAATTAAATGCAGGTATTCTATTGGACTAGGATTAGCCAATCAGAGACTTGAAATACAGAAGGTTACGGGTTTGCAAGGTTGAAACCTTTCAGTTGCCTGCAGACCTTGGTAGTAACCGGATGGAAGATTTATTCTCTAAAGAAATATTACGTATTTGTGTGAAACGAAAATTATGTATAGGCGTTAACAAAGTTCAAGTATTAAAGAGTCTCACAGCTCTTGATATCAGTGTAGTGCTAGTTAATTTGTGTCAAGAATTAATAAAAAGAAGTGAATTTAAACTTAAAATCTGTGTAAGTCCACATTCTTGTCGCACCACACCCTGCCTAATAGAAACGTGTCTCTAAAACAATACTGAAGCAGCCGAGGCAAACATAAACATAAATACTATATATAGAAGCAGTTTAAATAATAAAATTAATATAATATTTTTAAACTTGGAGTGTAACAAAAAAAATACATCTTCAAATCGGCTTTACATACGTAGCACTATATTACGTAACAAACAATCTTCTTCGAATTGACGTTCAATATGTGAGGCTAAATAAATAAAACAACTCCAACGTAAAGACAATATCCGCTTCAATTTTTGTTCTCTGAATTTTAAAATACCAAGAATCTTTACAGAACCATTTTTGCATAGTTGCACCTGTTCGTTTCCTGGTCTCTTTCTGAATCTAGGAATATACACAATAAACAACACTCACGCTCTTGGGCTTGCTGTTGTTTTTGCTGCTACCTGCTATATTCAGTGAAGCACTGTGCTTCGTGAAGTTATCTTGCTCGACATTTGTTATAGGTGGCATAACATGACTGGTGTATATCTTGCATATTGAGAGTTTTGCACTTGATAGTATTCTTGCTTCCGTGATCGAATGTCGAAAGTTTTGGAAGCTTGAAGAACGCCTAGTACTACCTAAAAATTTTCTCATATCACTACAGAAGCAAACCTTAAACGTGTTAAACTACCCCTACTGATGGTAGTTTTGCTTCCGTAAATATTGTACGTCATTGCTATATTGCTGGAGATGGATACCTTTAAAATCAAACTCCAATATTGTAAATTATAGACTTTGAAACCATAGCTGCAGTGCAGGTGATGCTGCGTTATATTTTACTACAGTTGCCTGAATTTTGCTGATTATTATTAAAAAACACCACAGTTTTATTGCAAAAATATCAATATATTTACAATTTAATACACCTATAAATAGCCTAATTTTATTGCTGAAAGTTAGTGTAATGTGAAATTAGGAAAAAAAGCCAATTAAAAAACCTACAAGCTAAAAAAAACCACCTTAGTAATGAATATGATGCACCAGGCTATAAAGGGTTAAGGGTAAAAGATGAAAAAATGTACCTATATCTCGTTAAGGTAGACAATTTATGTAAAATACAAATGAATGTGGCGTTAACCATTTCCGAGATATTCTTTGTTATTGGTTTTCATTTTCAAATACTTATCCCTTTCCGAAGTGATAAGTCGTTATTCGTTTTTCTTTTCTTTTTTATCTCATGGGCACGCAAAGGACATAGAACTTCAAAGCCATCACACAGTGACAAGCTTTTAAATAATTTGACAAATGCTTTAAGATAATGTATCCTATTTATACCCATAATGAAATGGGATCTCGATTAAAAAGTATTTATATTATCTTCTGTTAAAGGGGGAATCAGCAGCATTCCAGAGTGGATATTGTATCCACGCCCTACAAGGAGGCGTCCCGGAGAAAGAATGAGCCGAGAGGAGATATTCGGCGGCCGGATCCAGCAGCGATGATACAGCAATGGCAGGGTTCCTAAGTTTCCAGATGTAGACATCCCTGCAGACCGGACCACACAGAGGAGGTCCAATGCCCCTTAAGGGGATTTGGATACCCCGCCAACGGGCCGAAAGCCGAGGGATGGAGAGAATGTACACAGTGCAACCGTTTTCCCTTCGACGCTGCACCGAAATACCATTGTCGACCGACACTTCTAACACTGAAAGAGACCAACGGGATGATGGATGAATGAAATGATAAATGGAACGAAATGAATGGACAGGAAATCGGGTATCGAAAGAAACCACTCCGCATTCGCCTAAGACCCAGAAAAAAATCGAAAACAACCCATGGGTTAGAATGTGCCGCCTGAGCCATCCTGCTCAGTAACAAATAAATTGAAGAAAAAGCTTATGTAAAGTAGTTTGTAGAAGAGAGAATAAAGAAAGTCATGTGAATGCAACAATTAATTCATTATTTGACCTAACAGAGGCTAAACTATGAAGCCCGGGACTTAAAGTACTTACAACATTGTAAGTTGCCATTGGGGTATTCATCTCAAAACAATCTGATCTCCATGTGGTTTACCGGGGGAAAATGCGAGGCAGTTGGAGAATTTAATGTCCTACCGGCATGTTGCCAGGTAGCCCAGTGGTTAAAGCAACCGGCAGAAACTGGGAAATCCGTGGTTAAAAGCCCGGCTATGGCACTGGATTTTTCAGCCGTCTAATGTTACCTTTCCAACTAGAGTTTTTCCTTTACACTTTACCTATATGTGGCTCACTCTGTTAACCAACAGTAAGCCTAAGGCGTCCGTGGCAGCTGTATGAAAGGTAGAATTTTGAACTTTGCTCCCTATACCCATTATACGATTTTAGTTTCTTTTATCCAGATCGCCAAATATTGACCTCAAATACCACGATATGTTAAATTGAAATAAGTAATGACTGCTGATTTCAATTATAACCACGTTATGAAAGGTCTATTTTTAGTTACGGAGCATTGAACTAATTAATTCGCACTCGACCATTTGTCGGTTTCTGCTACCTTTGAACTTCAAAGTAAAATTTGCATTGGTATTCGTGGATGATATGTTAGACAAGTGAATAAAATCAATTTTCCAATGACGGGAAAAGTAATGTTCTCCCATTGAAGCTCTTCCCACAAAACCCTCGAGGCCTTTTCATCTGCCTGCCACGCTTTTCAACAGATCCCGCCGGTAAGGCCAGTCTTTATACAGAGAAAAAAAAATGCATCCATCTCTCTAAATCCAATGCTTCCAACAAATGTCAGAGGGAAAATTCTGTGACAAGGCGTGCAACAGTTGGTTGCACTGTTCGTGTTGGAGGATCATCGAGAACAACAGCTTTCACCTTGGCGTTGTTGAGTAGCCCTTGGAGGCCACTTGAAACCTTTATGCCCTCTTCACGCGATGCCTTTCAGATTCTACATACGTGCAACTTTGCATAACTAGATACAATCTTTTTATCTGTGCCACATTTTCTGTCGTCACTGAGCGAGGTTCTTTCTATTTTATTGTAGAGGTCCCATCTGCACACTTTGCTACAGAGCGCAGATTCAAATCCCAAGAGTTTTTACCACTTATGGCTTTTATTATATTGCAGTATGGAATAGAGGCAAGAAAATCTTGCTGTGAGATGCAATAACGTATTATCACGTCATATGGAACATTTTGAAATCACATAGTTTTATATGCTTTTTCTGAGAACTTTTCATTTGTTAAAAGGTTTAACGCAATTTGCTTTGCTAGATAGCTTTAGTCAGGAAACGTATTTGGTACTACCGTATGAGGTGATATATAGACCAACCCACTCCTAATACTGAAGTGCATATAATGGAGATGAAACTGAATCTCTTGGGATAAGTAAGGTATTATAAAAAAGCCATTTTACTGTATTGTTAGTACCCTTTTCAGTATTCTTGATTTTATTTTTATTTTAAAAGGCATTTTATTCCCATATCCATTCATATTTCTTACATATAGGCTGACTAAAAGGTGTAATATACTGAATTTAAAAAATCTAATATGCCACGTTCATATAATTTTCTCTACCTCCATCATTTATCAGTACGAGGCATGTTTTTAAAGTATCGATAATTTATTTTAAAACTAATAGAATATTATTTTCCAAAAACGTTATTATTATTCACATTGCACTACTTCTCATGGTCACTGCCGTTATTCAGGCATTTGTAACAGGAAACCATCGTCAAAGACTGATGCCGCAAAATAGTTATAAAAATAAAAATAAAAGTAGATGTTTATTAATTTTTTCCAATAAGTAATTTAAATTCTTCATGAAGTTTATTGATAATTAAATTTCATATTAATATACACTGCTGTGCAAAACCTAAGGACGAAAGTAATCTTCGCAAGCTGTGACACTGCCAAGTAACATAGCTCGATGAAACTTGAATCATACATAGAGGGAACTTCTGCGGTATGATACAGTAGACAACTAAACGAAATATGCAATGAGAGAAACAGAAATGTCACTTTTATTCATAAACCATAAGCTACACTTAAGTCAATACGACATACGATGGCTCTCTACATTTACGGAAACAGATACATTGTGCTTAAAAGGATGTATGATCACCACAGACAGCAATGCATGCTCTGCAGCGTGCTCCCATGCTGGCCACAAGGTTGGTAAGCAGTTCTTGTGGTAGGGCGTTCCATTTCTCTACCAGCGTTGTTGACAACTCTTGGATGGTCGTTGGTGCATGTGGATGTGCTGCAGTGCGTCTCCCCAAAGCATCCCACACGTATTCGATGGGATTTAAATCGGGGGAACAGGCAGGCCAGTCCCTTCGCCAAATATCCTCTCGTTCCAAGAGATCCTCCACCTGCGCTGTTCGATGCGGTCGCATATTGTTACCTACAAAAATGAAGTCGGGGCCAACTGCACTCCTGAAAAGACGCAATTGGAGAAGGACTACAGTATCACAACAACGTTGACCAGTGAGCGAACCGTGTTCAAAGATTTGGAGGTCAGTGCGCCCATGCCTCCCCAAACCATAACACCCGGACCACCAAAGCGATCATATTCAAGGATGTTCCTGGGTTCATTACGTGTTCCCAACTCTCGCCAGATGAGGGTAAATCGAGAATCACTACTTAGACTAAATCTGATCTCATTGGAGAAGAGCACGCGAACCCATTCCTCGTTGGTCCAATTTTGATGCTCTTGGGACCATCGCAAACGGTGCCGCCGATGTGCGGACGTCAATGGAACACAACGTACTGGCTGTCGGTTAAAGAGACCACCTCTGTGTAGTCGCCGTGCCACTGTGTATCGTGAGATTGCGTGCCTAGCTGTCCTGTTAAATGTGGTTGCAATTGCACCCGCTGTTTGACGTAGACACTTTCTTGCCTGTTGCACAATGTAGTGGTCATCTGCTGCTGTAGTTGAGCGTGGTCGACCACCATCTCATCTTGGGACAGCAGAGCCTGTGGTTTGGAAGGTTCCTCATGCACGTGAAACAATGCTGTGAGAAATTCCAAACTCCTGAGCAACACTCTTCGCCCTTCTTCCAGTTTCGCGATAATTCTTCCCCGAGTGAAGTCATCCAAATGGTGTCTCCGGCCCATGTTGCAATGAACACCACTACAGTGCACCGTAACAGCTCGCTAATTGCAACACACCGTCTTGTCCTGTTTCGTTAACTGGCCCGTGTTACGGGACCAGGCCCATTTGGCAATATGGGCTTGCTACACTCACGCCATGTGACGTCCAACTAAATGATATTGGGATCTGCACTTCTTGTTTCGCCTCATCGTTGTTAAAATGTTTTCTACAAGGAATTTCTCCAGATGAAAAAAGAGAAGAAAATCACTTAGTGCCAAATCTGGACTAAAGGGAGGATGATCCAATTCTTTCAACCAAATGATACGATCAGATTTTGACTTCTTATGACTGTGTGTGGTCGGGCATTGTCATCCATTATTTTTCCCCCATAAACCCCACACAATGGGCGATGAATATTTGCTGGCGTAACATTTCTCGCATTCAATAAACGAATCACTGTCTGATTCCACAATCGGCAGGTTCGAAGTTTCGAACAAGTGACGATCGTTCACAGCTGCGTCTGGCTTCCTAATGAATGGAGGATGTGATCCTTTGTGCACAAAATCACTGCTGCAGCGGCAAAATACTATAACGGTACTTTCTTTTAAAACACGCCTCGTAAGTATACAAATTCTTCTTATGAAGGTTTATTTTCTATCTACTTTATCTTAATCAAGTTAAACCTTTGCAGAAATAGCTATATTACACATTTCATAAGGGCATAAAATGAAGAGCGATATTCAAAATTTTAAGAAGAACGCTATACGCCTTAAACGTCTATACTATTTCCATGAAATCTCGGAAATGGCTGATGTCAAAAAATATATTTGAAATAAATTGTGTGTTTTAAAGAGATCTACATTTTTTGAGTGGTACGTTTTCGTCTGCCGCTTAACGTTTACGAGTTATGCCAGATTATATAAATTTTCTTTCGAATGAAGTAGACTTCACAGGTTATTTCCAGAAAATTCAAAATATACGTTTTATTTGTCATGTAAACACCATTAATATATTGTACTCTAAGAAACATCGTTACAGCCACTTTTATAAAATATTAAATTTCGAAAAAATTTCCATGTAAAGGGTAGTTGCGGTTCTTTGTGTCGTATCCTTGGTAGATATTGAACCTAAATACTAAGTTTACTACTTATCCACTTTACATTTTTAGTTATGCCGTTTACAGGCTCACACGAGATGCACGCACACAGACACAAACAAACGTACCTTTTTCTAAAAATGCTTTTTTTTGGGTTCATGTGCTTTAAAGCACGTATTTCTGGTAAAAGTTTGGTATCGAATAGTTGGATGAAATGCAATACCTTCTCTACTTACTAGAGGTAGAAAAATAAAGTCTGATGTGTTACAATCATATGATTTTTTCTATCTCTATCGTTTAGTAGTAGGTATACAGACTATTAATAATAGTATTATTAAGAATAATAATAGCTACAATACACATTTCATTATAGATAGAAAGGGAACAGCAATAGTCTAAGGCTTAAGAACTGGACGCCAAACGCTGGCCTTCAAATTACATATGCTTTCCATGCAATCGCGAGAAATAATTGAAAATTGATGGGACTTAAAACGAATGACAAAGTATTGCTCAAATGGAAGCATTAATAATGGATATCTCGGAAATGACTGATGCCTCAAAAAAGTTATTTGAAATAAATCATGTTTTAAAGAGATCTGATTTTTGTGTAGTACGTTTTCGTTTATTGCTTAATGTTTACCAGTTATGCAAGATTATACAAAATTCTTTCCGAGTGAAGTGCGTTTTTCCCAAAAAATTCAAGATATACAATTTATTTGCCATGTAAATATCTTTAATATATTGTATATTAATGAAAATCGTTAGAGCCATTATTAGATAAATACAAATTTCAAAAAATGTTCAGTGTAAAGTGTAGTTTGGTGTGGGGGAATGTTCTTGAAAATCTTCTGTCGCATCTTTGGAAGGTACTGAACCTAAATACCTCGATTGCTATTTAACCTTTTTCGTTTTTGGATTTGTGCTGTTCATACACACACACACACCCTTGACAGAAATGTTTTATTTGGATTCATAGGACCTCAAAACATGTATTTCCGGTGAAATCTCGATATCTAATTTTTTGAGTGGAGTATAGTACCTTCTCTACCAACTGTGTACGTGGTAGAGAAAGTAAAAAGAGGCCAGCAAGCTCGCTTATAAATACAGTATTTTGTATATTTTAAAGGTTGACATTTTAAGAATAATTACATAGCAAAAAAATATAATCCACGCTCTTTAAGTCCACTATCAAACTGCATATGTGAAATGATGAGTGTATAGAATATGTTCTTTTATTTGTTGAGAATGTTGATAAACCTACAGATCACCCAATGATTTTCACATCTTGAATAGTATAAAATATGCAACGGTGACTTGTTACCGTTGCAGTATGAGATATCGTCTTTTAATTTGATATTTATAGCTCTGATTCATATCTTTGTGTTTTATTGTCACTAATATTTTGTAATGATGTTCATTATTGCCACTCCTGCGGATTTATGGGTTCCTCAATAGAGCATGTGTAACTTGTCAAAGGTTGGAACAGGAAGGAAAAATATGTAGTAACAACAAATAACACGTGAGAAGTTACTTAATGAACCTAAAACTTAAATTGCACACGTTGTATATAATCTTGAGACACTTTAACCTGTAGTTTTCTGAATAAAAGAGTACGTCGAAGCTATAGAATAGTACTGCATTATATAGCTTTGCATTCAACTGATAAATTTTTTATGTTCTCGCGTAATAATTTGTAAATTCAACAAAAGTACCTAAATCGTACATTTGTGATTCGTAATAGCTTAAACTTTATAACAATACTACTTTTAACATGCACACTACATTATTTGAGGTAATTAATATCCCCGACTTCCGATCGTTAACACGTGTGATCCTTACATCACAGCACTTTACACCCAAATTATTTAAGCTTGGGGACGCTATCCCTGACTTCCTTAAGTTAAACATTTTCTCTTTAAATTTCGTTGCCTGATTTGCTTCTGCTTGGAAACTTCTAGGTTTACTTATTTAACTATAATTCCCTGCTACAATACACGTGACCTTACTTTAAAATCTGTTCGTAACAACGTGTCTTTTAGCTACTTCAAGGAATTTTGTACTCACTTCTTATATATATAATGACTCAAGGTTGTCCTATTGTGTCTTCCACCTGCAGCTCGGTTTACTTGCACCCTAATCCTGACAAAGTGTTGCTTTTGTGCTAGCTATAAGTTTCAAACAGCTTTAAAGAATTAAATTAAATTGAGTTTTATTTATGGACGCTCTTTAACTACTTTGGTACTTAGCGTCCCATTCTATATTGGGCGTGAAAGACTGGCAATTTTGCTCAGAGGCCTCTCTATCAGGCTTGAGGTTCTTTTACGCGCCATAAATCTACGACACGGGACAATCGGCATTTTTACGCCCGAAAGAATCCATCGCCCTCCACCGGGTTTGAACCCGCGACCTCGGGAACTAGAGGTTAGCATGGTAACCACTACACAATGAAGAACGACGTCAAACAGCTTCAACTAAACTCTTACACATATATGAAAAACCCTTAATATACAGTTACATAACATTTCTCAGGAATAATATTATTGTACATGTTTTAATTAACCATTGTGATGATTATTATGATGTGGGCATATAATTATTGTCTTTGCAAAGGAGTGATTTCGGCCGAAATTGATGCAGTAGATAGTGTTTACGACATAGCCTGTACAACCCGGGACTGCATAATTTCTCAATCAGACAGAGAAGACTCACCCATGACCATGTGACCATAAATACTGTCTCAAATATTAACAAAGGTTTCGTTCAACAGATTAAAACATTGAGGTTAGACCAGTAAGCCTTAAAGAAACCACGATTTTAAATGGTATACTCTTCTATGAGGAATACGGCTGAGAACTCCATTATATGCATTTGCATAATAGACTGACACCCTTTTCGGAAATTAGCCTTATATCTAGTCACTGTACTTTGGCAGAAATTTCAAAGTTATGGGCCGAAAAATGCTGTGCATGTCAGAAGCTAAATGCCTACGTCACATGCAGGGAGCAAAAAGGCAAAAGGCAGGTGTCAGCTCGAAATATCATAAATTTTTAACGGACACTTCAGACTCGACTGGCTCTCTCAAGCTAGCTGGAAGGAAAACCAGGCAATGCCAGTAGGGGGAGAGAGAGAGAAACGATTCCTCAGCGCCTGGCAAATTTTGTTTTTGAATAGTGTTTAACGCCCGCTGTTAGTTCATAGAGTACCAAGGGCTGTGGTAAAGGTAACTAGCGAACGGAAGGGGCCCCCGAAACCGGGACAGAACAACACGCGCAGACGATCCGACCCCTTGGGCTTTTACCGTGACCCCCTAAGAGGGAGGGATGAGGGGAGAAACCCAAAGGCGACCAGATCCGGATGACGATGGGCCCAGCATGAATGGGGTCCCTAACGCCACCAACTCAGCCCGAGCCCAACCATTCGGCCGCAAGCCTCCCGGGCGTTCCCGAAGGAGCGCCTGCCCGAAAGCACCCAAAGACGGCATACCAACCGAGCAGTCCCTGGACAACGTCAAGAAGGAACCTCCACAGAGTGCAAGCCACCGTCCAGCCGCAACCCGCCGAACACCGCCGTCTGGTCCCACAACCCTGAAACAAATGACAAGGAAGATGATGGGTACATAAAATAAGGGGCACGGGAGTCTGGTAGAATATAATCTATCCCAGAATGCACCTGTCGATCCGAGAAACCACGAAAAACCTATGGGTCAAATCGAGCGGTTGCCGGGGATCGAACCCGATGCTTCCTGAATGCGAGTCCCACACGTTACCTCGGTACCACAGACCGACACTGGCTGTGATACATGAAATGAAATGACAGCCCGACAGCCAGTACGTTGTGTTCATTGACATCCGCGCATCGGTGGCGCTGTTTGCGATGGTCCCAAGAACATCAAAATTGGACCAACGAGGAATATGGTCGCGTGCTCTTCTCGGATGAGAGCAGATTCAGTCTAAATAGTGATTCTCGACGTGCCCTCATCTAGCTAGATCTGGGAGCACGTAATGAACCCAGGATCATCCTTGAACATGATCGTTTTGGTGGTCCGAGTGTTATGGTTTGGGGAGGCATAATGTTGCATGGGCGCACCAGCCTCCAAATCTTTGAACACGGTACGCTCACTGGCCAACATCATTGTGATGCTGTAATCCTTCCCTATGTGCGTCTTTTCAGGGGTGTCGTCGGCCCTGACGTCAGTTTTATGGATAACAATAACCTCATCGAATAGCGCAGGTGAAGGATCTCTTGGAACGAGAGGATATTCGGCGAATGGACTGGCCTGCCCGTTCCCCCAATTTAAATCCCATCGAACACGTGTGGGATGCTTTGGGAAGACGCACATCCACATGCAACAACGACCATCCAATAGTTGTCAACAACGCTGGTAGAGGAATGAAACGCCCTGCCACAAGAACTGCTTACCAACTTTGTGACCAGCATAGGAGCACGATGCAGAGCATGCATTGCTGTCTTTAGTGATCATACAACCTTTTAAGCACCATGTATCTGTTTCTGTAAATCTAGAGAGCCATCATATGTCGTATTGATTTTATGTAGATTTTGGTCTATGACTAAAGTGACATTTGTGTTCGTCTCATTGCATATTTCGTTTAGTTGCCTACTAGTTGCATAGCGTAGCAGTTCCCTCTATGTATGATTCAAATTTCATCGAGGTATGTTACTTGGCAGTGTCACAGCATGCGAAGATTACTTTCGTCCTTAGGTTTTGCACACCAGTGTACTTTTTTTAAAGTGGTAAGTCGCTAAGTGGTTATACAAAGAGATTATATAAAGTTCAAACCTCATCACATAGCGATCCGCATTCTACTGACCTTCAAAGGGCCCCAGCCGGGAATTAAACCCGGGATTTCTAGGATAAGCCAGCGTTCTGGCCACTGGAGGCAATTCCCTTAACTTCTATTGTCACATCGTGATCATTAACTGCTGATGTTCTTACTTGTTACCCTGTAGGTATTTAGGTTGAATTAATTCACTTTTCCCACAAAACCCACCCACATTCACTCGTATTTCCAGACTCTGTGTAGCGTAATAATGAATGATCTGTTTAAAAAAAAAGATCCGTTCTCCTCAGCGATAGTCAAATCTGTGACCATTGAGCCAGAACACTAACCTCTCGACCATAGAGGCAGTCAAACGTTTCCTTTCAATCCTAATTGTGATTGTTGCGGACGTTCGGGGTATGTATAAATGGCAATTAATTCATACAGGGTTATATCCTTGAACATTAATTAATCGATGTAAAGCGCATTGCTTATATTGCTGCCTTAGTGCACTTCCATTTAACTTATTTATTACTACGTTCACTGAAACATTATCTACCTTCATTTCCATTTAATCAATTTAATGTTATTAAGCTTTCAATATATTGCATCTGGGAATAACAATACTCATTTACATGCCACCCTGACTTCAATTACCTAAGGACTATTCTCAAACCTGTGAATCTACCAACTTATCAGTCACGAAGGAAAAAAAAATTAAAAATACGTTTTCTCAAATACTATGTTGCCAAAACTCGCAACCGAGCCAACCTGTCGGTGAACTCAAACTAGACTTTGAGCAAAAATAAACCTGATTAGTTAAATTTGATATCAAGATTTCATCGGATATACATATTTTGAGACTCCCTGAACTAAGAAAAAAACTTTCATGTGATACATTCATATGGCGTTCTCTACTCTTCATTGTTTATTAGTGGGTAGTACACAAATTATTCTTACTAAAGCTTAATTTTCTGTCTACTACTTTTTAATCCAAATAAACTTTTGCAGAAATAGGTACATTACACTGGGGAACAGAGATAGTTAAATGTTTAAGAACTGGACGTTATATGTTGGCCTTAAAATTCCACACAGTCTCCATGTAATCGGAAGAAATAAGTGAATGTTGACAGGGCTTAAGAGAATCACCAAGAAATGAACAATTCGAACCTTTAATAATGAATATCTCAGAAATGGATTATGCCACAACAAACTCATTTGAAATAAATTGTCTTTTAAAGAGATCTTCATTTTCTGTGTAGTACGTTTTCGTCTATCGATTAGTTATGCAAAATTATGCAAAACTCCTTCCAAATGAAGTGGATTTCACAGGCTATTCCTAGAAAATTCAAAATACTCGCATACATTTTATTTTTAATGCAAATATACTTAATGTATGATATTTTAATCAAAATCATTATAGGCATTTAAAAAAAGTTAAAAATTTCGAAAAATATTCCATGTAAAGGTTAGTCTAGGGTGTGGTTATTTTCATTAAAACCTTTGTGTCGCATCTTTGGAAGCTACTGAACCTAACTACCATGTTTGGTATCTATCCGACTTTTCGCTTTTTTAGTTATGCTGTTCACACACACACAGACACACACACGGGCATTTTTCTAAAACACCCCAAAACATGTATTTCCGCGAAATCTCGATATCGAATTTTTGGGTGGAATACAATACTTCCCATATTTTCTGTATGTAGTAGAGAAAAGGTGTGTGTGTGTGTGTGTGTGTGTGTGTGTGTGTGTGTGTGTCCGAATGAAGAGGACTTTGCCGACCATTCCCAAAAAATTCAAGATAAGCGTTTTATTTCTCACGTAGCTATCTTAAATATATAGCTTTTTAATCAAATCCATCAGAACCATTTCGGAAAAAATAAAACCTTTCGAAATATGTTTTATGTAAACCTTATTTTGAATATTTTCGCGTGTTTGTTTTAAACAACAGCCGCTTCCATGTATATTTACAGATTACAGTTACTTTCAGATAATGTTTTATAGAGTTTTAACTTTGTTAACAGTTGTTTGTATTAATTACTATTTCAATTATCCTTTTTATATCCTTTTGTTATTTAGTGTTCTTTGTTTATGGCAGCCTGCAATTGGGTAAACCTGAATTTGTCAATAAATTCTGTATGTATCAAGGTTGGTATTTATCCAAGGTTTATTTTTGGGTTCTGCTGCTCAAACGCATATGGAATTGTTATTAAAATTGTTTCTTTTGGATTCAGGGTACCTCAAAATATGTATTTCCTATGAAATCTCGATACCGAACTTTTGGGTAGAATGCAATACTTTCTCTGATACGTTATAGGGAAAGCAACAATAGAAGCACATAGCGAGATATTTATGCTAAAGAGAAACAGTTGACAGTGACTTTATTCGTTGCTAAAACCTTTCTCATTCTCACGATGACAGAAAGAGAGAAAGAAAAGTAACAAATATTTGTCCTAAAATAAAGGACATGGGAATGCGAAAGCGATAAGGCAGGCCATCACCATTGTGGACATTATGCGTCATTTCCCGCCACGACCAGTGGGATACAATTACTTCTGAAACAGAGAGGCATTGTTTGCATTTCATGTTACATTGTTACTGACGTGCAGTCACTGCTGGAACGTGGCAGCTGAAAATTTAATGTGTCCAGTACGCGTTTCGCTGACCGACGAGCATTTTAAAACGCTGCGGTATCAGAAACGCGTGGTGGTTGTTGGTGACGTGTAGCGAAGAAAACAAATGAACTTTACTTCGGGCAGCGAGATGCCTCTGACAGCAACGTTTAGATGTAAAATTGCGTCGTTGAATGGGAGCTATTTATTTATTAGCCTGCTAAACAGCACGTCGAGCTGGAGTGCAGCACAAGGTGAATGGTGTCTTTGATACTACATATATGGTTTATTTTCAGCAAGTATTTATAGTGAATTTACACTTACGAAAACATCAGCTAGCTTATGGGCTGTTAGTTTTCGTGCTCACCGCCTATTGTTTTCTTTATTGTCGCTTCAATTTTAAAGTCATATCGCGACTACTACAGAACATGATTACAATGAAAATGCAATTTTTAAACAGTAATAGTACATACAACATTAAATTCTCTAGACAGGTGTGATACACATTGTTATACAATTTTGTCGCTTTCATAAACTTTAAAGTTTTTTGTTGTGCTGAATTTAGGGCGTCTGGTAGGCTGTTGGGGATGTCACATATTTCTCTGTGTTGTACATAGTGACGGCAGGCTGTAACGAGATGAACTGTGAGGTTGGATCTGCAGAGATCGCACACAGGAGTAAGGTCACGGTTGAGGAGATGTTTGTGTGTTAATGAAGATGTCTAATACGTAGTCGAGTTAATACAACATGATCGTTGTAGTTGAAATGATATTTTTGAAGTTTGGACTCGGAAATGTAGACATCTTCTATTGTAACTTGCTTCTATTGTCCATTCCAAACCAGAGTTCCCTCTGATGTAAATAGAGGCACGTGCTTCGGCTTGTCACGAACCCAAGAATATACTCTTACGCCAACGTAAGTAGTTCCTTAATACATGTATTGTATTATGAAATATTGGAGCAGGAAAGGTATAGAACTGCACATTTTATTGCTGTTATCGTAAGAACTCATCGTTAAAGGTAATGGATATATACTAGCTGTTAAGAGATTACAAAATATTATTTTCGCCTGCTGTTGCGCTAACGCAGAGAGCATCTTGCTTGTTAATACCAACCGACATGCACGACTGCCACTCTCTTACATACACCTGAAATGCAGCAATGAATTCCCAGAGGTGCTATCTGAATACCGAATAAACACTTTGCGTAACACAGGATATATGATAATACACTAACACACATATGCTCAGCTCAGGTCAAATCTTGTGATTTAGTCAGTTGGTATTTGAGCTCACATGGCAGAGGAAGGTGCGTGTAGTGCGAACAGTCGAACACAGTGCGAATAAACTGTTCAAACACAGAAGCGGGAAACATTTAAAAAGTGGCTAAAAACAAACAATACTTCATCTATTCAACTCACTATTACCAAAATACCCGACACTTGCATTATTGCATATTACGAAACTAATATCGGATTTTAAAGGCGTTTCAGTGAGAAGTGTAACGAAAGCGAGCAGGGAATATAAACAGACATAATACAACATAGAAGAGGATAAAATGTGGGAACTTGTTTTAAGTGCGACAGTGCTGTGGAATTTTGGATAGGCTTGTCATTATTTTGGAGAGTAGTTCTGATTCCGATATGGCAGCTGAGTCATCTTCGGAGGATTCGGATTTGGGTGTTGCACTTTTGCCCGAGGATTGTGATTAACGTAAGTAAAATGTTCATTGCCGCATACTTATAAAATCGATTGTTACCTCATTTTGAACTATGATTCTCACGCAGGGCGCCTTTTTATAGATTAGATAGTGTTCAACAAGCACGTGGGAGGGGAACAAGCAGACATTATGGGCGGGGATTGCGAACTACTTTCGCGCGGATAATACAAGGAGTTTGTTTTAAGTGAAAGGCACTCTGGTTTGGAATGGACAGTAGATGTGCCTTTCCATGTTTGTCTTCAATGATTAATGCAAGTCTTTTGGTGAAGTTGACGAAGTCCGTGTGTGGGATCTTGATGTCCTGAGAGAGATGTTCGGTGGCTTCTTTGGCTGCCTGGTAAGCTGATTCATTTCCAGAATGCCGACGTGAGACGGAGTCGAGGCGAATGATACTGATTTATCTGATATTAGTATTTGGTTGTACAGTTTCTGAAGTTCATTAACAATATTTTGGGGGTTTGAGGTTTTTTGAAGGGATGTTAAAATACTCAACAGTCGGAGTATATTATGTAGTTATGTAGGTTTTTAAGTATATATTCCAATGAGAGTTGAATTGCGCACAATTCACAAGAATATACAGAATGATAGTTGGGAAGACTCTACTGTGTGGCGTAATCAGGGAATACCGCTGAATATCCATTGTGATCATCAATCTGGATCCATCAGTGAAGATATGAGTCTGTGTTGAATACAGTGTACACAAGTCGTTAAACAGACGTTTATAAGAAACACTATTTGTTGAAGATTTTCCTTGCTTAACCAGTGATGTGTCAGTAAAGGGGCATGTGAGTCTCCATGGTGTATAATCTCAATCTATGAAACAAGAGAACATATTAGGCAGAGTAATGTTAAATTCCTTGAGGTACGCCAAGAGAGTTGTGCTGATTCTGAGACATTTTCTATCACCTATCCTAAGACAGCATATGCCTAAATTTACTCCCTGTGTTATATTATATTACATAGAAGTGTACAGTTCTAGTAAAATTTATTTTTAAATGAACAACTTCCTGCTATATTGCTGCTTTTGCTGCTTAAAGAATGTTAGGTATTCGACACATTTATTGGAACAGCCGTCCTTGATTGTCATATATATGATATATTTGCTTTCATGTTGTACAGTTTTACCACATTACCTATTCGCATGTCACTGACTGTTGTGTCGCTTTCTTTGGGACCCTAGTACTATAAAGCTCACGAAGGCAATGGTTGTGAATTCTATGAGTTGTCATAAATTATTACCAGGGACAAACAAAATATGAAGAAAATTTTTAATTTTCTTTACCAAAATAATATGAAGAAAATATCCCAAATTTTATGAAATCTGTATTTTAAATCCAAAACATATTATACTTTAAGGATTTGGAGCAGCATAGTTTAAAAAAATCTGATGTGTTGCCCTCACATGACTTTCTATGCTCTTGTACATGTGGAGCATTCCATTCTCTCTGCATGTCCAGGACATAAAAAGCGAATAATTCCCATTTGAAAAAACGTACAAGTATTTGAACATTAAAAAAATAACATGGAACATCTCAAAAATGGTTCACTGGCAAAAAAATGTATGACATAAATTGTGTGTTTTAACGAGATCTACATTTTTTGTGCAGTAAAAGTTTGTCTACCTCTTAAAGTTTACCGTTAAGCATAAGTCATTAAGGATGAAGAGGACTTTTAGAAACATTCCCAGAAAATTGGAGATAGACATTTCATTTACCATGAAAATAAATTTATATATAATATTTTAATAAAAATCATTATAGCCATTTTAAGAAAATCAAATTTTTTTAAAAATCTTCTATGTGAACGGTAGTCTGGGGTGGAGATACTTTCTTAAAAATCTTTGTATTGCATCTTTGGAATGTACTGAACTTAAACGCCAAGTTTAGTGTTTATCTGACTTTTCGTTTTTGAGTTATGCTGTTCACAGACACTCACACGAACCCTTTTCTAAAAATGCTTTTTTTTAACCTTCCCAAATCATGTATTTCCGATGAAATCTCGATACCGCATTTTAGGTGGATACAATACTTCCTCTACTTGCTAAACAGCAGAGAAAGCAAAAACCTTATGCGTTACATTCACACGGTTTTCTCTACCCTCTATCGTTTATTCGTAAGTATACAAACCATTCTTACTAAAGCATATTTTTCTATCTACTTCATTTTAATCGAGATAAATCTTGGCAGAAATATTTGCATTGCACATTTCGTTATACAAAAGAAAGAACAGCGGCAATGAAATGTTTAAGAACCTGACGCTGTATGCTGGCCTTAAAATTCCAAACTCTTACATCGCGAGAAACAACTGAATCTCAACTGGACTTAAAAATAATGACAAGACTTGAACAATTGAATCATTAATAACGAATATCTCAGAAATTAATGATACCACAAAAAAGTTGTTTGAAATAAATTGCGTGTTTTAAAAAGATATGCACCTTTTGTGTGGTACGTTTTCGTCTATTTCGTTTACCAGTTATACAGGATTATACAAAATTCTTTCCGATTGAAGAGATCTTCAAGGACTATTCCCAGAAAATTCAAGACATAAATTTTATTCCCATGTAAATATAAATATATGTGAATCTTTAATAATATCATTAGAGCTATTTTTAGGAAATCAAAAAATTTCGAAAAATGTCCCATGTAAAGGAAAGTTTGGGGTGGGGGATTTTCTTGAAAGTCTTGGTGTCGCATATTTAGACAGTGCTGAACCTAAATACCAATTGGGTATGCACCGGAATTTTGTTTTTGAATTATGCCGTTCACAGAAGGACACACATGTATGTTTAAAAAATGTTTTATTTGGATTCAAGGGCCTGAAAACATGTATTTCCGGTGAAATCTCGGTATCGAGGTTTTGGGTGAAATGCAA
Source organism: Deroplatys truncata (assembly GCA_030765065.1). Taxonomy (NCBI): domain Eukaryota; kingdom Metazoa; phylum Arthropoda; class Insecta; order Mantodea; family Mantidae; genus Deroplatys; species Deroplatys truncata. The sequence goes on from CM060975.1 coordinate 117,065,377, forward strand.
TACTTCCCCTACTTACTATATGTAGCAGAGGAAGTAAAAATAGTTAAATCAAGAGCAGGTCATGCTTTAGCAATTCTTGATGAAAGAGCCACCAAGTGACAAATGAGAGCAGTTCTCTGGAATTGATCACTCTCAGTGGCACATTCACAGCGGTCTGTAACTAATGGAAGTAACTGTACCCTGAGAGATCCTACCATTCATTCTGATCTCAGTGCATGTGATTTCGGTTTCATTTCCAAAGAGGCCATTGAATGGGAAGACTTCGCCAACAAACATAACATTTTAACCTCTTTCAGCGAGAGTTGGCACCGTTTCTCATGCAACCAATGAGATTCCTCGCCTTCACCATCAATGAAAGTCTATGAATTACTCTTGAGAATGTTGGACAGTTGTCGTTTTATATAGGTTCATTCAAAAAGAAGGAACAGACTATAAATATTTGTTTCTAATGAACGACAATAGATGGCGAAACATGCGATACATCACTGAATAGAGAAAAGATCAAAATTTTATTTTATGTGTTCAAAATGAGCACCATTTGTTATGCGAGGACGACTAGTGCTTTTTCGTTTGCACACGCAACCATCTTCTACGAATTTATTGTATCAAATTTTTATGACGAAGTGGCTCTTTATTGAACTTACAACAAAATGCACGCTGCAATGAAACAATGGATTCACTCTTTGCATACTGCAGCACATAAAATGACTTTTCCTGTGGCGTTGCCATTTTCTAGTAAACAAAGCCAAAGCCGCTGTAAGCACTGAATGGAACTAATAGGTGGGGGCTTAAAACTTTGAACTTTCCTTTATTCAATGTTGTGTCGTATATGTTGCTATCTATTGTCGTTTATTAAACCTAAATATTTAAAATCTGTTCCTTCTTTTTGAATAACCCTATATTATTAATTTATGCGATGTATGGCGTATGACCAGAACGGAGCGGGACTTAGCACCTCGATACCTTTTGTGCCTAGGCCCTTAACGGTGTGCCTTCTGTTGGGAGGGGTGAAGTGAGAGGAGAGAGAGAGCGAGCGGATCAGGAGGCACGACAGAGTAGAAAGCAGGGTCCTACTTTTTCCAGGATGAAACTCCCAGGTGGCAGCTTACCTTCCCCCTACAGGTTTTCACATTCCACTGGGGGACCCGGGACTCGGAGATCGTCCCCATTAACAGGGGACAAAGTTTTACAGAGAGCGTCCTTTTCCCCTACCATGCAACGTTGAGACTCCAGCCGACACTTTCAACCCTGAAACAATGAAGCAGAGGAAGAGTGAAGCGAAACGAGAAAGGAGGTGAAATGAAGGGACAGGAAATTCGCGGAATGTAAGTAACCTTCACAGCATTCGCCTAGTGACCCGGGGAAACCCCCGAAAAACCTATAGGTTAGAAGGTCGGCCGCGGGGGTCGAACCCACGACCTCTCGAATGCGAGTCACACACACACTATCCCTTGCGCTATATCACTTGGTAATTCATGCCATAATAAAACAATGATGTCAAAATGATTGGCTTTTATTACGAGTTTCCTAAGTCCATACCCTAGTTGGTGTAACATTAAGAAATTATGTATCACGCTTTCAAACCCATATATATATATATATATATTTATAGCTTTTGAATAAACTCTTGTGATTCTTTCTAATTTAATGAGATTTTATAGTTTTTTTATCTCCTATTTGCTTTTCGCTACATTAATTATTATTTACCTTATCACAGTGTTTTATGCCAAGTTAAAACCACTTCATGACTGCGAAGGATTTTAAGAACAAGGTAAAACGATATTATCTTGAGAGCTCTTAAAGTTTACTACGTGCTTTAAAATTATGTACCCTAAGCAAAGCTACTACTTACCGATTAACACCTCTACAGGTATTGGAAACTGGTTCTGAATACTCACCTGCAAAGAAAAAAGAAAATATGCGTTTGATTCTCAGTCTTCAAAACAAATGTGATTCACAGAAAATATTTTACAATAGTTTATTTATTACATAAAAGAGCAAATGCGGAAACCGGTACTGCAATGAATAAGACTGACGCAATTAAGGGAATTGAATCAAGGCAATAACGAACACTATTAAACATCATATATGACCTGTATTATACTCTACATCAGTAGGTACCATTCGAGTTGCACCAACTACATTGTAGTAAGCAGTCCGTGACACATTTGAAAGTTGAAGGGATGTGACATGCTGCAGTGGAGAATTGTAAAGGGTATTTCAACAAGAGTGTCGTATCTTTAACGTGTGATAGCTGCTGTTATTGAGTTACAGCAGCTATTTTTTTCGTGTGGTTACAGTTGTTATTGACAAATAGACATTAGACGTTATAGCATTCAACAATGGGTAGAAATTGTGAAACTGTATTATCAAAATGGATCATCTGTTCGCCAAACCTTCCGTGTATTACGTGAAGTAATCGTCCCTGCAAGAGAACGATTCGGCGTTTGATCGATAAATTTGAAAGAAATGGTTCTGTCAGCGATCAAAGAACGCCTGTACGTAATCAACGTAAGCGCTCCAACGAAAACATAGGCGCCGTTCATGAGAGTGTACGCGAGAACGGAAAGAAATCAATTGCTCGTCGAGCGCAAGAATTTGGGCTTTCGCCGACCGCAACTTGGCAAATTGTGCATCTGGACTTGAAGTTTCACGCTTACAAAATGGTGTTAACTCAAGAACTAAAACCCAACGATCATAGGTTGCGCCGTGTATTCGCTGATTGGGCTATGGAGCAATTGGAAGCTGATTCGGATTTTTGTCGAAAAATCATTTCAGCGACGAAGCCCACTTTTGGATGGATGGATGTGTTAACACACAAAATTACCGCTATTGGAGCAATCACAATCCAATGCAGATTCATGAACGACCACTTGATCCCCAAAAGGGGATCCCCAAAAATCCACACCAAAAGATTACTGTGTGGCTGGATTTTGGTATGGTGAAATCATTGATCCATATTTTTTCCAAGATGAAGATGGAGAAGCTCTAACCGTCAATGGAGAAAGATGCCGGGCTCTAAAAAGGGACTATTTTTGGCCTCAATTGGATGGTATGGATCTCGAAAACATGGTTCCAGCAAGCTGGTGCCACATGCCATTCTGCTCTCGAAACAATCGATCTTTCGAAGGAGAAATTCAGAGGTTTCATCATTTCCCGTGGTGGTGATGTTAACTGGCCCCGAGTCATGTGATTTAACGCCGTTGTATTACTTCTTGTGGGGTTATGTTAAATCTCAAGTTTATGTCAACAAGCCAGAAACAGTAAATTATCTTATGAATAACATCACGCGTGTTATTCGTGAAGTTGGACCTGATTTAGGTTCTTCTGTCATTGAAAATTGGGTCAACCGTATACGCGCAACCCAACGAAGTCGCGGCGGTCACTTAACTGGTGTTCTCTTCCACACATAATGACATTAATTATGGTCCAAAATAAAAAATAAATAAACCTCTATCATTTATAGAACGTGTTTTATTTAAGTTCAAATATAGGGCACTCTGATTGAAAGACCCTATATAAAACCTTGCGTAAGTTTTACAGCATTTTCGATGCAAATATGGTTGTGTTGCAAACTGTCACAGCAACTGCATACCTGATAAGTATTTGCCAGCTTCTGTTAAACTTGAAGGGAAAAGGAAAGTAAAGAATATCCTGTGATCCTATTCAAGATAAGGATTGATAATACTATGCGTTCGATTTATAGCCGGGCCACAGATCGCGTAAATTCATAGTTCCTTTCATTGCAGTGACCTGGGTATTTTTCCGCTAGCGCACAGCGGCCATAGCGGTGAATAGCCCGCACAAGGCAGCGTTTATCAGCTGTGTTATATGTGTCAGTTGCTGTCTTCAGTTCTAAGCCGTAAAGACTAGTGTTTGTTTATTGTGCACCTCAAAAGTGAAACTTTATTCAAGACATCTGTGTTGTGTGTGAATTACATTAGATTATTTTATTGGCCATTGAAATGCCTACTGAAAAATTTACGTTTGAACAAGAACTTTCATGTGCAATATAATACGTAAAAACCGAATCATGTAGACAGGCGTGTGGACAATTTCAGTATAAATTTCCTGATATTACAGTTCCAGGTAGAGGAACTGTTAGATGTCTGATTAATAAGTTTAGGACAACGGGATCACTAAACGCTAAACGTAAGAAGGAAATTTTCAAACGGAAGAAAGAAATTGAAGAAATTTGTGCATCATTCGAACGCTCTCCAAAGTATCTAAGACGGATTACACAGCAAGTAGGTGTTTAAAAAACCTCTGCTCATACAGCTGCTTTTAAAACTTAAACCCCACAGATCATGAATTAAACCTCGTGACGAAGAGGAATCCAGGATATGTCGCAATGCAGATGGACATCACTTTCAATATAACTTATAACAAGGTTAGAACTTATAGTATATGCTACTACTACTCATAAGTAACGCGGGAGTTTTAGAACGATAGTGTAATAGACAAGGCGCGGAGCACGCATATGCGCGATCCGCGGCCCGGCAATACAACGAACGTACTGTATAATCACGTGTCATACTTTCGCATCTTTGCCCTAGATAATATAGTTCGCCATTTTCGTTTTTACATACTTCACAGCAGAATGGTCGGATTAAAATTTTCTTAAATTAACGTGTAATACAATTTCACCGCACTGCATCTGCAGATGACCAGATATAAAAGATTTAGATAAGATACAGCGTGAGGAATGGTAAAGTTTAACATCGTTTTAGCATCTGCCAGTGAATACGTGTTGCCTTGGTACAGATACAGCTCTGAAACACCTACAAAATCCATTCAATTTGACATATGACCTGTGCGAGAGGGCAAGAGTATAAATTTCATAGAAATGGAAGTCGCGTTTGGGATACCACAGATTCTATCCATTTAATATTTGCAATCTGTTGTTCTAAAGCTCTTATTTAGTGTAGAACATATGGTTCCAAATAAACTCTCAGGATTTAAATTAAAGCTGCATAATGGCTGTAAGGATAAAGTTGGGAAAGTTAGCTTGCAAGTAAGCGTAGATAATAACCCATTATGTTTAAGGCAAAGAAGTTGATCGAGATAAGCAATCCTCGACAAAGGATTAATTGAAGACAGTCGAGTTATTAATTAGTAGTGCGAGCGGGGTTTCGTTCACAATCCTTAGAACATAATTTATGAAGTTTTGTTGAAAGAAATAATGCGTGCAGTATTCAACACATCATAATTCATGAAAGAAGAAAAAAAAACTTTTCGTCAGCTTTCATTTGGGCTGAAGCTATATAGCATATTCTTAGCTGAAAGTTGCGAGAATTACGCATAACTGTAAAACTCTTTCTATCGTTTCAAATGTTGCTTAGCTGTCACCATATGCTACTGAAGTTCTGGTTAAGAAAGCAGATTAGATGCAAAACAAACTGTGTAAGAAACCCCCTTTTTAGAGGGATGTACGAAAATTGCCGTATATCCTTTCTTCTCATACAGAGTTTATACACTGCCGTTTGTGAAAATTGCATCACCAAGAAGGAAATGCATGAATTCAATTAATTTAATACCACTTTTCAAATCTATGCATGACCTTTGAGCCCTAATATTCAGTATTTGGTGTGGCCTCCGTGCGCTGCAATTAGAGCAGCTATACGCCGTGGCATTAAATCAAAAAGATTCTGAATAAGTTCTTGAGGTATTTCCCTCCACGCAGTTTGTATTCGAGCCCACAAATCCGTGACACTTGGCTACTGGAGGACCGTGACGCACCAGGTGCCGACCAACCATATCGCAGACATGCGCGATGGGCGACATGTCAGGCGAACGTGCAGGCGAGGGAAGCAATGGTATCCATCGCTCTTCGAAGAAGGCTTGTACATTCCTCGCAATACATTGTACATTCCTCCGGGCATTGTCCTGTTTAAATGTGCCCTGTGGAGATGCCTGAAGCAAGGGGAGTATTTCAGGCTCTACAACCACCGTTAGGTATCGGTTGCTGTTCAAAGTGCCCTCATTTCGTAGGAGGCGAGATTGGTTGTTGTAACCAATAGCGCTCCAAACCATCACACCTGGTGTTTGTTCGCTATGCCGCTCAACAATGCAGCCCTCCAGGTTGCGCTCACCACGGTATCGCCGGACACGTATGCGGCCATCACTGTAGGACACGTTGAAGCGGGACTCGTCCGAAAAGACTACATTTTGCCACTCAACGCCCAAGTGACGGTGTTCACGTGCCCATTGCAGTCGGAGGAGCTTGTAGTTTCTGGACAATGGAAGCCGACGTAATGGCGTGCATGCAACCAGTCCAACCTGCAGCAGACGGCGACGAACCGTTGATGCAGACAAGTTCACACCTGTACTCCAGCGTCGAGTCAACACTGTGGATGAAGCTGTACGGTCCGGTATGGCCATGCGGACAAGATGACGGTCATCCCATGCTGTGGTCATGTTCCGTGGTCCAGTACCCGCTCTTTGCTGAGTACGACCTTCATCTGTCCACTGCTTCCACACACGCATCACTGTTGTAGCAGCATGCCCTGTACGAGCCGAAATGTCACGGTATGACAAACCCGCTTCCCGGAGTCCGATCATTCTTCCCCGTTCAAACTTACTGACATGTCGATGTGGATCCCTTTGACGTCGACAAGGCATACTGGTACTCACTTTATTGTTTCCACCTTGTTTGAAAACTCTGCACTGACTACACTGGGCGTAACACTGACCTCATTGTACCGACACGAGAGGGCTTTGCTCGGGCTACGTGTACCCCATCTCTGCAAACCTGATCACTTACTGCTTGCACACTCTTCTACACTTCCACCAAGTTTGGAGTTATTCGGGAAATTCTTTCTTGCTGTTCCAATTTTCACAATCGGCAGTGTGTTATTCGTCGAAAAAAGTTCAGTCCTGCAGTAACAGGCAGCCGCCAGTAACAGGCAGGACGTAAACAGTTTCATACTCTGCTGTATTTATTTGATGCGCATATGTTATTTAAAGTCATTACCGTGGATCCACTAGCCATTGTCAGATAATATACGATAAAGTAGACAGAAGCGTAACATTATAGTGGTACTTGTGTGGTAAGTAGTATGACGCAGCGACTATGGTCCATCGGGAGGTCGGCACCGGCAGTCGGAGTAAACTCGATAACTGCCGCTCCCAACGTAAACACCGGAGCGCTATTGGCAGATAATGAGAACCTTTGGGAAGTTTCTTCTCCCTCCCCCTCCAGATAGTGTGTCGAAATAGTTCTAAAACATTAAAAAACCTTATGGAAACATACCACTGCCTATATAAGCGAGCGTTCTCGCGAGAACAGTCAGTGAGAGCTGAATAGCTTTGGTCAGTAAGCAAGCGAGTTGGCAGTGAGTTTCCCGTGCGACATCAAGAGCGATTCTCCGAGCGAGTTGGTGACGGCTGATGTGACGTGAAGCGAGGGCTACTGCGGAACGAAGGGTTGTGGAGGTCTTTTTTTCGACTCCGGAGTGAAGTGAACCGTCCGGCGTGAAGAGGTTACGTCACGACGGAAATGAAGTGACGAGAACTGAACTAGTTCACCTTAGTGAAGTGAACTCCCAGTAAAGTTGAAGTAGATAAGTACTTAGAACAGTAATAGTGAGTACAGAGGGAAGTCAAAGTCACAGTAGTCTTCATTAACTGGTTTGAAAAGCCGATTAAATCAGCGCTAGTGGGTTTAAAATCAGATTCATTGGTGGAGAATTAAAACTATAAATAAAAAGCAGTAATATATTTTGCAGAAAGCACTTAGAAGGAAAATTACATTATTGGAAAGGATAAAATAATGATCTTTGTTGGTAAATAACTGATTGCAATTTAATTAGTTACTGACTAAAGTAATAAATAAATAGTTTTTGTCAATGTTATTTAAAAGTATTGATATTCAGAAGAATGTGTGGCACAGCTAATAAAACTAAGAGAAAAACAGGTTAAATATACTTTATGAAGCGCTCTCAGTAAAGGATGTGTGCATACCTCAGAAAATTGAGCGTGGAATAAAAAAAGTGTGCAAAACGGTTTCGGATCAGAGAGTCATTGCAAAGGTGATATGCTACTTGTCCATAAAATAAAAGAATCCAACACTTAATAGGAATAATTGGATGAAAAGAGAGAGGCTAGATCAAGAACATATCAGGTAGCAAAACTATTGGTACGAGAGAAAAATGTAGAATGAGACTAGGGAAAAAAGGTTAAATAAGCACATGATGCAATTTGCGGAAAGGAAGTCAAGAAAATTGTTCAAATGCAGAAAAATACAGGGTTATTACAAAAGAAGTAGACAACTTTGAAGCCCTATGAACCAAAAACTATGTGTTATGTTGGACAACACTGGAAGTTTGCATTGGTAGTTTTGTAGTTGGTAATCATGTAAGTCATTGTTGTCGAAGATGCAAAAATGGCGAATCTTGTGGAAAAAGCATATTGCGTGCTAGAACTTGCTAAAACAAATTCTGTAACTGTAGGTCCAATGACATTTCAGAACACGTTTCAGGAAACCAAAACCTACTAGACAATCGATCTCTGATTGGCACAGAAAGTTTAAGATAACAGTGAAAGGGGATATACCATACAGACACAAACACACACACACGCACGCACATATACATTGACATATAAATCAACATTAAACAAGAATTGTACATAATAATATAATTCACCAAGGAATATGTTACAATATTTAGCAACTAAGAATTGTACAAAAGCAGATTGTAACTTAGATAAGTATGAGACGGGCGAGCTAGCTAATTCCAGACAAAGGATAATTCTAGGTGAAGCCCATCTTTCACCAAGCTAATGAGCAAGGACTGTAAGCAATAAGGAGAAAGAGACAGATATAGAAAGGAATGAGACAGAGATATTGATTCTGCTTACGGGCGCGTCACTGGGACGCGTATGGGAAATCGTTTGGAGCAGAATATTCTCAAACATAATAAGGTAACGCGGTCTGATGTCCAATTAGAAATTCGTTACATTTTGAGGCGCGGAAGTGAGCGTCATTAGGCTTAGGTATAAAAAGGGGAAGAAAGCCCCAGGTTTTCACTCTCTTATAAAATCTCGCTGACACACAGTGATACTCTCTGGACGACAAATGCACGTGTGTGCATTGAGATGGGAAGCGTGTGCAGTTAGATTAGACTCCTAACTTATTATAATGGTGGGAATTGTTACAATGGGAAAAGCTAGCCGTCCATAAGTATTTATGGAAAACTGTATGGAAAATTTTGCGAAAGCTACTAAAACTGACTCCTTAAAGGTTACAACTCTTGCAGCAGCTACGTGAAAACTACAAAGTCAAACGTCAAGATTTCTGCATAGAAATGTTGCAATGTAATGAAGACGACGATGGCCTCAGTGAAACGAATAGTTTTCAGTGATGAGGCAACCATCCACTTGAGTGGAAAAGTGGATAAACGAAGTGTCCGAATATAGGAAACTGAAAAACTAAGGGCTGTGGTGGAACATGCGCGGGACTCTCTCAAAATTAATGTGTTTTGTGCGGTATCCCACACCAAGGTGTCTGGCCCCTTCTCTTTTGAAGAAAAACAGTAACAGGACCTACATATCTTGATGTGTTACAGCTTTGGTTGATGCCCCAACTGTGTGAGGAAATGGAAAGTGAAATTTTTATCTTCCAACAAGATGGAGCACCGCATCACTGGCACACATGTTAAACTTTTCTTGGATGAAATTCTACCACAGCCGTGCTGCAGATGACAATAACGCTTTGCTACGTTGGCCACCGAGGAGTCCCGATCTCACTCCGTGTGACTTTTTCCTTTGGGGATTTCTCAAAACAGGTTTTCGTTCCTACACTTCCACGCGATTTAGATGACGTGACGGAACGTATCAGAAGAGCCGTGGCAAGTGTCGATGCAGGTATGTTACATCGGGTTTGGGATGAACTTGATTATCGTTTTGATGTGTGTCGTGCGACGCAAGGATCACACATTGAACATTTGTGACTTCACAAACCAAACTTTAACAATTCTTCTACACGACAGTGCAAACAGATTCACTATATCATTAATACTTATGTATTTATAATACATTGAAGGTGTCTATTTCTTTTGTAATAATCCTGTATATAGGTAGACTTATATACATTATATGTGTTTCAATTACTCTGAAACTGAGCTAAATTATATGGCGAAATAAGCCCAAATGAACCACGACCGCTATATCCGCTGCCTCCGTTTTGAGGATAGTAGATATATGGATGACATATAGTGGGCATGTTCAGCTTCTCAGGGTCTTTATGCAAGTAGGTGCTAATTATTTAAACAGCTACTTAATGAATTCCTATAGGTACTCCTCGTTTTTCAATAACCGAACTACACCAATCTGAAATTAAGAAACATTCCAACTTTAACTCGCTTATGGCGCACCATGTATTTAATCCCAGAGTACAAGTAGATATCTTCAACTACTTTACTATGTCAAGATTCTCTTCATTACGGCACAGAAGTTTTAATTAATTTAATCATTTCCCTCCCTGGCTCGTACAGAGACAGCGACAAGTTTTATAAGAAAATGACACCGTTGAGCTCTGTCTAGAATTTGTCGTATACTCATCCCTTTTCTTATGCAAATACCAGTAGGCTGAATTGGCACTTGAGTGCATTTGGTTGCATATTGTACAGTGCTCAAGCAGAATGTTCGGGGAACAGCGATCTCTAAAGTTTCCGTCTATTACTATCACGTGAGCACCAAGTTTGTCGTACGCCTCAGCTAAAAACTAGTTACCGACGGCAAAGTTTGTGTCGGGCAGTGCTCAACATGGAGAGTCTTCCAACTTCTTTCTCAGGAATTCACTTCAGCAAGTAAACACACTCACCACTTCCTCTGCTTACCCAAAGTAAAGCAGTAAAAGTAGCTTTCGTTTGTATACACAGCTAGATTTATTACGGCTTTACAATTTATGCAAGCTGTTAAGCAACAGGCATGTCTTGCTGTGTCTCATTTATATATTTATTTTAGAGAGAGGCAGTCCCCAATTTTACTGAAAAACCAGTATAACCGTCAGCTGGAAGACGAAGGATTTGTGCCATAGATGGTGTGGTGGATTCAAATTGCCATACAGAGCCAAAACCTGCACGACAGGATATTAATTTGAGTGTAAAAGAACTCATGTTAATTCTGGTTTGACAGACTTTGGTATTACCTATAATGATATTATTAAGAGACAAATTGTGTGTGTGTGTTTGTGTAGGGTAATTTCGGAAATCACTCTACCGATGCTGATAATTCTTTCGCAATTGAAAAACCCTGCTCTTCTCGATGCACATGGTCTATAAGATGGCTTCAAATTCCAACTCTTGAATGATTACAAGACTAAAAAAATCTGATGTGTTACACTCACATGTCTTTCTCTACTCTTGTACAAACTTCATGTTAATCGAGATATCGAGATGTTAATATTATTGCTAATTTTCTTGTAGATGCAAGGGAAATATGGTAGTATTTAAGCGATGGTCAAACATTTTAAGAGCTGGTTGCTATGTGGAGCATTTCATTCTCTTTGCATGTCCAGGACATAAAAAAATGAATAATGAATTCCCATTTGAGAAAAACTATAAGTATTGGAAAATTTAAGGGAATAACAAGCAATATCTCGAAAATGGTTCACTCAACAAAAAAAATGTATATAACATAAACTGTCCTTCTGCCTTCTGCCTCTGTCAGTTACGTTTTCTGGCAGGAGAATCTGCCCATTCTGTGAATTGGATGAGGACTGGGTACATATTTTGGCGGAATGTGCACAGTGGGAGAACCAGCGAACGATTAAACTCAAAGAAAAATTCTTAAGTCCCTTAAGAAAGAGATTGGCATGTTGGGAACTACTGGCTGACCAGAGGAACTGGCAAAACATGGGCAATTTTCTGGCTAAAGTGCGCGAAGCTAGGTCAAATTTGTTCAGTTAGACAAAGGTAATTTATTTCTATTTCCCTTTTTCTTGTTCCTTTTGTTGTGTTTTCTTTATCTGTTGTTTATTTTGTCACCCTATTGTATCTTAAATATGCATGTACGGTCAATGACCCATGCACTAAATACTTGTGTAATAACTTCAGTAATTTGAAACCAATAAAGATACCTTATCTATCTATCTATCTATCTACTTTCTCTACTACGTATAGTAAGTAGGGAAAGTATTGCATTCCACCCAAAAATTCGATACCGAGATTTCGCCGGAAATACATGTTTTGAGACCTCCTGAATCCAAAAAAAGTATTTTTGGAAGCATGTCCGTGTGTGTGTCTGTGTGTGTGTGTCTGTGAACAGCATAACTCAAAAACGAACAGTCGGATAAACACCAAACTTGGTATTTAGGTTCAGTATCTTCCAGAGATGCGACACGAAGGTTTTCAAGAAAATCCCCCCACCCCAGACTACCCTTTACATGGAACATTTTTCGAAAATTTTAATTTTCTCAAAAATGGCTCTAACGATTTTGATTAAAATATCATATGTTTAAGATAATGTCATGAGAAATGAAATGTATATCTCGAATTTTCTGGGAATATCTCCAAAAGTATTCTTCATTGTGAACGACTTTTGCATAACTGGTAAACCATAAGAGATAGACAAAATGTTACTACACAAAAAATGTAGATCGCGTTAACATACACAACTTATGTCATATACATTTCTTTTGTTGAGTGAACCGTTTTCGAGATATTGCTTGTTATTTCCTTAATTTTTCCAATACTTATACTTTTTCTCAAATTCGTTATTCATTTTTTTATGTCCTGGACATGCAAAGAGAATGGAATGCGCCACATAGCAACCAGCGTTAAAATATTTGACTATCGCTTAAAAGCTACCATATTCCCCTTGCTTCTACAAGAAAATTACCAATAAGATTGACATCTCGATATCTCGATTAACATAAAGCATATGGAGAATAAGCGTTTGTAAAAATAGTTTGTACAAGAGTAGAGAAAGTCATGTGAGTGTAACACATCAGATTTTTTAAATTATTATGTCTATTGTCGTTATTAAAACCTCATTTAATTAGCTGTAACGCTAAATGAATGTTTTGTTTATGCATATTCCATTATTTATATGAAGACGCGTGAATTATGGGAGGTAATTTAAGTCGCTTCCTCCCTCTCGAGGGCGCCCCGTCAAGGGCTTAGGTACAAAAGATCTGCGTAAGTCGAGGTGCTAAGTCCCCCTCAGCTTTTGGTCTTATTTTGTCCTGTGTCATGAAAATAGCTTAAACATATAATATTTTAATCGAAATCGCTAGAGCCATTTTTCAAGACATCAAAAATAAATAAACTTTTTCCAATTTAAATAATAGTTTGAGGAGGCGGATTTTCATAAAAATCTTATAAACACATCCTAGGAAAGTCTTGAACTTAAACACCATATTTCGTATTTATTCGAGTTTGCGCTTTTGAGCTATGTTGTTTAGAGACGTATATGTGAACCTTTTTCTATAAATGCTTTTGGAGGTTCAGGCCGCCTCAAAACTTGTATTTCTGGTGACATGTCAACATCAAGTTTTTGGGAGGAATACAACACTTCCTCTGCGTACTGTAATTACATAGTAGAAAAAGTAAAAAGAAACGAATTGGATGGACTTACTGGAATAGTGGCTCGATTTAAAGTAATAGAAATTTCTACCATGCAGTCTATAGCCTTATAATTCTTATAGTATGCTCTCAGTTAACGCATAACGCTTTAAAAACCTTATTATATGAGTCATAATGGGACAACATAAAACCTATAAGAGTGTTTATGGGCAATTTTATGTAATGTACTTAGTATGAGTTCCTTACCTTAACATTGTCTATTCCATTTTATGAACCATATCAACCAGGATCGAGAGCGAATGAGAAAAACTTAAACCCAGAATGTAAAGGAAAAGGTTTTAATGAGTCTTGCTTTAAATAGGATGCCCTTAAAAGTAAGTGCAAAAGCACTTGATAAAGTAGTGCTTAAAGAGCCTTAACATTTGAAAGTAAGTATGAATAGTAGATGCATCTAAAGCCTTTCATCGTAACGCATGAGATCTTACGAGTAGTTCTGAACATCACACTATTTGAGAAGTCTCTATGCGGTCTCGCGCTTTCGGGCGTTTCATACGCTTGAAGCATAAACCCATACATAAATCCCCTCTAATAAGGTTCTGACCCAAGAAAAGGTACCATATCCAGATAAACGAGACATCACACTCCTATTTCTCAATTCTGAATGCTAAAGGATTCATAACGGAAAACTTTGTTTCCTTTTCGACGCTTTTAAAGCAAAACTAGTTGATAAATAAATATAATGCTACACGAAACCAGTAAACATATATTGTATTATCTGCCTTGCCATCCGATAAGTACGCACTTCATTAGCAGTTTTAAAAAATAATTAAAATTAGTATGACAATTTCTCTATAGTTTGCGTAAAAACCTGTGCTACATTTTCTTATAGCAATTGCCTTGTGTCAATAGTCTGTCAAGGGGCAAGCAAAATCTGGATCACAGCACATTCAGGATGGGTGATCAGCCCAATGCCTGGTATGACGGTGAAAAAAGAGGAAATGAAATGTAGTAATGAAAAGGATGATAGGAAAATCAAATACTCAACCCAGCATTTGCCTAGCGACCGAGGAAAATCGCGAAAAAACCTTCGGTCGGATTGGTCGGCCCGCAATTGAACCCAGGACCACCCGAATACGCGCCAGAGACGTTACCGTCTTACACTTCCTGTCCTTTTAATTACATTATATAAGGACTAAATGGGATAGATACGACCCTAAGACTAGCAGAAGGACTTGTTTCTTATCAGTAACATTATTAAAGCAATTTAATAAGAAGGCCTTAAGGATTGCTATTTTAGTATTATTTGTCAAAAAATATATTATTTGGTTTTGGTAAAAAATGCAATATAGTTTAAAGTAAATTTTGGCGAAATTTTATTCCCGCAGAAGGATGCAATTCATCTTTGGACGCCGTTTTAGAGCAAAGCGCCGGCTAATTATTACTGTCTTCATCACAAACTTCTGCGCCAGGTTTCTCACATTAAATATTCCAACTATTTTCCTGTACTTAAAATTTAATTTCTACCTTAGAGACGTATTCAAAAGCGTCCCACAAGATACTTTAAAATCAGTGTATAAAATGTAGGGTTGGCATCTTTATGTTTGGTTTGTTTTTTAAAAAAATAATTATCATAATTAAGTGACATATTTGTTGACCTTTGCGCAGTGTGGGATACTTAATGTTTGACAGATATGAAGATCTCCATCGTTTCATTTTAAAAATGTTTGTCTACTAGGAAATATTATGTTAAAATAGTTACATTTGCAATTCGATATTAGTGGGAGGAGATACTCTTAAAACTTAATGATAAAAAGTGCAATTACACATTGAAGTGAAACCTTCGCAATGTTCTTCAATAATTGCCGTGAATATCTGTGAAAGGATTAAGAGGAACAACTGAATAGCTTTGTTTGGGAATATTTTTGTAGAAGCGAATAGAACCAGAATAACGGATTTCTCAGAAATGACCAATTTCACTAAAATTATTTTAAATAAAATATGCTATATATTAAAGTTACACTACGTGATCAAAAGTATCCGGACAGCTGGCTGAAAAATGACGTACAAGTTCGTGGCACCTTCCATCGGTAATGCTGGAAGTCAATATGGTGTTGCCCACCCTTAGCCTAGATGACAGCATTCACTCTCGCAGGCATACTTTCAATCAGATGATGGAAGGTTTCTTGGAGAATGGCAGCCCATTCTTCACGGAAGTGAGGAGAGGTATCGATGTAGGTCGGTGAGGCCTGGCATGAAGTCGGCGTTCCAAAACATCCCAAAGGTGTTCGATAGGATTCAAGTCAGAACTCTGTGCAGGCCAGTCCATTACAGGGATGTTATTGTCGTGTAACCACTCCGCCACAGCCCGTGCAGTATGAACAGGTACTCGATCGTGTTGAAAGATGCAATCGTCATCCCCGAATTGCTCCTCAACAGTGGGAAGCAAGAAGGTGCTTAAAATATCCATGTAGGTCTGCACTGTGATCGTGCCACGCAAAATAACAAGGGTTGCTAGCCCCCTCCAGGAAAAACACCACCACCTCCGAATTTCACTGTTGGCACTACACACGCTGGCAGATGACGTTCACCGGGCATTCGCCATACCCACATCCTGCCATCGGATCGCCACATTGTGTACCGTGATTCGTCACTCCACACAACGTTTTGCTACGTATAATGTTGACGCTCCTTACACCAAGCGAGGCGTCGTTTGGCATTTCCCTGCGTGGCTTATAAGCAGCCGCTCGACCATGGAATCTAAGGTTTCTCACCTCACGCCTAACTGTCATAGTACTTGGAGTGGATCCTGATGCAGTTTGGAATTCCTGTGTGATGGTCTGGATATATGTCTGCCTATTACTCTTTACGACCCTCTTCAAATGTCGGCGGTCTCTATCAGTCAACAGACGAGTTCGGTCTGGACGCGTTTGTGCTGTACAAGTCCCTTCACGTTTCCACTTCATTATCACATCAGAAACAGTGGACCTAGGGATGTTTAGGAGTGTGGAAATCTGCGTACAGACTTCTAACAGAGTGACACCCAATCACCTGACTACGTTCGAAGTTCGTGAGTTCCACGGAGCGTCCCATTCTGCTGTTTCACGATGTCTAATGACTACTGAGGTCGCGGATAATGAGTACCAGGCAGTAGGTGGCAGCACAATGCATCTAAGATGAAAAACGTATGTTTGTGGGGGTGTCCGGATACTTTTGATCACATAGTGTATCTATCTCCATTTTATGGGGTCCGTTTTCAACTAGGACTTATGGTTTACCGTTATAAAAATTTAGATAAAATTCCTTGCGAATGAAGAGGGCTTCACAGTTTATTCCCAGAAAATTCCTTACATACCTACAGTTTATTTTTCATGTAAATATCTTATAATATCTAAATCAAAATCGTTAGCCAGTTTTGGCAAAGTAAGGAATTTCGAAAAATGTTCCATGTGAAGCGTAGTTTGTGATAGGGAGAGTTTCTTGAAGAATTTTGTTTCGATTTTTGGAAGATGCTGAACTTTGCTATTTATCCAACATTTCAGTTTTAAAAGTGCTTTTTGGAATCAGATGGCTTCAAAACATATATTTATATCCGGTAAAATCTCGGTATTGACAATTTGGGTGGAATGCAACACTCATCCTTTACCTAGTAGATTCGTGGCAGAGAAGCTAAAAATGGTACATCCATGTACGAACTGTGTCATCTAATGGTCGAACATGAGCTAAAATAAGCTGGTAGAGAAGATACATATTGCACCGACAAGAGGTGAAAATCTTTTGGTGCTGGGACGGATTTCAAACCCGCTCCTTGAAATGGAATATACCAGGCGAGTCAGTTGCGCCTATTTGTTTTTGAATTTATGCAACATGCTAAGCGACATATTTGACTTACGCCTTTCTTGAATACCTTCTAATGGCTGATTTGCATAAAACGTTATAGAGGTAGGACAGATAACTCAATGGATAAGTGTTTTACGGGACAGAATGCGAACGCCATGTATGTCGATTCCAAAAACACCCCACCCGGACACTGAGAGCTGCAAAAGCACTTTTGGCTGATTTTACAAACTTTTATTCTTTAGCGTACATTCATGCACCCCTTTGAAAACGTCCTTGAAGGAACAGCCTATCACATTAATCGGTTGACAAAACCATTTTAAAAGAAAATGACAGATCTACGTAGTGCGACCAATTGGATTTAAGCCGTTAGTCAATGTTGTACAACCTTGTCAAAAAATGCTAAGTATTAGGTAGATAATTTCTCTTCTGTCACAAACTATGGCATACTTCAGTTTATACAGTAACTATAATGACTGATGCAGTTTATTTGTTTGAATTAAAACTACCAAACCGAGCTCAAAACACTGTATAACGCTGCAAAAAGCGTGTAAAAATCGAGGTGGGGTCTACTTCTGCAATTATTAATTCGTATAGGAACCTAAGTTCGCAACGTAGCATTAGCCGAATGGTAATATCATGGTTGCTTTAATACTGTGTTATTTCAGTTCGGGGGCGGCGCCGTGGCCGAGTGGTTAGACCGCTCGCCTCCCACCGAGGCGGCCCGGGTTTAATCCCAGGGACCTGCATGTGAGATTTGTGGTGGACGAAGCGGTGTCTGGGCGGGTTTTCTCCGGGTTCTCCGGTTTCCCCCGTCATTCATTCCACCAACCGCTCCATCATCACCTTTCCTTTCATCCATTTCACCATCATTTCGTTTCATCGGGCTGATCACCCATCCTGGATGTTCTGTCTGTTCGGAATAAAAAACATACACGATGAAAACAGGAGCGATAGGTCTTCTTTGCCAGTAATGGCCTAGTGAACAAAGTTGATGAAAAAGTACGTTCACAGTCACGGAGCGTTTTTTGCTCATTTTCCCAAAATTTGTCGGAGTTTTTAGGCGGCAGAATCTTATGCAGAGGGTATTTCAAAGACTGTGAAAACGTATGACAAGTGCTTGAATCTGTTTGGAGAATATGTAGAAAAATAAAGAAAAGCTGTAGTTTTCGGATGTATATAATAAAACTTTTGTATGTATATCGGTTTCATGCTTGTTTCAAAACGGGCGTTACTTTCTGGACAGCCCTCGTACATGTCTGATTATCACCCTTCCAGCTACCGCATTCTGTGTTACGTTCCTTTACGTGACGTTTGGTGAAGACTGATGGCGTCGCCGCTACCATTAGATCACAATTGGTTTGGGTGCTGGATCATTACGTCACAGCACTCATAAAACAAAATAACTGATTTTATATAGCTTAGTGTTGTCAAAATCATAAGAGATAGGCAAAATCTCATTAAAAAATGTAAATCTCATTAAATCACACAGTTTATTTAAAACATAAATTTTTGTTGAGGTATTCTTCCGTATTCTTTATTGTTGATTTAATGTCCTGATACGTACACTTTCTTTATGTAGTAAGTTGCTATTCGCTTTTCCTCTTGGTCATGCAAAGGGACAGGCAATTTCAGAGCCATCACATGGCAACCCGCCTTTTAAAACTTTCTCTTTAGCCTAATGCATATTTTTTATGCCTAAAAGATAAGTATGTGTAACCATATCTTAATTATTAACTAGTAGATAGAAGAACAAACTTATGCAAGAATATTATGTGAACGAGTAAACAGAGAAAGTTATGTGTATGCAACACAGAATAGGTGGAGAAGGTATTTTCCGAAAAATGGATTTAATGAGTTTGATTAACATACCATATGTTAAAGATATTTACACGCAAATATAACGTATATCTTGAATTTTCAGGAAATAGCTGGGAAGTTCTCTACATTCGGAAGGAATTTTATATAATCGTTTATAGCTGGTAAACGTTGAGCTATAGACGAAAATGTGCTACACAAAAAAATAGATATCTTTGAAACGCAATTTATTTCAAATAACTTTTTTTTTTGTAGCATCAGCCATTTCCGAGATATCCGTCATTAACAGTTTGTATTGTTCAATACTCTGTCACTCTTTTATAAGTCCTATTGTTTGTCAGTTGTTTTCGCAATTACATGCAGCTATGGAATTTTAAGGTCAGCGTATAGCATCCTGTTGTTAAACATTTGACTGTCGCTGTTCCCTCGTATCTAAAACTAAATGTGTAATGTAGCCATTTTTGCAAAGGTATATCTCGATTGAAATGAAGTAGATAGACAAAAATTCTGATGTGTTACACTCACATGACTTTCTCTACTCCTGTACAAACTATTTTTACAAACGCTTATTCTTTATATGCTTCATGTTAAACGAGATCTCGTAATGTTAATCTTATTGCTGATTTTCTTGTAGATGCAAGGGGAATTGGTAGGCTTTAAGCTATAGTCAAATATTTTAAGATCTGGTTGCTATGTGGAGTATTCCATTCTCTTTGCATTACCAGGACAAAAAAAATGAATAACGAATTTTCCCATTTGAAAAAAATCTGATGTGTTACACTCACATGACTTTTTCTACTCTTGTACAAACTATTTTCACAAACTCTTATTCTCCAATCATTTCATATTAATCGAGATAAACATTTGCAGAAACGATGTTTTGACATGCAAAGAGAATTAAATTTTACACATACCTATAAATATTTGACTTTCGCTTAAGACTTTCGCTTATGTTCCCTTGTTTTGTATTTGCAAGGGTAATATAGAAATACATAAGCATAGACATATATCTTAATACCTGGTTGCTAGATGCAGCACCATTCTCTTTGCCACAGATTAATGCTCTTTGCATATCCAAGACAAAAAAATGAATAACGAATTCCCATTTGAGAAAATAAATATTGAAAATTTAAGGGAATAACAACAATATCTCGAAAATGGTTCACTCAAAAAAAAATGTATATGACATAAATTGTGTATTTTAACGCGATCTACATTTTTAGGTAGTAAAATTTTGTCTATCTCTTATGGTTTACCAGTTATGCAAAAGTCCTTCACAATGAAGAATACTTTTGGAGACATTTCCAGAAAATTCAAGTTATACATTTTATTGTCATGAAAATATAAACATATGATATTTTAATCAAAATCGTTAGAGCCATTTATGAGAAAATTAAAATTTTCGAAAAATGTTCCATGTAAAGACTAATCTGGGGTGGGGGGATTTTCTTGTAAACCTTCATGTCGCATCTCTGGAAGATACTGAACCTAAATACCAAGTTTGGTGTTTATCCGATTGTTGTTTCTAAGTTATGCTGTTCACAGACACACACACACGCACACACACACACACACACAGACACACACATGGACATGTTTCCAAAAATGCTGTTTTTGGATTCAGGGGGTCTAAAAATATATATTTCCGGTGAATTCTCGGTATCGAATTTTTGAGTGGAATACAATGCTTCCCCTACTTACTATACGTAGTAGGGAAAGTAATATGCTTTCGTAAGAATAATTTGTATACCCACTAATAAACGTTGGAAAGTAGTGAAAGTCAAGTAATACATCAGATTTCTCACCTCCTTTTCGCAGGCTCTCTCGACTTAAACTGTTGTTACCATATTGTGTGCGGAGAAATGATTACTGTTAATGCAGCAATAATAATCAGTTATTAAGAAATATCTGTTGCACCAATGAAACTATTTAAGACATATTAATACTGCAAAGGCACTGTGTCCATAGCTATTACATCTCTTTTGTATTCCTCTGGTGCTGACAAATCCTTGGGCAAAGCAATATCAGAGTACCACACCCCATGTTACCATCCCTTAGCAATGGCATTACAATTTCCAATGACGCGCATGTTGAAGCTTGCTTGCTTGCTTCCCCTCAGTGTTTTCAGTAATTGCATTATCAGCTAACGTGACGAATTCTGTTTTAGTTTCTACGGGAGAGCCCGAACAAAGTTTGTTAGCAATCCTTTAAGCTGTTTGAATTGGCGTTAGTGGCAACCCACCCTATACACGTTAACTGCATTACGGCCTATGTAGGCAGATATATACGGGGCGGCCAAAGAGAAATTTGTGGACCAGTGCGAATATGCAAGAAATAAATTCATTTTACAAAATCGTTGTTTAGATTAAGCAATATACTGCTGAAATTCGCTCTGAAATAGAAGAGTTTGCTAAAAGCTAATCTAGAAGCGACGGAACTATATAAAATAGGAGTATAAAAACAAATTCAAACATGATATGATTTTGTAGCTAGCATGTGTAAGTCTGATATATGTAAAAGCTATTGCGAGGCGCTTCGATCACAAAATAAAATCGCTGAGAAAAATATTCTGATGTGCTACATTCATATAACTGCTCACCCTTCTACAAACTATAGCTACATATGTAAGCTTATTATTCTATATACTTCTTAGTGTACATAAACTTTCATTACACACTGACGTATTTCAAAAATGAAAAGTCGTATAAATACCAAATTTGGTGTTTAGGATAGGATAAGGACTCGTTAACGGAGGGAACACCTTTTGTGCGCACACCCCCGCGCACAAGTGAAGTGCGGGAACCGCAGGAGACAAACGGGTTGCAGAGCGAGACCGGCGGAAGTCGACAGAGATTTGCAGAGTTCCCTTACAGTTCCAGGCTTGATCACCCGACCACGAGTGGGTCTCTCGGAGATGTCCCTCCAGTGAGACCGGTGAAATACGACTCAACAGTGGATTATCGATTGCCTTCCCTCTAGCGGGGCCGAGAAGAAGTTCCAAATCGCAGACCTCTGCGCCATCTCTTTGACACCGACCGAACCACAGCCTCGGAGTCAATCTGAAATATGAAACGAAAATGAATGGAGAGGAAATCTGTGGTAGAAGACACCACTTCGGCATTCGCCTATGTCAACCAAGGAAAACCACAAAAAACCATGGCCACCGGGAATCGAACCCGGGGCCTCCCGATTGTAGCCTCACGCATTACCGCAGAACCATTTCCCTCGTTAATTTGGTATTTAAGTTCAGAAACTTCCGAAGTTGTGACACGAAGATTTCCAATAGAATCCTCACACCAAACTACCCTTTACATAAAACATTTTCGAAATGTTTTATTTTCTCAAAAATGGCACTAATATTTTGAGTGAAAGGTGTATATTTAGACAAATAAAATGTGTATCTTGAACTTTCTGGGAAAAGCTTGCGAAGTCCTCTTCGTTCAGAAGGAATTTTGTATGATTATGTATAACTGACAAACATTAAGCAATAGACAAAAACGTAATATACATAACATGTGGATCCCTTTAAAATGTATAATTTATTTAAAATAGTTTTTTTTCTTTTTGCCTCAAACATTTCAGAGATATTTGTTTTTATTGGTCTGAATTTGCCAATACTTTGTCTTTTTTTAAGTGATGTTCGCTATTCAGTTGTTTCTGGCGATATTACCAAAACAGTAACGGATCTAACTCCGCTCTGACAATCGATTGAGTTTCCTCTATACCCCTTGTGCCTTCAACGAAACCTGTGATGAAACTGTTTCTGGAAGGCTTCATTAACATTAATTGGATAGAAAAATAAGCTTTCGTAAGAATGGTTGTAGAACGACATAAAAATAATAGCAAAAGTCATGTGAATGTAACACACCATATTATATTTTTACAGGCGATAACAAAACAAAAGCACATTTAACAGAAACAAAGAGACTCTTCAACAAGGATTGTACGCAACTTGTGCCAATCAGCTTCAACTAGCAGGCTTGCTTCCTCGCCCGCAAATGGCTGCGGTTCATCATGCTTCCCCGTTCGTGCAGCTACGTGACCCGCTGCAAAGCCGTAGGTAATTCCCAGTGATTTGCCAGGGATTTTTACAGCGCCAAGAACCATCCCTCCCTTTCTCAAAGGTCTGTGGCTTTAATCAGCTTCCTATACAGTCAGAGAACAGTTAATTCGGGCTTTAGCTTCCGATACTTGTGCTTCCGGTACTGCCTTCACTCCTTTACTGGAAAAGCACTGTTTGAAACAAAAGCCAGAAGTCTACTCCGGAAATTCCATTAGGCTTTCTGGGAAACTTTCGCTACGAAAACACGTGGAAGAGCAAATAAATAATTATAGTAAACCCTATTCAAATTGACTACATACAGTAGGTACAGTATAGGTAAATGCAAATGTTTTATTAGTAATTGAAAACAAAATATTATGAGGACGTTGAGGCAGTATTTTATATCACAACACTGTAAGTGATTGTAGTGAAAATTAATATTATTGTATGTACAGGATTTTAGATGTTTGTTAGCCATAAGTACTGTTAGGAAATAAGTTTACACGGCCTCACTGAAACTGACAATGGAAATGGGTAACAATAAAATGAGGGGGGTGAGTTGTTTATCACTAAGAAGAGACAAACAAATGACGTCTTTCTTTAGAAATAGAGGGAATATATTCCCTAGAGCACATATGTTAGTAGTAGTGATTGGCTGACAAAACAGACGCTAATGTTGGCGCGATTTGGTAACCAATAGCAGATCTTTATAATGTTTAGGCATTTCGAGGTGAAGGAGTATATATTCTCAAGCCATAAGCAAGTTTCGCGCAGTCTTGAAGAGTCTTTCGCGAGGTATACGTCACGCAGTCTTGAAGAATTTCTTGTGAAGTGCATGTCATACAGTTTGGAAGAATCTCTCGCGTCGCAAAGTTAGTTACAAAACGTGAAGTACGCGGCAACTAATACGACAGTAATTACGTTCAGAAATATCACAGTTTCAGTCAGGCGTGTATAAAGATTAAATATGTGATTTATTAATTAAGTGTGACGGCAATAAAAGTGTAGAAACAAATTATTTTATCAGTGTTATCTTTTAGTAACAACTGCTTTCCGTTTAACAGCTTGCTCAGAGATACTTGCTCGACTGAGTAATAATAGCTAGCCGGAGGACAAAGAACTCAAAATTCAAAATAATAAAACAATAACAGGCGCCCAGTAAATAAGATAACACGAGCCGATTACCGCGACAACGTATGTCTCATGTTGAGAACAAATAAAAACGTTCACCTCGTACCCATATCTCTAGAGAACACTTATGAAATTTGGATAGAATTTTGTGTTAAAATACTATTTCTGAGAAATATAGAGCCACTATAACAAAACCTTTAGGATAGTATAACTATAAAAATTAAAACATCAAGGTTGCTTTCCTAATATGTTCTCATACCAATTACGATAGGAACTTTATTTAAACTGTGTCTAAATCATATATTTAGAAAATGGAAAAGTAAATGTAAGAAAATGAGATGTGATACTGATGGCGACAATTTACATACACTATTATATGCACAAGACCAAGTACTTTAGAAGAAGGTGAGTTTGATATAGAATAAATGATGAGAAATATATTGACATCTACAATGATTTCAAGGCAATTCCCTCAAAAAGGCAGCGAAAAACAGAAATCCTAGTTTGTGAATATTATAAAATTTGGTTGTGGCAACTTCAAATGAAGTTCCTAACAGATTATAAAAGAACAGTAAATAATATTAACTAAGAAAGAAGGAAAAAGAAAAAATCACGTTGAACGTAGTGTTTTGGTGAGTTAACATTAAGAGAAACCTTCCTTCATAGTGTTTAGGTTATCATGCTAGCGTCCAGTTCAAATATTTACGGCTACAAACTCGAATTCATGCGCCTTGTTCTCTTTAGTAACACCTAGCGGGCGGTGAGCCAATCACTCATCACTGCGGTTCTAATGGTAGATATCAGACGCTAAAATAGAGTTGAATAATTAAGGAAAACCTATGTGACCAGTTTTAATTATGAACATTAAGAGAAGAACAAGAAAGACGACTATGGAGTTGTAGAGCAGAGTTACGAAGTGCGCTGATGGATCAAGAAAGAAAGCCTTAAACTGCAGGTAGTCGGAATGAAGTTCTTCAGAAGATGGAAAGATAGAATCAGAAGACTGAAAAATGCAATTCCATAGCCGAGATTAGAACTACGTATCTCCCAGTTTCCGTACGGTTGTTCTAACCACTGGGCTACCATGGCAACATGCCGGTAGGATATTAAATTCTCCAGCTGACACCTTTTTCTCGGTAAACTATAGGGTCTTTCAACAAGAGTGTCCAATCTTTAACATGCGATAGCTGCTGTTGTTATTGAGTTACAGCAGTCATTTTTTTCATGTGGTTACAGTTGTTTTTAATAAATAGCCATGGAACGTTACAGCATTCAGCAACACATAGTAATTGTGAAAATTTATTATCAAAATGGATTATCTGTTCGCCAAACCTTCCGTGTATCGTGTGAAGTTTACGGTATGTATAATCGTCCCTGCGAGAGAACGATTCGGCATTTGATTGATAAATTTGGAAGAAGTGGTTCTGTCAGCAATCAAAGAACGCCTTTACGTAATCGACATAAGCGCTCCAACGAAAACATAGGCGCCGTTCGTGAGAGTGTACGCGAGAACGGAAACAAATCAATTACTCGTCGAGCCAAAGAATTGGGACTTTCGCCGACCACAACTTGGCGAATTCTGCATCTGGACTTGAATTTTCGCGCTTAAAAAAATGGTGTTGACTCAAGAACTAAAGCCCAAAGACCATATGTTGCGCCATGTATTCGCTGATTGGGCTATGGAGCAATTGGAAGCTAACCCGGATTTTTGTCGAAAAATCATCTTCAGCGACGTAGCCCACTTTTGGATGGATGGTTGCGTTAACAAACAAAATTGCCGCTATTGGAGCAATCACAATCCAATGCAGATTCAAGAACGACCACTTCATCCCTAAAAGATGTGTGGTGTGGATTTTAGTATGGTGGAATCATTGGTCCATATTTTTTCCAAGATGAAGATGGAGAAGCTATAACTGTCAATGGAGAAAGATACCGGGCTCTTACAAGGGACTACTTTTGTCCCCAATTGGATGATATGGATCTCAGAAACATATGGTTCCAGCAAGATGGTACCACATGTCATACTGCTCTCGAAACAATCGATCTTTTGAAGGAGAAGTTCAGAGGTTTCATCCTTTCCCGTGGTGGTGATGTTAACTGGCCCCCGAGGTCATGTGATTTGACGCCATTGGATTACTTCTTGTGGGGTTATGTTAAATCTCGAGTTTATGTCAACAAGCCAGAAACAGTAAATTATCTTATGAATAAAATCACACGTGTTATTCGTAAAGTTGGACCTAATTTACGTTCTTCTGTCATTGAAAATTGGGTCAACCGTATACGCGCAACCCAACGAAGTCGCAGCTTAACTGATGTTCTGTTTTCACACGTAATGACATTAATTATGTTCCGAAATAAAAAAAAGAAATAAACCTCTATCATTTATAGAACGTGTTTTATTTAAGTTCAAAGATAGGACAATCTTGTTGAAAGACCATATACAAGGAGATCTCAAATTGTTTTGCAATTACATCCCCAATAGCGACTTACAATGCCATAAGTGCCTTAAGTCCCGGGCTTTATTGGTTTAGCCTGTATCAGATGACTTAACTGTTCTTCCACATTAACTTGTGCGTAGGACAGCTACCTGTTGCCATGCTAGCTCAGCGGCTGGTACAACCGGACGCCAACCGGGAGTTCCGTGGTTCAAATCCCGGCTATGGCATTGAATTTTTCAATCCTCTGATTCTATCTTTCCAACCCTGTCCTACACACTTGCCAGGGTAGAAGAACAATTAATTTATTCATTAGAAGAAGCTGAAGACTTCCATAACTAGAACACTAAACCACCAGGACACAAAAGACAGAAGGAAAGAATAAGGCCTATACATGAATTCGGGGAAAGGGAAAACTTATGTGATATAGTCAGGTAAAGGAATAGGAGATGATGATGGGAAACATTTTGAAGAGTCTGTCCCTTACAGAAGAAAAAGGGGAAAACTTCAGGAGAACAATTAAAACAAGTCGTGGAGGACATACTAAAAAGAGATTTGCATCAGGACTTTTGAAAAATTAAGAAATATGGAAGAGGGGACACAATATATGCAAAGAGAGGCATTGTGATAAAATTATTAGTACCTTCAAGGTTACACTCAGATCAGGCTATAACAAATATTCCCTCAGAGTTATGGTTGTGAATATTGGAATTGTAGAATCATGGGAGCAAGGTAATATGGGTGTTGATATTAAACAATGGACCAAAGAACTTAAAGAAAGCATGCTTGCACTCTTACAAAATACAATTCCCAAGAAGTGTCCTTTCACATTTATGAATTATATATGGAAAAACCGAAATTATAAAGTACTCACACAGTTGACTCACAAAAAACGACGCTTAAAAACTACATTATAAGATGTATATGAACACTCCAATCGTAAAAAAACTTATAATACAACGCTCATCTGAAATTCATTGGTAGTTGCTGAAATTTACAATTTACAATTATGAAACAGTCCAGCAAGACTACATGAAACCAGTATCGAAACCAGATTATCTATTCCAATTCCTACACATGCTTCGTTTTGATGGTAATATCAGAACCAATTTCTGCAATATTTTTATTTTTTCTACTACGTATAGTAAGTAGGGGAAGTATTGTATTCCATCAAAAAATTCGATACCGATATTTCACCGGAAATACATGTTTTGAGACACCCTGAATCCAAAAAAAGCATTTTTGAAAACATGACCGTGTGTCTATGTGTGTGTCTGTGTGTATTTCTCTCTGTCTGTGAACAGCATAACTCAGAAACGAGCAGTCGGATAAACACCAAACTTGGTATTTAGATTCAGTATCTTCCAGAGATGCGACACGAAGGTTTTCAAGAAAATCCCTCCACCCCAGATTACTCTTTACATGGAACATTTTTCGAACATTATAATTTTCTCAAAAATGGCTCTAACAATTTTGATTAAAATAGCATATATTTAAGATAATTTCATGACAAATAAAATACGTATATACCTCGAATTTTCTGGGAATGTCTCCAAAAGTATTCTTCATTGTGAACGACTTTTGCATAACTAGTAAAGCATAAGAGATAGACAAAACTTTACTTGTAGATCGCGTTAAAAGACACAATTTATGTCATATACATTTTTTTGTTGAGTGAACCATTTTCGAGATATTGCTTGTTATTTCCTTAAATTTGCCAATACTTACACTTTTTCTCAAATGGGAATTCCTTATTCATTTTTATATCCTGGACATACAAAGAGAATGAAATGCGCCACATAGCAACTAGCTCTTAAAGGATATGACTATCACTTAAAGCCTACCATATTCCCCTTGCACCTACAAGAAAATTAGCAATAAGTTTGACATCTCGATATCTCGATTAACATGAAGCATATGGAGAATAAGCGTTTGAAAACATAGTTTGTACAAGAGTAGAGAAAGTCATGTGAGTGTAACACATCAGATTTTTATTCACGTGCAACTCACTGCACACAGTGTAAATGTTCCGTACTGCACAGATATATCGTGGAAGACAAAACCCGTCGAGGCTATCGAAATATTTGTAACGTGGCAGATTACTTATTATGTCGCCACAGACCCTGGAATGAACAAGGGATTAGCAGCATAACGGCAAATTAATTCATAAGCCTTTCTTCTATAAAACAATCTCTACTCAAATTCAGAAGATTATCAGTTAATTTTTCTCCTGTTCAGTTTCTGTCAGGTCGTAATAAATTTTGAGCAATGGTTATTTCTGCGTATGTCAGTGAACGTGAAGTAGAAGGTTTGTTGTATTGTTATTCCCCACGTTTTGGAAGCCAATTTGAAGAAGGTTTGTTGCTGCTACATATGGAAAGTCAGTTTGAAGATGTATTATATTTCGACTGTTGGGGAGCCGAACTTGAAGTAGTTACAACCGCACGTATGGTACCCGGTAGCCTTCGTCCAAAAAAAAATTTAAAATATTAACTTTGTAATTTGACTGCTTCTTTAAATATTATATATTTATGTTTGCCTCGGCTGCGTCAGTATTATTGTGAGAGACATGGATTTCCTTGCAAGGCGTGGTGCGGTTGAATAATATAGGCTTACACAGATTTTAATTTTTTATTCATTCCTTTTTATTAATTCTTGACACGATTTAAATAACACTTTACTGATATAGAGAGCTGTAAGATTCTTTTATTAAATACCTGCACGTTTTAAACACGTAAACTATTTTCTCACACAAAATACGTATTAAATTTCTCGACGACACATCTCGATTGCGTCCGATTAGGGACACTGTCTGCAAGCAACGCGTGCAATTATGAGCGCTGTCCTCAAGCAACTGACTTGATTTCTACCGCCTAAATTTATAAATTTCTGTATTTCAAGTCTCTGATTGGCTATTCCTAATCCAATAGAATACTTTTATTTAACTTAAGCTTTTTTCTGGTTGTTATTGGCTATTTTATAAAATGTCTCAAAATTTACATTATTGTTGCTCCAATAACGACTAGTAGCATTATTAAACTTTCTTACTCATTATTGCCTCAAGGTTACCTCATTATTAGCAACTTTTAACCTATTATTCTCACAGCTCCTTCATTATTAAATTACGTAATACATTCACATAACATTATTAGATGTATTCAATAATATAAACAAATACAATGATTGTAATATACACTTTTTATATATTGTTACATACACATATTGCTTTAAGGCGGGCTGTTATTGAAATTATATTATATAATTTGATTGAAATCATTTAAGTGTTAAAAATACTGCCTCAAAGGGTAAAATCTTCATTACGCAACTATGGTTGATAGTTTTCTGTTAGTGCAATGCAGCTTAGTGAATGCTTGTCGTCATTGTAATTATTGTGAGATTAGCTTGGAAAAATAGTTACTTCAGGCAACAACTTTAGGTTTTTAGGGAAATGAAAGTACCAAAGGAATACTATCGAGTTGTATTCCATGGGATAACTACAGTGAGAGAAAGCAGCACTTTTACTTCGTACTTTTATGAATAAGTATGTTCGTTAGAGAAGTGACTTGTCTAATTTATTCCTCTTAGAGAAACGCGGAATTTTATTGTTATACCAGGTAGAATCTGAGATTAAATTATGCTATTGACGATTGTACTTTCAGGACTCAGAAAAACTGCATGACTTTTTCGCTGTGTGTTGAATCGAAGCAAACATTAGATTGTCTCATAAGTAATGACTTTTTAAGTTTGGTGTTTTATAAGATAGAATTGGTTTTCTTTGGTCCGCCAATACTATTTACAGGATGCCATTGGATAGTACTGCGTACATGTGTCAGTCGCCAATTGTTAATACACAATCACAAAACGGAAGCCTGAGATTAGAGGCCTTCTAAAGCACTAATAGAAACAATATTATAAATCTACTGCCGCGGCTCGAAAAATGTGTGAAGTGGAAGGAGAAGGTGTCGTTAATAATCGTCTGGCACAGCGATGGCAGCGTTTCAACAATGGACAAGAAAACACTAAAGATTTACCACGTTCTGGAAGACTTAAATTATGGGACATTGAGAATACAAGCAGAGTTTTTGAAGAAAATGCGCAAAAAAGTACGTACGCTGTCAGAAGAACTTGGTCTATCAAAACATACCATGCTTCGCCAGATTTAGAAACTTGCAAAAATCAAACAGACGCTATAGATCTGTATCTCATAAATTGACACCTCAACAGGCTCAGCGTGGAGTGGGGTTCTGTCGTCAGCTTTTCGGTAATCCCATGGATGATAGATTTATCAGAAGAATTGTCACATGTGATAAAAAAAATGGGTCTATTACCGCAACCCTGACGCCTCGAAACAGTTGCTCAGTCCCCGTCAACCTGCCAAAGGCATCGTTAAAAAAATCAGTTCGGCCCCAAAGTAATGTATGTCTATGAAATTTTGAAGGAGTGATTCATGGGAGTTTGTTCCAAACGGGCGTGCAGTAAATGCGGATGTTTATTCTCAACAGCAGACAATGCAACACCCATACTGCACGAACAACCATGACAAAAATTCAGGAATTAGGAGTCGAACTGCTACCACACCTAGCATACAGCCCTGATCTCTCGCCTTCAGATTACCATTTGTTTCGATCCATGTCCCGTTTCTTCTGTAGAAGAAATTTCGAAAACTTTGAAACTGTGGTAGTGGGTGTCGTCGAATTCTTTGCATCAAAACCAGAGATTGGTACCGTCGCGAGATAACAAACCTCGCTGAAAAATGGTTCAAGACTTTGAGGAGTGGTTTAATTTCTTGCTAGAAAATAAAGTTTTGCTTAAAAACAGACATTACTTATGAGACAGCATCAATATTTTGAAAATCAAAAAAAATGAATATTGGAAAAAAGATAATTTTTTCGTTTTTATATAGTGTGTTATTGATTACGACTATAATTCAATTATAATTAGTTAAAATGCAGCAAGAATTAATTTTTTAAATAGCCGAAAGGCACTCTCATGTGATGTTGAATAATAACATGTTTTACTGCCCAATATTTGACCTTAGAATATTCTCATCTAAAAAACTAAAATATTTACATAGCTCCACTCAACAGAAGCTTACGTAAAGAGCTTATAGCGTTCATTAGATTTAATACAAAGAATTTTATTAATTTTCAATATAAACTGAACTTATTTAAATAAAAGTATAGATTAATTTGAGACTTTATCAGATCACGGCAGTTGCGACATACAACTGCCATCAGCTGATCACCAGTAATCTTCAGCGTTCTAGTTGTACCGATTTCCGATCTTTGCAATTGCAACATTTTCTGAATGTTGCTCAATTTCCTCGTCGGTGGCGCTCGGGTCTCAGTGTACGACCATTACGTTATTAGCGTGATGAGTGAACAGCTGCATTAATAATTGTTGCAGTACCTTTGGCTGCAGTCTCGGCTGAGTTGAGGTGTATGACTCATCTGATGATCTTACACCACTGTCCGGAACAAACTCGCCTCCAAACTATATGTTTTCCTTGTCTAACCTTACAACAAACATCTTAAAACACTCGTTCAGAATTAACTTGATGTGCATTTAGACATTAAAGCGTAAAACCTGAAGCAAAGACAAATACATGACACGTTTCTGAAGTGTTTAAGCAAATACGTTCCTTATGTAAGGCCGCTTATGAACGCTCCAATGCGTTATTTGAAGGACATACGCCTTCATATGGCATAAAGGATCACTGACAGTGCATCTAGATTTCTTGAGCTTCTCAACAACTCCGGTGAAATTTCCTCTGGTTCGTACAATTCTCTCCAAGCGAAATTTCATACTCCGGTGGATTTCACTTGCTTTCACGCCGTCTGAACACAAAAATGGAATCACAGATCGTGCTCTTCTGAGGCAGTGTTCCTTAGGGATATAGCGCTAATATGAGGATTGTTATGATCCTAGCGTCGTGACTCAACGTATTTGCAGTTTTAAACCTAGAAATATACCCATTAGCCTAAAATCTCTCGGCATTATTGCTCATTTTCATGCTCACAGCTCCCGGATGTGTCCCTTACTTTTTCCCTAGAGCTTTTATCGACTTCATCGTGTGATTGATGACCTCCTGTCCTACATGCTCCCACACTTGGATATAAAGAAGCTCTCGATTCTTTAATAATTGAGTTATATAATATTATTTGGACTGTAAATATGTATATCCGTTGTCTTCTTTCAGGGCTGTTGTAATAAACAGTCTTCCATTTAAAGGCGTAGCATGCAGTCCACATTAACCTTAAAGTGATGTTCTTGTACACCTTTAATACACAAGCTGTTACACCAGACCATACTAGTTGTTTCTTTCGTTGCGAAACAGTTATTTCCAAGCGTAACTTTGATGCTGCAGAATTTAACAAGTATAATAATTCAGTTGTTACAATTTCAAGTGCTACAATTCATAGGCAGTCTACTTCTTTATTTCAAAGGGTTGGCAAATCACTTCAATAGCTCAAATATTAGTTCACAATAAAGTCTCAGTCAATTTAAACCGGTGTTGTCCTTCACAATACATCCATGCATACCCTGAGGGAAAATACTCATAGCACTACGACTGGAGTAGCCGGCAGCAGAATTGACAGAGGATATTAGAGACAACGGGAAAAGCTGCCAACTACATTCCTGCTTCAAATTGTAGCATCATCGCGGCATAATAAACAACAGCTTCAAACTGGCGACTATCGCGGGGCTGTAACGACCATCTTTCCGTATCGGATACCAATATCTTCCCGCCCCCTTTCTTCTTTCTTTCTTTATTCATAAATCGGTTCCAAGACCAATCCTTATAGCCATACGCCAGAGAGGAACTGCCACTGTATGTTTACTTTCTCTACTACGTATAGTAAGTAGGGGAAGTATTGTATTCCACCCAAAAATTCCATACCGAGATTTCACCGGAAATATATGTTTTGAGGCCCTCTGAATCCAAAAAAACTATTTTTGGAAACGTGCATGTGTGTGTCTGTGTGTGTCTGTGAACAGCGTAACTCAGAAACGAACATTCGGATAAACACCAAACTTGGTATTTAGGTTCAGTATCTTCCAGAGATGCGACACGAAGGTTTTCAAGAAAATCCCTCCACCCCAGATTACCCTTTACATGGAACATTTTTCGAAAATTTTAATTTTCTCAAAATGGCTCTAACGATTTTTATTAAAATATCATATGTTTAAGATATTTTCATGACAAATGAAATGTATATCTTGAATTTTCTGGGAATGTCTCCAAAAGTATTCTTCATTGTGAACGACGTTTGCATAACTGATAAACCATAAGAGATAGGCAAACTTTTACTACACACAAAATGTAGATCGCGTTAAAATACACAATTTATGTCATATACATTTTTTTTGTGAGTGAACCATTTTCGAGATATTGCTTGTTATTCCCTTAAATTTTTCAATATTTATTTTCTCAAATGGGAATTCGTTATTCATTTTTTTGTCTTGGATATGCAAAGAGTATTAATCTGTGGGAAAGGGAATGGTGCTGCACCTAGCAACCAGCTATTAAGAGATATGTCTGTGCTTATATTGATTGCCCTTGGAAATACAAAACAAGGGGAACATAATAGGCCTTAAGCGATAGTCAAATATTTTTAGAACTGGTCGCTAGGTGTAAAATGTAATTTTCTTTCATATCAAAAGATCGTTTCTGCAAAGGTTTATCTCGATTAATATGAAATAGATGAGGAATAAGAGTTTGTAAAAATAGTTTGCACAAGAGTAGAGAAATACACGTGAGTGTAACACATCAGGGAAATTAGATGTAGAATTTTTGAGTGGAATACAACTGATTGCCTAAGAGGTGGTAGGGAAAATCAAATCTGATGTTTTACATGATGTGTTCACATTATATTCTCTACCCGCTATCGTTTATTTTTATGTAACTTCTGAAAACTATTCTTACGAAAGTTGTATTGCTACTTAGTCATATTAACCGAGATGATTGGATTGGATTGTGAGGTGGAGAGGATTGGGCGCCGATCCAGAAATGATATTGTACCGACGCCCCGCGGAGGAGGGATGAGGTGAAGGGAGACACGGGAGGGAACCGGGAGTGACGGCACAGCAATGACAGGGTCCCTACAGTTTCCATATTGAGACGCCCGGCAGTCAGACAGGGTTCCCGGGAATCCCGCTCCCCACAGGGTCCAACGCTCCCAAAGCGGCGATCTTTATACCACGGCAACCAGCCGAAGGCTGAGGGACGGAGAAAGTTCGCAAATAGCATCCCTTTACCCCGGCACGTTGCACTGAAACACCATCACCGAGCTCTACAACCCTGAAATATACCAAATGGGGTGAAGGATGAATAAAATGATTAATGGGACAAAACAGAGGGACAGGAATTCGGAGGATGAAAGAAACAACTCCAGTTGATGATTCGGGAAAACTTCGAGAAAACTCATGGGTCAGTGCGGGCGGTCGGCCGCCGGAAATTAAAACCGGGACGATATTGAAGAATACAAACCAATAAAATCGGATATCTTAGAAATGACTGCTGCCACAAGAAGAGCTATTTGAAATAAATCGTGTGCTTAAGGGAGATCTACGTTTTCTGTGTATAAGCCTTCGTATATATTTTATGGTTTAGCCGTTACACAAACTTGTATGCAAAATTCTTTTTGAATGAGGAGGAATTCACAGGTTATGTACAGGAAATGCCAGATATGTATTAAATATGTGCTATTTTAATCCAAATCAGTAGAATCATATTCAGAAAATAAAAAATTTCGGAACATTTTCTCGTGTACAGAGAAAATTCTTCGTGCCGCATCTTTAGAAAATACTGAACTTAAATACCTAGTTTAGTATTGTGACACAGCGACTATGGCTCAAGATTATCGGGAGGTCGGCGCCGAGAGGTCCAAGTAAACAACGATAATGCCCGCTTGCAAGCGTAAACACCGGGCGCTATCAGGAGATAACTACAACTTTTTGGGAGCTTCCCCCTACAGAAAATGTTCGAAATAGTTCTAGAATGTTCAAGATCCTTATTTGGAAGATCCTACTACCTATCTAAGCGAGCAGTCTCGTGGGCAGTCAGTCAGTATGCGAAGTGAGAAGTCAGTACCAGTCGAGGCAGTCGCGAGTTGAAAGTGAATCGAGGGCGAGTTGAGTCGTGTCGAGGCGAGTCGACTGTTAGTTGAGCGAGCGAGTTGGTGGTGAGTTTCCCGTACAGCTTCAAGTGCGATTCTCCGAGTGAGTTGGTGACGGCTACTGTGACTTGCAGCGAGAGCTACTGCGGAGCGACGTTTGCAGAGGTCCTGTGTTCGACTGCTCCCGAGTGAAGTCTATGTCGGCGTGAAGAGGCTGCGTCACGAAGGAAGTGACAGTAGTGAAGTGAAAATGTGAGAGAGGTGAACTATACAGAACTGAGAGAAATAACATTAGGAGCAGAGTGACAGTTGAAAAAAATCTGATGTGTTACACTCACATGACTTTGTCTATTCTTGTACAAACTATTTTTACAAACGCTTATTCTCCGTATGCTTCATGTTAATCGAGATGTTAATCTTATTGCTAATTTTTTTGTAGATGCAACGGGAATTGGTAGGCTTTAAGCGACAGTCAAATCTTTTAAGAGCTGGTTGCTATGTGGCGCATTCCATTCTCTTTGTATGTCCAGGACATAAAAAAAATGAATAACGAATTCCCATTTGAGAAAATGTATAAGTATTGGAAAATTTAAGGGAATAAAAAGCAATATCTTGAAATGGTTCACTCAATAACAAAAATGTATATAACATAAATTGCGTATTTTAACGCAATCTACATTTTTGTGTAGTAAAATTTTGTCTATCTCTTATGGTGTACCAGTTATGCAAAAGTCGTTCACAATGAAGATTCTTTTGGAGACATTCCCAGAAAATTCGAGATATACATTTCATTTGTCATGAAAGTACCTTAAATATATCATGCTTTAATCAGAATCATTAGAGCCATTTCTGAGAAAATTAAAATTTTCGAAAAATGTTTTCCATGTAAAGGGTAATCTGGGGATTTTCCTGAAAACCTTCGTGTCGCATCTCTGGAAGATACTGAACCTAAATACCAAGTTTGTTGTTTATCCGACTGTTCGTTTCTGAGTTATGCTGTTCACAGACAGACAGACACACATACGGACATGTTTCCAAAACCGTTTTTTTTTTTGGATTCAGGGGATCTCAAAACATATTTCCGGTGAAATCTTGGTATCGAATTTTTGGGTGGAATACAATACTTCCCCTACTTACTATACGTAGTAGAGAAAGTAAAAAAGGAACGGGACGAAGTCATAGTATTTACCCGCCTTTTTTTTTACTTATGTCATTCACTGAAATAGAAAGACATGGAAACATGAATCTTTTGCTAAAACGGCTTTTATGCATTCATTGGGCCTGAAAACAAGCACTTTCGGTGAAATCTTGACATGGAGTTTTTGGGAGGAATGCAATATTTCTTCTACCTACTATGTACATAGTAGAGAAAGTAATATAATATCAACCGTGCATACTTTAAGCATAGTTCCTTTAATCTCCTCTTGTATTAGAAAGCCTTATTACCTTGTTTTTAAATGTTTAGCGTATATCTATGTTTCAAAATTTCCAAGTCTGTTCCTAATAAACGATGTCATATTTTATGCATCCCTTGGTTTCAGCAGAGACCCGGATTTAGTCAGGAGCCGCCGCTGATCTGTAGTGTCAGAATTAAGTCCCTGTTCGTGGTGACATGCGCATTAAGGGAGGTGGGGATGAAGATGACAGATGTGTGTGATAGTTGCAGTAATGGAGCGCCCGCGCGTGAGAATTCGCTCTGCCGCGTTACCTCTAGCACAACAATACAATGTGAGGGGAGCACATAATTACGTCTCTCCCTTGTTTTCCCTTTTAATATTTCCGACTATACTAGATTAAAATAGCAACGAGTACACCTGCATCATCTGCTCTGACATTTGCAAATTTAGACGCTACAAAGGACTGAAAATTCGGTCAGTTGTTCTGGTGGGTTGCTTATTTTCGAAATATTAGGGCGTTTCAATAAGCAGTGTACATTTTTTGTGAACTTATGTGTTAAGGAAGGGATAAACATTATATACAACAACTACAAGCCTTCTTTGGAAATGTCGCGAAGTTTCCTTGTTGTCGTCATGGTAGCATAATAGTTTTGTTGAGACGTGGTTACTCCACACTAAGTATAACAAAGCAGATAGCTGTGATAAGGCTCTAAAATGTTCACTTCAGCTAGTAATGGCACTGGCCGCTGTTGTTTGCTTGGAGGCCTCCAAGCGTTGGTGTCACTCAAAGTGTGCTCTAGTCTCGCTGTGGGTAGACTCTGTGAGCAAGCGAGTCAATTGTTAG
The DNA here is from genome assembly GCA_030765065.1 of Deroplatys truncata. Lineage (NCBI taxonomy): Eukaryota > Metazoa > Arthropoda > Insecta > Mantodea > Mantidae > Deroplatys > Deroplatys truncata. The sequence continues at coordinate 117,103,523 of CM060975.1, forward strand.
GGGATGCATAGTGACCTGGTCGCTGGAAGGAGTTAGTTTGGTCCCTCGGCCCAACTGGGCACATTTAGTCTTATATTTTGGGAGATTTGTCTTCGACTTCATTATTGTATATAAGTTAAAGTTTAAATTGTTGCTCTTACTCTTGGTAAAGAGTGGTTTCTTGATAGACTCTTGGTGGATTGCTGTTAAAAGACTTTGGATATTACGTGCCTTCTGCCATTTTGCCTTCCGTCGGGCAAGATACCGAGAGATCCAATGAGCTATGAATCGGCTGCGCAGTGTTTTCCACTGGGCGTGTGGACATGTGTTTCCCGATGCTCCGTTGGCTTTGCTTTGCTCTGCAGTATTGCATTTACTATGATGTGTACAGTTCAGTGAGAGTCGGTGTAGTGCAATAAGTTATTTATTATTGTGTCCTGTATTAATTCACAATTAGGGCTCAGTATATTATGTTTACTATTGCATGGCGTGTATTTATGTGTGATTCGCAAGTGTAACGAGTTAGCTCGTCAAGTGCAAATACGATTTGCAGAATGATCATTTCGTATAGCTCTGTGCAGAGAGCCTATTAAAGTGTTGAAGTTCACACCATACAAAATAGGCACAAGCTCTTCAACCAGGTGATCCAGTGCGTAGGTGGGTGGAGTTTCAATAGTGCATACAACGAATTAGACCCGTACTTAATATTTTTCTCGGATAAAACCTGGTTCACCTTCGTGAATATATGTGTACACAAAATAATCGTTATTGAAGCTATGACAAAACTAATATTGCTCCCCCTTCAATGACGAAAAAATTAGTGTGTGGTGCACCGTTAGCGGAGAACGAATTATAGGGCACACTTTTTTTCGATCCCGCAGTTGACGCCCCACATACGTAAACACAATTTTCCACTAATTTTTACTTTCTCTATTACGTATAGCAAGTAGGGGATGTATTGTATTCCACCCAAAAATTCGATACCGAGATTTCACCGGAAATACATGTTTTGAGACTCCTGAATCCAAAAAAGCATTTTTGGAAACATGTCCGTGTGTGTGCCGTGTGTCTGTGAACAGCATAACTCAGAAACGAACAGTCGGATAAACACCAAACTTGGTATTTTGGTTCAGTATCTTCCAGAGATGCGACACTAAGGTTTTCAAGTAAATCTCCCACCATAGATTACCCTTTACATGGAATATTTTTCGAAAATTTTAATTTTCTCAAAAATGGCTCTAACGATTTTGATTAAAATATCATATGTTTAAGATATTTTTATGACAAATGAAATGTATATCTCGAATTTTCTGGGAATGTCTCCAAAAGTATTCTTCATTGTGAACGACTTTTGCATAACTGGTAATCCATAAGAGATAGACAAAATTTCACTACACAACAAATGTAGATCGCGTTAAAATACACAATTTATGTCATATACATTTTGTTGTTGTTGAGTGAACCATTTTCGAGATATTGCTTGTTATTCCCTTAAATTTTCCAATACTTATACTCTTTCTCAAATGGGAATTCGTTATTCATTTTTTTTGTCCTGGTAATGCAAAGAGAATGGAATACTCCACATAGCAACCAGCTCTTAAAATGTTTGACTATCGTTTAAAGGCTACCAATTCCCCTTGTATCTACAAGAAAATTAGCAATAAGATTAACATCTCGATTAGCATGAAGCATATGGAGAATAAGCGTTTGTAAAAATAGTTTGTACAAGAGTAGAGAAAGTCATGTGAGTGTAACACATCGGATTTTTAGAGATCTAACAGACAGGAATTGTGCCTTTGCCGTTTTCAACAAAGCCCATATACCAATATTTCCATGACAACAACTGAAAGTGTATTTGAGGAGAGAATTATAAATAGGGATCTGTGGCCGCTTCGGTCCCTCCCCTTGTTACATTTATCTCTGCGGTAAATTAAAACGAAGTTACAAGACAAACACATACAACCTGGAAGAATTAAAACAAAATATCCGCCAGGAAATTGCCAGCATTTTGCAACGTGAACTTCGACGATTGATAGACAATTTCTGAAAGAGATCCAAAAATTGTATGCACAACCACTGTGGCCAGTTTCAGCACCTCCTTTTCTTAGCGTTGGTAAGCAAAGCCTTTAAACATAGTTGAGGAAATTTTTGTATGGTTGCATCAGCGCCACCTTATGAGAGCCTCAGACGCAACGCGCACCCCCATCGCGAACCGCAAAACCACCGCGCAGCCGGTTCATAGCTCATTGGATTTCCCTGTATTACAACTACATTTGTTATGTATGGAATTAAAATTATGTAATTGTCTGTGTATCTTGGCATTAAAAGAGTATTTATGAATCTGATTGCCTATATTTTCCTTGTACATCGTCACGTAGACTGTTGCTATTTAGACCCAATTATATCGTGTTAATAGACTAGAATTTGTTTCTTATAGAGATTAAGGGTTTTGTATTCGCTGGAAACCTAGTTGTTTGGGGACGCTTATGATAGTTGTGGTCGGTGAAATCTATAAAGTTTCTGTTTCATGCTCCGCCCTAGCGGCTCAATGTGACACATTTTAATATATGTTTCTTATTGTATCTGATTTTCTTATACGCTATAATCATATCTTTACAGGGTCTTAATTTAAATCTTCTTCTTTTTTAATCGATATATATACAGTTACATAGTCAATAGAGCTATTATCACTATTTGTTTTAGGCCGATTTTACTGACCTGGATTTTGGAATATTGTTAACCGACGGAAAGGCAAAAACAATTTCAATTAGAGATCATAGTCATTAAAATATTGTCAAGATGCATTAGCCATTATTTTTTAGGTATTCGTAGACGTATTATAAATTTCCTAGGAAGGTAAAATTGAAGGATTTCACATGTTAGCCGACAGTTCAGAAATCCGGCTTTGGGAACGCGGAAGTCGCTGTGTCAGAGGACACTACCCTTAAAGCAGTGCCAGGGTTTCTGCTGACTTGCTGGGGTCATTTTCCCCAGGGATGAGGTTTTGCTGATGCACGGCAGCGATTTACATTACATAGTCCGAGTTTTAGGACTGGTCGACTCTTTGGCAGGTCCTACTGGACCTCTTGTCGATCAACATTCTGAAAGTCCACGCGTAAAAAAAATCCTTTTTAGTGAACACAGTGCATCGGCTAGCATCATCTATGACTCTAGCCCTCTTCAACAACAACAAAAATTAATATTAATTAGAAATATTAACGACACAAAGAACAATCACGTAAAAGAACCTCAAGCCTGATAAGAGGCCTCTGAGCAAAATTTCCGGTCTATAGAATGGGACGCTAAGGACCATAGTAGTTAAAGAGTGTCCATAAATAAAATTCAATTTAATTTAATTTCACAAATAACAATAAATGTTTAATTAATCATCAACATTTATTAATCAAATACAAAGGGATTATAAAATTATATACAATATGTATCTTAACATTGTAACATGCTAAGTTAATTAAAATAATCATTTCCATCCGGTAGACTTTCTAACGATGTAATTAACTGGAAAAGCAGAATCAAACGACTGACAAATTCAATGTCATCGCCGGTATTTGAACCACGGATCTCCCAGTTTCCGTCCGGTTGCTCCATCCACTGTGCTACCATGGCAACATATCGGTGCGTTATTAAATTCCCCAACTGATTCGCATTTTTGCGGTAAACCACACAAGGATAACTTAAATTGTACTGAGTTGATATACTCCAATGGCGACTTACAATGCTGTAAATCTTTAAGTTTCGGACTACATAGTAAATTAATGGTTATTAATGGAATTAATTGTTGTTCCACACAAGTCGTTTGTTGGACAAGGTTGGAATGGTAGAATCAGACGACTAAAAAACGTCAATACCACCGCCGGGATTTGAACCACAGATCTCCCGGTTTCAGTCCGTTTGCTCTAACCACAGAGCTACTACCCTGAGGGTGTTCGTAGAGAGTGCATAGTGGCATCGGCGTCTAGAACTGCCCCCATAGCCAGAAGCACTAGAGGAAGCAGTAACCCGGGCACCACCGTGACATGTGGTGTAGGCGCATGGGTCTTGCTCACGGTGGGATAGTTACCCCAGTGACCCGTTGCGGATAACCGTGACAATATTTACGTAGACCTTGGCTTTCTCTGCATTGTCCTCGAGTCCGTACCAAACAGGATACCTTTGTTCACTCGTGTTAGCCCCAAATATACTTTTTCCTTCGCTTCCTTTAGCTGTCCTTCCTGTTTTACTTTTAGCTTGGTTAACTTGCTAATTCCAATACCAAGATATTCAGAACAGGCGACGGCGGTGTGGAAGCCGTGATTCAATTATTTTTTTTCTATCAGAAGACCTTTGCTAACAGCCACAGCCGGTTAAATAGTATCTTTGGAGATCAGACAGTGGATGGAACTAGTCAGCTGTTGAGTAAGCAGAATAGTGGCGTCACAACGAAGTAAAGCAAGGCTGTCAGATCTTCAACGATTAGAGCGGCTGTGGCAACTGTGACAACGGCGACAATTCAACGCGCAGATGGGTTTATTCGGGGCGATAGGCGAAGAAGTAGCTACTCAACTTGACATCTCTGAGGGTAATGTCAAGACAATCATCCACCGCTTAGGCTATTTACAGGTTTGTTCCTCCTTCAACATGACAACCAAGGCCACACACAAACCTGCCCACAAGTGAAACAATTGCAAAACTTGAGTGTATTGTTCTTCCTCATCCACCATACAGCCTGGGTCTTGTAGGTACTACATAAGTTTCATTGGCTTGATTCCCTTAAATATGCACTCCATGGGAGGCGAAGTCCGGACATGGCTGAGAAGGAAATCAGCTGCATGGTACCGCAGCAGTATATAGGCTCATATAATAACATATAAGATCTTATATCTCGGTGGAGGAAAGCTATAGATTTGAACGGAGACCTGTAGAAGGGAGATTTGTAGCTAATGAACTGGAGAAAACTGTGGTATATTTGCTTTTGCGAATAAACAAACTTTTAACGAGAAAAAAAGTATGTGCATTATTTGTTAAACCATATAGTATTCCCCCGGTTTAGATTATGAACTTACGAAATCAACCAAACACGTTCGTTAGAGCTTGCATTTCAAACTGTGAATGATTGGTTTTGCATTACAGTAGGCCTTCTTTTCCTAAGGAAAAGATAATGTAATTCTTATATTAGTATCCGATATTCCCATATTCAGCTATTTAACTATGTAAACACACTTCTTTGTGGTGATTAAGATGTTAGCAAACTTCTGTTAAAGTTTAATACGAAGCTTAAACTGTTGTAATAGTCTGAAATTCGGTTTCACTTCAAAACGTGACAAATATTATTTAAGAATACATCACATTAAACTATTTCTGCAAAACCAGAAGAATATTTAGTGGTAATTTGTATGAAAATACTAATTTTACCGACTAACTTTCATACGTAAACTATTATTTTAGAAAGAAGTTTCAAATTATAGTTTTACGCATAAAACGCTTATAGGTATAAAAGCTATTTACACAAGAATAAACCTTTTAATCTTATTCGTTTAAAAATTAACATTCATTTACTTGTTCTCAGTTATTATTACTATTATTATTATTTCCTTCTAGGTTTTCACAATAGTACGCAAACGCTACGTGGTTTAGTGGCTACCATGCTAGCAGCTGGTTTCCGAGGTCCCGGGTTCAAACCCGGCGGAGGGCGGTGGATTTTTTTTCGGGCGTAAAAATCTTTAGCATGCCTTTCTTTGGAATGGAAGTAAAGCAGATGGTCCCGTGTCGTATATTTACGGCACGTAAAAGAACCTCAAATCTGATAAAGTGGTCTCTGAGCAAAATTACCGGTCTTTCACGCCCAATATAAAATGGGACGATAAGCACCACAACAGTTAAAGAGCGTCCAAAAGTAACACTCAATTTTTGCAAACGTTAAATGTTTACTTTCTCTACTACGTATAGTAAGTAGGGGAAGTACTGTATTCCGCCCAAAAATTCGATACCGAGATTTCACCGGAAATGCGTGTTTTGAGGCCCCCTGAATCCAAAAAAAGCATTTTTGGAAACATGTCCGTGTGTGTATGTGTGTGTGTGTGTGTCAGTCTGTGTGTGTCTGTCTGTGTGTCTGTGAACAGCATAACTCAGAAACGAACAGTCGGATAAACACCAAACTTGGTATTTATGTTCAGTATCTTCCAGAGATGGGACACGAAGGTTTTCAAGAAAATTTCCCCCCAGATTACCCTTTACATGGAACATTTTTCGAAAATTTTAATTTTCTCAAAAATGGCTCTAACAATTTTGATTAAAATATCATATGTTTAAGATATTTTCATAACAAATGAAATGTATATCTAGAATTTTCTGGGAATGTCTCCAAAAGTATACTTCATTGTGAACGAGTTTAGCATAACTGGTAAACTATAAGAGATAGACAAAATGTTACTACACAAAAATGTAGACCGCGTTGAAATACACAATTTATGTCATATACATTTTTTTTGTTGAGTGAACCATTTTCGAGATATTGCTTGTTATTTCCTTAAATTTTCCAATATTTATACTTTTTCTGAAATTCGTTATTCATTTTTTTTTGTCCTGGTAATGCAAAGAGAATGGAATACGCCACATAGCAACCAGCTCTTAAAATATTTGACTATCGCTTAAAGGCTACCATATTCCCCTTGCATCTACAAGAAAATTAGCAATAAGATTAACATCTCGATTAACATGAAGCATGTGGAGAATAAACATTTGTCAAAATAGTTTGTACAAGAGTAGAGAAAGTCTTGTGAGTGTAACACATCAGATGTTTTTCTGTAGGTTTTGTGTATCAGTTGTTGTTAAATACTACTGAAGATTTAAAATTAAAAATAAATAAATTGTGACATAATCTTACATAAAGTACATATTTTACTTGGAAAACACCATTTTTGTTTCACAGCTACATCTAAAGTATTTTGTTTGGCAGGAAGCTTGCTATACGAGATACTTCTTTGTTTCGATAGGTTAGCTATGCTAGAGCTCGAGCTTTAGTTAAGAATGAGAGTTAGGAGGCAGGCAAAATACTTGTTTTCTCTTCTGTATTTAAAGCCCCTTAGGACCAAAAACTGGTTTTTATAGGCTTGGACATCCTCTTTAAAATCACTGAATAAATGCTGTATAGCAATGCGAAATTGAGAAACGGCTAAGTACAGAATATGTATTATTTTTGTTTGGTTACTTCAAGTCGGCTATCCTATGATTTTTCACTTGAATGAGAAGACTGAAATTTATTTGTTTTTATTTTGGATTGAGTTCAAATCCGCATCATTGTACCAATTTCGACCATACTTTGCACAGGTTAACTTTGTTTTGCTTGGTGTTTTATATTCGTCCTGCATTCCTCTTCTTCGTTCTGTCTTTATACGTTTTCATTAGCAATGCGCGAAAATAAAGCCATCTGTGCCTATCTCGCTGAAGATATAGCTAACAAAACAGACAGCTGACAAACGAAATAACAGTCCTCCTACTTCCCCTCCTCCTCTTTCTTCGTCTTTGTTGCATTTTGAAATAGAAGTACAAGATAATAAAGAATATTTATTGTTTGATTACGTTCAAATGTATTACTTTTGAAAGGAGATTCAGTATTAGTTTCATGATCGTCCTCCGTGGTGTAGTGGTTACCATGCTAGTCTCTGGTTCCCGAGGTCGCAGGTTCAAACCCGGCGGAGGGCGATGTATTTTTTTGGGCGTAAATATCCTTAGCATGGCTTCCTTCGGAAGGAAAGTAAAGCTGATGGTCCCGTGTCGTAGATTTACGTCACGCAAAAGAACCTCAAGCCTGATAAAGAGACCCCTGTACAAAATTACCGGTCTTTCACAACCACTATAGAATGGGATGCTAAGGACCACAGTACTTAAAGAGCGTCTATAAATAACACTATTTAATTTATTAATTTCATAGTGCATATTCTTTAGGTTGATTTAACATTTCGATAACGAGAAACTAAACATTAAGAAACTAATCTGTATCCCTCAATTTAACATAACCTCATACTTTATTTACTATAAGAAATAAGTCTCTATAGTGATCAAGCATTGCCAACGTAAGAATAATAAATAAGTTGAAGATAATATCGATGTATTCTGCGATCCTACTCCCAAATTTAAATATTACAATTCCCCCATGTATTTGGTTGAATCCTTTGTGTTACTTACAAGTTCTATTACGCAACATCATTCTCATCTTCTTTTCATTACCCATCTAAATCTGCCCAAAAACGATCTATCACAACCAAAAAGCACTTTTATTACCGATTATCAAAACTTAGCGAGATGTAAAGTTTACAGACAAAAGGAAACGGAGGGGATGATGGTGAGTGTAGCAAAAAAATTGGAAAATATGGAGGAGAGGGGGCGAAGGGAAAAAAGGAAACGATAAAGACAGATATAGGGAGAGAGAGAGGGGGAGAGAAAGAAATGAGAGACGTGAAAAGTGGCACGGAGGAGAGAATAATAGTTGAATTTAACATAAAAGCCGGGTTCTGCGAGTCGAAAAGTAAAACAAGTAAATTGTTCTAGAAATAGTGTAAGAAGACAGAACAGTGTTGAAACTAATCATGAATAGGAAAAGAAATTAGAGCTGCTCGCCAGGACATGCACTGGAACAAATGCTGAATGGAGAAGACGTTCGAGGCAGAAGCTATCGATGATGACGATATTAAACGGTTCGTTTGCGGAGACAAAGAATATAGCAGAAAGGGGAAAGAATAGCGGTGGCTGGGTTGCCAGTGTACGGAAAGTAATGATTCATTTATTTCAACACGAGCAAAATCGATAGATTAAAATCATTTAGATAACTAACACAAATATATTCTTCTCGGTAAAATGAAGCAATAGTGAGGTAGTTCCTACTTGGAAGCTGTAACAAAGTCTGTGCTTGGAATGCATTTACAAACACTAAACGCTGCCGATTCTAGATTGAGTTATGCCCCAGTAAGCAGCTAGAGAGCTAGTTAAATTAACACAAACAGTTGCAAGTATGTTCATAATGCTTCAGCGGATAACCGAAACATTGTTTTGTTTTTCCACGCTCTGATTGGCTAATTCTCTTTCGTTGCAAATGACGCCAAATATACTGTCCTAGTGACCCGTCAACTGTTTTATTAGTTTATCTCTATACTACTCAAACGTAAAATGATCCCACATTTTAGCGCATGCGCATAACTGTCTCTGGAATAACTAACAGATGTCAAACTAGTTGTAACTGTCCAACTTCATGATTCACTAACCTCTAGACGATAAATATTGCTATGAATTTATAATAAAGTATGGAAATATGTCGGTTCCAGTGGTGGTTTTCTTAATGCAAAAGTTGTCTTCAGCAGATAAACTTGAAAATCATCATCATTGCCATCACCACCACTGGTGAGTATAGCCTGGATTATATGTAATTGTATATTTTAATGTTACATATGAATAAAACTCAAATGTTGACGGGATACACATGAATGTTCTACATAATTTTTTTATATGTTTGGTATAATACTGGTATTACATTGTTTAAACCTAGTTATATAATTCAAGATGCTTTAACATTATTGCAGAATTGTTATACATTTTTCGTTTTTTGGAGGGAGCTTTTATTAACTTATTATTATATTAATTATTATTTATTATCAAATGCCGTAGCAAAAAAAAGGAAAAATAATCTGAACGTTATATTATTGTACTCTCATACTTTGCCGTCAATTCTAAACATTTACAGTGCCATTTAAACAACCGGAGACTCCTTATTTCACTGTAAGCGGGGAAGTGGGAGAGCTGCGTTACCACGTTGTAGTAGAGCATGTGTCAGCTGTTTAGTAGTGCGCCTAATAGCAAACAGCTCGCTGGGACCTAACGCTAGTTAGCAGTAGTAAACCTCGCCAACATGACGTGTAACCCTTCAAAGTTCAGCTTGTTGGCGAAGGGAAAGGAGGGTGGTGGCACATTACTGGCTAGAGCAACAGCGGAAGCGATGTTGCCAAAGAAACATATCGTTCCAAGAAGTGTCAAAAGTCTCATGTTATTTAAATTTTACCGTGCGTTACATTCAAAGCACGAGTTTGACTGGGACAACAATGACTCATTTTAACACGCACCGTTGACTTCTTGTGAATTTTGCGATCTTTCTCTACAATATAAAATCATACTGTCAGACAGAAGAATGTGCATGATGAGGCAGTATTTTTAGCACTTAAATGATATCAGTCTAATTATATAATATATAATAACAGTCCGCCTAAAAGCAATATGTGTATATATAATACATAAAGTATATGTAACACTCATTGTATTAATGTTTATATTATGATGTACATGTATAATAATATTATGTGAATGTATTAAGTAATTTAACAATGTAGGAGCTGTGAGAATAGAAACCGAAAGTTGCTAACAATGAGGTAACCTTGAGACAACAATAAATTAGAAAGATTAATAATGCTATAGTAATTCTTGGAACAATAATGTAATATCTAAAATAGTTTATAAATAGCCAATCAAAAACTAGAAAAAGCTTAAGTTAAATAAAAGTATTCTATTGGAGTAAAATTAGCCAAACAAAGACTTGAAAGTAGTAAATGTACGAATTTAAGCGGTAGAAGTCAGACACTACTAGACAGCGTTCCCGAGCACTTCGATACAGTACAGGTTGAGAAGATGGTTTGTATTGAAGTTGTATTGTTATTTGCCCCCTTTTAGAAATATTTAAAAATTGTAATTTGACTGTTTCTTTAAATATTATATATTTATGTTTGCCTCGGCTGCGTCAGTATTTATATATATTTTAGAGACATGAATGTCTTAGCAGGGAGCGGTGCGACTGAAAAATGCGGTCTGAAAAGTTGCCGACCTAATAAAGATACAAGACATTTTTTCAGATTTTTTTTTATTTTTCTACATAGTCTCCTTGTAACTCTACACACTTCTCCCAGCGATGCTCCCATCTCTGTAACCCGTCCAAATAGTACTCGGCGTTTTTCTCTGCAAAATAATTGTTCACGAAGGTGATGGCCTCTTCATTTGACGAAATCTCTGTCCTCCGAGCGCAATTTTCAGATGAGGGAACAAAAAGAAGTCGCTTGGGGCTATATCTGGTGAGTAAGGTGGATGGTCAAGCAGTTCAAACCGTAATTCGTAGATTTTCGCCATTGCAACCGCCGAGATGTGAGACGGTGCGTTGTATTGGTGAAACAGGATTTTCTTTTTCTACAAATGTGACCGTTTTTCCGCAAGTTCTGCCTTCAGCTTGTCTAGTAATGATGGGTAATATGCTTCTGTAATGGTTTTTCCTTTGTGAAGATAATCGATTAAAATAACTCCATGACTATCCCAAAAAACAGTCGCCATCACTTTCCCAGACGAAAAAACAGTTTTTGCTTCTTTGGGAGCCGGTTCCCCCTTTGCAGTCCACTGTTTGGACTGTATTTTTTTTCGGGCGTATAATTGTGTATCCGTTTCATCTACAGTAATTAATCGGAGCCAAAACTCGGATTTATTGTGCCTAAACTGCGCCAACAGAGCGTTGGAAATGTTCATTCGAACACGTTTTTGGTCAAACGTGAGCAAACGCGGCACCCAACGCGCGGACAGCTTTCTCATGTCTAAATGTTGATTTAATATGTAACAAACACGTTTTTTGACATGTTCATAGTCTCTGCTATCTCTCACTTTAATTCGACGGTCGTCTAGCACCATTTGGTGAACTTTGGCGATGTTTTCGTCGGTAGTTGCAATTTTTGGACGTCCCGAAAGTTCATCGTCTCCCAAGCTCTTACGGCCACGTTTAAATTCAGCTGCCCAAAATTTCACTGTGGTAAATGATGGTACAGAGTCTCCATATACAGAATCCAACTCATCTTTGATTTTCGTAGACGTATTGCCTTTCAAAAACAAATATTTAATGACAGCTCGATACTCGATTTTGTCCATTTTCATAAAAACACTCACATCACCTCACTCAAACGTCTGTTACATAACAACTGAGCGTCCAAAATGGCTGAAACTTTGGTGAGTAACTGTCAACAGATGAACAACGAAATTCGCGAGCTTTTATTTACGAGTGCTGCCATCTTCATGTTGAGGTCGGAAACTTTTCAGACCACCCTCATAGGCTTACACAGTTTAATTTTTTTCTTCACTGCATTTATTAATACTTGACACGATTTAAATAACACTTCACTGATATAGAGAGCTGTGAGATTCTTTTGTTAATTAATTGCACTTTTTAACACGTAAACTATTTTCGTCTCACACTGAATACGTATTAAACTTTTCGAGGACGCATCTCGCGTCCAATTATGAACACTGTCTGCAAGCAACGCGTCCAGCTATGAAGACTGTCTACAAACAACGGAACTCTAAATTTGTAAATTTTGCTATATTTCAGTTTCTGATTTGCTAATCCTAGTCCAATAGAATACCTTCATTTAACTAAAGTATTTGCTGGTATTTTATTGGCTATTTTATGAATCGTCACAAAAATTACATTATTGCTTCCAAGAATTACCAGTAGCATTTAAACTTTCTAATTCATTATTGTCTCAAGGTTACCTCATTGTTAGCAAATTTTAACCCATTATTCTCACGGCTCCTACATTATTAAATTACGTAATACATTCACATAACATTATTACATGTATACAATAATATAAACATATACAATGACTGTAATATACACTTTTTATATATTGTTACATTTTTTATATTGTTACATACAGATATTGCTTTAAGGCGGGCTGTTATTGAATTTATGTATTATATAATTAGACTAAAATCATTTAAGCGTTAAAAATACTGCCTCAAGGTTAAGTGAGGGACATAAAACTTCATTACGGCAAGAATAAAAATAAAGTTTACGTATTAAAAAGTGCAACTAATAAATAATCTCAGAACTCTACAGTATGATATATCAGTGAAGTGTTATTTAATCTTCTGAAAGATTAATAAAAAGGAGTGAAGTAAAAATAATAATTTGTGTAAGCGTTCATTCTTTAGCCACATCACCCCTGCTAAGAGATACATGTTTCTACAAATTACTACTAACGCAGCCGAGGCATACAAATATAATATTTAAATAAAAATTCAAATTACAAAGTTGATTTTAAACGTGTGGGTGAAGGCCACCGGAAAAGTGAACTTGGAGCGAAGGCCACCGGAAAGTTTGTAACGTGCGTGGTCTAAACAACTTAAGGTTTTGGCTCCCCAACAGTGGAACTACAATACACCCTCCTTCAATGACAACAGAATATTTAGAAAGTAATTTACAATAATAATAATAATAATAATAATAATAATAATAATAATAATAATAATTAGTAGTAGTAGTAGTAGTAGTAGTAGTAGTAGTAGTAGTAGTAGTAGTAGTAGTAGTAGTAGTAGTAGTAGTAGTAGTAGTATATTAATTGCGCATCCGGTTCCAATATAACTTAAAAACTTGAATGGGAACACTTGTATTTCAGTACTTTGTAGCAAAGGTAAACTGATAATATGATTAATATATTAACCTCAATTTGACTACCTGTAAAGTTTTATTTTCCTGCAGAGAAATAAAAATTTGATTTTACATATAACTGCTTTATTAAATATTTATTTACATATTTAGTCAATTTTGGTTACATATTTACGTGTACATTTCTGAAATTGATGTTGCATAAAATCTGGTCCCTAATGATTAGGCTTTGTTAAACCTCTTCTAGTTCATTCTTGGTCTTTCTAGACATTTTTTTTCCACCTTATCTATAATTAAATACTTGATTTATATGTAGTTTCTTATTCATTCTTCTGATGTGGTAGAGCCAATTAATTCTGTTTTGTTCAGTTAATGAATGTATTCTCAAATCATTTCTTATTTTATCCTTATTTTGATTATAATCTGACTCCGGCAACTGGCTTTAAAACTTCATTTCTGAAGTCTGCATTCGCTTTTTGTCTTTCTTTTTCGTCCACAGTTCGGATTCTGAGGTGGACTAACTCGCAAGTGCCCCACCTTGTTGCCTATCCTGTTTAGATGATTGGTAGATAATTGTATAAACCAGTTGGTAATACTGGCTGTTGAAGGAGAAATTCTGGAGACAATATCATGAGAGCACATAATTATCTCTTTACCTTTAGAACTTTCTACGCTAATATTGACCAATTTAAACCACTCCCAGCTGTCTTTTGTGGATGTATAGAGAAAAATAAGATTTTTATAAATAATGTGTAGAATAAAGTTAAAAATAAATGATAATCTTCAGAGAAGGCACTGTAATTGTTACAAGCCAGCCTTTCCTCCTGTAAATCCTCAAATGCACGCTCCACTGTACCGAACGAGGTGGCGCCCCGGTAACATGTGCGACTTGCATTTGGGAGATGCCAGGTTCGATCCCCGACGACACCGCCCACTTTGACATAGGTGTATTTTGTGGTTACCTCGTATTCGGTAAGCGAATGCTGGGGTGGTTACTTCTCCACCACGATTTCCTTTGCATCATTTCCCTTTAATTCTGTTTCCCTCTAAACCTTCAGGTGTGTTTCTAGGTTTCATGGGGTATCGCGGATGCATGCTCAATGGAAAGAGTATTCCCCGTGGACAACAGAGGGCTGTTTGATTGGTGGGTCGTTCATCGCTCTCTCTCGACGGCCCCAGCAGTGGCACGCGTCTGCGAGATTGGAAATGTTAGGAACTACCCCGCGTCTCTGTGGTCTGTCTACCTACGGCCTGTAAAATGTAAAGGTACGTATCACGGATGGGCTCCTGGAACCGGAGCAGAGGACCGCACCTAGGAGGGAGAGATGAAGGGAAAAACCTAAAGGGCGACCAGATCCGGATGCCGAGGGCGCAAGTATGGACGGGGTGCCTAACGTTTCCATACAGAACACATCCGACGCCACACGGTCCCTGCCCATAAGCCACCATCTTCAGGGTCCACCGGAGCGGAGCCCCACGCTGAGGAGAGACCAATTGGGCGGTAAGGCAGCGATGCCAGGTAAGAAACTTTTACAGAGCGCAAGCCACCGCCCAGCCGCAACCTGCAGAACACCGTCGCCTGGTTCTACAAGCCTGAAACACATGACAAGGAAGATGATTGGTACAGGAAATGAGAGGAAGGAGACTCGTGGTAGAAAATGAACCATTCCAGCATTTGCTGGCGACCCGAGGAAACCAGAAAAACCCATGGGCCAGATTGGGCGATCGTCGGGGATCGATCCCGAGACCTCCCGAATGCGGACCAAGACTTAACCGCCTGAGTCATACCACTCTGTATCTACGGCCTGTAGCCCCCTGTGGTTTCTTCACCTCAACCCTTCCTCCTATGGGATGCAATAGATCTGTGCAGGTCGCAGCGCACGATGTGTTCCCCTCTGTTAAATCACCTGTACCTCTACGTTCCAGTGTATTCACTGATACGGTTCATCCAGCTCTTTCGCGATTCTTTGCTTCCGCGCTGTTTGTCATTAGAGATGTGGTTGAATGTGGCATTCTAGGTTTTGTCCAGTCGCGATGTTCCAGTGTCTATATTCTCTTCTTCTTCTTCTTCTTCTTCTTCTTCTTCGGTCTTTTGCTCTCTTCTCGCCTTTTAGTGTGATGAAAACTTACTGTACCACGTCTGAGCTCATAGAAAAAACTGAGGGGCCTGCCACCATTATTTTTTTTTCTGTTTTACATTACGGAATCCTTGCACTCCCCACAAATCCGTGGTTGAGTCTTTTATATGCATGTTTCTCTATGCCTACCCTATTGTTATAAATGAACATCAAGCCTTATAAAGGCTAATCCTTCTGAAGCGAACATGCGCCAAGCCGATATTAGAGAGGAATTTCTAACAAAGAAATTGAATTATTAAAAACTGGTTATTAATGCAGCACTGTGAAGGCAGATTAACACGGTTCCTAAACAAGCAAAACAGACAAGAGTTCAATCCCTGACCAGGTAAAACGTTCCAGCTACGAGAAATATTAACGATGGGAGTAGCTTAGTTTTATAATGTTTTGCTACCTTAATGAGTCAAGTAATCTATAAACTAACAATATTGTTTATCATTGTGCCCTATCACTAAAGGGTGGACCGGGGTACTATTTTAATCATTTTGGTAAAAAAAATCTATTTTTGTATTTTGTGCAAAAAAGTACCATACTTGAAACTACATATCTGCGAAGTTTTTATAGCCTATAAAAGATGTACTTATAAATGAACGCCATTGTTGAAGCGCTGCACGTTTAAATTTTTCTTCTTTTTTGGGCTATCTTCTCCCACAAAAGTAGAGTTAGAAATCTGACGATTTTCCACAATGCACCTCAGAATATGTTTAATATTAGGTTCGATTCTAGGTTTGATATCAGTTATAGTTTATGTTTTTAAAAAAGTAATTATCACAATCACATGCAGTTATACGATCTTTTCACATTTTTACTTTTAAAGAAAAATATGCACTATCAGAGCATTTTCCATCGGACAATTACAAGGGAATTAAGGTACATAAGAAGATTACACCTGTAGTTCAATATCTGTCGAAGGAGATAGATTTAGATTATAGCTAACAAAATTGATATAAAAATATCTTGAGAATACAATCATGTATTTAAAAGGCATCTCAGTGTATTAAAAAGGAAATCTGTAACAGCTAGTAATGACTATGCAAGAAATCAAACTTGTGGCTCTAATACTTCAGAAAATCACTTTTTTTAGACAGCATGGCCTAAAAGTAGAACTTCTAACGCAGTGCTCAAAGTAAAAACCTTAGATTATCACACTAGTGCGATTATCTCCATTGTGGCCAACTTTGGTTTCAAGTCCAATCACATGACAATTAACCTTTGTATTTGCACATGTTTAATAACTCCACTTGGTTTGATTAGGTCTTACTTTTCATTGTCTTTTTGCATGATTAATTTCTCATGGCACTCACATTATCTGTTCACAATATAAATCATCATACTTCAATTTACCTCAGTTCGTTGTAGATTTAACCTATACGTTATACTGGCAGCTTTCTTTGATCTAAAGTGTCATTCTTTTATCTAGCATAACCTACATAAAGATTAAATGGCGGAAATTATGAATTCCGAAGAAACTGAAATGAAAGAGCCTGGTAAAATTACAGAAACTGCAGAAATAATGACACTAGAAGTACTTAACCAATAATTTGAGAAACCAATATGATATAGGATTTATTCACTTCATTGCCTGGTGTAAGGCAAATTATGTTGAAAATAATTTCACTGAAAATGGCTGCTAGTGAATAAAAAAATGCCATTTTTAACGTCATTTCTCTTGTTTCAAGAACGGCGTTCTAAACGTGAGCTCTGTTAGTTTCAGGAATCAATGTAATATAATTGATATTTTGCAAATTCAAGGAGTGCCTAAAAAAATAGTATATGCCACACGTGTTAAAATTGGTTTTATTTTGCTCGAAAGATTGTGAAACTCGGCCTACGATCTTCGTTTTGCAAACATTCCTATATGCAAAATAAAACCCCATTTTTACCCCTGGTATCATTATCTACTATTAACAACCCGGTGTTCATCTTAAATAAAAGATGTTGATACTTTACACACTGAATCAACACTAGTGTCGGTTTCACTTTTCTCTAGAGTGTTCAGGATGAGACGAACTTTTCCGTACTTGCACCCGATTTTATCATCAAACCTTTATACATAGTGGTTCACTATGTTCTTTAACTTCACTGTGTGAAACAAACATAACCAGGTGTTTATAATACACTTTTCTCCCGCTTCTCAAGAGCGAAAGTGACCTTTTTAAAATCTGACTCCTGATAGAACAGCACCACACACAGGCATTTCTTTACTGCTGTACTTCATACTATCGCGCCTACCCGCCGACACTCACTTTGTTTTTAGAACAACCTCTAAGGAAATACCACGAACAAGTGTTTTTCAAAACTCTCCTGTTTCTTTATTTCGAATTCCTATCTCCCATTTCGCTATTATGCAATTTATAACTTCTTTCTTATTGGTTGCCTCCTTTAAGTTTCCCATGAACTCGTATACCTGCAGCTATCAGAGCACTGACCTTCCTTTCTACGCACCTTTTTACGGGCGACCTAACGGTACACGAACAAAAGCGTATTCTTGGCTACAATGGGGAAATGTCAACCCCGTTTCCTGCCTGTTGCATTGTCTCTTCAATCCATATTCATATTTACAAGTAAGATTTATTTCCCAGTCTTATTTAATACTATTATTCCTACCGTTACTAACATTTACTTTCACATTATTATGGTTATCATTTTATATTTACTTACGCAGAATGTAATGTCTCAAATACTCCCAGAGAATGTCTGTTTTATGTATTAGTATATAGTTCCGAGTCATAACTGCTGCACATTATGGATGTCCTGCATTCCTATGTTTGCTTCAATTACTGTATACCTGACGTCTTCAGTGAACTTCGTTCCTGTTGGTTGCAATTTTATGCCTTAATATTTGAAGTTTGTCACCACTAATGCTTCTCCTTTCAAATAAATATCTGCGGCAAGTCTTTCTCATTTAAAGTCAATCTCGTGCTACTGTATGGCGCTGAATTATGAGCACTACGAAAGAATAATAGAGGCTGCAGAGATGAGATTTTAAAGAGTATTGCTGGCTAAACCTCATTCCCAATTTTTTCGCCCCAATAGAGAATATTCGCTGTAATTAAGAGGACAAGGTACTCTGAAATGGTCAAGAAGCACATTTTTTGTTTTAGGCACCAATAAAATCTCTATTATTTCCAGCTTCAGAAAATATATACTTTTTAGGAGTTAAGAGGTTTTAAAGACATTTAAATACCATTTAAATGCTAGTCTGCATTCCTTTAAAGCTGTCATGCAATGCCTCTTTTTAGAACATTTTTGTACCTTTCAACAACGAACGACTATATCAAGCCCAGCGAGCAGTTCAGCAATTAACAAAAGAGGCGGGACCAAGAGAAGGCAATAGAAAAGCTGAGTCAATCCAGGAATAAAGGTGCAGATGATTATGACCCTGGAGTGTACTGAAGGGTGTCAGAATTTTAATGTTCAAACTTTAAATTCATTTTTCTCAAAACAACGTTTTTAGATACTTATGTACTTTTTTCTCAGAAAGTATGAGAGGTAGAGAGATAAAATTTTCAGTACATGTATACAATACGTAGTTTAACGTTTTGAACCACATTCATGATTTTCCATTGCAAATTTTGCACATTTTTACTTTTGAGACTTTGCAAATAATTTTTTTTAATTTCTAATGAACCGATATACATAACAAAATAATTGAGGTTCAGAAGACATCTGATTACACTAAGAACAAACATGCAGAAGTGTGATTCTGTGTTGCAAGTAGTATCAGAGAATAAGGTACATAATTCACATGTTTTAAGAGTAAAGTTTATTATTTTTCTGCTGAATGAAATAATTTTTACAGCCTCAACTACATAAGCCATCGATGCAAATAACCACTTGAAATAATTTCGTTGATATATAAAATAATTCATAAAAATTTCTGGAAAAACCATTGAGAACTTTAAGAGCAGTGGTAATTTAAAACACCTAAGGTGTAATTTCCATGTGCTCAAACAATTTCCTTGTTAGCTTAAGCAGGCCGTAGGCAAAGCAAAAAGCTTCATAGCACTGAATGAAGGTAACATAACAGAAACTGAGCCAAAGTAAGCATAAGAGAGGAGAACGAATGCAATTCAGACCATAACGCTTGATTTCTCACTGAATTCAATAAATAATAATCACCGAACAACAATCTAGCATCTGCTACAGAGGAAAATATTAATGAATACGGTTGTCTGAGAAACGCAAAGATGAATGGTGACGCTATGCCCAAACATTCACTTTATTACCTCAGAGTATTTCCTTGAATAGAGAGCAACCTTCTTTAGAAAGCGGGACCCAGTCAAGTAATCTACTTAAAGGTTAGTAGAAATTCTGCATCTCTCTTGTAAACCAATCATTTTCACTTCGGAGAATGCTACAGTCTGTGTTCTCTTTCAGAGGGAATGAGAAATACTACCCGTAGTATACAATACTCTGAAAATATGGGCTGCTTCAAAGGTAATTAAAACTTATAGCTATTAAAGAGCAGATTACTTAAAAAATATAATGAATAGCAATCATATGACGTTCTCCACCAGTTGCTGTTTATTTTTATAGATATTTGGAACATTATTTATGCAAAAGCTTATTACCTCATCTGCCGTATACGTAAGGCGGTAGATGGAGGAATCACTGCATTCCTTCAAAAATTCTATTAAGATATTTCAACGGGAACACAATATGTTTTGAGCTCCACGAACACGATGTAAATTTGTGTGTGTACACTAGTTGAGCTCAGTACCTTCCGAACATGTGACACGAAAACTTTCACGAAAGTTCCCCCACCCTAATTTGTCATTTAAATTGGAAATGTTTGTTATTTTTTAAAAATAACAAACCATTTTGTTTAAAATATTATATCTGAAGTATTCTTCCTCTTCTTTCTCTGTTTACCCTCCCCGTTGCTGGGGTTTACACCCCCAGGACTTACAAGAGGATACCTGGAGTCAAACACATGTCGGGGAGCACAGATAATGGATCAGACAGAATAAACAGGATGAGTCATCAGCCCGAAGCTTGATATGAGAGCGAGAAAGGAAATGATATGAAATGACGGTGAGATGAATGAAAGAAAAGGCGATGATGGAGCATTTGGTGGAATAATGGTGTGGAAAACCGGAGAACCCGGAAAAAAACCCGCCCAGACGCGCTTTGTCCGCTTTGATGAGAGGCGACCGGTCTAACCACCCGGCCATGGCGCTGCCATGTTTGAAATATTGACATAAAATGTATAAACTATATATTCTAATTTTTTTAATAACCTGTGAAAACACCTGAGTAAAATTATTTATATAGATAACTATGAGGAGACAGGGGAGACAGATTAAAAGTTTGCTTCAGAAAAGATGTAAAGCTCAGAACACAGAGATGGCCCAGACTACCATGCCAGCTGTATTGCTTCCAACAATCCAAAGGTAAGCTCGCTATGCTGCTCAAGGAATTTCTTCTTCAATCGAGCCGAGACCCCATAGAGTGTTCCATCCGTTCAGGAAGCGATGTATAGAAAGCAACATGAAAGCAGCTCAGCACAAACTGAAGCACTGTATATACGCATTCATGCGACGAGAGAAAACCGCGCAGCCATGGATGAGGGCGAGCGTGTCTCTGTGGACTGACATTATTTGCGTGTGGCAAAGTCAGACTTGGATTACGCTATTAATTCAGTGAAAGGAATTACGTACACTGCTCGCGATGGTGTTTGCCTCGCTTAAGAGTCCTAACTGACTGCACGTGTTGGTTTTCTTTAGGGGTCTTCATAATTTTTTCGGAAATTGGTAGCACAGTGTAGTAACACCAAGAAGTACAGAAACGTATAGGATACTTTTGTCTGTATCACAACCTTCTGGGGATGACAAGGTTTTTTTTTCTCGTGACTTCTCAGTCGCAAGTGATTTTAATTAGTGGAGTTTCTAACAATATGTTTGGCAAGCCACACGGTAAGTCTACAAAATTAAGTATGAACAACAGTGGACTGAGTAAGACGCTAATTCCTTTGTGATGGAAGAAAAATGCGTTGCACTCACATAACTTTCTCTACTCTTGTGCAAACTATTTTTATCAACGATTATTCTCCATCTACTTCATTCTAATCGAGATAAACGTTTGCAGAAACTATCTTATAGCTAATTTTCTTGTGGGTGCAAGGGGAATATGGCAGGCTTTAAGCGATAGTCAAATATTTTAAGAGCTGGTTGCTATGTGGTGCATTCCATTCTTTCTGCATGGCCAGGACATAAAAAAACGAATAACAAATTTCCATTTGAAAAATTCAAACGAATTACAAGGAATATCTAGGAAATGGTTCACTCGACAAAAAAATGTATATAACATAAACTGTGTGATTTAACAAGATCTACATTTTTTGTGTGATAAAATTTTGTATCTCTTACGGTTTACCAGTTATGTGAAAGTCATTCAGAATGAAGAGGACTTTTGGGGCATTACCAGAAATATCAAGATATACATTTCATTTACCATGAAAATTTCTTAAATCTATGATATTTTCATCAAAATCATTAGAGCCATTTTTGAAAAACAAATACCTTTGAAAAATATTCATGCAAAGGGTAGTATGGGGTGGAGGATTTTCTTGAAAATCTTCGTGTCGCATCTTGGAAGACACTAAACTCAAATACTAAGCTTGGTATTTATCCGACTTTTCGTTTTTGAGTTATGCTGTCACAGACAGACAAACAAGCACATAGACAACAGACACATGCACGGACATGTTTTTAAAATCCGTTATTTGGATTCAGGGGGTCTCAAAACATGTATTTCCGGTGAAATATCGGTATCGAATTTTTGGGTGGAATGCAATACTTTCCCTACTTACTATACGTAGTAGAGAAAGTAATAGAAAGTGAAATATAAAAGCCTTTTGCAGTTTTTCGTTTCGGATTTCCCCAGCTAACTTTCCAAAATAAAAAGTGTCATGGTATGGAATATAGAAACAATATAGGTATTATTTAGAAATCTCAATACAATTACCTCGTGATTTGAACTGTTTTAGCGCTTATATGTGCATAGAATGTATGCCAATTGAAGTCGAAAACTGAAGCCGTGAAATTCACACGATATTAGAAGCGAAAACAAAATTTGCAAATGAACTGTTTAGTAGATGATTCGGACTGTTTAATGACGATCCACTATTGACTTTCCTGACTGTACACAAGGAAAGATCACATAATTTTTATCTATTGTATACAAGGCAGCGTAGGCATAGTTGGTAACAAAGTTTCAGGAGCTAAATGTAAACGTTATTATGATTAGTTTTTTTAGACAGTATGACCTAAAAGTAGAACTTCTGAAACAAAGCACACTAGTGCAATAACCTTCAATGTGACCAACTTTGGATTCAAGTCGAATTACATAGTAATTAGCTTTTGTATTTACACATGTTTAATAACTCGACTTGGCTCCATTGTGTTCTACTTTTCATTATGTCTTTTTACATGATGAATTTCTCATGGCGCTGGCATTATTTGTTCACAATACAAATCATCACACTTCAATTTATCGCAATTCGTTGTAAAGTTAACCTATAGGTTATATTGGCAGCTGTCTTTGATCTAAAACGATATTCTTTTATTTAACCCCCATAAAGATTAAATGGCGCAAATTATGAATTCAGAAGAAGCTGAGATGGGAGTAAAATTACGGAAACAGCAGAAATAATAACATTAGAAGTACTTACCCAAAAAGTCCAGAAAGCAATATGATATAACATTTAATTGCTTCATTTCCTGGTGTAAGACAAAACATGGTGAAAATAATTTTACTGAAAATGATTGCTAGCGAATCAACAAAACATCAAAATGTCTGACTCTTGCTTTTTAATGCCATTTCTCTTGTTTCAAGATCGTGTTCTAAACGTAATCTCTGTTAGTTTGAGGAATAAATATAATATTATTTATGTTTTAAAAATTCGAGCGCTGTATAAAAATAATATATGCCACACGTGTTAAAAGTGGTCTTATTTTCCTCGTAGTATTGCGAAATAAAACCTACTATTACCCCTTATATTATAATCTAGTATTAAAGCATAAGGTACTTCTGTTCTACTTGCACTGACTTTAATAAAAATAGTGCTTCAGTTTACAATGCTGCACCCTAGTAATTTTAAATGGAGTTGCTTCAAATATCGTTATGCAATTTGTTCACAGTTCCCAATATTTGCAAACATTCTGATGGATTTCGGAACTGGTGACAAGCATCACAAATTCACTGCTATAATTCCTCAACCATGACAGCAGCAGTGCTTTACAATATGATTTTAGACGATGCCTGACATAAAAACTACAATTAATAAACCAATCAGTTCAGTAGCACCATTAATTTGCAATTAATTCTCTATTTCTTCGATAAAACATTAAAACCTTCCGAGCTGGGGACCGTGGTCTAAGGAAAAACTATTTACACTCAACGTTTCGGTCAACTCTTTGGTTGTCATCTTCAAGAGGGTAACATCCTGGACAGCTTTGTTTTATAATTTTATCGATTAACCCTGGCCGTGAAAGCCTTCGCAACGCTTTATCGTTTGTTTGTGAACCCATGTTTGGTAAAACGTTTTTACTTGTTTTGCAACACGGTTGTTGCCCTAGCAGCCAAAAAAGCGACGTTAAATAAGTGGTCTATTACTGTCGGCCTTATTAATAATATCATGATTATTATGAACCTAACACTATTCAAATAGAGGTAGCGCACAGGTTTCTTTTTCAGCTCTCATGCTGAGGGTCCGGGGTTCGATTCCCGGCTCTGGGCTGGTGATTTTAAGTAGGCCCCATCCACGCCTTCACTTCTAACTTTTTCATATGAAGTATCCCCAAGGCCGAAGTGGTTCTGATTCCACGGTAAAAGCTGTAGGTCCTCTCATTCTACCGTCATCCTCATCATCACCCTACCATCGAGGCAAAGGATTCCACTCGCTGAGTGCCTCCACCTCAGAAATGGGTCCAGTCATCACTTGGTGGAATGAGGTAACCCCCGACGTTCATAGACCATATGGGGAGCATTAGAAACAACGATAGTATTCAAATAATCAGAACCAATATAGCTCATGTGCAGTATTATGCTCCGTCAATCTTTTGGTTTGGCATAAGCAACGATGGCAAACTGCGGCAGGAACGGTTTTTGCGGAGGGAAACAAAGGGGTGGAATGATGGATCTCTTCTTAGGTCGTATTTCCGACGCCCGCTAAACATTCTTTTTATGCCTAAATAACTTTATTCATACACAATATACTGTTCTCTTTAGATCCACTCCCGCGGTTCGATCCTGACCACACAAACATTTATAGAGTAGCGTCATCGGGCTATTTTGCGATGCTATACGCGGTTAACTTCCTCTGTCATTACCCAAAACCTCTCACCGGCACTACATAACATCGCGTAGTTCCACTTTATGAATGACCTTGCTTATGTTTGCGTACCTCCAATCTACTCGTACTTATAAATTACAAAATATTTACATGTCTGCCCCGTACACATTCCCATTTATGAGTCTTACAAGTCGTCCCTGCGTACTTCCAAAACACAACTGATCTTACTCGTGTATTTTAGATCTGGTCATGTAATTTTGCTTCTCCTACAAGGTCAAAATATAAGTGATATTCAATCCAATAATAATGTTATAACAATTGAAGAAGTATTTAATCTAAAAAATTCTAATTATACTTTATTTGCTTCATTACCATTGTTAATAGGCATAATACATCTTTATAGTAATTTAGAAACAAATTTGAAAGTTGATATAAGGAAACTAACGAAACTTTTCCCAACGGCTTCATGGTAATACACTAATGTAATGTAATGTAATGTAATATTTATTTCATCATTATTACAATAATACAAATAAAGCTTACATCTAAAACTTATGTCTAGTGCACCAGTTTTCTAGCTCCCCCATATTTAGCCCCTAGGCTTAATACACTATGTGATCAAATGTATCCGGACACCCCACAAATATACGCTTTTCATCTTAGGTGCATTGTGCTGTCACCTACTGCCTGGTATTCATTACGTGGTATCTTCCTTAAATATTATTCGTTGACAGAATTTCGGTAATATAAGTATAACTTTCCTGTTGCTGGATAAATATTATAGACTCCCTCACTGTTTTCTGTTTTACACGAGTTTAAAGCATGAACTTCTAAACGTTCGCATAGGAACTGATGCGATCTCAAGATAAAACATGTCTCACCCAAAGCCTTTACTTTAAACATATAATCCTAGGTTTCATTGTTTTCGACACATCGGCGTACCTACAAAGACATGCTGGCGCCCTAAAGAAAGCTTGCTTATTGTATTTCTAAAAGCGAACGTATACTTCCATCTGCCTCCGCTAGTATATATGCTTCTAAACTTAATATTAAAGTGATACAAAAATACATATTATCTGTCATAATCATTTGTCTCTGCACCCAAAGTGCAGTTTCAATGTACAAAACTTCATGGAGAGTGGTGAGCAGTTTTGGCTAGTTTATGCTCCGCCTCGCAGAGTTATAGTATTAGATGCTGAGAATTTATGCTGTGAAACTGCCGGTTCAAATATAACTTGCACCAATTTACTGGCGCTCCCAGTAAGGAAGTAATCTGTTCATGAAGAGAATTTTATTTTGAAGTTTGCAATCGAAACATCAGTTTCCTGCGTGAGATCTTGCCGAGGTAACAATCTGCATTTGAATTTATGTTTCAACCATGGATACTGCTGTGAACAGAGCCTCCAAGTCGCCTGTCGTTTCTGCCTCGTTTTACTTTCTCTACTACGTATAGTAAGTAGGGGAAGTATTGCAATCCACCCAAAAATTCGATACCGATATTTCTCCGGAAATACATGTTTTGAGGCCCATGAAGCCAAATAAAGCATTTTTTAAAACATGGCTGTCAGTGAACAGCATAACTCAAAAATGAAAAGTTGGATAAATACCAGACTTCGTATTTGAGTTTCGTATCTTCCAAGAATGTGATACAAAGATTTACAACTAAATCCCTCCGCCCCAACTACCCTTTATATGGAACATTTTTCGAAAATTCCGATTTTCTCAAAATGACTAACGATTCTGATTAAAATATCATATTTTTAAAATACTGTCATGGCAAATCAAATGTATATCTTGAGGCAGTATTTTATATCACAATACTGTGAATGCCAAAGTGATTGTAGTGTAAATTAACATTATTGTATGACAATGATTTTAGATGTGTGTTAGCTATAAGCATTGTTAGGAAATAAGTTTACACGACCTCACTGAAACTGACAATAGGAGTGGGTAACAATGAAGCGAGGGGGTGAGTTGTTTATCACTTAGAAGAGACAAACAAATGACGTCAGGGTAGCGTGCCTTTCTTTAGAAATGGAAGGAATATCTGCCCTAGAACATATGTTTTATTAATTATGATTGGGTTATAAAATAGACGCTAATGTTGGGGCGATTTATTAACCAATAGCAGCTCTATTATAATGTTTAGGCATATCGGGGTGAGGGAGTATACATTCTTGAGCCAAAGGCAAGTTTCGCGCAGTTCTAAGAAATCTCTCTCGCGAGGTACACGTCAGGCAGTTCTAAAGAATCATTCGCGAGTTACACATCACGCAATTCTCAACAATCTCTCACGAAGTACACATCACGCAGTTCTACAGAATCATTCACGAGGTACACATCACGCAGTTCTCAGCAATCTCTCGCGAGGTACGCATTACGCAGTTCTACAGAATCTCTCGCGTCCTAAAGTTAGTTACAAAATGTGAAGTAGGTACGCGACAACTATTACGACAGTAATTACATTAGGAAATATAACACTTTAAGTCAGGCGTGTATCAAGATTAAATATGTGAAATTAATTAAGTGTGACGGCAATAAAAGTGTAAAAATAAATTCTTTTATTAGTGTTATCTTGTAGTAAAAACTCCTTTCCGTTTACACGCCCTGCTCAGAGATATTTGCTCGAGTGAGTAATAATAGCTAGCCGGAGGACAAAGAACGCAAAATTCAAAATAGTAAAACAATAACAGGCGCTCAGCAAATAAGATAACACGAACAGAATACCGCGACAATCTTGAATTTTCTGGGAATGACCCAAAAGTCCTGTTCATTCTGAATGATTTTTGCATAACTCGTAAACCGTAAGACAGATAAATTTTTACTACACAAAAATTGTAGATCTCATTAAAACACAAACTATTTCACATACTTTTTTGTGGAGTGAACCATTTCCGAGATATTCCATGTTATTTGTTTGAATTTTCCAATAGTTATACTTTTCCTCAAATGGGAATTCGTTATTCGTTTTTTATGTCCTGGTAATACAAAGAGAATGGAATGCTCCACATAGCAGCCAGCTCTTAAAATATTTGACTATAGCTTAAAGCCTACCATATTCCCATTGCAGAAGAAAATTAGCAATAAGATAAGCGGAGAATAAGCGTTTGTAAAAATAGTTTGTACAAGAGTATAGAAAGTCGTGTGAGTGTAACACATCAGATTTGTTTTTCTTTCTTCTTTCAACATAAGTTAATGGGAATGAAGAGAGTGTCGTTTGCGTTGTGACATACTGAAGCCTTTACCACAACACCGGCATAGAAGTGAAAACGTGAAACATGTTAGAGATACTTAGTTGTCATCAGAACGCATCAGCAAGATGTGTCAGACTTAACAAGGAAAGGGTTTAAGTGGGTCAGTGCCCGTATCGGAAACTGGTAATGCAGTTGCAAGAAAGCTCCTTGGTTTCCACAGAACAGACGTGTTTACTTGGCGGAACACGTCCACGAAGTAATCCTCACAACGGGGAAAATCTAGGACAAGGAGCGTCAGGAGAAATAAGGGAGAGACAAACTTGAAAGGGAAGAAGTGTTTCCTTCTAACCGATGTTCCCATATCAGATGCTGCAACTTCTCCGATGAACCAAGTGTTTTATAGAAGTCGTAAGTTCACAGTTACAGCAGCTTCCAATTTCGAAAACTTGCCTTCAATTGTTCCAATCACGATGAAAACTTCTGTTGTTACTGTTAATGGAAAAAAAGTGTTATATTCACAAGAATTTCTGTATGCACTATCGTTTATCTTAAAATGTCTTCTACAAAGTATTCTTACAAAAGTTTATTTTTTCTTCCTACTTCATATTAATCAAGAAAAACCTTTGCTAATTGGAATTTCATTCTATCGCGAGAAACGAATGAATGGCGACTTGGCACTTCAAAAATATTACTAATATTATGAGAAAAACGTTACACGCGCACATGTGTGTGCGTGTATCTAGGCTAATCTCGGAAACAACTCAACACTTTCACCATTGAAAACCGCTGTTCTTCTCAACGGACTTGGGCTATAAGATAGCTTCTAATTTATCACAGTAATTGTTCAGCTACGTAAATTTTGAAATTAAATAGATAAATAAAGAAGTTATTTACAAGAAAGGTATTAATAAAAGTATAAAAGAAATTATAAGAATGTGAAAGAAATAAAAAAATTACATTTATATAGAATCACTCAATAGAGAAGAAGAAGAACAAGAAGAAATCAATGAAACCACGTAAAATTTATTAGCAGCATTTTAAATTCATATGTATGTATAAAGAATTGTATTGTAAAACAAAAACTTAAGCAAAGAACGAAAAGATAGTAACAGGAATCATTTAAATAAGCATCTAGATAGAAATATGTTGTAAATAGTAGCAGAAAGAAGTGAAAAACGATAGCAACGCAAGCGCACAAAAGCGAAAACCAGTGTTTAAGATGGGAAAGTCAACAAGTTATAAAGAGATGCCAGTGTATCTTTGTATGTTGAGTTCTAGTGATTTTGTTGACTGGTAAGAAAGCAGTTTTAATTAATTTGTGACAACTCAACATAGCGTAATAAATTCGACATCAAGTATTTTGATACCCAAAATTGGGAAAACAAAAAACTGTAAAAATATAATGGTCTTGCCATAACAATAAAAGAAGATTTGGAACGAAAAATTGTATTATCTTTATTCAAGTATATTTAGAACCCTGTGAGTAAAATACATTTCCTAAACCCACAGTACATCCAAAGCATCATTATAATCGTCCCAAATTTCAATGCCTAAAAAACCAAAATAGGACTGAACATCTGATGCGAACATACTTGAAAGAAGGCAACTTCGTTAAGAATGCCATGGAGTAGAAAATAGGAGTTGATAAAAGGAAAGACTTGCAGCCTAGCATCACCGTGCGAAATATCAGAAATGAATAAGGCTGACTGAAGTTTGACTGACGCCAACCATAATAGATTCCTACTGATATTTGTTAAGCAAATTACAAAGATTTGGTAACAAAAGTCGCAAATTTCCTTAGATTAGAAGAGCAAACGTTTAATGGAGTTCCTAATAAAGTAAACAAGATCATGATATTATTTTGCCCTTATTCATGCAGAAAGAGAGAGAGAGAGAGAGAGAGTGTGTGTGTGATACAGCAGTAAGTAAGGTTGTAAATTCAACTAAAGAGTTCTCACAGCATTAAATATCACGTAAAAAAGAACTTCATATCTCAGTGGAATTAATTGTTCCGCCATACAACCGTATGTAGGACAAGGTTGGAAAGGTAGAATCAGATTACTAACAAATTCAATGCCATAGCCGGGATTTGAACCACGGATCCCCCGGTTTCACCCAACTGCTCTAAACAACTGAAAAAACTAAATTAAATTGAGTTTTATTTATGGATACTCTTTAACTGCCGTGGTCCTTAGCGTCCCATTCTATGTTGGGCGTGAAAGACCGGTAACTTTGATCATAGGCCTCTTTATCAGGCTTGAGGTTCTTTTACGTGCCTAAATCTACGACACCGGACCACCGGCTTTACTTCCCTCCCGAAGAAAGCCGTGCGATTTTTACGCCCGAGAAAAGTCATCGACCTCCGCTAGGTTTGAACCCACGATCTTGTGCACTAGGCTAACCAAATGAGCTACGATGGCAACACGCACATTTAATTCTCCAATTGTCTGGCATTTTTCTCGGTAAACTACAAGGAGAAGTTTAAATTGTTTTGAGATGATATATCCTAATGGCGACTTACAATGTCTTAAGTAGTTATTTACCTAATTGGGGCTTGAGAGTCAGATATTTACAAAGGATCGCTGGCCCAGAAATTCGATATTCTTTACATGACACAGCGAGAAACAATTGAATAGGGACAGTACTTTTAAAAAAATTAAAAAGTACTGAAAAATTCAAACCAATAACAGCGAATATCTCGAAAATGGATGATACCTAAAATAATTCTTTGAAACGAATTGTATGTTTTAAAGAGGCATATATTTTCTTGTAAAATACGTTTTTGTACTCTTATGGTTTGTCAGTTATTTAAAACTATACCAGAATACTTTATAATGAAGAGGGCTTCACAGGCCAGAGAGATGAGAGAGATAAAGATATACATTTTATTTGTGATGTAAATAGCTTAAACATGTGGTTTATAATGAAAATCGTTAAGCCACTTTTTTAGAAAATCCAAAATTTCTAAAAGTTATCCATGTTAAGGGTAGTTTGGGGTAGGAGGTTTTCTGGAAAATCTTTGTGTCGCATTTTGAAAATATGCTGAACCTAAGTAACAAGCTTGGTGCTTATCGGGTATCCTATTTTTAGCTATACTGCTCCTTCTCCTTTTCCCTCTCTCTCTCTCTCTCACACAGACAACAACAACACACACACATGGACCTTTTGTATTTTCTTTTTATTCGGGACATCAAACACGTATTTATTTCCAGTGAAATTTGGATATCAATTTTTTTGTTGGAATAAGTAATTAGTAGAAGAAGTAATTAATCTACATATCCTACATTTTCTTCTTCTTCGTCTTTTTCTTCTTATTATTATTCTGCATCAATATAAAATATCAGGTACAGCCAAGAATGTTCTAACCAGCAGCTGCCACCAATGAATATGTATAGAACACGTAAAAGTAAATGGTTTGACTAGAATGGACACAAAGTTCCTCGAATAGTAAATGCATATCGTTACAATATGAATTATACCAGGGTTCGGAGGGGAGCTGATGGAAGCGTTTTTCCACCACAATGCTGGAGAATGTCAGAGCAAATGAAATGCCGAACTATCAGAGAGACAGGGTGTATGCGTTCCCACTGTCAATATTTGTGTTCCCATTTCGTTACCACAATTGTGTGCAAGATGCTCCATGCCATTAACGTTTTACATGTGGGTTGCCTCAAGCCACAACGTCAGAACGCCGTCAAGCTTCTTCCCATTGAGTCGGTGCTCAGTGAAGGAGACGGAGGCATCCGCTGTTTCCTCACAATTGACTTTGCTAACCCTTGACTACTGGTTCATGAGGAAGGCTAGGGAAAAGTGTGTCTTCGTACCCTTCTTGTTACTTAGTTTGTATCTACAAATAAATATAGAAAGGTAAAACTACCTAGATAAAATTAAACACTCTATGTGTTACATTCACATTTACATTCACATGGCTCAATCGCTTATTAGGGGTATAAAAATTATTCTTACGAAATTCCTATCTACTTTATTCTAATCGAGATAAAACTTTTTGGAAATGGCTACTTTACACATTTCGTTATACATACAAAGGGAACATCAATAGTCAAATGTTTTAGAATAGGACATTATACAGTGTGATTTATGAAGAACAGACATATTTCTTTCTTTAATCATCCTGTTTGAAATTCACTCAATGCCCCAATTGTAGCACCAAATTAAGCAGAATATTCGGAAGTTTTAATTGCCTGTCACTAGATGCGTAGATGTTCATGTTTCATTCGTAATTATTAGTTTTATTGTCGGTTATTGTTAGTTTATTTTGAGCTTTTGTTCTAGTCAACGTGAAAATGGAGTACACATTAAATGAACGACTCTTCCTTGCAAAGCAATACTGGATTACGAATTCAATCACAGCTACTCAAAGCGCATACCAGAGAGAATTTTGTGTTCGGAATCCACCCCAAAGAAACACAATACTGGGACTGGTAAACAAATTGGAAACAACTGGATCTCTGGTGAGCGAAAAAGGCAAAACTCGTTCATCTAGACTTCCCAAGATTGTTGTTGACGTAAGAGAACGACTGGATCAGTCACCCAAAAAATAATTAAGACGTTTCTCGCAGGGACAGGGTACTCTACTCAATGTGTCAGAGAGCTGTGAAAAGTGCAGGCCTAAAGCCGTATAGGATTACGGTTGTTCATCAGTTACAGGAACCAGATAAGGTTAGAAAGGAAATTATTGCCGTTGGTTTCAGGCGTTGATTGTGAAAAATCCTACCATATTGTCCATCACATGGCAGATGAAGCATGGTTCCATTTATCCGGCTATGTGAACTCAAATAGCTCACGCCATTGGGCCAGCGAAAATCCACATGTTATTCATGAAGTAGCTATGCACACGGTTAAAATCGGAGTTTGGTGCGCAATATCCACACAGAGAATAGTGGGACCAATTCTTTTTAAAGCAATGTGAACACTGCAGAGTACCGACGGATTTTCATGGAGTTCGCTGAATAACTAGACGATGTAGAGCTGAGTCAAGGATATTTTCACCAGGGCGGCGCTACATGCCTTACATCAAATGATGGCATTAATTGCAAGTTTCTTTGATGATCGGATAATTTCCAAGAACCTATTGCCACCGACATCTCCGGATTTAACATCGCCGTACTTCTTTCTATGGGGTTACTTAAAAGACAGGGTTTATGCCACACGGCCCCAGACATTGGACGATCTGAAGCACAACATTACACAGGAGATTCAAGCTATTGACAACAGAGTCCTCCAACGAGTGGCCAGTAACATTGGAACGACGTGTTGAGTTGTGCCTTATGCAGGATGGACATTTTCAACATTTGCTATAGAGGCAAATATTCTCCCGAAATTCCTCTGCATTTCAGGTATAATAAGTTGTCGCTAGCATAACTCGTTTTGAAACAATTAAAGAAATAAACGTGTCAATCCTTTACAAATCACCCTGTATATTGATCTTAAGATTCTATACTCTTTCCATACCACGAGACAACTGAAAATCGACAGGACTTTAAAATAATATCTAAGTAGTGAAGAATTCGAATCATTAATAGCAGATATTTCGGGAATAGCTCATGCCACAAAAATGTTTTTTGAAATAAATTGTATGTTTTAACCCTGTACTGCCGGAACTTCTTCCTCTAGTACCCAAGCCAGCTTTTATCTCTTTTACCGGTACGACAACTTAAGCGACTGGAATAGCCGTGATCGTTGGGGCAATTCGAAATGGACTGGCTGTCCATTCGAAGTCAAGCGTCGTGAGTTCGAATCCCAGGCAAATGTACTTTTGGTAAAGGAAGGGGAGGGCCTAAGTAAAATAATCGGTGTAATGGCACACTTGGATGCTGACAGGGTTACATTTGACTGCAGTTGCATGGATTTTGCTCTTGTTATTAAAAAACTACAGTTGTATTTCAAAATATTTTTACAAAGTAAAACAGTTATAAATAGCCTACTTTTATTGTTGAAGGTTCATATAATATGAATTTAGAAAAAAGCGCATTAAAACCCTAAAACTTAAAAAAAAGAACCTTTATAACGAATATGATACACCAGACTATACACGCTTAAACAAATCTACATTTTTTGTGTAGCACATTTTCACCTATTGCTTAACGTTTACCGGTTATACAATATTATGCAAAATTCCTTCTGAATGAAAAGAACTTCATAGCTTATTCACAGAAGATTCAATATATACATTTTATTTTTCTTGTGAAATCTTTAATATATAATATTTTAGTCAAAACCATTAGCCATGTTTGTAAAATCAAAAGTTTCGAAAACATGTTTCATGTAAAGGGTAGTTTGTGGTAGTTGGTTGTGTTTCGTGTCGCCTTTTTTGAAGGTGCTAAACATAAGTACCAATTTGATATACACACACACCTTCTTCTAAGAATTATTTTTTGACACAAGGTGCCTTAAAACATGTATTTACAGTGAAACCTCGCTTTAGAATTTTTGAGTGGAATGCAAAACCTCTGCCTACTATGTACGTGGTAGAGAAAGTCAAAATTTGGAGAAAAAATCTGCTTCTTCTATCACTCTGTGTACCAAAGACGAAATGCATAATGATTTATTTCTGGAAAGGTTTATCTCGATGATAATGAAGTCGATAGAACATCTGGTTTCTTGAGAATAGTTCGTAGGAGTTATATCAAAATAAAAGATAGTGTATAAGGAAAGTCATTCGAACACATAAGAGGGTTTTATAAGCGATTGAAAGGGGCTCAAATCATTTGCGTCCACTTCTTGAAAGCTTATCTGGTGGCTGCGCATGGCAAGCGCACACCGGTGAAGTTCATTGTAGGTTCCAAGGTTTTCAGGGGCAGTATACATTTTTACTCCCTACCACATATAATAAGTAGGGAAAGTATTGTATTCCCCCGAAAATTTGGTACCGAGATTTCACCGGAAATACATGTTTTGAGGCCCCTGAATCCAAAAAGAAGCACTTTTAGAAAAAGGTCTGCGAACGCGTAACTGAAAAATGAGAAGTGAGATAAACATCAGTATCTTTAAAGGATGCGACACGAAACTTTTCAAGTAAATTCCCCACCCTAGACTACCCTTTACATGAAATATTTTTCGTAATTTTTTATTTTCTCAAAAATGGCTCTACCGATTTTGATTAAAATATCATATATTTAAGATATTTTATAACACATGAAATGCATATCCTGAACTTTCTTAGAATGTCCCCAAAAGTCCTCTTCGTTCCGAATGGCTTTTGCATAACTGGTAAACCGTAAGAGATGGACAAGGTTTTACCACAAAAAATTGTAGAGCTCTTAAGCCACATAATTTATGTCATATACATTTTTTTGTGGAGTGAATCATTTCCGAGGTATTCCTTGTCATTTGTTTAAATTTTCCAATACTTTCTGAAATGGGAATTATGGAATGCTCCATATAGCAACCAGCTCTTTAAAGATTTGAGTGTCGCTTAAAACCTACCACATTCCCTTTGCACCCACAAGAAAATTAGCAATAAGATAATTTCCTCAAATGTTTATCTCGATTTACATGAAGTATATAGAGAATTAAGCATTTGTAAAAATAGTTTTACAAGAGTAGTAAAAGTCATGAGAGTCAACACATCAGATTTTATCGGTTAGTGTTGTGGTTCTTTAGCTGTAACTGTATGTATGTCTTAAAATAGATTGTGATTATCCTTAAAAGGACCTAATGAAAATACTTATATGAATTCAATGAATGTGGCATTAAACACAGTCCACAAATCTTTTGTTATGCTATCAAATTTAAAGGTAGGGTTTACAGTAAGCTTAAACAGCATTAATGTCTTGACAAAAAAAATATACTATTTTATTGCTTCGTACTATACTACTGCTGATATATGAATGTTAGTGCACTAATAAAGGGACTAGAAACGTGATACAAACTATAAACTTAGAGGACACCAGTGTTTTTGTTTGAAAATGCCTAACGTCATCAACGCTAGGGATCAGAAGGGAGTTAGGGGCAAGGCGATAGGGGAATCTAGAGTTGCACAACGAAAACTGTACTCAGCTCGCTAGTAAATGCACTCAGATTTGCGAATGATTTCTTTATCTGACTCCATGCCGATGCCCCGTCTACTTGTTCCCAGTTCCTCTTCTCACCGCAACGTATACTCATATCGTGGCCAACTAGTACCTTCCGTCTCCCGCTCTGTTTTTATGTGTAACATAGGCGTCTATACTGTCGTTCTTATCGTAGCCCTTTGGTTTTGGTTGACAGTCTATCCACACGAACACAATGGTGAAGACGTCACTCTATAACCGGTGTGCCCGTTGAAGAATTGATGTCGCATTATTACGCCAAGCAGCATTAATTCGTCTGCAAGCGAACCTCAATGATACTTGGCCAGTTGCGATATACCTGTGCTTCTAGATGTTCCCATAGAAAAAAAAACATTTAAGGGATATCCAACTAAGGAGGGGCCAGGATATAGGCCAGTTACGGCCAATCCATTTCCGTGGAGAGGCAAAATAGAGAAAAGCCTGGACAGGTATGATGTGCCGGTAGTCATCCAGCTGAAGCTAGTGATGTGCTATCAGTGTCAGTGGAGCATCGTGTAAACGTTCACCGTCCATTAATGAGTTTGCAGAAAGTTCACTAAACTTTCTCATTCTGTGAAGGACCAGAAGACACAGCCTGCGCCACCTATGGACTGACAGTAATGACTCCCCTAGTGACCTCAGATGGGAGAGGGCGGAAGGGTGTGTGGACTAAGGGTATACATACCTTAAAATGTAACGCAATGACTTGTTAGAAACTTTAGTAAATAAATAGCTATAAAATACTCTCTCTCGTTCTTATTCTGGTAAAACTCAACACCTTCTACATCATTTTACCAGACCGGAAAAACTGATCTAATAAGTTGATCTCCTAAAATACCATACCATACCATACATGTAGATTCCACCGAATTTGGATATTATGACCACAGAACCATCAAATATTACGATCTAGCCAGGATACATACACAGAGGGTTTTCTAAAAATAATTTTGGCTTCAAAACATGTATTCCCGGTGAATCTCAACATCACATTTTGAGGTGAAACGCAATACTTCTTCTACCTACAAGCTACGTAGCAGAGGAAGTAAAAATAGGAACAGAAAAACCATTAAATTATAAAATACCGATAATACATATACAATACAATCGCATTATTTGATCCAAATTCTCAGTGCCCATAAGCATAAACATTCGCGTATCAATAGTTCCTTGTGTAGTTACAAAAACGGCATTGCACTTATTAACATATGTGTTAGGAGTTGGATTATTTGGGGGTGAGAATGAGCAGTAATTGTGAATGGGGAGCGCATAGCAGGAAGGTTATGGCTAAAGGAAAGGCAGCAATGACAGGAGTAAGGATGTGCAAATACAAATTAGAAATGCCAACTAAATGGATAGAAAGAATGTATGAAGAATTGGTAGAAGCAAGAATGCTATATGCAGTAGAAATTTGGGGGTGGGTCTGAATTAAGCAGAAAAATAGACCAGAGCTACAGAACGTTCTGTAAAGAGCTATTGGGGCTACCAGATCAGCACCAGGGGAAGTAGAATTAGTGGAATTAGGAAGAACAAGAAGAAAGGGAGTGATACTGGAAAGGATATTAAAATTTTGGTTTAGATGCCTGAGAAAAGATGAAGAGGAAGTTTTAAGGATATGCATGGAATAACAAAAGAGTATGAAAAATAAAAATTGCTGGTGGACAGGGGTAGAAAAAATTATGGAGAAGATAGGAATGGGAGATATTTGGAGAACAAGAGAAAGAAATAGCAATGGGCTCTGGATAACAGTAAGAAACAGAGTGGAGGACATAGAAAGACAAGAGATTTGGGGAAGCTTAGAGAATAAAAAGTCACTAGGGTTCTATAGATTAGTAAAAAGGAATTGGGGAAGAGAAGGGTATGTATTATTGTAATAGAGCAGCAAAAGAAGCGTTTGCATGGATGAGAACAGGATCAATGTATCTGAGAGGGCTAAGAGTAAAAAAAACGGAATTTGTAAATTATGCTGAGGTAGTGAAAGCACAGAGCATTATATGACAGAATGCAAAGAATTAGCAGAATGGAGACAAGAAGTATGGGGGGAAAATGTATGGAAAAATAGTAGCAATTAAAATGTCAACAAGAAAAGAAGAAAAGCAGAATAAGAATATGGGGAATTCTTAAAGAAAGTAAAAGAGAAATGGATTAGAAAAGTAAGAGAGATAAGAAAGGTAGAAAGGCAAACGGAGGAATGGGAGGATGGGCAATAGGAATTAAGGGTAGCAAGGAATGCTCAGATGAGCCAGAAGGCCAGGGTGACGCAAAAAGAGCAGCAAGCTGGCAAGAAAATTTGTACATAGGTTAAGTTAGATTATAAGTGGAATATTGTAAACAGAGTTGTGTATAAAAATGTACAAATAAAGTTGTCTGTCTGTCTATCTATCTATAACATATTTGTTTAAGTAGTATATTGTAAACAAGTTTAGTGAAGGACTGTATTATATCAGTGGTGAACTGTACTTAAATTAACTCTAATTAGTGCAAATATAAGATCTTTTTGCTGCAATGCTAATTTTTTTAAATGGAATGTAAAGCTTCGTATTCACCCATATTATCAGTGTTTGTTTCGTGGTTTACAGTTTTTGTTTTATAATTTAATTTACTTTATAAAGATCTTTACAACTCTAGGCTTGTTTAGGGGTTATACACGCAATATGTGACCAAATGCGCTTAACCTCTCTGGCCATGCTATGAAAGCAGCAGCGTCTATTGTTCCTAGACCATTCTACACAGTGTACGTTCGATCTAAAACAAAAGAGGTGCCTCCTAGCAGATGCTGTAGATTTTCTATCTGTTTCATCCCTTACTTACTCTCAACCCTTTAACCATTCGAAGACTAAGCCGCTTCTCTTTTTTTCCCTTCCTGGGTAAAGAGACTTCAATTTCCTGTGAGGAAATTAACAGCCCGTCAACCCTTCACCAAGCCCTTAATGGCCACAATGTCAGTTCACTGTTCTTTTGAGAGGCCCAGCCTTGCTGTTTTAAACCTGCCATATACTTTACAGGATGATATCATGTTTTATGAAACATTTTTCACTTAGGCTGTTTTATTTCTCATTTCCTTTGGTTTGTTTTCTCACTCACTTTAAAGTTTTATTCTCGTCTGAGTAAGAAAGTGTATGAACTGAACTTTTAAATATTTTCAGGGATAATTAATTACTAGTTAACTAAGCCAACACAAAATTTTAAACGTCTATTAGTTTTCAAAAATTAATAAAGTTGATACAGGACAAACTTTATGCATCATTAAAATTGTTTTTGTTTTCAAATGCCATAGTTATGTTTTTCTGATTCGTTGAACTTAAGTAGAGTTACTTTATGAAGTTGAGCTTCGACGTTTTTAAAAATCTTTAGAATTTTTAGGATAACATTTAGTCCCTTTATTCACGTGAAAGGCTTTACTAACTCCTTGTTTAAACATATAGAGAATAATACTCAGTTTTATAGGCATGATAAGTGTTTCTATATATTCTTGAATAATTTTAAAAAGTTACCTTTTAATTTGTAACTTCTAAAAATTGGAGTTTTATGATACACTTATTGAAAATTTCAAAGAGCACAAACTCGAAATCTTATTTTAGTATTTTCATAGAATCCATATGTTGAAAATTTAATTATTTATTCGTGTGTTAGTTACCATAACAGCTAATTATTTGTTTAGGTATTTACAATGCTGAAAAAATATAACCATCAAAATCAGGGTTGGGTCAGAAATATCTGATGAAAGCCTCACGTACAGCTAGGAATGTTGTGTGATGAATGGATAGAAAACCTACACATCTGTTAGGAGGTACCTCTTTTGTTCTATATCGAACATATACTGTGTAGAATGACCTAGAAACAATAGATTCTGCTGCTTTCATAGCATGACCAGAGAGGTTAAGCGCATTTAGTCTCATGTTACATGCAAAGCTCCTGAACATGCATAACGATATACAGACCTTTATAAAGCAAATTTAAAACAGCTCCTGGATAATATGGTTGAAGGTAAAGCTTTATATTCTATTTCAAAATATTCCATGATTCCCATTGTAGCAAAAACATTTT
The DNA here is from genome assembly GCA_030765065.1 of Deroplatys truncata. NCBI lineage: Eukaryota > Metazoa > Arthropoda > Insecta > Mantodea > Mantidae > Deroplatys > Deroplatys truncata. The sequence goes on from CM060975.1 coordinate 117,143,683, forward strand.
ACATCTGCACTAATTAGACCTGATACGGCTAGCTACCAACATCAAGACACTTCTTCACATCAGCTGTTTGCAATATATAGGTTAAATATATTAGTAAATGCAATATCATTTTTATAACTACGCGATGGAAATATTAATTTTACCATTAAATGTGAATGTTTATGTTTTTGTGCACTGAGCACTTGCATAAAATATTTTAATTCTATTGTGTCTGTATTATTGACATTTATATTATGTTATAAGCAGACAAAGGACTTCTTAAGCAGTTGGCTTCAAGTTATGCACACTCAAACCATTGTCAAGACAAATAATGTAAACCGCAGTCACAAGTCACTAACGGGCAGGTAAACACGGTATGTTAAGTGATGTCTGAAAACGCCAACAGATTCTACGAGGGTGGAGGTGGTTTATAACCTGTGGCGTCCCTATATAATGTCAGGTAACAGTTCAATTTCATATCCGTTCGTCCTAGCTTTAATACTCAGAAATTCCTTTGCTTGGTTATAAGTGTATATATACATAATTTTAGTTAACTTTGTGATACAAACTTAGTGCCTTATAGCTGTCCTCATTATAATGATAAATCTACTATAATTATTGTAGTTAAAAACTTGCACAGTTTTCTTATCCTTGTGTCGCAGAGGAACTACAAATAGATTATTACAGAGGCCTCTGCAAGTGCAAGTATGTGTAACTGATAATGATAACCCTAACACTTTAAGCATCCAGCGAACTGACTTGGCAACGTAATGGACGGTGCACGTCCTATTTGTTAAGCTCTGTTCTCAAGAAATTTAGCTGGAGTCATGTCATTCAGCAGAACTGCAGTTTTACCAGTAAACATAAGCCAGAAGTGTCAGTTTATTGTGTATCCATAACCCAAAAGAGAGCCAAAAACTGTGGCCAAAACTAAAAATACCGACAAATCGCAGAGGGGACCGTATCTCCCAGACCGTCCTTAGAGGGAAGAGGAAACCAAGGTTAATCACAAGTGACAACCAGGAAATAAGATGACGCTCCGATAAATATTTACGCCTTTATGATGAAAGAGATAATGCTGCTAATATTAACGAGCAACAAATGCATATACTATGAGAAAATATTGTTTAAGAACTATTTTCTTTTCTTAAACGAATTACTAAAATATGTTTCAATGTGCAACATTCTTTCACTATATTGCCTCTCGGTAAATGTTAGCTGTTCTCAAATCTGAAACGAAGGACTTCAGTCCTTTCTTGCGACATACATTATTTTGAAAGAATTAAATGTATGCAAGATTTACCATCGCCTGAAGTATCCCACTTTAAAACCGAGAGAGGTGGCGCCACGTGTGAGACTCGCATTCGGGAGGTCCCGGGTTCGACCGCCTGCTTTAACCCATGGGTTTTTGGATCGGTAGGTAAATGCTAGAGTGGTGCGGCTGCACGGTGGCTGTGTGTTCTGTGGAAGTTTCATCCTGATGTCATCCAGGGGCTGCTTGGGAGCTTTTGGACGGAGCTCCTTCGGGGAACCCTCGGAGTCCAATAGAGCGGGCTCGTTTGGCTTGGAAGCGTTCAATGTGGAAACATTGGAGACCCCGTCTGTGCTTGCGCCCGTCGTCATCCAGATCTGGTCCCCTTTGGATCCCTCCCCTCAACCCTCCCTCCCGGCAGTCAGGGTAGAAGCGGCAGACCTGCGTGCGGTGCTATGCTCCGGTTTCGTGACCCCCTCCGTTTGTCCGGATCTTTACCTTTATCCTCTTTAAAAACAGTTATGTTGTTGGCAGTCTGTGCCACCTATGTTATTCACTTCGAAGTACGACTACAACTCGGTGGAAAAAAATTGAGTTTTATTTATGGACGCTCTTTAACTGCTGTGGTACATAGCGTCCCATTCTATATTGGGCGTGAAAGACCGGTAACTTTGCTCAGAGGTCTCTCTCTCAGGCTTGAGGTTCTTTTACGTGCCGTAAATCTACAACCAGGACCACCGACTTTACTTCCCTTCCGAAGGAAGCCATGCTAAGGATTTTTACACCCGAAAAAATCCATCGTCCTCCGCCGGGTTTGAACCAGCGACCTTGGGAAAGTGACTAAACTCGGTGAGTGAAAGCACTAGTGCTGTTCTGAAGCGATAAAGTTTATTGTTTATAGTTTCAGTATTATTTTGCCCTATGTAGCTAAGAGAAATAGCCCTAAAGATAAGTATAAACCTTTGGAAATCATATTTTTAATTCAAAATTACTTCCTTTGTTCAGGTTGTTACAAAGTTACCAGCTGAATTTAAAGCATTAATAAATAGCTAGGTATCTAGCAGAAAAAATATAGCGAGGTTGCGTGTAATGTCTGACTTCTGTTTCCTAAAACTTGTCGGTACGCTTAACTCTTTAACTGCCAGAGCGGTCCTTGTGGAACGCCGTATGAAGTCGTGTCGGACCGTGGTGGTCCATACGTTTCTGGACCAACTTAAGATTTCTACAAGGCAGCGGTACATTGAAACCTTGAGTTTTACTTATAGATATCTGTGGTCCTTATCTAAACATTACTACCACTGTGTTTGGATTGTGTATATTATGGAGGTCTAAATTTCAATATAAAGAATGTTGCCAACATCAAAAAAGACTTTTATTAACTGCATTCATATAAAGTTAGACAATAGAACACAATAATGCCTGAACTAAAAGCTTAATTAGAATTGTTGACAAAGAGTGCGTTTAGTTCTAACTTTTAAATTATACAAAATATGGATTACCAGAAATGTTTTGGTTTTAACTTTTCAATTGTGAAAATTACCAAAGCATGGCAAGGAAACATGAGGTTTTCTGTCGCATTCTTCACGTAGGAGATTACTTTCATGACTTTATTTTTTGATCAATTTCCTGTAGTTTCTTTTTGTGGCATTCTTTACAATACTTTCGTAACTTAACTGGTTTTCGTGTTTCTTGAGGATATGCGTATTTAGAGATTCCTTTTCCTAGAAATTGACATATGATGCTGTTGAGAGGGATCACTCAAGAGTTTCATTTGAGTACAATAACGCTTTTATTTTTTTTTTTCTTTCTTTCTTTCTTTCTTTGAAATCTGTGATTCAAGTATGAGGACAAAACTCTTATTCAATAATTGTAAACATCGCGAAAGTGCGCTTTCTAAATTACAGAGTAAGGGCCGGCAACCTAACAATACGGGCCTTATACCATTCAAGACAACTGAGGTGCTCTGAATGAAAAAAACAATCAAATTTACTTCAATGAATCCATAGGAGCGCTATGCAGGACCGCTGGTCCCAGGTTAAAAGGGTCCCCAGGGACCACCAGAATTATTTTTTACTTTCCTCCACAAAACTAATGCAACTTTGCATTAAGTTAATATTCAGTGTGCCCTTTAATGGTTTTTGAGAAAAGTCGCAATGGTCCGTGGTAAAACTTCATCAAATACCTACTGGCGCTTAACGTGTTAATTAAATGACCTAATTGTACTACAGCAAATAAACCCATTTGCAAAATGTTCAGCTAAATTAAAAAAAAACATTGATCATATCCAATATCCAGTATCTCAATATTAATTTACGATACATAAAAACGACAGATAAACCAAAGTATAAGTGGACAAGAGGAATTAACTTTTCATCGCTGCATATCTCAACGGCAACCATGGATTGGAACAAGACAAAAGACGTACCTAGGATCGCCATGCATCTGTTGAGGACATGTCTATGTCACAGCCGATACCATCGCCAAAGAAGCATTGTTCAGCTTGGAGCTGCAAGTTCATGTCAACAGCCTCAATAATAATGCTCTCGTGATGGCCAGGGTAAGACCATTCTGTGAAATACGTAACGATGATAAGCTGCTTGAAATGCAAACATAGGCTCTATATGAAATTGCAGGAGTAAAGAAATCACTTATGAAATTCTATTGTGAAGCAACAATGTCTTGTTAAAGATAGTCATATCATGCACTACAACCAGTAAAATTTAGTAAATTATTTCCTAATTTGAGCTATATGCAGATATTTATTCTTCCTCCTCTTCTTCCAATTCAATGTTTGGGCCGATGACCCGTTCTGAGGCTAATTTATAACTTCATGTTGGCCAGTCCATCTTCTCCGAGGTCTTCCTACCCCCCCCCGTTCCGTCCGGTCTATAACAGATGGCCCAATCGCGCCGTATTTGACGTGTGCAGACATCCCTTTGTGGGTTAAAATGGTTGCAGAACTTAACGGGTTAATTCCAAGTAAACATTGGCCAGTGGCGAACTGGCGAATTATAGCGCCCTGAAAACCCACTACTATTACTAGTACTACTACATCAGCGGTTCTCAGAAACGTCCATATGGATACACGGAAACGGTTGGAACATGATATCAATCAACAGGGGCAAATTTTGTAACAACTATTCAATGAGCGAAGTCAGCATAATAGTAGCGTTAGATGATGATAATAGTAACAATAACATGTATAACAGCAAGCGAAAAAATAGCAGTGAAACATTCGTGCTCTCATGTTTATTGGTTATAGTCCGTAGTGTTAGACAAGAACAGCGTAGACACTATTTAAAAAATAGCTATGGGCAGATACAGATAGGTCAAATAAACATTTTAATTATTTGTCAGTCTAAAAGGTGAGTTTATTCCCTCGAAAATAAAGCCTGTGTAACCGAAACAGAAATATTCCAAGACATTTTCGGTCTATTTTTGTCTATCAACATGGAGAGTACACTCTAGTGCAAGGGTCTGTTTTTGTCTATCATCATGGACTGTATACTCTAGTAAGCCTGGGAAGTGTCTCTCAATGAATGCGATCCGTCTTTGTTGATAAGCAATAGGAGTAGGAGTAAGCTCGGCTGGTCCCGTAGCTCAGTCGGTAGAGCACCTGGCTGCTGTGCGATTCCCGCCTGGGGAGGTGGGAATTTTCCTCTAGCCAAGATTATTCCCTATCCTTCCCAGAATCTGGAACTATGAATGAGAGTGTGAATGTGTGATCTAATGATTAGAGCCAAAGTTTACTCGAAACCTAAAGACCAGCGAATACGAGTTAACACCATTGCCTATAGGCAATAATATGTTCCAAATGAAGGCCGCCGATAAGACCTTTATAGTTAAAGGCGCAGTATAAAAGGAACTTAAAAAAAGAAATAGAAAACAAAGCTCGCTCACGCTAATTCGCCAGTACCACACTCACCTGTGTTTACTTAGAATTGCCCCGTTGAGTTCTGCAACTCTTTTAACGCACGAAGGGATATCTACACACTTGAAATACGGCGCGGTTGGGCAATCTGGTATAATAAAGCTTGCTTAAGGAATCTGCAAGCCGGATTTTTTCTTTTGGGGGGGTAATTATACATTTTCTCCACAATATTCATTTCCCCCAATTGTGCACGAACATCTTGATTTCTGATTCTATCCCTTCTTGTTTTTCCAAACAATAATCTCATAAAATACATCTATGATGCCTCTAAACGTCGCCGATCCTGAGATTGTAGTATCCATGTTTCGCTACCACACTTCAAGGTTAGTTTAAAGACTAAATTATATAACTTTTATTTTACTTCCACTCTCATATTCTTACCAAAATATTATTTACACTCCATTTATTATATTTTATCACATTTACTTCCAAGTTAGTTTTCATATGTTCTTTACTTATTTGAGATTCTAAATACACAAATGACGATACCTCATCTATAAGTTCTTTTTCTATTGCTATTTTTTGTATTCTTTGATTTCTTCTCCACCTAGTCATTGAGTTTGTTTTTCCAGGTAATATTTTCATATCATACTCCTTTGCTACAGAGTTTAGCATAGTCACAAACATTTGTAGTCATCTTCTGATTCTGCCAATAATACTTGGTCATCAACGAACAGAAATGTTTTGATGTCATGTCGTGCAGATATTTATTAAATGTGTTAACTAACATAAAACTGTCTTTTATAGATATACCTTTCGATAAAACAGAGGCTGCTGTGCAATCAATCTTATAATAGTAATCTTTTCTTAACATCAGCAACAATGTCAACATTACGAATATTAGCAATACATTACCGCTTTCGAAGGCTTATGGCTTAAAATTAGACATTACATTATGTATTTCTTCTAATCATTTGTAGTGATGTTATTTCGCTAAAATCACAGATAATTTAATAACGGAATATTGTTTCCATTTTATATATTTGTCAAAGCTTAAAAAAGCTGTCTCAATCAACTGCACATTTATGAAGATGTTTTATCTTGTCGACAACAGCTGTGTTTCGTTCAGTGAAACTTCATTCTCATTTAAATGCAGACCAGTTCTAACTCTTTGACATTCGTATCTCCTTCCCGCTGATATTGACGTTTTTCTATTTTTCCGCCTTCTTTAGATCGCGCTTTTCTTTCTTTACGCATTCAATTTCCTCCCCTTTGTAAGATCGAATTCCTATTTTGCCTTCCCCCGTCAATAATGGTTTTTCTGAAGAGAGAATAGACAGTAACTCAGCTTACAATAAAAATTATTTTCGGAATGAAATATCTTCCCACCATTCTGTTTGTGCAAAACGTATTTAATTTATTTAACACAATAAGAAAACATTGGGCTACGCATTGGAAAAGATAATAAAATACTCCAAAATCTAAGATATACTGAAAAAGTGCTATACCTAGGTAGTTCATATATTCTACATAGATATATAGGTTACAACTAGAGGTTCACACATTGGTGGGACTAGCAATTACCCGACTTAAATATGTGTTCACTTCGATTTTCGGTTCACTGACATTTTGTATTTATCTGCAGCCATTCAGTAAAATTATACAGACATAAATAATAATTACAACAATTTTGTTATGATCCATCCACATGACTTTCTCTATCCTCCATCGTCTATTAGTAGGTCACAAACATTCTTACTAAAACTTATGTTTCTTTCTACCAAATTTTAATTCAAATAAACCTTAGCAGAATTTTTGCTACATTACACATTTCGTTATAGATACAATGAGAACAGCGATAGCCAAATGTTTAAGAAGTAGGCGTTATATGCTGGCCTTAAAATTCCATACTGTTTCCAACTGAAAGTTGACAGGAGTTTAAAAGAATGGCTAAGTATTGAACAATTCGAACCATTAATAACTGATATCCCGGAAAGGGCTGATGCCACAAAATAGTTACGAGAGATAAATTGTATATTTTAAAGAGATCTACATTTCTTGTGTAATACACTTTCATCTATCGCTTAACTTTACTAGTTATACAAGATTATAAAATTTCCTTCTGAGTGAAGAGGAGATTATAAGCTGTTCCTAGAAAAATCAAGATATGCCTCTATTTTCCATGTAAATATTTTTAATATATGGTATTCTAATAAAAATCGTTAGAGCCATTTTTTATAAAATCGAAAACTTCGTAAAGTCTTTCATGTAAAGAGTAGTTTGGGGTAGGGAGATTTTCTTAAAAATCTTTGTGTCACATTTTTGGAAGGTAATGAACTTAAATACCAAGTTTGGTGTTGATACGACTTTTCGTTTTTGAGTTATGCTGTTCACAGACAGGCACAGACGCACAGACACACACACAGACTTTTTTCTAAAAATGATTTTTCGTATCCAGGGGACCTCAAGACATGTATTTCCGGTAAAATATCGGTATCTAATTTTTGGGTGGAATCCAATACATGTGTACCTATTAGGCACGTGGTATAGAAAGTAAAAATCTAACAAAAGTTAAAATAAGACGGAACTTAAATGACACAATTCATCAGCACTTTATACTATAGGATTGTCATCTAAATAACATTTTAATGTTCGCTTAAAAATGTTGATACTTAAAATTTTGTACCGTTGGGAGGATATTTAACATTTTAATGGCGATACGTTCAAACTTTTGCAGAGTTTTACTTAAGGTGCATAAGGGTATATCAAGAAGACTGATGTTCTTACTACAGTGATGATGTAAAACGTGCCTTAATTTCTTTTTATAAATAACAATAGACTTACAATGGGAAACCTAGTCAAAAAACAGATAAATTTATAAACTCTAGGACATTTCTCAAACGATTATACTGCAACGTATGACACTATGTGAATATTGGAAGTATGGAATTCACTCATATAAAAATACGAGGGCGGTTCGAAAAGTAATGCACAATATCTTTTTTACGAAAAAGTCTAATAGTTAAAACAACCACAAAAGTTCAAAAATGAACTTACACCTTTTATCTACTTTTCGACATAGTCACAAAGTTTCTCAACACATTTCTCCCATCGTGATACCAGTTTCATTATGCCCTGTTTGTAGAAATCCGTTTCCTTGGAGTAGGTACAGCCAACTGTGGACTGCTGATTTCACATCCGCATTTGTCGCAAAGCGTTGGCCGGCCAGGAATTTTTTCATGGGACCAAACAGATGAAACTCCGATGGTGCAATTTCCGACTGTACGGTGGATGCTGGAGCATCTCCCAACCAAATTTGGTGACTTTCTGGCGAACAGCAGCAGCAACATGGGGGCGAGCATTGTCATGAAGAATTTTGACATCGTCAGCATTCATGTTGTGGCATTTGTCACGAAGGGCACGACGCAACTTCAGCAAAGTTTTCATGTAGGCTGCAGCATTCACAGTCGTCCCGTGTTCAGCAAAGTCCACCAATACAACACCATGTATATCCCAGAACACCGTCACAAGCACTTCCCTAGCAGATTGAGTCACTTGAATATTTTCTTTACTGAGGAACCAGCATGTTTCCACTCCATACATGCCTGCTTGGTTTCGGGAGTGTAGTGGTATCATCAAAAGTGACGATTCCTTTCACAAAGTCATGTCCTTCTGCGGTGTACCGCGTTAGGTGATCCAAGCTCGTTATCATTCGCTGGTCCTTGTGGTTGTCTGTCAGGTTCTTAGGCACCCAGCGAGCACCAACTTTGCACTGCACCATAGCAAATGTTAACTGTTGCGATAAGGTTCGCAGTTGCACACGCCGGTCCTTCAAAATTGCCGCCTCAATGCCTCCAACATTCTGCGGGGTTGCAGCTGTTACCAGCCTCCCGGGACGAACCGGAGGGATGCATACCACCTGGAGACATTGCTATGGCCCTTACAATCATCCCCATACACACCACGCATGTGCCTGTGAATATCACTCGGTTTATGCCCTTTGGCCCACAAATATCGAACCACACCACTCTGCTGTTCACACATGGACGATAGTAACATGCGCGCCATCTTTTTTGGTAGTTCACGCTTCTATTGCTAGAGCTGCACATAAAATAAAAATACCCTCTCTAGTGAAAACGTCAAACTATATCTGTGTAAAATTGCAACATTCCAGCTGCAATACCAAGGCGGAAAAAAAATTATTGTGCGTTACTTTTCGATCGGCCTTAGTATGATAGCGCAGATCTTAATCTCAGAAAATAAAACTGCTCTGCTAAATCGAGAACATAAATAGGATACTTGGCTGTTCGAACTTTGAATCGAGCAAAATTCTTAAATTGTTCGTCGAGAGTGGAATTACTGCAATGAATAATTTAAATAATTTTTAATTAAATTGCCTTAAATATTAATTTATTTTCTAAAAGATCCCTGTTAGTCTACTGGTATACATTTTACAAGCTTATAATAAATAAAATGAAATATTCTATTATCAGAAGGGATTTTATACACCCACAATCCCATACTTTAAGGCAAAACATAATCTGAAAAAATTGACTTGATGGTCGGAACTCAGAACACCATACCTCTACATAGGGTTTAGAAATACGTATAATACTACATAATACGAAAATGAGACAAACTACTGCATTTGCTCCGTATTATTGAGATTAATGGTAAAACTCGATGCCACCTGCATAACATTTACGTATACATTTTGTATACACCTCAGGCAACACGTTTGAGTTCTCGATTGTTCCTAACCCTCGCGAACGTTCTAGTAACGGCATCCGGAGTATTTAAGGTACGACATAATTAGAATTGCTTTAGTTGTCGAGCCTCAAGTGTGATATAAAAGTAATTAAAAAGTATTATGATTTCTTTTTTTATCCTCCGTGTTGTAACTTTTCAAATTGTCAACAAATGTTAATTGTCTTAGAGAACATTTGTGTATTATTCATATATGTAATTAAAACAACTATGGCTTAATTTTCAATTCACTTGGTTGACATAATGTCAATTATGAAAGAAAAACGCGTAATAGGAAATAGAGAATTGAGTATTTTTTACATGCATTGAAATCACGAATCCTACCAATCTTGCCGGGTATTATTCTGTTGAAAATCCTGATTTGGTATTATACCTCGCCGCATCACCACATCTACAATATCTCTCTCTCTCTCTCTCTCTCTCTCTCTCTCTCTCTCTCTCTCTTATACTGCTTAAAGTTTGGATTGAAGAAAGACAAATAAAGGAAATGGTTATGTCTGCAATAAGGAATAGTTCATTTCTATTGAAACCAGCTTTTACTTTCTCTGCTACATATAAGTAGGGGAAGTATTGCATTCCACCCAAAAATTCGATACCGAGACTTCACCGAAAATACATGTTTTGAGACCCACTGAATCCAAAAGAAGCATTTTTAGAAAACGTCCGTGTGTGTCTGTGTGTATGTGAACAGCATAACTTAAAAACGAAAAGTATGATAAATACCAAACTTGGTACTTAGATTCGGTATCTTTCAAAAATGCGACACAAATATTTTCAAGAAAATACCCCCACCCTAAACTACCATTTACATGGAACATTTTTCGAAAATTTTGATTTTCTCAAAAATGACTAAGGATTTTGATTACAATATTACATGTTTAAGATACTTTTATGCCAAATGAAATGTACATCTTGAATTTTCTGGGAATGTTACCAAAAGTCGTCTTCATTCTGAATGAATTTTGCATAACTGTAAACCGTAAGAGATAGACAAAGTTTTACTACACAACAAAATGTAGATGTTAAAACACACAATTTATGTCACATACACAGTTTCTTTCCGGAGATATTCCTTGTTCTTTTTTGTAGTTTTCAATACTTATACTTTTTCCCAAATGGAAATTCGTTATTCCTTTTTTTTATGTCCTGGGCATGCAAAGAGAATGGAATGCTCCACATAGCAACCAGCTCTTAAAACATTTGACTATCGCTTATAGCCTACCACATTCCCCTTGCACCTAAAGAAAAGTAGTAATACAATGGTTTCTGCAACTTTTTATATCGATTAACATGAAGTAGATGGAGAATAAGGCTTTGTAAAAATAGTTTGTACAGGAGTAGAGAAAGTCATGTGAGTGTAACACATCAGATTTTTACGGTTTATATTCTGTCGCTATAAATAATTTTATATTATCACATTTAAGTCATTTTACACCCTCCAGTTTTGTTTTCGAATACCATATATTAAATTAAAAAATCTATCTACATTACATTGTTAACATTTGCAGGAATGTTTCAATTTTATTACTCTATTTCATTTATTCATTTATTACTATTACATTTTTGCTGTACAGAATTCGTTTATAATTTGTTTGTTTTACTCTTTCCTTGATTGCAGCACATAATTACGGGTAGTTGCTATTGATATTGTTTAAGTAAATAAATAACCGCATCAATAGCTCATAATGTGTGAATGTAATACTTATTTGATACGAGTATTTCTGAATTGTGCATTAAATAAATATGAAACACTAATGCTACATAAACTATCCCATGATATATTTAATATGATTTATTCCTTTGTAATATATTATTTTATGAGTTATGTGAAGGATTAGTATATACAAATAAATAAATACAAACTGATAATGGAATATCTAATGATTAACAAAGGGTTATTATATTACACGAAAAAAAAATCTGCGCGTGCACTAAATGACAGCTATCTGCATTATCTCATATAGCTTTCATTATCTGGTGCGTCTTTTCGCAGTTTATGTATTGCTTGTGTGAAATCAGACGTTGTACAGCTAATATATTTGTATATGAACAACATTCTGGCCACTGCAACCCCGACACTCGGTCCCATTCATATAACTTGCATTGTGATTGTCTTGGGAAGAGGGGATGACTACTGGTTTATTTTTCTGAACGTAGCTTTTGTTGACTATTTTTACCATCGTGAACACTTCTCCGTAGGGGAAGCTGCCGTGGTGCTAGCGCTGCATACCCCTAGCACTCGTGCTACTTCTGACGTCGGGCCGAACATCTGAGCCCCTCCCGAAAGGATTGGGTTGCTCTCGCGGGGCAGTGATTCCCGATACCCATGGGAGATTGAGTACGTTCTGGGCGGTGATGCCCAGATGATGTGGGATGAGACACTTCCGTACCAAACTGGAGATATGAGTGCATCATTTGGTTGGGAAGAATTAGACCAACCTCTCTACAATCCGGTTTTACCACCAAGCGATTTTCATCTGAAGAAATTCTTTGATGGAAAACATTTCAACCACGAGGATTTGAAACAAGAAGTGCAGACTTGGCTTTCATCACAGGTGGGATCGTTCTTTGACGAAGGTGTACAAAAACGTTTCCCGTTACAAGTACTGAGTAACGGTGGTGACAATGTGGAGAAGTAGTGTAAGGTAATGAATGATAATAAAATATTTGGAAAATAAGGCTTTGTTATTTTTTAAAACATTTTCGATACTTACTTACGCCTTGTATTTAACCACATAAATCAGTTTATTCTGCTTCTATCGAATTAGGGTTCTAAAGGCTATTAGAAAGCGTTAGATTATTACACACGATTTAACTTTGATATTTCCGCTTTATAAGTAAAATAATAGATTATAAAGTAATTTTCTAAACATCCTGTGTTGTTTCCTACAGTTGTGAAGGCAATCTATATTGCAGTGGGAGATATGATCAGCACTGTTAAATAGCTCCCTGCCTTAGCCAAATGTCTCTTTTTATGACGCCATATCTTGACTCCAGCGTGAGGCTATATTATGAACTGCGCGATAAATCACAGAGGCGGCAATGGAGCAGCACAAAACAAAAACGTAAAATAGTTTACTTGTACAGCACTGCCAGTCACATGGGGCCGAGATAAGCCCCAAACCCTTGCTGCCACATTTTCCTCCCTCTTCAACTCGATCAAGACATTATCAGAATGTAATTTTTTTTCAAAATTAACTTAAAGCCTTTTACCTTGTCTGATATTAAAATTAAGGTAAACACTCTTATGAAAATTCTACAATATACTAAATTATTGTATCCTGCTTTTACGAGGGGCGTCCAGTAAGTAAGTATTCCTATTTTATAAAAAACATTACATACAAATTTATAAGTTGAAATAATTTTATCTATATTGCACAATCTTTCCGTTATGTTTATACATATTCACCATGTTTTTCCAGACATTTTAGGTAACATGACACAAGTTTTCCAAACCAGTGTTGTACCAAGTCGAGTCCTGTGCTCGTAACCAGCTGTTCAGATCTGATTTACTTCATCATCTCTGTAATGCTACATATGCCATCAAAAGAAAACGTCCTAGACTTTTTTCTCGCAAAGTTCTCTTACTTCATGACAATTCTCAGCCTCACACAGTTCGAATGACCCCGGAGGAGCTCGAAAGTTCAACTGGGAAGTTTTCTCGCATCCTCCATATTCACCTCACCAGTTCTTGTCCCAAGTGATTTTACATATTCCCCCAACTCGAAGGTCATGTTGGAGGTAAGCACTTTAACACCGATGATGCAGTCAAAGCAGAAGTGAACAGCTGGTTACGAGTAGAGGGCCCGAAATGGTACAACGCTGATTTGGAAGAACTTGCGTCATGTTGCAAAAATGCTTGAAAAATATGGCGACTATGTAGAAGAGTTAACAGAAGGATTGTACATTGTAATTAACCTTATTTCAACATAATAAATTATGTGTAATGTCTTTTATAAAATAGGGAAATTTACTTCTTGGACGGCCCCCGTAGTTTCCTGCAAGATAAAGATAGCTCATATTTACACTAAATGAAATAGACTGGCTATTGTTCTATCAGAAAATCCTTGTATTCACACATCACGTTGGAAGCATATTGCAAATTAACAATCGTCATTTACAAACGGTTGGAGGTAGTATGGAGGAAAGTAAGGGGAATATCTCATCTGTGTTATCAAGTGACAGCGCTGCTTCGGTACGCAACCAGTCAAATGTTTACGTCTGTGTGGTACTTACAGTGAACGGAGAATACAAGGCAGTGGCTTTGTGTGTGTGTGTGTGAAAGGTTTATTTCGAAAATAAGTGATGAAATTTGTGTTTCTTTGCTACCAGGAGTGAGGTGGAAGTGTTAATACTCAAAGTTCTTTCTACTACCGTTATTGGAAGTAAAATGTTTTATTTTTATCACGCTGTGATTGTAGGTTTTCATGCAATCATGCATTTCACTTCTAACCCAACTTTAAGGAATACTGAAAACCAGAACCCATCGAGTGGCTAGGTCGTTTAAGCACGGACTAGTAAACATGAAGTCGCGGTTCAAATTCCACCAGAATCGCTCTCTGTAACTGAGATTTTTTACTTTCTCTACTACGTATAGCGAGTAGGGGAAGTATTGTAGCTATTCCACCCAAAAATTCGATACCGAGATTTCACCGGAAATACATGTTTTGAGACCCCTGAATCCAAAAAAAGCATTTTTAGAAACATGTCCGTGTGTATGTCTGTGTCTGTGTGTGTGTGTGTGTGTGTGTGTGCGCGCGCGCGCGCGCCTGTGTGTCTGTGAACAGCATAACTCAGAAACGAACAGTCGGATAAACACCAAACTTGGTATTTAGGTTCAGTATCTTACAGAGATGCGACACGAAGGATTTCAAGAAAATCCCCCCACCCCAGACTACCCTTTACATGGAACATTTTTCGAAAATTTTAATTTTTTCAAAAATGGCTCTAACGATTTTGATTAAAATATCATATGTTTAAGATATTCTCATGAGAAATTTCCTGGTAATGGTTCCAAAAGTATTCTTCATTATGAACGACTTTTGCATAACTGGTAAACCATAAGACATAGACAAAATTTTACTACCCAAAAAATGTAGATCGCGTTAAAATATACAATTTATGTCATATACGTTTTTTTGTTGAGTGAACCGTTTTCGAGATATTGCTTGTTATTCCCTTAAATTTTCCAATACTTATACATTTTCTCAAATTCGTTATTCCTTTTTTTTTATGTCCTGGACATGCAAAGAGAATGGAATGCGCCACATAGCAACCAGCTGTTAAAATATTTGACTATCGCTTAAGACCTACCATATTCCCCTTGCATCTACAAGAAAATTAGCAATAAGATTGACATCTAGATATCTCAATTAACATGAAGCATATGGAGAGTAAGCGTTTTTAAAAATAGTTTGTACAAGAGTGGACAAAGTCATGTGAGTGTAACACATCAGATTTTTTTAGAAGTTTTTCTCAGTGCTAGCAAATGCCGGATGGTACCCAAAACTTAGGCCTGGGACGTTTCTTTTCCAAATATGATTTCAAATCATGCAATGACATTGTCCACCATCTGTGGTAATATATGCACTGTCTATTCCGCGATATTTTAGTTACTGGGTGGAGCAGGCCTTCCAAGCAGGTAGGGGTTTAGCTACTGGAAGGAGTGTTAATTGATATGAGGCAAGTGAGAGGTAAAGAAGCGCGATAGGGAAGCTGTTGGCTGTTTTCCACTGTGCGCGTCACGCGCGGTAGGACTTCAGCATACTGTGCACCCCTCCTGTCAGCTAAGGCTTTAACTGAGAGATAAGCCACCCTACTACACCAGCTGAAAGGTCGCTGAACAGACAATAGGTTCCATACTCTAAGACAATTACAGGTGACCGAAGTTGAAGAAGTTGCGTGAAACCGTGAAAGAAAGTTCCGCGCCAGATGCGCTCTCCGTGACTAAGGTTTCTTTCAGGTTTTTCTCAGTCGTCATTACTGGTAAATGTCTTAATATTTCTTTCCCAAATTTACTTTATCAAATATAAATTCAATTCATGAATTATTATCAGTGTCCACCAATTGTGGTGCTGTTTGCAGTAAGAACGGGCGTTAAACACTATTCGAAATTAAATAATAAGTGGGACCTAAAGTAGGTTTTATACTTAGTTTTATAACAATCGGTTTGGTCGTAAAGCTGAAGGTTAAGGCGCGTATCACGGAGGGCTCCCCGGAACCGGGTCAGAGCACCGCAAGTAGGCCAATAGGCCCTTTTTGCTTCCAACATGCTCCATGAGAGGGAAGAGTGAGGGGAGCCCGAAGGGTGACCAGATGCGGATGCTGACAAGCGCAAGTATGGACGTGGTTCCTAACATTTCCAGATAGAACGCAGCCGACGCCGCATGGTCCCTGCCAACAAACCACCAATCCTCAGGGACCCCGGAGCTGAGCCCTAAGCTGAGGAGAGACTTAACTGAGCGGTGCCGCAGCGACGCCCGGGAAGAAACCTTTACAAAGCGCCAGCCACCGCCCAGCCGCAACCCGCCGGACACCGTCGCCTGGTCCTAATACCCTGAAACAGATGACAAGGAAGATGATGGGTACAGGAAATTAGAGGGAGGAGAGTCTGGTAGAAGATGAATCATCCCACCATTCGCCTGCCGATCTGAGGAAACCACGAAAAACGCATGGGCCACAGTGGATGGTCGCCGGGGATCGGTCCCCTGTCGGTTTGGTCATATTAGAGTGCATAAACATTCCAAACTGCTACTTTTGGTTTCAACTAAATGTAAGAAACTAAGCATAACTATTTTATTTAAATGGATTTAAACCGCTTGAATAATAAGTTAGTAGCAATTATTTGATCATCGCGTCTTCTATAGCCCATTATATAAGTTCATATCAATTATTAATTTACTAAAAGAATTTTGGTCAAGGTTTTATTATACGTTTAGAAAAAAGTAGGGAATAATCTGAATTTGTAACAAGTTTAAAAGGTGTAGTGAGTGTTGCATATCACATCTTTCTTTCTTGTTCTTATCTTGAAAGGTAAAAGACGCAAACGGTATTCAGAAATCAAAGATAAAGATGGTAAAGGGTAGATGAAGGTGTACTTGTTTCCAACACCCCAGATATTAACACTTGAGTATTCCAAATTCAGCTAAGCTATCACGCAACGGGCCGACGTTTTATTGCACGTATACTTTTCTTGCTGCGAGCCATTTCGTTTTTATTACCTTTAACCCTCGGGAAGACTTCTATAACAGTGATTGGGGTCGCTAGAGGTAGCAGTTCTTCATCGCTAAAAGTTTTTAACGATTTTCCTATAACCTACAGCTTTACTTACTCTGCATATGCTTCTCCCGAATTTATCTAGAGAAAGCAAAGGCTCTATCTCCCATCTACCTCATCTTATCATGAGCCATAAAATGTTTAACTCTTTATTGTTTCCGATTATGTACTTCTCCTTTGCTACTACGTGATCGCTTATAAAACCACTATAGTACGCGTCAAACTTTAAATGTTTCAAGCTTGGCTGTAGTCAGGTTGGCCAAAATGGTCCATTTTGGGAACTCTATATTTTTAATTTTATATTTTCAAAACAAAAATTTATTTGAGCGTAACTCATTTCAAAAGGTCTCGAATGTAAATTTATACGTAACACTCCATTTAGGTTGTGCCATGATTTACAGCTACTTTTTTTGAAACCAGTTTTCGCAAAACTACAACTTCTTGGATACATGTATCATTTTCTTAAAAATTACATTTTGCACTTAACTTAATCGTATTAAATTTGTAATATGCACTTCAGTATTTACTAACAGGTTTTATAAATATTTTTAATCACAAATATAAATTAAAAATTATGCAATAAGTTTAAAGTTCTGTGATGACAATCAAGAATAGAAGGAAACAGTACACGGAAAAAATGCCCTTTATTATTATTATTATTATTATTATTATTATTGCAGCTTTAAGAAGCTAGAGATAACGGTACTTAAATTTGGCAAATTTATAGGAAAAAACACAGCCTGATTAAAATTACAGGAGTTGGTTTATAATCGAGAAACCATTAACTAAGTTTTATTCTTAACTCTTGCCCAATTTATTTTTGGTTGAAATCGATTTTTGAAACCTGATGGTGTATGACGAATACTTGTGCTCTAGAGTTTGCCTTAATCTCGGATGTAGCTCAGCAAGGAACGACACTAATCAGAATTGTAGATCCTTGCTGTGGTGTTACTAAGTCTGTGGTAAAGGATGGGTGGACCCATGTACAATTAACGGGGATTGACACGTGTGAATGTTGTTAGCACTTACCTGAACACAGTTTTTCAGTTTATATTAATACAAAGAAAGAATAAACACTCATTTTCGTTTTATTTTTGTTTTTGTTTTGTTTTTCAGGCTACGATAATATAAAACCTAAAGAAGCTTATATTACAAAAATGGAGAATTATTGAAATTTAGTGCATTCAAGTCAAGTTTCGTATCCCAATTTGAACAGCAAATATACATAATGATCCCATCCAATGATGCTGGAAAGGGTTAAGAACATACACTTAGGGAAAAGCTCATTTCTTAGTGTCCTTACATGTGCGTTACACTAGGTCACAAGTGATAGCCGTTAAGTATGATTATTAGTGAATGTAGGCTCCCTTCAGTGCAGCATTTTATATTTAAAACGCTTAATCCGGCCTTGTATTCAGAGTTACGGCGTTCTACTAAAATGTGTAACATGCTTTTGGCTTATTTTGAATGCGTTTACGTTTTAGATTGTCCAAAAATTTTAAACATGTAAAATATTGGTATTTTTCTTGTTCTCCGATTACCCACCCGTTTGGAGGACCTATAAGCCAATGTCTTGGGTCTGCAGCCTGGAGAGTAGCAAGCAAACTCTGGATCATAGCATATCCAGGATGGGTAATCAGCCCAATGCCTGCTCTCGTACCTACTCCGGGCAGACCTACGAGTTAGTATACTTAACTTTAAAAATGTTTGTCGGCCTCAGGCCGGGCTCGGCTTGAAAATAAAGACTAAAAAAAATAATTCACCGCATACAACATTTGCATTTTATATATCCTGTAAATATCTATAAATACGTTGTATCGTATTCAAAATCATTATTGCCACTTTTGAGTCACTGTCACTTTGTGCGACAGAACAATTGAATGCGGTTCTGAAACACTGCAAACGAAAGCCTTAACAAAGTGATGAGAAACAATTGATGACATGTTTGGATCCGCATTATAGAATCAGATGCTTATCGGATGTTCCAGAAACGTAAATGGGCACAAAACCATGTTCCTTATAAATGTGACATTATGTATTCCTTAAAAAATGACAGTTTAATTGCTGTTTCGTTGTCTGTTGTTCTCTCCATATGCTAGGCAAAAGTTTTATGGTTAATGCTTCCCTTTACCCCTTATAAATGTAATTTTTCAAAGTCCTGGCTATTCCTAATAACGGATGAAAAATCCGTGGACATTCACGCTAGGGATGTGTAACATCGACGGAAATACTGTGTTCCTTAATCTTCCAAGTTCTGGAAATGCTGCAACCTTTGGCTGTGAAAGTCATGGGTTGGCATCTTCGAGCAGCCTTTGTATTTTCTCTCTGGTCCATACTTATTTAGAAATATAAACGCTACATAGGTTTACATAATACAGAAACTCTTAAAATATACATAAATAAATAACGATATGAAATACTCCGCCCCGGTACCTAGTTTTCTAAACCCTTGCGCACATTCTAAATCTCTATTCCTTTATTTTATTATAAACAAAATACACACACAAATAATTGGAAAGGTAGAATCACACAGCTGAAAAATTCTGTGGTTCAAATCCCAGCGATGGAAATGAATTTTTCAGCTGTGTGATTGTACCTTTCCAACCTTGTCCAACACACGGCTTGTGTGGAAGAACAATTACCTACACGAATAATTGTTCATATATACAAATAATAAAATAATAAAACAAAATAAAACAAACTACAAAAACTCAGCCGAATTTCACTATCTACTATAACCAACATTTTAACATAAACACCGGTAACAGTATTTCTTATAAACTGGTGGCCAGTTTATGCTCTCTAACTTCATTCTAAATTACAAAAATAATTTCCCCTACCAAACAAATTAAGTAATACAATTTAGCAAACAAATTTCCTAAAAATAACCATTTACGTGTAACCGGCAAAATAAGTACTGATGTCCAGTACGTTTTCGTTTTTTATTTACGAATTCTTTTTGGTTTAATGAAACAGTACAAATTTAAACGAAATAGAGGTGAATCTAGTGAATATGCAAGATTGTGCACAACCAGGCCATCAAGTTAAACTCTTTGGAAAAGACAGTCTTTGGCCACACAGTAAAACAATCTTCTCGGCTTTAATTAAAATAAATCTTTGTTCACTGATTTCTAATATTAGCAATTATCTGTCTTTATACAATTATTTAGTATGCCCTGCTAATGAAGTTAATTAGTCCATTAGTACCAAGGAAATAAAGCAAAACTTTCTTAACAGAGGGTTATTAACCCTAGATGGACCAAGAGAGTGTCAATCAATGTCCACACTTTTTAGAACTATTAATATTATAGAAGGAACATGCTCAGGCCATGGTGTTCCCATTTTGTGTTAGAAATAGTATAAAAATTAACGATTAGATAAAGACAATCAAGTTTTTACTTTCTCTACTACGTATAGTAAGTAGCGGAAGTATTGTATTCAATCCAAAAATTCGATACCGAGATTTCGCCGGAAATATATGCTTTGAGTCCCCCTGAATCCAAAAAAAGCATTTTTGGAAACATATCCGTATGTGTGTCTGTGTGTCTGTGAACAGCATAACTTAGAAACGAACAGTCGGATAAACACCAAACTTGGTATTTAGGTTCAGTATCTTCCAGAGATGCGACACGAAGGTTTTCAAGAGAATCCTCCACCCCAGACTACCCTTTACATGGAACATTTTTCGAAAATATTTAATTTTCTCAAAAATGGCTCTAACAATTTTGATTAAAATATCATATGTTTAAGATATTCTCATGAGAAATGAAATGTATATCTCGAATTTTCTGGGAATGTCTCCAAAAGTATTCCCAGAAAAGTATTCTTCGTTGTGAACGACTTTTGCATAACTGGTAAACCATAAGAGATAGACAACATTTTACTACACAAAATATGTAGATCGCGTTAAAATACACAATTTATGTCATATACATTTTTTGTTGAGTGAACCGTTTTCGAGATATTGCTTGTTATTCCCTTAAATTTGCCAATACTTATTTTCTCAAATGGGAATTCGTTATACATTTTTTGTCTTGGATATGCAAAGAGTATTAATCTGTGGCAAATATAATGGTGCTGCACCTAGCAACCAGCTATTAACATATATGTCTATGCTTAAAGGCTACTGTATATCTACATTGCCCTTGCAATTACAAAACAAGGGGAACATAGTACGCCTTAAGCGATAGTCAAATATTTTTAGAACTGGTTGCTATGTGTAAAATATAATTCTCTTTGCATGTCAAAAATTCGTTTCTGGAAATCTTTATCTCGATTAATATGAAATAGATGGAGAATAAGAGTTTGTAAAAATAGCTTGCACAAGAGTAGAGAAAGTCATGTGAGTGTAACACATCAAATTTTTTGTCTTGGATATGCAAAGAGTATTAATCTGTGGCTAAGAGGATGGTGCTGCACCTAGCAACCAGCTATTAAGAGATATGTATATGCTTAAAGGCTACTGTATTTCCATATTGCCCTTGTAAATATATGTTCCCCTTACATCTACAAGAAAATTAGCAATAAGATAGAATCTGCAAATGTTTATCTCGATTAACATGAAGTAGATGGAGAATAAGCGTTTGTAAAAATAGTTTGTACAAGAGTAGAGAAAGTCATGTGAGTGTAACACATCAGATTTTTTGGTTGAAAACCTAATTATATGGACTAAGTTTCGAAGTGATCACAAAATAGCCCTCCCTGGTCCAACTGTAACAAATTTTTTATTCTAAATTATAAGGATATGTTACAACAATGGCCGTATTATTCGAAACTTCAAACATATGTTGTAACAATGAACTTATTTAAAACCAACATTATATTGTATTGTTGGCACCGCTGCATGGATTAAAAACACATTTTATAAACAGTGTTGCTCTGTCTCTGACCGTGTACGATTCAGAAATACGAGCGAATAATTATATAATATGAAAAGAGAATCGGAAGTAGTTTTAGAACATCACGAGGAAGTGATATTTTTGATGAGTGTATTAGTGAGACTGAAGATGAAGTTCGTCAAATTGAAGACATGGACTGTGATTATGATAATGTAATAATTATTATGACACAGGACCCAATTTTACTGTAGCACCTCAAGTGGCAGTGAAACTGATAGGAATATTAATGATAACAACAGTGCAAGTGTAAGAATTGTGAAGTATGCGACCAACAGTAGAAGAGTTTAGGTACCCAATCCACCTCGTCCCACGCGAAGAACTGTTGCAAATATAACACGTGGAAAGCTGGACTGCAACTGCTTTCAATAATTAATTCAATTTGACAATTTTCAACATGTAAAATGTTTTTAAATATTTATTATAAGAAATATATATATATATTTATTAATATGCAATATTTCTTACTTAATTCGCTTAATAAAGAACTAGTACGAAAGAATTGTAAATGCAGCCGTAAGCGTAAAATATAATGGTGAACATTATTTAGCCCTCCCTTGGTCCACCGTGTTAGCCAAACAAGCTTGGTCCACCTAGGGTTAAAGTATTTTGGCCTTGGTATCGCATATGTATCATAGCGTCATAAACAGGTTCGATTTTATTTTGTTTAGCTAGGTCTTAATTGCTAAACCATTCTGCTTGGAATGAAATAAACGCAGAATTTGTCTTATTTTACATACACGAGGGTGGATCGAAACGTAACGCACAATAATTTTTTTACAAAAAAGATTAATAGTTAAAACAACAACAAAAATCACAAATGAACTTACACCTTTTACCTACTTCTCGACATAGTCACCAAGTTGTTCAACACATTTCTCCCATCGTGACACCAGTTTCAATATGGCCTGTTCGTAGAAGTCCGTTTCCTTGGAGTATAGCCATCTGCGGACTGCTGATTTCACTTCCGCATCTGTCGCAAAGCGTTGGCCGACCAGGAATTTCTTCATAGGACCAAACAGATGAAAGTCGGTTGGTGCAAGATCCGGACTGTATGGAAGATGCTGGAGCAACTCCCAACCCAATTTGGCGATTTTCTGACGAACAGCAGCAGCAACATGGGGGCGAGCATTGTCATAAAGAATTTTGTAATGAAGGGCACGACGCATATTCACCAAAGTTCTCACGTAGGCTGCAGCATTCACCGTGGTCCCGTGTTCAACAAAGCCCACCAATACAACACCATGCATATCCCAGAACACCATCACAAGCACTTTCCTAGCGGATTGAGTCACTTTGAATTTTTTCTTCACTGGGGAACCAGAATGTTTCCACTCCATACATGCCTGCTTGGTTTCGGGTGTGTAGTGGTATGCGCATGACTCATCACCAATGACGATTTCTTTCACAAAGCCATGTCCTTCTGCGGCGTACCACGTTAAGTGATCCAAGCTCGTCATCATTCGCTGGCCCTTGTGGTTGTCTGCCAGGTTGTTAGGCACCCAGCGAGCACTAAGTTTACGAAATTTCAACGTGTCCTGAACAATATCGTACACTGCACCACAGGAAATGTTGAACTTGCGGTAAGGTTTGCAGTTGCACACGCCGGTCGTTCAAAATTGCAGCCTCAATGTCTCTGATATTCTGCGGGGTTGCAGCTGTTACCGGCGAATCGCTAAGGTTCACACGACCCTCTAGGAAAAATCAACACCACCTGGAGACATGGCCACGGTCCATACAACCATCCCCATACGCGCCACGCATGCCGGTTTATGCCCTCTGGTCCACAAATATCGGACCACACCTCTCTGCTCTTCACACGTGGACGACAGTAACGTGCGCTCCATCTTTGTTGCGTAGTTTACGCTTCACTCGCTATAGACGCACATGAAACAAAAATATCCTGTGTAATGAAAACTTCAAACTATATATGTGTGAAATTGCAACATTCCAGCTGCAATGCCAAGACAGAAAAAAATTATTGTGTATTACTTTTCGATCCGCCCTCGTATATTCTTTGGAGTAACAACTATTTTTTTCTCCATGGCATTCTCAACTAAAAGCAAAGCCTTCTTCACAAGAAGCTTCTTTTATAACTCCAATGTGTTCGTATTCAAGTACAAGGGCTTTGTAAATCTTTTTTAATCGTTTAGTAATTTATGAAATAAAATTAGAAGGCGTTTTATAGCTTTATGTTCGTCAGAACGAGTTGGGCTTTTCAATGGTGAAAAATTATCAAAATGGGTTGAGTGGCTTTTTTAAATTACCCTACACACACGCACAAACATTCTGTCTTTATAATATTAATATAAATAAAAAGCTTCTAGAAGGACTACTAGTTCTAGAAATGCTGTTACAAAATGCAGTTTTGGTAAAGTGCCATTAGCTTTGCTACTCTACATTGTATCCTTAAGATTGCCGAAATCATTCTACGGCTTCTAAAGTCCTTTTTGATGATGCATTCGAGTTCCTTTCTGTTTCTTTTTGACCTCCTGCTCTTACGAAGTTAAAAAGGAGTGGCGTAGTCTCGGAGAGAGAGCACAAATACCCGCAGGGTAGCAGGAGTTCAGGGCTGATATACTCCGAGACCCTTGGGAAAATACTGGAAGTTAAAGGACGACTCTGAAATCTCCCGAAGGAGTTGATTATCCCAAGAGTTGCAGTGATCATCTTAGCCCTAAATAATAGCTTATTAGAGCTTCAGCTTACTCCGTATTTTGATTGCAGGTTACTAGTTTGTTCGTATATTCAAATGTATTAGATTTTAGCATCTCTTATATGGACGTGCATTGGTTACTTTGTTTTGCATTCTTAGAACCTATAAGTTTAGCAGAATTCCTTACACCAAAATATCTAACGTAGTTATTCAAAGACAATTGTGGATAACTCACTATAAGGTTTAATTATTTTAATAATGCTATAGGCTCCTATCCTTAAGGAAAACCCTGGAACTAATATGAGCCAATGTTTAAACTTTTTGTTAGTCTATTTTATTAAAACCGAAAACTTTTTTTGGTCTAGAATCGGTATGCGTGTGTGTGTACGCACGCGTACGCGCGTGCGTGAAGCACTCTCTTATTGACATAATTACAATGCTTTATAAGACGGCGCACTAATAATAATAATAATAATAATACATCCTGAAAATATTAAATGTTTTATTTGTTAACCACGCTGTGAATTGCCAGATCATATCAGTGCCACCGGTGTGCCGGAATTTCTTCCTGCAGGACTTCTTTTACATGCTAGTAAATCTACTGATATGTGGTTGTCGCTTTTAACCCCACACTGGGTCGGATTTGAACCCACGACGTTGGGATCAGAAAGTCAGCGCCTAAACAACTGAACCCAGACCGATATATTTCATACTGGTTTCCATATGTGAAAATATTTATAACCATTCAAAAAATTAAATACTTACATACTCATATACTTCGAATGTATGTTTCTTTTCCCCATTCCGTTTGTTAAATATCTATAATCTGTTAATGACATTTTCCTTGAAACTATTTAAAATTTCTTGCTTTTAATACTCTCCTTACATTTTTTTTGTTTCTTTCTGCCCATATTTCCCCCATTCCTATTTCTTCCAATGCTGTCTGTGTCTTCTGCATCCAAGCTTCTTTTTTCCCCATTTTCTCCTGTACAACCAAGCATTGTTTTAGTATATCTTTTTTCCTTTAGTAGGTTTATTCTGAACCAGTATTTAAGTGCCCTTTATACCATTTTGCCTTTTGCTCCCACTCTCCCTAGTTCTGTTAGTGCTATTCAAAACGGTGAACTTCTTGGTAGCCTCAGGGTTATTTTGCAAAAACTCTAAGTACATATAGCATCTACATTTTCCCATCGTTTTTCCAGCCCACATATCTCTACTGCGTATAACATCTTTGCTTCTACCACCGTAGTATATATCCTTTCTAGCCACGTAAATAGCATTTTTGGTATTTTTTTCACAGATGCCTAATTACCTGTATTGATTGTTTCTCCTTTGCTAATTCTTTTTGCTTTCTCTACTGCGTATAGTAAGTAGGGGAAGTATTGCATTCCACCCAAAAATTCGATACCGAGATTTCACAGGAAATACATGTTTTGAGGCCTCCTAAATCCAAAAAAAAAGTATTTTTGGAAACATGTCCGTGTGTGTGTGTGTGTGTGACTGTGAACAGCATAACTCAGAGACGAACAGTCGGATAAACACCAAACTTGGTATTTAGGTTCAGTAACTTCCAGAGATGCGACACAAAGGTTTTCAAGAAAATCCCCCCACCCCAGATTACCCTTTACATGGAACATTTTTCGAAAATTTTAGCTTTCTCAAAAATGGCTCTAATGATTTTGATTAAGATATATATTTAAGATACTTTCACGACAAATAAAATGTATATCTTGAATTTTCTGGCAATGTCTCCAAAAGTGTTCTTCATTGTGAACGACGTTTGCATAACTGGTAAACCATAAGACAGTCAAAATTTTACTACACAAAAAACGTATATCTCGTTAAAATACAAACATTATGTCCTGTACATTTTTCTTGTTGAGTGAACCATTTTCAAGATGTTGCTTCTTATTCCCTTAAATTTTGCAATACTTATACTTTGCTCAAATGGGAATTCCTTATTTACTTTTTTTGTCCTGGTAACGCAAATAAAATGGAATACTCGACATAGCAACCAGCTCTTAAAATATTTGACTATCGCTTAAAGCCTACCAATTCCCCTTGCATCTACAAGAAAATTAGCAATAAGATTAACATCTCGATATCTCGATTAATATGAAGTAGATGGAGAATAAGCGTTTGTAAAAATAGTTTGTACAAGAGTAGAGAAAGTTATGTGAGTTTAACACATCAGATTTTTTCTTCTGTTGTCCCCAATCCTCTGCACTAAAGAGTCTCACTCCTGGATAGTCAGTTTTCCTCACTACTTCCAGTTTCCTCCCAGTACCACTTTTCGGTGTTTTTAGTTTATATCCTTTCTTAAATAAATATATAGCACATACCTCCTGCGTTTGCTAGGTGAATGATGGATGGGATAATTTGATCCGCGAATTTTCCTACCATACCTTTCATTATTAAATTTCATTTATTTCTTCTTCACCGCCACACCAGGCACTGAACTGATCAATCATCCTGGATATGCTATGATCCAGACAGGCTGCTGACACAAGACATTGGCTTGTAAGCCCATGGGGATGTAAGTCCTACAAAAGGATGGTAATCTGAAGAAGATTTTATTAACTAAATGATTTTAAAATTTAATTCTTATTTTGTGAAGAATTTTAATTTGACTTTAACCCGCGTTATAAACTTTTTGAAGCAATTACACTAGTCTGCGTGATATTGGATGACTGATAACAATTAAGTGATTCTGACTCACTTTTTATGCTGATTTCAGAACTGCTTTTATTTGTTTTATATCACATACAGTTTTTCATAATTTCACTTAAAAAATATAGAGATATAAAGATATTGCTTCTGCCACTACACATAAAATTGGGCTTGATGAAGCAATTTGTAACGGCTCTACCACAGGATGGACCCTGCTTCAGGTACCTTTCCAAGAAATTTCCCTTCATTACACAAGACAAATTAAAGGTTAGAAATTTTTTTGGTCCTCAAATAAAGAAATTGACGAAGGATGAAGATTTTGAGAAGACAATGAATGAGAGAGAAATAGAAGCATGGACCGCCTTCCGATCAGTTACTGAAAACTTCTTAGGCAATAACGAAGATCCTAATTACAAGGCTATTGTCGAAACAAGGTTGAAAAATTTCAAGAAGATGGGTTGTAACTTGAGTGTAAAGGTGCATTTTCTGCGTTCACATATCGACTACTTTTCAGAAAATCTAGGACATTATAGTGAAGAGCAGGGTGAACGTTTTCACCAAGGTATTAAGGAAAACAAGAGGAGGTACCAGGGAAGATGGAATGATGGCCGACTACTGTTGAATGTTGAGGAGGATAGGTCATCTTCCAGGATCTGCAAGGAAGCCAAAGAAGAGAAAGTTTGAAAAAAATTAAATGAAACACTTTGGCTTCTTGTTTTGTTAAAATGTAGTCATGAAATAAATTAGGGGAGTTCTTGAGAGTATTCTTAAAATGTTTCTTGAATAAAAATTTACCTTGTGTGAAATGGTATTTGAATACTTTTCTACGTCCATTAGTGAAATTGTCAAAACATTACTTATTTTGTGTAAAATCCTGACGTGCTAGAAAAAAAACGGAAGTTATTTCTGGAATCAGCATAAAAATTTGATTCAAGAACACCTACTTTTAAGAAATCATCTGACAAAAAGTGTCAAAATGAAGACTAGTGTTATCTTATTTCAATAGTAACAATATGTAACTAAAGTAAACGAAAACCCAGTCACATAAGTGATACGCTGCTATGGGTGAGCTAACTAATCTACTTAGTGACCTTTACAGAATAAGATTCTTAGCACTCCACAGCACAAAATTCATATCTGTTAAAACAGATCTCCATTCTCCGGCGCTTCCCGGCGTGCGAGTTTCATTTGCTTTTGCTTTGGAGAGAGAGTACAAATCACTTCACTCTTGGTGTTGCTCGAGTCAATTATAATAGAGCTGTACTCTGCTGTAATATTACAAAGCTCTTCTCTACCGGAGCTATGTAACTAATTAAGGATCAAAGCCATTCGCTGTAGCAGTAAGCACCCAAGGCTTGAAACCAGAACTCTTGCACTGTGCTATAAAATTTTAGTGGCGTACGTCTAGACTGATTGTTCTGGTGTCGGAGAAGTCGTTAATTTTAACACCTCCGTATGCATCAACTTTATGCCTTAAGCGCCACTAAATCTTAAGGGAAATCGTAAAGGTGCAAAATTTAATGTGTCGGCTGTTTTCTTATTTATTTTGACTGCCTAAAAATGGCCTGTGCTGCATTTTGAGTTTCTTTTTCATGACATTTATTGTATATGCAGCAATAAATCTGAATACCTAAATGATATAGTAGTAGATTATGATGAAACGGGTAAACGTAGGATCTTATTTTGCGAGTAGGGATGTTTGCGAAATGAAGGCCTATGGCCATAGACCACGCGTTTGCAACGTGTTCTTAAAACAACAGAACTGACGTTAAAAAGGCGAAATGTTAGATGATTTGATGTTTTGTTGATTCGCTTGCAGTAATTTTAAGTGAAATTATTTTCACCATGTTTTGTCTTACACTAGGAAATGCAGTGATTAAATGGTATATTATGTCGCTCTTTTGAATTATTTGGGTAAGTATTTTTGTTATTATTATCATTATTATGATATAAGCTTTATTGTCGCTTCAAGTTTAAAGTCATATCGCGACTAATTTAGAATGCAGAGCACGGTTACAATGAAACTACAATATTTTAAACAGTAATAGTACATACATTAAATTCTCTAGATAGGTGTGCTATACATTATTATACAATTTTGTCGCTTTCATAAAGATTTCTGCTGCTTCTGTAATTTCACTTCCATGTCAGCTTCTTCTGAATTCATCATTTCCGCCATTTAATATGTAGGTTAGATAAAAGAGTAACATTTTAGATCAAAGAAAGCTGTCAATATAACTATAGCTTAACTCTACAATGAATTGCTATAAATTGAAGTATGAGGATTTGTTTTGTGAACAGATAATGCGAGCGCTAGATTAGATTAGATTCTGTGAGTTCACTAGCAGACATAAAGGCTCGTCAACGAAATGTACAAAAATTGCATATAAACATAAATATTACATCGAATATAGAACATTTAAAATAAAATAAAGACCTACTATATGTCTGTCATGGAAATGTACAATATAGTTACATATATACCTAAATATTACATAGAATACAGAACATTTAACATAAAATTAAGATATATTATATACAAAATGAAACAAAGCAGGTGTAATTTTGTGCAAAATGGAATACCTCCTTACCATTATAAGGATAGCATTATATTTATAGGCAAGAACAGTTATTTTAACTTTCACCAGGCTTGTACCTTTTCTTCGTCTCATCATTTTGTTCTATTATGAGAAATTAACCATGTAAAAAGACATAATGAAAAGTAAAATCTAATCAAACCAAGTCGAGTTATTAAACATGTGCAAATATAAAGGGTAATTGCCATGTGATTGGACTTGAAATCAGCGTCCATCACACTGGATTATCGCACTAGTGCGATAATCTAAAGCTTTTAGCTCGTGTGCTCTGTGTTAGAAGTTTCACTTTTAGGCCATATTGTCTAAAAAATAATTTACCGTGCCCTGGAGGAGAAATGCAATAAAGGACACGCCATGGAAACACGGCGATTTTTTACTTTCTCTACTGCTTACCAATAGTAAGTAGAGGAGGTCCATCCAAAAATTCGATACCGATACTTCATCAATACATTTTGAGGCCCCCTGATTCCAAAAGGAACATTTGTTTAGAAAAAGGTCCGGTGTGTGTTTGTGTGTATGTCTGGGATAGCATAAATCCAAAAGAAAAAGTCGCTTAAATACGAAATTTGGTAGTTAAGTGCAGCATCTTCTAAGAATGCTACACTAAAAGAAAGTAAAATAGATGCTACATTGATAAATCCAAATATATGGCCATTGGAGACGTTCATCAAGATTTTCTTTGAAGGGAAACCTTTTTTTAGAAGTTTTACTTATATTTTTTTTACTGATGTATTATTAATTTTGAAATTGATACTCTGTTTTATTTTAATTGTATTCATTTGTATTTAATTATAAAGATTAAATTTTATACATTCCGTTGGTTTATTTGTATGTAAAACGAAATGGGAATAATTCAACACACAGGGGAATATAAACACCTGGGAGAAAAGATTACACAGCATGGGAAACAAGAAAAGCAGATAAGATCAAAGGTAAACTCAGGAAAGTATTCTATAATTACCTTGAATGGTATATTATGGGATAAACAGATCTCAAAACAAAGCAAAACTACAATTTATTAAAAAATATAAGTATGAATCCGACGTGTGGACTCTGAACTATCAGTTAAAAATAAAACTATTGGTAACAGAAATGGATTATTGGAGAAGATATGCTAGGATATATAAAAGAGAAAACATTAGAAATGATATTATAAAAGAAAATATAAATATTCAAAATAAATTTTAGAGTTTGTTCAACAGAAACAATTAGAATGGAATGGACATGATAAAAGAATGAAAGATGAAAATTACCCAAAAGAATAATGGAGTGGATGCCACAAGGAAGGAGGAGAAAAGGTATACTGCATAGCACATGGATTCAGGGAACAAGAGGAGGCAATGATGAATTGAGAAATTGAGAAAGGTTTATGGGCCAATAGGCAAGAATGCATAAAAGGTGATAAGTGATAAGGTGTTAAAAATTGTATGCAGTCTTGGGTGCCGGAAAAGTGTACATTGTAAAACCGGAAATATATATTAAAAACGGTAATAATGTTGATTAAAATACTACATTATTCAGATATTTGCATCTTAAGAATACATTTGCAAGACAAAATGTATAATTGGAATTTTCTGGGAATGTCGTCCTCCGCGTCAAGAGGTACCAAAATAGCCTCTACTTCCCGAGGTGGTGGGTTTAAAACCGGCGGAGGTCGATGGATTTTTTTTTCGGGTGTAAAAATCGTTAGTATTGTGGCATGTGGTTGTGGTAACACTGTAAGAATATGTGGTTGTGGTACCATTGTATGGTTGACTCTTAGGTTGGCAATGTAAACAGGTAATGAGGTTGTAGAAGGGGAGGAGTTAACCGTTTTTATCCTGTGGTAGCATGTAACTCGCGTCTCTCTTTGAGTCTTGCTTGTGGGACTGGCAAGACGTGTTTATGATGATGCCTTCGCCGAATAAAAAGGTAATCTGTATCACTTTTATCTGGTATAATATATTTGACATCATCTAACTTCATACTATGTGAGTTATTCATGTAGGTGGTCCCTTCCTTCCTAGCCCATGATGATTTATTAATATTTTAGTAGTTTTAAGGTGTTAAAAGTATTTTGTTAGCTTGCTCCCGTCGAGCCTTGTGTTAGGAAATTGCAATGTGTTGCCTTAGATCTCGGTCCTGTGCTCTACCCCCCGTAATGGAGTAAATATAAAGGAGGTTTCGACTGTAAAAAACCGGTGGACCAGTGTCGTAGACTTAGGGCATGTAAAAGAACCTCAAGCCTATGAACAAAATTACCGGTCTTTCACGCCCAATATAGAATAAGACGCTAAGAACCATAGTAGTTAAAGAGGTTCATAAATCAAAACTCAGTTTAATTTAATTTTTTCTGCGAATAGCCTGTGAAGTCCTGTTCATTCGGAACGAATTTTGTGTAACTTATAAACGTAAGAGATAGACAAGATCTTACTACATAAAAATGTAGATCTCGTTAAAACACAGTTTACATCAAATACATCTTTTTGTGGGATTAACCACAAAGAGAACGGAATAACATACGGTTTGTTCCCACACGATTCACAATGGATTCAACTTGCTGCTCCAAAGTATTTAGAACCAGTTCGGAATAAGTGAAATTGGTTCTTTATCAAGAGTAGGAACTGAAAATGTTGGGCATACGCAAATTATTAATTCAGAATCGATTCTAATCGCTTGGAATAACCCTGCCAGAGAGTGTAAGGTTATATTTTATTTTTAAAGATAAAAGCCTTTCTGCTTTTACATTCTGAGACTGCCTTAAAGACAAAGCATAACAAACAAATAAATTAACCAAACATTAAACAAGGAAACAAATACAAAAATAATCATGTAAAACGTAATGAAATGCATCAAAAGGTTATAAGGCACGCTAACAGTAATTATAAAAAAAACAAACAACAAAATCAAAACGAACAATTAACAACATAAAATTTCAAAAGACAGTTAAACGGTACAGTATATAGATTGTTTCTTTTTTAATTGAAACGAATCCTTTAATGGCCAAGAGTGAAATATTCTTAATTAGCTGGCTGCCTAGGCCGATGCAGAAGTGGATGAAGAATTTGGAGATCTGCTTCTTGCTCCAACCATTAGATCTACAAT
This sequence comes from Deroplatys truncata, assembly GCA_030765065.1. Classification (NCBI taxonomy): domain Eukaryota; kingdom Metazoa; phylum Arthropoda; class Insecta; order Mantodea; family Mantidae; genus Deroplatys; species Deroplatys truncata. The sequence continues at coordinate 117,176,729 of CM060975.1, forward strand.
TTTAAGAGTTGATGCGGTATTTCTCCAGGTAGTATTTTTCCGTATTAATAAAGTTTAACATGTGATTTATTCCTCCACGCGTGATTACTTCTACGATACGGAATATCAAAGGTATTTAGTAGGTTGAACGCCTTTCGTCTTTGTAAGAGAGCGGTTCAAGTAGCGTTCCAACCACACAAAAATCCGAAATTAGTTCTGAGAGCGTACTCGACTAGCGCATGTGCATAACAATGCGTTGGTATTAGTTCGGAACGTGTTGAGAACAGAGTGTTGGAATAGAAGTTGAAACAAACACTGATTTATAGTCATACTAGGGCTGCGACATTGGAGTCACTACTGTTCATTCCATACCTAGAGCCTCTCACTGTAAACAAACTCTTTGTATTATCCGCGCGAAAATAGTTCGTAATCTCCTTGGTTATACTTTTTGCTGAAACGCCTGTAATCTCCGATATGCTGGTGCTATAATATCCACTATTGTAAGTGTAAGGTATTTTTGTAATTATGAGTTGAACACATTAAGTATTATTTCTTTTTCGCCACTCTTTAACGTTTTCCCACCTTTGTGTTTGAACAGTTTATTCGCATTACACGCTTCTTCCTCTGCCATGGCAACTCAAACACTACCTGATAAAATCACATTTGACCTGAACTGAGCATACGTGTGCTAATACATTGTGAATAACTTCGGGGTAGGGCTGGGTAATTCCGATAGGTTAGCGTAAGTTCTTGATTGAAAATAAAATGTTACAGTGTACCGAGCATTCAAGCAAGCACACAAGCAGTACACTATTCAGGCTCACGGTGGGCATAATACCACTATCATTAACGACAATCATATTGCTGAAATAAAGCTATCAGAATTACCCGCCGAAATGAAAATGGAGAAATTCCGAGGGGCTAATTGGATATAACTGTGGGGCAATTTGGATAACAATGAATACAGTAAATAATAGTTCTGCTTTTGGATTCTGAGACAAATTTATTCTAGAAATTAAATATATATTATAATATATTAATGTGGAATTATGAAGAGCTAACAATTCCTATGAAATGTGAAATATTGAAAAAACTAAGAAATATAAGGATTAACAATTCTTGAATACTGAACGCTATTTAGAAGCATTTGTCACAAATAAATGTTTTCCTTCCTTCACGCATCTTTCATGGAACCAAACCTGGCATTTCTGGCAGCAAATCCAGTCATCTCTCAAAACGGACTACTTCGAGTAGTAGCTAACACTGCAGATTCCACATTTGTAGTCATCTACGTTGGAATCATTAGCAGTATCGGCTTCACTAGACGATAAGTCAATGAATTTTTTTGATTGTTTAGCTTCTTTTTCTTTTTCCCTGAAATTCTGTCTTTCTTCTTTTTTTAACTGAATTTGTTGCCCACGAAACTTCATCTCTCTCTTTGCCTTAACATCTGCTACGTTTTCTGGTGATGTACTGTGGCATGCTCCTTTCTTAGTTTGAAATCTTCTCTTGATCACACTCTTTACAGGACTAGGAAGGACCTCTCGAACGGTTTTTTCAGGCATTATACCCACAGGGGATTGTGAAGTGCTAGGCCATTTGAATGTTGGATTCAGTTTATTTAATTTTAATTTAACTTTTGTATACAGGGTCGTATGGTACCTAGAAAACTTTACTTGCGCCTAGTAATGACAGATTACCCTCTATTACTCATGAGATTGCCTGTTTCATAACTTCTTTGTCCCAATATAGCCGCAAATTCTTTTTGTAATGTCGTTTCATCTGAAAATTTGTATGGAATAATTAATATAATAACAATTACTTTAAAACATAGGCCCACCGATTGTTATCGAAATAGCCCCACAACACATGTTACCAGTCACGACGTAATTCTTAGACTGTGCAATAGATAGCGCCACCGTATACTATAATGGTTCGCAAAATACCAAGGAAACGTTCACTCCTTAAAGCAGTGCGAAAACTAGTTCACGAGACCAGCTAAAGCTTAAGTTTTCTGATCAAAATATTACATGCTACGTATTGTACAGGTATTCCTTCCTTTGATTAGAAAAACTGATGTAACGTCTCTCTTAATAGCAGAATCTATTCAGAACCAAGCACACACGTTCATAAGACTCCGCCCTTAACTGTGAGACTGGAAACTTTAATATGGCGTGTTTGGTAGTGGCAGCGCATGCGTGAGAACTTAACATTATCCAAAAAGCCCCGCTATACGAATTCCCCCGCCCTAGCCTATTTCCTGTGTTACGCAAAGTTTATTCGGTAGTCAGATAACACCTCTAGAAATTCATTGCCTGCATTCCTCGTATAGGCAAGAAAATGGCAGTCATCCGTGCAGTTAGTAATAAACAAACAAGTCTGAGCATTAGTGCAATAGCAGGCAAAATTAAGAAAATAGTACTTTGTGATTTCTTAACAGTTAATATATATATCCATTACCTTAAACAACGAGTTCTTACGATAATCAAGATAAAAATACCCCAATATTTCATGATGCAATGCATTTATTAAGGAACTACTTACATTGGCGTAAGAGTGTCTGCTTAGATTCGTGACAAGCAGAAGCACGTGCTTTTGTTTACATCAGAGGGAACTCTGATTTAGAATGGACAGTAGGGAGGAAAGCGTATAGAATAAGAAGGTAAGGTTGTAGAGATAAGGACTGACATTTACCTCGCGCGGTACAATCTATACAAGGATCACGCATATCTCGTGAACATGTACTTTATTTATGCAACATTATTTATAACATACACAACCGACTTATATAACAGAAATGCCTTTATTAAATAATTAATGCAAAACGTTACGTCACAATGTGCACATGGATAAGAAACTTGTCTTTTTATTGCAATGAATTACAACCCGCAACTTTGTATCCTGTAGTTTATATAACGGAACATCAACAGAAATAAATGCCGTGCACAGTTCATTAAACGTTTGATTTGTTGAAGGTGACTTGCTGTAGCAGTTTATCCTCACATTTTGCAATACAACGCTTGTATGTTTCTGTGTTGACATGTCTTCGCACATTACTCGACCTCTATGCGCAGAAGTAATTGTACTATTGCACGGTTTGTAATAAAGGTTTTCATTAATAATACAGAAAATCTTTTCCCCATACTCCAATATATAATTTTGCAACGTTGCGGACTTTCGTACCCTTTCCTTTGGCATTTCGTCTACGTGAACACTGTGCGGCACTTGACTCAACTGTACAGGTAAGCCTCTGGCTGTAAACAGTCGACTGCAGGACAATTCTAAACAAACGTAACGACTCCGATGTCGCAGCCCTAGTCATCACATAGCGATGGATTTGACTATCGCTGATATATTCTGCTTGTAGTTGCAATGAAGTGTGTAATAAAACCATTTATACAAACATTTATCTGTTTTAACATGAGGCAGCCAGAACAATAAGCTTTTTTAGGAATAGTTTGTAGAAGTATGGGTAGAGAAAGTCATGTAAACGTAACACATAACATTTTTATATAGAACAGTTTCAATTATGTTTTAATTGGCAGCGCAATCCGTGAAATAGTGAACTAAAATATTCAGAATAAAGTGTCGAAACATTTTTGAGAAAAGATGTATTATACAGGGAACAGCAAACGAAATGAAACTCTAATGGGAAATAAAGTTTAGTCAATTCTACTAAAGATTTAATTGAAGTTTGTCTTGTGTAAAAATTTAACGCTTTTAAATTTTGATTTGGTATATTTTTTTAGTTTTCAACTTAGTGAGTTCCAAAGCTTAAACTTTGCTCTGCTATACATGTTCCACATGACAAAATTTTAAAAATAATTCTTCTTTTAAATTTCATACCGTTTAGCTGTTAACAGCACATAAAAGTGTCGGCCCCTTTTAGTTCAAAAGAAGTTTGTACAAGTACTTATGTTTTTTTAATTTATATCTTCACATTTGTTTGTTTTAAAAGTAAGTATTTTAAAAAGCTGCTCCAGTATGAAAGGTGTATATGAAAATCTCCATTTATTGAATTTTCAGAATCTATATAAGCAGTTTTCAGAAGAATTGAATGAAAACTCCATTGTATGGAAGTGCTGAGGAAAACGGTTATAGAACTCAAATTTTAAAATGGAAAAAATTTTAGCTGCAAATTGCTTACTTGTTGCATATAAAGGTAAACGTTTAAAATATCAAAAGTGAAAATGGTTTTGGAAATGATAGTTTTTAAATTTCTTTTTTCATGCGCAATCCTTTAGTAATTTTCCCGAAATTTTACCCACAATTCAGGGATACATTCCCTTAAAGTAATAATCTATTACACTTTTCTTTTTAGCCACGTTTCACGTGACCACTATACATTTTCACACAACGCTCTTAGCGAAGTAACCTGCACAAAGTATCCTTCCTAGCTTTGCATGCCAAATATGTTCTTTTACAAGCAAATTGACATAATCTTGATCGTATACTTGTCAAGTTAAGTATACATATACAAAAATAGTCTAGGGTGCGAGATATGGAGATAATGGAGTTGTCCTATCAATCCATCTAAGAGGAAGTATGGCAGAGAGGTACTCACAAACGATCTGTGTGAAATGAAGGGGAGCTTCATCCTGTTGAAAACCACTGTTTCCAAAACTTCCTCCTATTCCAATTACGGATGAAGAAATATCTGCTGCTTAGTAAGATACGAAGTTCCTATCCCTATGGAAAATGTCTCTAAAGGAAAATATCGTAAGCGGTGCTCCATGTCATATCTGCAATGCTTCTCTTCGTTAGTTAACACTTGTTGCTATCTTAAGTATTCGACTTTTCGTTTTTGAGTTATGCTGTTCACAAACACACACACACACACACACATACACGTACACACACTGGCAGACATACACGCACGCGCGCGGGATCCAAAATTATTATTATTTTTTTTTGTTTCGTTTTTCATTCAGAGAGCCTCAAAACGTATGTTTCAGATGAAATCTCGTTATAGAATTTTTGGGTGGAAAATACAATACTTCCTCAACTTACTCTACGTAGTAGAGAAAGTAGAAGTGGTTGGCAAGTAAAAATGATCGATATTTATGACTTTCTTAAAAACTGTTTAAAGAGTAACGACAACCTGTAAAGTTAAAGCTATCACAAGTATTATAACTCCAACATGCTAGTGTTCTAAAATCCAGATCTTGTAAATCCATGTTTAGACTGGGCCGGTTTCACCAACCGAGAGTAAAGTCTACAATACTAACTCTAGAGTAGAATTAACCCGGCGGTCATTACTCCCGAGTAGCATGTATTCGTTTCACCATGCTTTTGCGGAGGTTAAAATACTCTCGAGTTAGTACACCAATAATTACATCAGAAAAGTGTCGATCGCGCAGTTTCTCATAGCTGTTTTCCGCCATTTTAAGCAATTTATAACGAGAGTAACCAAAAGTTTTGAAGGTTAGAGCTACAGAGAAGAAAGTAAACGAAAGCATTGGTAAGTAGAAATACTTGGTAACAGATATTTTTTTCGAAAATGCAGCCAAACTTTCGTTATAATGTAAACAAAAGCATTGGTAAGTAGAAATAGTTGGTAATATTTTCGAAAAAGTAACTAACTTTCCATTGTAATGAAATTATTCTATTAACTTATAGTTATATTTACTTATTATTATAAATAGTATGTTATTTTCAGTTTATTATATTTTCGTTGCTAACAACTTTATTCCTTCTGTTCCACAGTTCTAAATTTAGTAATGTCGGCCGAGCAGATTAAGAGAAAGCGAAGCCCAAACTGGCATAAGTGTGAAAGAATGCTGCTGTTGTTCGTTATTAAAACGATTGAAAACGAAAAAAAAAAAAAAAACGATGGAGCTACAATTCGTGAGAAAAATAAAGCCTAGGTGGCAGCTGTAGATATGTACAATACATCAAGGATCTTGAGCATTAAATTACTCTATATAGCTGCAATTTATTTTATATATCAAATTATTAATTGGATATTGAGCATTAAGTTAATATATAAAGCAAGGGTTTTGAGCATTAAATTGCTGCATATATTTATTACTTTAAATTTTGACTATTTGTACGGCACACATGTTAGGTGTGCAACCAAACCAATTTTTTTGACAACTACTGAGAGCTTAATTTGTAATTTTATCATTAGCGGAGTATGTTTGAAAGAACTTGGTTTTACGTATGTGCTGCTACAAATACTATAGGAGGGAATTTACAATAACAAAAAATTAAGATCGCGACATAACCTCATAAACTAACGCAAGTTAATTCAAACTGTTTGTACTATAAATTGTTCCGTCAAAATTATTAAATGTAGCTTAACTTCACTTTGAATTCGTAATTCAACTTAACTATCGGATGTATACTCCAAGCTAGCTTCAATGTTGCCGAGAAGATAAAGTGCTGAGGTTTTTGTCAAACAGAATGGTATGACGAAGTCTCGGTCATCGTAATTATTAAACCAGTCTGTTCTGGCCCTCATCCACCTTGGACGTCGTTCTGCGGGATAATATCCACATATTCGTCCCTGGAATCGTCCTCAAATGCCATTCTCATTAATCTTTCAGTCATCATAATGCTGTAAATTTGCTTATTCCCTCTTTACTCCACACTTTACATTGCAGAATTTGGTAGAGCAAGGTTACTCTCGCATTTAAACTGGAATTTCTTGTTTACTCTTGAGTAAGTCGTTGGTGAAACGCTAGAAAGGTTTACTCGGGATTAAAGCCTGCTTTGCTCCAGATTAAGATTTATCCTGGGTTGGTGAAACCGGCTCAGTCATTTAAGAGTTTAATCTGGAAGCTGTATTATAGTACATGTCAGGCGGGACGAACAGGGCTTTCAAAGGTTAAAGACTTAACCAAATTGGTTAACTGATTTTTCAGACTAACGCGCGCGCAAGAATTTTGTCCAAATAACTGGAGTTGTTTATTTCATTTGTTGAGTAGCAAATTACAGTAAAAGCCAAACGTTGTTTGGCAAAATAAAAATATAGTATACGTTCTGCTCTATTAAACCGACAAATAACAATCGTCACTGCTGGAATAAATGTTCTTACCACACGAATTAGTTGAAAAAAGAAAAGGAAACAGGAAAGAAAGAATAAATAAGGAAAGATTCATAAGAACGAGGAAATCAAGGGTTTGTTAATTTAAAAGGTACGAACCGATGCAGAGCACCACAAGTAGGCCAGTCAGCCCTTTTTGCTTCCAACGTGGCCCCTGGGAGTGAAGAATGAGGGGAGAGACCCGAATGACGAGCAGATGGCGACGGGCATGGATAGGGTCCCTAACGTTTCAAGATAGTACGCATCCGGCCGCACGGTCCCTGTCTACAAGCCACCAGCCCCCAGGAACCTCCGGAGCGGAGCCCATGCCTGGGAGAGACCTAACTGAGCGGTACCACAACGACGCCAGGGAAGAAACCTTTACAGAGTGCAAGCCACCGCCCAGCCGCAACCCGCAGAACACCGTCGTCTGGTCCCACAACCCTACAACACCTGAAACAGATGACAAGGAAGATGATGAGTAAAGGGAATGATAGCAAGGAAAGTCGAGGTAGAAGATGAACCACCCTAACATTCGCCTTGCGACACGAGAAACCCATGGGCTAAAATTGGGAGGTCGCCGAGATCGATCCGTGACCTCCAGAATACGCGCCATAGACTAAATCGCCTGTGCCATCCCGCTCGGTTTTGTTAATTTAAGAATAGTCTACTTTCTTCTATTTGTCGAGTTATAGATGGTCTAGAAAGCAAGTACTGTTAGGCTCCTCCTAGCAACCTTGAGAAAAATATTCTAACCTTAGTTTATGTTTAGTAAGTAAAAGAATTGTCGTTTAATAGTATTAGACAAGTCAGTATATACCTTACTTGATTTTAAAAATGTTCATCATGCATATAGCTAGTGATTGAATTTTAACTATCGTTATTGACGCCAAAGTCAAAATAGCGTCTAAAAATAAGGCAAGGTAAAATTAAGAATAACTATTATATGTAATATTTTTTAAATGTCACTAGAGTCTACTTACATACCGTAATGAGTTTTTAAGCTATTAAGGATATTACGATGAAATTTATTCTGCTTAAGGAAAGGATTTTTTTCCTATTACTTATGTCCTAACGTTCCACTGGAAAGCTTCTATCTCACTTTTTCTTTAAGCCTCATTCTCATTTGAAAGGCGGTCTTAGCACATCTTTTGATACGCTCCTTGGCTAGAGTGCCGTTCACTTTGAACTGCCCTGCTTCTGCACACAATATGCTATGCCGTGCATGAATGGCACGGTCAGGCATTGGTCCGTTTGTTTCATTCAGCTCTTTCATAGCGAGGTGCAGTGCCTGCTTTAATATTCCTCTCTGTATGCTGCCCCATAAACTATAAATGTTTCTACTTAGGACTTCCTCTTTACATAGCGTTGCTGACATGATTTCTGCCCTGAGGCACGTGAAGAAAGTGTTGTGAGTCTACAACTTGTTAAAGCGGATCGCAACTCAGGATTATAGGTCACGCTTTTCTGGTATAAACAGGTAAACCCGCAGGCTATGTTAAAGTTAAAGAAAACCCTTTTAAAATCTTAGCGATGGAGCCTCTACTCCAGAGCTTTATCTGTTCCATCCAACTTCTGCTCATGTAATGCATGTATATGTTTTTAAGCTCCACCCAGCTTTTCTTCATGCCTGTACGTATTATGTGTACTTTAAGTTAATTCTCATTGTGCACTGATCCTGTACTGTTTAACTTCACAACCTTTATCATCAATATTAAAGTGTTAGATATTGTAATATAATTGGTTCGTATTTTTCTTTGAAGGACTGGGAAATATTTGAATTTGCACGTAAAACAATCGGTGATCAAAATGCTTATATCTAAATATTACGAATTTTACGCTTAAAAGGCATTTTAGCAAGGTGAAAAATAATACTTCATAGCCCAAACTGTTGTAGTAGTTATAATGGGGAACACAACTATAATCACAAAAGTCTTCCGAGACAACAACTCATATACCAGATTTCAAACAGATGTTACAAAGTGTTTCAACACTGAATATTTGTAACCAAACCACACTTTATTGATTTGTTGTCACAACTATAGCATTATAACGCGTAGCATTAAGCGTTAAAGTGTCTCGGTCAGTGGTAAAGAAATAGCTTGCTGTTTCTGAGGTTGTAAGTTCAAATTTCCATGGAGCTTCTTAACTTTCCTTTTCCTGTCATTTTAAATATACAAGTAAAAATATAACAGATTTTTTTTTTCATTTTTTATGTAAGTGACGTTTATTTGGTAAATGGAATTAATTGTTCCACCACACAAACCATGTGTTTGACAAGGCTGTAAAGGTAGAATCAGATGACTTAAAAATTAATATCATAGCCGGGATTTGAACCACGAATCTCCCGGTCTCCACTAGGTTGCTCTAACCACTGAACTACCATGGCAACATGCCGGCACGACATTGAATTCTCCAACTGATTCGCATTTTTACTGATAAACCACAAGGATATTTCAAATTGTATTGAGATGACATACCCCATTGGAGACTTAGAATGTTGTAAGTACTTTAAGTCCCGAGCTTCATAGTTTCAACCATTATTAGGTTAATTAATTTAAAAAATTAAAAACAATTAAAACCTCCTAATAGTAGTTGTAACTATGAAGCTCGGGACTTAAAGTACTTACAACATTGTGAGTCGCCATTGGGGTATGTCATGCCAATACAGTTTATTTGGTAGACCGACATACCGGTAGATGGTAACCATGAGGTTTCATACTCATCAGTTATACAACCACAAATTTTACCATTATTGAAATTATATTTCTAAGTAAAATGAAGTAATACAAGTAATATACAACTATATTCAGTAAAACGATTTCTAAAAGGTAACAATCCATTACGGAGAGTCGAACTCAAGCTGCTTGCCTAGAAGCTATGTAAGTAGCTTAACCACTATTCCACGCCAAGCACGGTATGGAAGTAGTCCAAATCAGTGCATTGTAGCTTGTACCAGAGTTGGCCAAAGTGGCGCACAGAAGTTGACAGTTGTGATCCCCCGCTCACTGGAAGGGACTTTGAAAAAAATTAACTGCTCAAGAGACCGACCACTTTTAGTTTGACCGATTGAACATACAAATAGAAGCAAAGAAGACACATATGTGTTAACAAGAAAATTGTTTGCTAGATAATATTGCCAATATGTTTCAAGCCCCACTGACTTTGTTTAAAACATCTTGCTAGTAGGTACAAAATTAATTTCAAAGGCAGATTTTTTGTTTAATTTTCCATCTAATTTGGTTTAAACTTCTGTAATGGCTTACCTTAATAAGGAATTACATTACTATTCTATGTCACATCTTACTGGCACTGTACACTTTTACCCATTGAGGGAGCTGTTCAAAGTGTCGTGCTTGCATCTGGAAGTACGGCTATGTGTTTCTGCAGTGAGTTTCGAATTCTTTCAAGACCTACGGATCATTTCGAATTGTTGACAAGCTTACACAATTCTCTGCTCCAGTTCTCCAAACATATTAATGGGAGTGCTGTGCACTATGTTACTGACCCAACCACAAAAATCTAAGTTAGATCAGGTGAAGTTGCAGGCCTCGATCTATCTTGTACCATATCGAAGTTATCTCATTAGTTTCCTTAGAAAAATTGTGGTCTAATGAGAGGCACATTCAATCAGAACCGTCTGATTTGGTGCCTCATGAACAGCATATGAGTTATGGGAATTAAAAATACGATCACGTGTGCTACCCCACTTCGTCTGTAAATAAAATGTCTCTTACAAAAGGAAGGTCTGTTGTTGCATCCACTGACATGGGTCGCTAACTCGAACACTGAGACACTGAACTCGTTGCAGGTGGTAAAGGTATAGTGAATTGCGATGTAAAATTCTCCACACACTAGTGTGGCTTAAAACAAGCAATTTTGTGACAGTTCTCCTCGTCGAAGTTCCTGGAGAGTAAGCCGTGCATCGAACGAGTTTTGGTCATTGTTTTGTACCATTCATGCCGTCGAACACAAATGAGTGTGATGCAATACAAGTAATCTGTAAATATATCGTATATATTTGAAATTAATTTAAAAATTATGCAGGATAAATCATAGCAAAATCAAAGATTAATTCACATTTATGTATTTATGGAAGATTATATGAAAATATGTATTTACATATGTTTTCCAAAAATATGTCCTGCATATGGATGAATTTGATTGGATTCCGAACGGTGTCCCTCTTTCAGACCATTCCGTATGGTATAACGAGCGAGTACAAACAGCCCATTTGCATTATTTTTGGCCAGGTCTGGAAGGAGGGGAGCAGGTTGCCTAGCTCTCTTCTCCTACTTGTTGGCCGAAAATAATGCGAATGGACTGTATGTGTCTCATTTCTGTTCGAACGCCCAGGGTGACCAGACCCAAGGGGAAGGATCTGTCTGTTTACTTCATTAGCGTTGTTACCTTTCCGTAGCTCAAATCCGCGTGATAATGGAGTTGAATGATAGAAGTGAAATGCAAGCGGTCACAACTGATATGTGCATGTATGCACTAACAATAATAAGCTTTGTCTACTGTTTTACAATTGGTTTATTATTCGGCTATTGTGTATGTAGATTATGAAGTAGATATGTTCTTGCTTTAAAGCCATGACTCCATCCTAGAATTTGTATTGGAATTTTTTCTTTAAGCATAGAATGATAGCTCGCATTGTCCATTACTATCACACCCTTCTTCCAGTATCTGAAGGAGATTGGTAAACCATTCCCTAAATACTACATTACTCATCTCTTTATATTAACCACCACTATTTTTAATTGAAACACTGAATCTGCTTCTTCTATGAAATCATATTTGGCCTATCTGGCATGGCAGGTTATTAGATATGATCCATTACCTAATGAAACCTTTATACCACCGTTTCATTTAGAATCCTACCAGGTAAAACTTTTAGCATGGTTTTGTTTTACCCAAGTAAATAATAGGACGAGGTATTCTTCTGGACTTTAAAGAATAATTATTATTTAATTTATTGCATTATAATGCATAATTTGTAATGTTTAGCTAAATGTTTAAACAGATGAAAGCTGTTATTTCCTCTCACAGAAATTCTGAATGAAATTGTATAATGAAACTTTTATGATACTTATTTTGGAAAATATTTTCATACACTATTTTGTTTAGGAAAACAAAACATGGAAATGGAATTTGTGTATCATAATGTAATAAAAGAAATCTTGACAGTAACAGTATGTAGAAATAAAGTCGAAAACGCAGTAACATGGCATAGGCTATTGTCATACCTTTGCCTAAACGCATTGAAACAGCACCGCTATTATGTGAACTTTCTAACGAGTGAATACTCGAACAAGTAAATGCCCATTTTCCACAAGAAAGCATGTGAATCAGAAGCTCGGCCATAGTTCCGTATACTAGTTGCTGCTTTTCAAACGAATTGGGCTGGAAGAAGCGAGCGAATCTCATTATGTACCATACGAAACGAACGAGTAAAATGCATGTCCTTGTTGCTCTACTGGAGAGACCTGTACTGCTCCGAACACCGTATCCTCAACCTCAGGCGTAATGCGTGTAGGCCTACCTGCCGCCGTAACATGTGCAAAGCTCTTCTTTCTTCTGAGGTGCTGCTTGTAACTGAGGACTTTCGGGGTATTTTCGATAGGACAAGCTTCTTATTAGCGTGCACCCTCCCGTGCCTTATTATATAGGGGACGCAATCTAATTCAGGTTGCTAAAAAACAAAGGTGGCTGATGCCGCACGTCAGGGCGGTCGGTCAAAGTTCTAACTTTATTCACTAGATATATAACCAAAGAAATCACTAAAAAACCTATTTACAAAAGATGCACTATTTCGGTCTTCTGCTAGTATTATGAGTTATTGTCATATGATATACCTATTGCTCTGCAATATTCTTTTCTTCGGTGCAAAAGTTTGGCCATCACCTTCCTTCTCCGCCATAATCGCTGATTTCCTATAACCTGGATGTACCTTAAGTGTTAATTTAAGCACTGAACCGTGTCATGGGCATAGTTTATATAACATGTGTGTAAATGTGTAAACCTTTCAAGTTACTGTACTGTAATAGTATGAAGAACAACTTATAGTTAGTTTTAATATAATTTCGGCGTACTTATCTAAACCAAAAAATTAAACTTCTTGTTTTTCTTCTATGCAGATCTTCATCTAAAAACAAAACCCCACACAAGTAGACAACACTTACACCAACTATTGCAAAACAATTAAGATTCCAGTTAACTGCAAAGGTAAGACCTAGTAATTAATAAATTAAATGATCGTATAATTAGCGTAATTAATATAACTGTCTAATATAAACAGTAATAATTAAAATTATAATCAGTGCGTCAGTTGGTGATAAAATGGTCTGCATGTACAGTTTGAACACTTGCAAATATAAAACAGGGTGCCAAAGTAACAGACATAACTGACCATCCCAATACACTTAGCAGGTGTGTATTAGTGGAGGAGTTTTCGGTTAGGAATGGGATCTAACAACCTGAATATCTTCACCGATCTTCCACTGCGTGACTCATCATGCGCATTTTCATATTGTGCGGGTTATTAATCTTATTGTCATTACCAGACGCACTGCTGTGTTGTACTGTTGCTACCAGACGTAGCATTATTAGGTCTCATTAGTTATATTTTGGCTTAACGATCTTTCCTTTGTGAGGATCATGCCAAAGGGAAGGATCTGTTTGAAACCGTCTGGTAGGACATCAGCCCTGTCTGGCTTCGGTGGGGGTAAGATAGCGTCACTCGAATGGAAGTGGTCGTTGGAGCCAGTCGTGTTTGCCGGTCTACGGTCCCTGGCATCTCCCTCCATCCTTTTCCTTTGTTAATTATGTAGATTCGCCAAACGTTTGTGAATAAATCCCAGGGTATCTAAGGGTAATGTGTGTTATGTAATATCTCAATATAATATAAAACCCACGCCTTCCCCTTAAATCTACATACCAAGGTCTGGACTTTTTGCTGCCAGCGAGTTGTGTCCCTCTATGTGCGTGTTGGGGTGACCTAAATTAATCATTTTCTGGTAACCTTTTTGGCCTTCACCCCAACATGTAACAATATACCAATGTCAAACCACCTGAATGCTCATAAACCGTTCCCTATAAATAGAGATTAGCTCACGATTTCACATAGTTTCGTTTCTTTGCGGTGAAAAAACCATGATTGCTCGCAATCCGCAATTGCACACGCTCCGTAACGATACCTCCAAATATCTGCTTAATGTGCCGCCATTAAATACAATCAATTCATGGTTGCCAACACATTACATGAAGTTCAGAAAGTCAGCTTTACGTTTAGTTTTAAGCAATAAAAAAGAGCGAAATTTCTTTATTAGGTGATCCATTATTAGTGATATAATAATGCACTTCCTGCTTTATATCTTCCATAGCTCTTTGTCTTGATTTTCAACAGAATGAAGATAACATGGAAAAGATTTATTTGTGCATTCGTTCATTTTAGCTGCAAATTACATTTTTACACGTGAGATAATCCTTTAAGAACAGACACTTTTGTGGTTGTCACACAAGTGACAAGAAGAACGTAAAGTATGGTGGAACAAAGGTATTTACCAGCCAATCCCCCAATGGAGACAAACCTGCAATTAACTGCACAATATCTGCCAATCTTTTATTTCTTTTCGACAAGTAAGGAGGAGGATCATCGGTGCAGAAGGTTGGCCTCATCCGGTGCGATTTGCTCGTTTTATGTTTCTAACACACCTCTCTTCGAGAGAGGAGCCTTTATTGAGCGCAGTTGTAAGTGAAGGCAAGGATTCACAAGAGAAAAGGAATGGTCCAATATTGGAATCGAAGTTCTGCGGCAGTAATGAAGTCTGATGCATTTCGATGATCAGAAAGTCGAAGCGGGTTTTATTGGAATTTTACCTTAGTTCTGAAACATTTAATACTTACAATATTTAAAAATCTATGTAAGGAATTTTAATATTTCATAAAATTCGCCAATTCAATTTATAATTTTCAGTTATTATGCGTTCCATTCCCTTTTTATCGTCTCAGAAGGCTTATTTCAGAATATGAGTGTATTGTTTGATATTTTATGAAAGGGATTGTAACTTTTATATTCATGTTATTTCTTACACTCAACTACAGTGCATTCGTTTTTAGTTTTATGCCAAGGCCACAAACGCCTTATATGCACATCGGCCGAGACGGCAGTGACCTCGGTATTTAGCCACTACGCAGAAGCGGCGCCGAACATGTCAAGGGTACGTTTATCAGCTGTGAGCTGCCTAGTCCTTGTTTTGTCTTCGTATTGTTAAGTGATTCGACAATACGAGTATTGTGTGTGATTTCCTTAGCAATTGACTTATTAGTCCACGGAAATGCCCGCTAACAAATTCACACTTGAACAGTGTATTTTTATGTACGATACATGGTGAAAACTGAATCATGTAGACAGACGTGTAAACAATTTCAGCAACAATTTCTTAGTTATCCAGTTCCGGGTAGAGATACTGTGAGATGTTTGGTCAAAAAAACTTAGAACAATGGGATCGCTAAAGCTAAAAAAATAAAGTTTATAGGAACAATCCTCACACCACAGACGAACTTAAGGACAATATAAAAGCAGAAATTATGAACATTACGCAAGAAGTCATGTGCGTGAATGGTAATTTCACCCGACAATGTCACAATCTTAAGAATGTCTTCGCGCAGATGGACACAACTTTCAACAATACTTATAATAATATATAAATGTGTGTGTGTTGCTAACACTCGTGAGTAATTAACGCGGGAGTCACGGAACAGAACATCCCGCAGTGTAGTAGACATGTGCGGAGCACGCATTCGCGCGATCCGCGGCCTTGACTGTAGTAACAGCCTAAACTGCAAATGTATCTTGCATAATGATATTATACAATGTTTCGTCAACAAAACAATCTTCAAGGCAATTAGCAGTAAGCTAAATATAACCTGTTAGTACATGTAAATACTTGCAATTTATTCATAACCGTTAATATGTAATAATTGGGTTAGTTTAAGTGATATTCTAAGGCAATGACGCATAATGCACTGGCAAATTATCAGGAGCCAGTTAGATGCACGGGGCTGGTAAAGTCAAAGCTTTAGAAAGTTCATTCTCTTCATCTGATGCGGCAGAACATCTCAGGGATAATTTTTAATATTATCACCTAAGGCAAAAATTTAGTCATTTAAAAGAAACAGAAAAAACGCCAGCCTCATCTAAGAGTCTGAATTGTGTATATTGTTTTTGCTGAAGTTAAAATACATAGTTTGAATGTTCTCGATATATACTTTACTATAATAAACAAAACAAATGATCTCATCACCCAGTATTAGGAAAAATTACTGCATCGAATGTTATTATCTTACTGCAATTAGGTTATTAGTAAATTTTGTCTATGCTTTCTTCAGCCCTTAGAATGATGAGGGAATTTAGCTCAGAATTCTGGCACAGAACATTTAGATCAGATACCAAAGAATTAGCGAAATTACTTCTAAATATAGCAGGTCGTCATGGCATAACCTAAAAGTTGTCGAATTAGAAGGTAATGGGTGCATTTTAATCCAAATCAATACCGCAATAAGAACAGAGAAACTATTCGAGGACTCCCAAAATTCTTTTATTTGTGTATTTTATTTTTTAATTTTTTTGATAAAGGATTTATATTTTTGTATGTATGTTTGAGAAGATTTTCTGGCATTTCCTACACCCAAATAAAAATTTGAGGAGGTGGTAGTGTCTGCTTTCTCAAAAAAGCTTAAGTGTGTGAATTATCTTGATCTTGTGAGCTGCCATATAAGGATTTTATTATCAGCAATTGTATCTGATTGCCCATGAAGCCCTCATTCTTGGTTTTTATATGTATCAAACACGCCTCTTTTTCCATGCTGATGCTTTTACCACTGAGCTACCGTGCATTAAATCATCTTATCTTATTCATATATCCCGAAGAACCTACAAGGCAGATTTTCGAGATATTATATACTTAAAAGCTACTTGGAATACTGTAAATATTTGTAATTTCTGATGCTTAATATACCCTAACCAGTGTTGGGTTTTTAATTTATTTCATGAGTTTAATTATTAGTGACTTTTTGATTATATATGTGTACTTAATGCTAAAATTGGCAAATTCTTTCTTGAAATCGTCCAAAACGATTCCACCAACTAATGCATAGATGAAATGGTGATTTCCTAAGGGCTGGTCTATAATTAAGGATAAATGGCGAGGTGCAGAGTTCCGGGTGGATCAATTTGTCCGATTGAGCTCCTTAATTGGCGTTTCCCTCAGCCCTTAGAATGAATGTCACAAAGCTTTAGCGCTTTAGATCCCTGAACTCCCAAAATGGTGCTCATTTCATTAATTTATTCATAGTTGGCTATAAAAAAGAACAGATGCAAAGAGGAGGAAGAAGACAGACTAGCTCGAATTCAGGTTTTTAGAGGGATGAAATTCAGAATATTTGTAGCAAATCATAGCTGATTTAAATACACTATTTATAAAATATAGCTTTACATTAAGATTTACCCCTACAGCTAACACCAAATTTTATTTGCGATAATAAAATTCTCTGACTTAAAGTTCTGGAATTAAATGCATAACTACTTATAATAAATGTGTATATTTTGAGGCAGTGTTTTTAACACTTAAAGGATTTCAGTCTAATTATATAATATATAAATTCAATAACAGCCCGCCTTAAAGCAATATGTGTATAAATAATATATAATGTATGTAACAGTCATTGTATTGATGTTTATATTATTCTGTACATGTTATGTGAATGTATTATCCAATTTAATAATGTAGGAGCTGTGAGAATATGGGTCAAAAGCTAATAACAAAGAAGTAACAATGAGGTAACCTTGAGACAATAATGAATTGGAAAGTGTAATAATGCTACTAGTAATTCTTGGAAACAATAATGTAATTTTTGAGACAGTTTATAAATAGCCAATCAACAACCAGAAAAAAGCTTAAATTAAATGAAAGTATTCTATTGGAGTAGGATTAGCCAATCAGAAACTGAAATAGAGCAAATTGTACAAATTCAGAAGTCAGTTGCTAGTAGACAGCGTTCCTAACCGGACGCGAGACGCGTCCCCGAGAAGTTTAATACGTACTCAGTGTGAGACAAAAATTCATTACGGCGAGAATATTATAAAGTATATGTTTAAAAAGTGCAAGTATTTAATAAACAATCTCACAGCTCTCTATATCAGTGAAGTGTTATTTAATCGTGTCAAGGGTTAATAAATGGAGTGAAATCAAAATTATAATTTGTGTAAGCCTACATTCTTTAGCCGTATCACACCCTGTTAAGAGAGACATGTATCTATAAATTAATACTGAAACAACCAAGGCAAACCTAAATATATAATAATTTAAAGAAACATTCAAATTACAAAGTTAATTTTTTAAAACTTGGAGCGAAGACTACCGGAAAATGAACATTGGGGCTAAGGCCACCGGCAATTGTTTTTGTACCATACGTGGAGCAGTTGCTTCATCAAGCTTGGGTCGTCCTCCGTGGACTAGTGGTACCATGCTAGCCTCTAGTTCCCAAGGTCGCGCGTTCAAACCCGGCGGAGGGCGATGGATTTTTTCGGGCGTAAAAATCCTTAGCATGGCTTCCTTCGGAAGGGAAGTAAAGCCGGTGGTCCCGTGTCGTAGATTTACGGCACGTAAAAGAACCTCAAGCCTGATAAAGAGGCCTCTGAGCAAAATTACCGGTCTTTCACGCCCAATATAGAATGGGACGCTAAGAACCATAGTAGTTAAAGAGCGTCCATAAATAAAACTCAATTTAAATCAAGTTTGGCTCCCCTACAGTAGAACTATAATACAATACGTGTAGGTAACCTACTTCAAATTAACTTTCCAACAGTGAGACATTAAACGTACTACTTCAATTTTGGGGGGAGCGTATATTTTCCACCACTAACGTCTATTAGAGAGTTCAGTCCAGACGGATCATACGTGCGATTGGCCATAATAATAAAAATAATAATATAATAATAATAATAGTTATTTATAATTTTATTTTTATTGTATATATTGCATTTGTTCCGCATACACTGTCCTACTGTGGGATTATCTGTCATGCATGCTTATGCTTTGGCTGCATAAATTTGCTGAGGAGGTATGCGTTTTCTTTCTTTCTTCTTCGGGAGGTCACGGGTTCGATTCCGTGACCGACCTTCCTGACACATGGGTTTTTTCAGGGTTTCCTCGCGTCGCTAGGCAAATGCTGGGAAGGATCATTAATCCCCCGAATTTCCTGTCCCCTCATTTCACCTCCATTCTCATTTCAATTCACCTTTCATCCGCTTGGTCTCCTTCAGGTTTGTAGTGAAGTCTCGGCGTGTGCATGGCAGGGGAAAAGGATACTCTGTAGAAACCTTTGTCCCCGGAATGGGGGCGGTTTCCGGGTTTCAGCGCCCCAGGGGATGCGTAAGCCCACAGGGGTGAAAGAGAGCCGGCTGCATCAGTGACGATCCGGGGAGTTTAAGTCTGTAAATTGTAGGGACTCTGCCCTATGCCTGTCGTGTAACCTGGTCCAGCCGCAGTCTATCTCCTCTCACCTCATCCCTCCCTCCCGGGGCATAAGTACAAAAGATCTATATAGGTCGATGTGCTAAGTACCTTTCCGTGTAGAATCCTAATGTTAATCCTAACACTTTTTACGTGCTCTATCTCGTACATAGTAGATAGATAAAGTATTGCATTTCACCCAGAAATTCGATAATGAGAATTCACCCGAAATACATTTTTGAACCCCCTGAATCCAAAAGAAACATTTTTAGAAAAAAGGTCCGTGTGTGTCTGTGAACAGCATAACTCAAAAACGAAAATTTTGAGTTGTAAACTCAAATTCGAATAAATACCAAACTTTTGTATTTAAGTTCAGTAGCTTCTAAGGATCGGCACTAAGAGTTTAAAGAAAATCCCTCACTCCAAGCTACGCTTTACATGCAGAATTTGTCGAAATGTTTTATTTTCTAAAAACTGACTAAAGATTTTGATTAAAATTCAATATTAGATATTTGTATGACAAATAAAATGTATATTTGAATTGTCTGCGAATAACCTGTGAAGTCCACTTCCTTCGGAAGGAGTTTTGAATAGCCTTGTATAACTGTAAAATATAGAGCTGCTTAAAACACAAAATCTATTTCAAATTACTTTTTTGTGGAATCAACCATTTCGGAGATATCCGTTATTAATGGTTCGATTTGTTCAACACTGTCATTCTTTATAAGTCCCGTTGATTTTCAGTTGTTTCTCGCGACTGCATGAAAACCATGGAATTTTAAAACCGGCATATTATAGCGTCCAGTTCTTAAATATTTGATATAGCTGTATACCCTACGAAATGTGTTATATAGCTATTTCTGCAAATGTTTATCTCGATTAAAATGAAGTTGATAGAAAAGTAGTTTTCGTAAGAATAATTTGTATACCCCCTAATAAACGATAGAGGGTAGAGAAGCTTATGTGAAGGTAACATCAATTTTTTTATGCTTTAGTTAAGCTGCTTGACTACAGAAGTCTTATTGCGTCAGACATGAACTGGGTACAACATGAGTATATAATTGAGGATTCCTGGTTTTCGTTACACAGAAATGTACACACTGGTTACGATGAATTATCTCAGAGTAGTGTTATTCTTCCTGACTGTGGAGATTACATTTTTGGTGACATTTTTTCTCTTTCCTCCTTGCTTAGATGTGTTTGATAAGATCCGTGGATTTTATGCGATGTATGAAGTTTCTTGTGCTCTGGATTTTTAAAATGCCGTGTATAATTATGAGGGACGGTTCTGTAGCTCTTCATAGTGGACAATGTTATTCAACACTTTTCTTAAGGCATTATTTTAAGTTAGTCAAGAAGAACTGCTTAATTTATTTACTTCATTGCTGCCACTTTTTGTAAAACATTGAAGATTGTATTATATTTCAACTGTTGGGGAACCGAACTTGTAGTAGTTGTAACCGCAGTATAGTAAACAGCTTCCGGTAGTCTTCGCCAAAAATGTATTTTTACTGTTTCTTTAAATATTATATATTTATGTTTGCCTCGGCTGTGTCAGTATTATTGTTGTCTTTGCAGGGTTGTGGAGTGACTAAGAATGTAGGCTTACACAGATTATAATTTTACTTCACTCCTTTTATTAATACTTGATACGATTTAAATAACACTTCACTGATAGAGAGCTGTGGGATTCTTTTATGAATTACTTACACCTTTTAACATGTAAATTTTTTTCGTCTCACACGAATACGTATTAAATCTCTCGAGGATGTGTCGCGTCCGGTTAGGAATACTGTTTGCTGGCAACTGAATTGATTTCAACCGTCTAAACTTGTAAATCTCTATATTTCAAGTCTCTGATTGGCTATTCCTAATCCAATAGAATACCTTAACTAAAGCTTTTTCTGGTTGTTGATTGGCTATTTTTTATAATCTGTCACTAAAATTGCATTATTGCTTCCAAGAATATCAAGAAACATTTAAACTTTTTAATTCATTATTGCCTCAAGGTTACCTAATTGTTACTTCATTGTTAGCAACTTTTAACCTATTATTCTCACAGCTCCTACATTATTAAATTACGTAATACATTCATATAACAATTTTGAACATGTATACAATAATATAAGCATATGCAATGACTGTTACATACATTTTACAAATTGTTACATACACATATTGCTTCAAGGTGGGCTATTATTGAATTTATATATTATATAATTTGACTGATATTATTTAAGTGTTAGAAACACTGCCTCAATATTTTGATCCAAAATTGTGTTAGTTGTTAGGCGGTGAAATGAAACAGTTCTAGTGGTCAGATTGGTGTACTGTTAAGAGCTGTAACCAGACTTTATTCTATGGGACCTAATTTGTTCAGATGCCAGATGCCACTATGTACTTCAGAAGGTGAAATATGATACAGTTCATCGGCTGTTATATTTGAACATTCTGAAAGTTTTATCTCCTTCTGGTTCCTAAAATTGCAATTTGAGTAAATTGTTGTTTTTGATTTTTCAGTAGGTCATAAGGATCTTTCCGCTTTCCTGCCTGATTCCTTATAGTATCTCTAGGCATCAGAATTCCCTACTCACGTAAACAATACGAAAATAAAAAAATCTGATATGATACATTCACATGACTTTCCCTACTGTCTATCGCTTATTAATGAGTGTGTAGGTTATTCTTACGAAAGTTTATTTTCCTATCTACTTAATTTTAATTCATATAAACCTTCCCGGAAATAGCTGCATTACATATCTCATTATACATAGATACAAAGCGACTGACAACTGTTCTAGAACTGGACTCCTTAAAATGTTCTACTCCTTCCATGACATCACGAGAAACAACTGAATGTTGACAAGAATTTAAAAGAATGGCTAAGTATTGAACAATTCGAACCATTAATAACAGATATCCCGGAAATGGCTGATGACATAAAAAAAATTGTTCGAAGTAAAGTGTGTGTTTGGGGGAGATTTACATTTTTTGCTAAGTACATTTTCCTCTATTGCTTAGCATTTAACGGTTATATAGATTATACAGAATTCCTTCCGAATGAAGAGGACTTCAAAGGCTATTGTCAGAAAATTCAAGACATAGGTAAGTTTTATTTATCATGTAAATACTTTAATATATGGTAAATTAATCAAAATCGTTAGTCATTTTTTAGAAAATAAAAAATCATTAGAACCATTTTTCAGAATATTAAAATTTTACTCTGTGTAAAGTGTAGTTTGGGGTGGGAATTTTCTTGAAAATTTTCGTATCGCATCTTTGAAATGTATTGAACCTAAATACCAAGTTTGGTCTTTATCAGACTTTTCGTTTTTAAGCTATGCTGTTCATAGACAGACACACACACACATGGGCTTTTCTTAAAAATGCTTTTCTCTTATTTCCGGTGAAATCTTGCTATCGAATTTTTACGTAATGGAATCCCTTCTCTACCTATTAAGTACGTAGTAGAGAAAATAGAAATACATTCTTACTGATCGAGAAATACATTCTTACTGATCGCGCTCCCATTTTGAGAGTGTAAACCGAGCGGGATGGTTCAGGCGGCATCTGTGGCGTGCATTCGGGAAGTCGTGGGTTCGATTCTCGCGGCCAACCTTCCTGACCCATGGTTTTTTTCTGAGGTTCCCCGGGTCGCTGGGGGAATGTTGGAGAGGTTAATTACATCCTCCTAATTTCCTCCATTCCACCTACGTTCTCATTTCACTTCACCTTTTATCTGCTTCGTTGTTTCAGGGTTGAAAGTATCGACAGGAATCTCGGAGTTGTGTGGCAGGGGAAAAGGATGCTCTCTGGAGCACTTCGTCGCCCAGAATGGGGGCGGTCTCCGAGTCCTGGCCCTCAGTGCGATGTGCAAACCCGCAGGGGAGGAAGGGGAACCGATTGTACCAGCTGCCATCCGGGGAGTCTCAATCTGAAAAGTATAGGGACCCTGCTCTCTGCCCTGTCGCGTCTCCTGATCTAGCCGCTCTCTTATCTCCTCTCATCTCACCGCTCCCTCTCGAGGGCGCCCCGTTAGAAGCCTAGCCACAAAAGATTTTTCCATAGGTCGAGAATCAAAATATAATAATATATTTTATAATTAAGTACATCAAAACAACTAAGAAGCAAATCAATTGTGTACCCCCCTCCGCTCGTAGTCCTAGTCCTTGAGAGTATAAAAGCTGACAGCGCTTGCTCTGGAATGAGAAGTATTACAATACTTTACCATATTCATTTTAGCCTACCGTTGTAATGTTTCGGCATTCTAAGGTATAGAGAGTTATCTTTATTGTTGTTGTATTTTCAAGAAGAAACTTCTACAGCATATGCATTCAGGAAAATGACAGAAAAGTATATGAGTTACTTGAGGTTAAACGTTTTTCAATAGAAGGACACATAAATCTTATTGCTCCGCATTTGGTATATATTTTATAACCACAGTGTGTTATAAATAGCCGTTGCTCCTCGCCGTTGTGAAACTAAAAAAGACAGAATTACAAGTTTTATTATTTTTCAATTCCACAAGAATGATACCTTTTCCTTCCTATGCTACTTCCGTAAAAAGAAAAATGTTTCACCGGCAAGGGGAGAATGGAAAGAACGGCAGAGAAGGGGAAAATTCTATAAAAGATGCTGGATTTTTTGAATATTATTTTCCTGTTCGAATGATTTTTCCAATACGAAGGCGGAGGTTTCGAGATGAATTGCCCGACAGGCAAAAGTGTTCCGCTGAAAGCACTACTACGGCGCTCCGATGGCTCATTGCTGCACAAACTTCATCTTGAACATCTCCGCTGTTGGCTGAGAGAAGAGAGAGGAAAGCCGTTCTCCCTCTATCTTCATTTATAGATGTATTAGTAGAGGATTTCTAATATAGTAGAGCTCTACGGAAAAGTTGAAAAACGTAATCCTCCACCAGGAGATTTAGCTTTGCTTGCCGTAGTAGGTACATAATATGAACAGCAAGGAGATTTATAAGGAACCAATATGCTTTCCACGTTAGCAGTTACAGCAATTGAAACCTAAAACCCTGGAATATGCCAGGTAAACCACTGTATATCTATATCGCTTACAGGCTCTAAACCAATAATATTCTAAAATGATATTCACCCTTAAGGTGGTTCATTTTAACAGTACGATCAATTTTTACTTTCTCTGCCATGTCCAAGTAGGTAAAGAAGGTATTGCATTCCAACAAAAAATTCGCTATTGAGACTTCGCCGGAAATGCATGTTTTGAGGCCCCTGATTCCAAAAAAGGATTTTCAGAAAATGTCTGTGTGTGTCTGTAAACAGCATAACACTAAAACTAAAAGTCAGATAAATACCAAACTTGGTACTTAGATTCAGTACCTTACAAAGTTGCGATACAAAGATTTTCAAGAAAATTCCTCCACCCCAAAGTACGCATTACAGGAAACATTTTTCAAAATTTATTGTTTTCTAAAAACTGACTAAAGATTTTGATTAAAACACCGTATTTAAATATATTTTAATGACAAAACAGATGTATATCTGAAGTTTCGTCTTCATATAGAAGGAATTTTATGTAATATTGCATAACTTGTGAACGTTAAGCAATAGACTAAACCGTAGTACACAAGAAATATATATCTGTTTAAGACACACAATTTATTTCAAATAACTTTTTTGTGACATCACCATATAAAACATATCCGTTATTATTGGTTCGAATTGTTCAATACTTGGTCATTCTTTAAAGTACTTACAACATTCAATTGTATCTCCCGATTGCATGGAAAGAGTATGAGATTTAAAGGTCAGCATATAGGACCCAATTCTAAAACATTTGATTACCACTATTCCCTTTGTATCTATAACGAAATTGCAATTCAGGGATTTACGGGAAGCTTTATCTCAATTAAAATGATAGGAAAATAAAAGTTCGTAAGAATAATTTGTACACCCACCAATAAGCGTTAGATGGTAGAGAAAGTCATGTGAATATAATACATCAGATTTTTCTGACAAAGTTGCAAATGTATTATAACTGCATATTTCTAATGCTATACACACAGGCAAATTGATTGCTGTTAAGGACAGGATTTTAATACCAATATATACTTTTTTCTCTGATGTCAGCAAGTGAGTTAGTTGCTAAATTTACAACAGTTTAAACAAGATTTTAATTTCATGTCATGCATCTTTTGCCAATTCTGACAATATGCATTTCAACAGTTTGTACATTATGCTACATATTTGCTTGTTTTACTAGCATATTTTATGATTATATTTTATTTTATTAATTTGATTCACTAATAAAATGTTTCCGAACAATCGAGTCAGTCTTGAAACACTGATGGTAACTCAAACACAACGCAACCAATAGTCACGTCACATCGGTGAATCCCCGCCCTATTTGTTCGTTGCCGTTCCCTCACGGTATGGAGGTGGCTGTTAAGGAGTTCCCGGGATTGAATTCAAATGTTGTGATTATTATTTTAAATAATATTGAAATTTTAGCTTAAACTTTATTGTAGTATCTCTGAAGTAAATTTGTAGGTATAACCTACTGATTTACACAAATGAATGTATTTCAAAATATTCAACCTCTAATAGCTTTAGAAATTCAATTTCCTACAGGTTCGCAATTATTGTCAAGTTGAAACGTCAAGTCATTCAGTTCAATGGCGTGGTGACTGTATATGGTGAAGGCGTTGTTTTCGTGTAACACTACCAAAAGTAAAACTGGTTGACAAAGCTAGCTTACAGGAGTACACAGCCTAACTCTCCAGTATTAAATATAAAATTTCGTGAGTTACATAATCTACATGGATTCCACAATAGTTTGTTTTTCTATAGAGTTACATTTTTATTTATGTCAATATCTTATCCAAATACCTTTATATGGGCATATTCGCATGCATATTTTCGAAGCTTTCAGTGCATAAATGCCTTTACATTAAAGGGATTATTAGAGCATAAAATTCCACAGTAATCGCTTCATACGATGTTTCAGTGAAGTTCACTTTTGAGGAAGTAACTCTACAAAACGTCTTTTTATGATCGGTTCTGGTGTGAGGGTTGAGTTTAAAGGGTTCAGTTTATATAGTATGCGGCAGTGGAATATGTAGGGCACACAGAACGAACTAAAGCAAAACACATATACCGAAAGTAAGCTAGTACAATGCAGTTCCTCGTTACCTTTTTAAAAACTTCGTTTTTTAGGTATCCTTCACGACAACGAATACATTCCTGCAATCTGCTATGAAAATTCTGCATGACTCACACCAACAAAACAAGATCGATGGCACTAAATTTCTTCCCTATGTTTTCTTTCAAATAAATGGTGGTGCCTTGTTGCAATACACCCTCATTTTCAAATAATCCCATAGGAAGTAATCAGCTACAGGTAGATCAGGAGATCCTGGAGGACAGGCTGTCTTGTAATCATGAAATTATGCGTCCTGGAAACATGTCTCGCAGACAATTCATTGAACCACAAGCAATGTGCGCTGTGGTGTCATCTTGGTGAAATCGCAAATCAGAGTTAATTTCGTCAGGAATTTCCAACACTGTGAGCACCGTTTCAGTTACGGTACGACCACCTTCTTCAAAAAATTATGTGTCAATAATTCTAAAGAGACGCCACACCAGACCGTTACTTTTGGACTGTGCAGCGATTTTTCCCACACCTGTAAAGGCTGTTCATCACTCTAGTACGAAAATGTTGTTTACTTACATAACCAGAAATGTCATCCGACATAATCAGTCTGTTCAGAATGTCCTGATTAGAATTCAAAATTTCAGTAAACTGTCTACAAAGTTGAATTCGAGGAAGTTTATCAGGTTTAGAGGTTTAACTCTATGCACAAATTGAAATTTGTACGGACGAAGTTTGAGGTCTCAGCGTAGGATGCGGCGAAAACTTCTGTCTGAGACATTCAAACCCTTGCAGGGCGATTTGGACGTTGCTGCACAGTTTCTCTAATCTCGCAATGTTCTCAGGCGTGCGGACTGTATTTGAACTACCAACAAGTTTATCATAAACATTGCTAGAATTGTTAAATTTGCTCATGTACTTTAGGATAGTGTTTCGGGAAGGAATTCATTCATGCTGTGCAATATTAAA
This sequence comes from Deroplatys truncata, assembly GCA_030765065.1. Lineage (NCBI taxonomy): Eukaryota > Metazoa > Arthropoda > Insecta > Mantodea > Mantidae > Deroplatys > Deroplatys truncata. The sequence continues at coordinate 117,204,347 of CM060975.1, forward strand.
TTTCATTTCCAAATCTTCTCTGCACATGAATTTCGACTCAAAAAGTTCTTACTGCGAACGCACGTTCTGCCACAGACCAGATATCCACAACACTGAGCAAAAAATCTGATGTGTTACACTCACATGACTTTCTCTACTCTTGTACAAACTATTTATACAAACGCTTATTCTCCATCTACTTCATGTTAATCGAGATAAACATTTGCAGACTCTATCTTATTGCTCATTTTCTTGTAGATGTAACGGGAATATATATTTACAAGGGCAATATAGAAATACAGTAGCCTTTAAGCATATACATATCTCTTAATAGCTGGTTGCTAGGTGCAGCACCCTTCCCTTTGCCACAGAATAATACTCTTTGCATATCAAAGACAAAAAAATCTGATGTGTTACACTCACATGACTTTCTCTACTCTTGTACAAACTATTTTTACAAACGCTTATTCTCCATATACTTCATGTTAATGGAGATATCGAGATGTCAATCTTATTGATAATTTTCTTGTAGATGCAAGGGGAATATGGTAGGTTTTAAGCGATAGTCAAATATTTTAACGCTGGTTGCTATGTGGCGCATTCCATTCTCTTTGCATGTCCAGGACATAAAAAAAATGAATAACGAATTTGAGAAAAAGTATAAGTATTGGAAAATTTAAGGGAATAACAAGCAATATCTCGCAAACGGTTCACTCAACAAAAGAAATGTATATGACATAAATTGTGTACTTTAACGCGATCTACATTTTTTGTGTAGTAAAATTTTGTCTATCTCTTATGGTTTACCAGTTATGAAAAAGTCCTTCATAACGAATAATACTTTTGGAGACATTCCCATAAAATTCGAGATATACATTTTATTTGTCATGACAATATCTTAAACATATGATATTTTAATCAAAATCGTTAGAGCCGTTTTTGAGAAAATTAAAATTTTCGAAAAATGTTCCATGTAAACGGTAGTCTGGGGAGGGGGGATTTTCTTGAAAACCTTCGTGTCGCATCTCTGAAAGATACTGAACCTAAATACCAAGTTTGGTGTTTATCCGACTCTTCGTTTTTGAGTTATGTTGTTCACAGACACACAGACACACACACAGACACACACACACACACAGACACACACACAGACACACACACGGACATGTTTCCAAAAATGCTTTTTTTGGATTCAGGAGGTCTCAAAACATGTATTTCCGGCGAAATCTCGGTATCGAATTTTTGGGTGGAATGCAATACTTCCCCTACTTACTATACGTAGTAGAGAAAGTAAAAATGAATAACGAATTTCCATTTGAGAAAAGTATTGAAAAATTTAAGGGAATAACAAGCAATATCTCGAAAATGGTTCACTCAACAAAAAAAATGTATATGACATAAATTGTGTATTTTAACGCGATCTACATTTTTTGTGTAGTAAAATTTTGTCTATCTCTTATGGTTTACCAGTTAAGCAAAAGTCGTTCACAATGAAGAATATTTTTGGGGACATTCCCTGGAAATTCAAGATAAACATTTTATTTGTCATAAAAATATCTTAAACATATGATATTTTAATCAAAACCGTTAGAGCCATTTTTGAGAAAATTAAAATTTTCGAAAAATCTTCCATGTAATGGGTACTCTGGGGTGGGGGATTTTCTTGAAAACCTTCGTGTCGCATCCTTGAAAGATACTGAATCTAAATACCAAGTTTGGTGTTTATCCGACTGTTCGCTTCTGAGTTATGCTGTTCACAGGCACACACACAGACAGACACACAGACACACACACGGACATGTTTCCAAAAATGATTTTTTTTGATTCAGGGGGTCTCAGAACATGTATTTCCGGTGAAATCTGGTATCGAATTTTTGGGTGGAATACAATACTTCCCCTACTTACTACACGTAGTAGAGAAAGTAAAAATTGACTGGTTTAGAGATCTCAGTAGGAAAACGGCTGGTTACACCCAAAACCGCTGGAAACGATCAGGTACAAACCGTTATATCCCACTGCCGCAGCCTGTATAAAGTTCGCCAAATCATTTATGCACCTAAATAAGATACAGATAATATATGCATATGAGAATCTCATTAAAGTGGTTTTTAAAAACACACCAATATACAGGGCGGACTATTTAAGTTGAGACTTTACAATATCCCCAAAAAGGGTTGTAGAAATAAATGTCTTTCTGAAAAGTTGATTGATACTATGGGGGAAAGTAAATGATGGTCATTTTAGGGTCAACATTTTGTATGCTGTGTTCTCATTAGAAAATTGTTTATAAAACGCTGTTTATTTTGTGATGAATAACGAAATAAAACAAAAAATGTTGGTTCTCAATTACGAAACGTAACTTGACCCTCAAATGACCATTTATGACCATTAATTGCGCTCTTCGTATACAGTCATTTAGAATCTTCGTTGTTATTTACGTCAGTGTAAGAACAATTGCAAAGGGCTTTATACAAATGTTATTTAGTTTTTTTATGAGGAGTGAGAAAATAACATAAAAAGGTAACCCTAAAGTGACCATCACAACGTCCTCCAAATAAAACACGACTAATGGCATTTACTTTCCCCCATAATATCAAGCAACTTTTATTTAATACATTTCTTTCTACAACGTTTAGTTTTGGAGATATTGTACAGTCACAACTTAAATGGTCCACCCTGTATATTTAGAGAAGTGCAAAATAGTTACCGAGTCTACATACCGATTATTAATTAATTAATACGTTTGGGGTTCAAAACACGTATTTTCGTTCTGCCGTGCCAATGCTCTCATCACCTGAGTTACCATGACCGCCAACTTATTCTTAGTAAAAATATTTCTGATATCCTCGGTAATAATTGAAGAAATAAATTAGCCCTACAAAGGTTCCATAATTTGTGAAGACGTAACTCATATTTCTATGCAAAGGAATAGCTTTCTGAATTTAACTTTATTTCATTACGTTTCAGGAGTGGTAAATGTATTTTATTCTTTTCATCGGGTACACTGAAGGGCGAAATGACATTTATTTCAGTTATTGCCCAATTAAATCCCCTACACTTTAGCTTTGGCCTCTACTTCCACGTCTATAGTGGCTTTTAGATACATGAGCCAATCGCAGCACTGCACAAAGTGATACATCTCTACGTACACATTTAACCTCAGCACATTAAGCAAAGAACATTTATATCATGCAGGAACCAGAGTACCCACATTCTCTTGACTTAACGGGGCGGAGGGGAAGGTTGGTGGGATGCGAGATGACCTGGAACATCAAAGCATCGCAGGCCGCAAAGTACCGAAAGGACGAGGGATTAGGATCCTGGGCGAAAAGTTGTGAAACAGCTTTTGCAAAATTAAACACCGGCGCACGCAAAGTTTAATTAAATTACGTGCAGCAAGAGAGGTTGTGTTACCCCCTTTTTATATGCAACATGGATCACCGCGCTCCTTAGTCATTCTTCATGCTAAAGCGAATCAAGAGCTAATGATTCTTGCAGCTACAGGTGTTTGGATTATTATTACTGCAGATTTTACTGCTCACTGTTTTGAGGGATATATTATCTGTAGCTTTATCAAAATGGAAGAAAAAACGAACTCCTACATACTGGGGAATACAAAACAGTACCAGTCGTAGAATTAACACAGGATACAACTTTGGTTATAAATGTCGTTGTTTCTAACGCTCCCCATATGGTCTATGGCCTTCGAAGAATACCTCATAACTGGACCCATTTCTGAGGTGCAGACACTCTGCGGGCGGAATCCGTTACCTCGATGGTAGGGTGATGATGAGGATGACGGTGAAATGAGAGGACCTACAGCTTTTATCGTGCACCACGACCCACGTTGTGCCTTGGGGATACTTCACTTGAGCAAGCGAAGGCGTGGATAGGGCCGACCCAAAATCACCACCCCAGAGCCGATAATCGAACCCTGGACTCTCAATACGAGAGCCGGAAACGAAACCATTGCGCTACTCCGGCAAAATGTTATAAATGTTACTACAGTAAAAACTAAAATAAAAGATGTGTTGCATTCACATAGCTCTCTCCACTCTCCCTTCTACAAACTATTACTAAAGGAGCTTATTTTTCTATCTACTTCTTGTTAATCGAGATAAACCTTCGTTGTGCATTTAGATATTCGCCCTATTGTATAAGGATATAATAGACTAAAGGGATAGCCAGAGTTTTAAAAGTCGGGTTGCATGTGATGGCTTTTGAATTTCCATGCTCTTTGCATGACCACAAGTAAAACGAATGGCGACTTTACTACTTGTAAAAAGTATAAATTTTGTTGTAGAGTAAATATTTTATCAGCCCCCGACGATTTACTAATCATACAAATGTCATTCAGAATAAAGAGGCTTTCACATTCTCTTCCCATAAAATTCAAGATACGCATTTTATTAGGTTGTCTTATAAGAAATGTCGGTTTTTTAATTGGGTTTATACCGTATTGTATACGCTATTATTTTTGTCAATACTATTTATTTGGCGCTGTGGTTATGGTTCTCTATTGTTAACATGTTGCAGTCAGCAGTTGGTAATACAAGATTTTAAAATGGAGTTGAAAGTTTGAGATCAGAGTCCTTCTGAAGCACTACTGTAAACAAGATTATAAAGCTGCTGCCGCGGCTCGAAGAATATGCAAAGTCGAAGGTGAAGGTGTCGTTAGTGGGCGAGTAGCACAACGTTGGTTCCAGCGTTTCAGTAATGGAGACGAAAACATTAAAGATTTACAACGTTCTGGAAGACCCAAGTTACGGAATACTGAGATGACACCCAGAGTTTTGGAAGAAAATCCACAGACAAGCACACGGGGGTTGTCAGAAGAGCTTGGTGCTTCAAAAGATGCCATCAATCGCCAAATTAAGACACTTAAGTCGTTCAAAATGGCCTGGTGGCACAGCAAGGAGTTGGTGCAGGGTCGCTAGGCATCACCAGCTGTACTGGTGACATTGGGGGTGTGATAGCATTCAACAGTCAGCGTCTGAATGAGACGGGCAAGGCGAAGGGAGTCATGGAGTTCCACCTGGTGCAACGAGAGCACCAGGCCCTCCGGAACCTGTACCAGAGTTTGGTGTCACAAGAACTGGCACAGAGACAGTTGCAACACACAGCATATCGACAGCTGCAACAACTTTCTCCTCTCCCCAAACGAATTTCCCTACCTGAAAATTTTACCTTTACTACAACGCAACGGCAACAAGATGAGGCAGGGGGCTCTTCGGGGAGTCCTACCCCTCCCAGTGCATCTCCACCACTAGGTACTGCCAGTGAATTTATATCTGACCAGACTCAACGTAGAGTGGATATCTGTCGTCAGCTTATCGCTAATCCCTGGGATGATACATTTATCAGGAGAATTGTCACATGTGATGAAAAGTTGGTGTATTACCGCAACACTGACACCTCGAAACAGTGGCTCTGTATCCATCAGCCTGCAAATGTTGTCGTTAAAAACATCGGTTCGGCCCCCAAAATAATGATATGTGTCTGGTGTAATTTTGAAGGTGTGATTCACTGGGAATTTGTTTCAATTGGACGTGCAGTCGATGCGGGTCTTTATTCTCAAGAACTGTAACGAGTTAGAGTTTTGAGGCAGAAGTCACAGTATTAGTTAATAGAAACAGAGTTCTCTTACAGCAGGTCAATGCGAGACCTCATACAGCTCAAAGAACAATGACAAAATTTAGGAATTGGAAGGAATAGAACTGCTATCACATCCAGCATATAGCCCCGATCTTGCGCCATCAGATTACCATCTGTTTAGATCGATTGTACATTTTGAAAACAAAAACCGGAAACTGGTACCGTTGTAGATAGCAAACCTCGCTGAAAGGTGGCTCAGGACTGTCGAATCTAGTCTTTACTCGAAGATTAAAATAATTTCCTGTAACACATTTGAAATAAAGTTTTGCTTAAAAACCGACATTACTTATGAGACATCATCTATATTTGTAATGAAAACATCTTATTAATACTGTATTTTAATCAATATCGTTAGAATTATTTCTCGAGAAAATAAAAAATAACGAAAACTTCTCTATGTAGTTTGAGGTGGAGAATTTGTTTTAAAGCTTCGTGTTGCATCCTTAGATGTTTTGCAGTTACACTGATCACAGACACAAGCACAACTTTTTCTAAAATTTCTTTTAATTCGGGGAACTTCAAAACATGCATTTTCGTTGAAATTTTGACATCGAATTTTTGTGTGGAATACAACACTTCCTCTACTCACTAGAGATACGTGTAGAGAAAGTAATAATTCAGTGAACAAACTATTGCCTATAGACTTTTTATGAAACGAAAATTGAATAATTAAGCTCAATAATCAGTGTATTGAGTCTCGAGTATCACACTTTTCCTAAAAGGTCTATTATTATTATTATTATTATTATTATTATTATTATTATTATTATTATTTACTATTATTATTATTACTATTATTTACTTTATTTACTAGTATAGTAGGTAGGGGAAGTGTTGCACATTCCATCCAAACATTTGATACCAAGATTTCACAGGATATATATGTTTTGAAGTACCCTGAATCCAAATAATGTATTTCTTGAAACATATTCGTGTTTGTGTCTGTCTGTCAGTCGTTGAACAGCACAACTCAAAACGAGAGGTCGGATAAATACCAAACTTGGTATTTCAGTTTAATATTCTCTAAACATGCGACGCGGAAATTTTCAAGAAAATCCCCCACTACAGACTACCCTTTACATGGAACATTTTTCGGCTCTAACGTTTTAATTAAATATCATGTGTTTAAGACATTTTTTTTGGAAAATGAAATGTATATTTTGAAATGTCTGGGAATTTCCCCAAAGGTCTCTCCATTCTGAATAACTTTCGCATAACTGCTAACCGTAAGAGATAGACAAAATTTTACTATACAAAAAATGGAGATCTCGTTAAAATACACAATTTATGTCATATAATTTTTTTTTGTTGAGTGAAACATTTTCGAAATATTGCTTGCTATTCCCTTAAATTTTCCAATACTTATACTTTTTCTCAAATGGGATTCGTTATTCATTTTTATGTCCTGGAAATGCAAAGAGAATGGAATGCTCCACATAGCAACCAACTCTTAAAAGTTTTGACTATCGCTTAAAGCCTACCATATTCCCCTTTGACATACAAGAAAATTAGCATAAGATAATTTCTGCAAATGTTTATCTCGATTAACATGCAGTAGATGGAGAAGAGGCGTTTGTAAAATAGTTTGCACAAGAGTAGAGAAAGTCACGTGAATGCAATACATCAGATTTGATTATTTAAGCAGTTTATTATAAAAAGTTAAATAAAGCAATAAACGGTCTGGACAGAAACAAAGTATAAAATGTTAATTTCATAAAAAATTGCAACACAAGTGCCTGTTTAGTATTAAGATTAAACCTGGATTAATTTCATTACACGCGATCCCATAGGAAATTATTATTATTGTATGCTGATAAAAACTACGTGGATTGGAAAACATGTGTGCTTATAGCTGTGCTTGCACTGTTAGGTATAAGAAGGCCTGTGTGTGTGTTGCGTAATCACGATCGATCGTATGCAGATGATACCTCATATATAGATATGGAAGCAAATTATTAAGTAATTGGTATAAAAAAGCTTTGATAAAACTGCTTAACATTTGCCCTCGTAAACTTTAAACTTCTTTATTTGAGTGATAAAAAATTCAAGGTATAAATATCACGGAAGTAAGAAGAGACCAGCACGTTTCCTGCATTCTGTGTAAACAAGCTGGTTGATAGGGCTGTCCCTGTCACAAATGGGCGTAAAGTTGAAATGTGTTTCCTACTTCATTAGGCCCGAAGAGGGAAGGGATGGAGGAATTGACAAATGAAGGGTTGAAGCTATTTAACACTGCAGTATGAACTGAAGCTGTTGCATTCCTATATCGGCAAGATATTTTGCACGCGACTGTACAAGTATTTACCAATGTCGTTCAGTTGTAAGCTGACATTTTATTTTAAGGAAGAAGGGTTGTATATTATATTGTCTAAGGTGGTGTGTTGGTCGAAGCAAAAGGGAGAGACACGTTTCATTAGTGGCATTCGTGTTTATACAGAATGTAACAAAAATGCACGGCACAAATTGCAGGACCGTTCCTCACACGTACACGAAAAAATTATGTTATATGAACATGGGTCTGGGAAAGCTTTGTTACCATGTTACAACTAATTTTATCCAAATCATTAATCATGGGAAACACACACGAACAGAACGTTAGAATCATGGGGAACATGCACAAGGTTATGTCTGTTACGTTGTCATTATCATAGGTGCACCGCCAGTGTTTTGTTTTACATGTCCCTGTTGCCATACGACTTACGTCATTGCTTGTTTACAGGTAACATCAACTGTTCCAGTGAGCAGTACGACCTTGGTAAGCACACGGGTTACTACGTAATAGTAGAGTTCATCACAGACTTGGCTCGTGCAATGGCAGTGTACACAAATGCAGAGATGACAGATGATCATTTGATGTATGGATTAGCGGTCGGCAATTGCGTTTGTGCCGGGAGAGATTTCCAGGACGAAGGTGCCCCGACAGGTAAACGTTTGAAGGCATTGATCATCGTCTCAGGGAACATGAGACATTTCAGCCTGATACTCGTGACCGGGAGGGCGCGGACACCGCAACGGGAAGCGGCAATTCTTCAGCCAGTTGACGACGGTCCTAGTGTCAGTGCAAGACAAGTAGCTGCAACAATGAATGTTGACCACATGATTATCTGGCGAGTGTTACACGAGATCCGGCTGTATCCATACCATTTACAGCGTGTGCAGGCACTATCAACAGCTGATTCTCCAGTACGGGTACGCTTCTACGAATGTTTTATGCAGCAAAGTGCCAACTCTAACTCTAGTGCAACGGTGCTATTCACAGATGAGGCGTCGTTTCAACGAATAAGATTGTAAATTATCACACTCGACATCTATGGGCTGACGTCAATCCTCACGCAACTGTTGAAGCAAGTGATCAACAACGATTGTCTGTCAATGTTTGGGTCGGCATTGTTGGTGACTGTTTTATAGGGTCTCACGTTCTTTCACCCAGGCTGAACGGACAAAGTTATCATAATTTCGTAGAGAATGTTCTACATGATGTGTTAGCAGATGTGCCTTTAGGTGTGCGACAAAACATATACTTTATGCACGATGGAGCACCTCCTCATTTTAGTGTTAATGTCCGTCGGCTTCTAAATAACAGATTCGGTGACAGATGGATAGGTATAGGTGGACTAATTGCCTGGCCTCCACACTCTCCGGACCTGAACTCACTGGACTTTTATTTGTGGGGGCATTTGAAAACTCTTCTGTATCGAACCCCAGTATCAGATGCTTAGAGTCTCCGTGCCCGTATTACGGAAGGCTGCGAAACCATCGCAATACTCCAGGGATAATCAGCGCATCCGGGATTCACTACGACGGCGGGTTGATGCATGTATCAATGCTCACGCAGGGCATACTGAACATCTGTGAGAAAGAGTTGCATGTGGTATGTTGGTACATTCTACTCTTGTGTGTTTCCCATGATTAATGAGTTGGAGAAATAAGTTGTGACATGGTAACAAAGCGTTTCCAGGTGCATGTTCATATAACATAATTTCTTCGTCTGCGTGTGAAGAATGTGTCCTGCAATTTTTGCCGTACATTTTTGTTACATCCTGTATATGTCTAGCATAGAAATCTATTTTTATTGTGAACAGCTTACAATGTTGATGCATCTTCTAGTAGCCAAATTACTTTTCTTAATACCCCTTTATCTAACCAAGTCTTCACTTTGTCTTGTAATCTGTTCTTTCGTATTTATTTGATGACCTTTTCCATCCATGTTTACCCTTGTCTTCTTCCTGTTGGTGCCCATTCCAGAATTCTTCAGTCCGGCAGTCATTCATCCTCCAGTCATCGAATACGTCCATACCAAGTTAATTACTGATCATGGAAAAAGATATTTTTTTAATTTTAGTAGTGCATCCTTCCAATTTCTTAATTTAATTTAATCTAAAGAGAGGCCTTCTGAGGAAATCCACTTCTGTAGACTGTAGATCTTTCAACCTTGAAATTAATAGCCAAATATTTGCTCCATAAGTGACCACACTCCTATCTAGTCAGTGATCCTAGCTAGTAAGTAAAGTAAGTAAGTGATTTCATTCCGGACCTGGGGAACTTTTATTGTAAGTCTATCCTGTTACTGCGGAAGGCAATGAAAGAACACCACAATGTGATTATGCCTTGGCTGAATACCCATACAACAAACTTATTTTTTACACTCAACCCAAAAGCAATGATGATGTGACCTATACGCGAAATTTGGTTTAAGGAGGCAGAAGAGCAAAGATGAAACAGTCATGGTAAATTCTTCTACAACAATTTTCATGGACCTTAATGCAGATTAACTTTACTATGCAAGAAGTAAAATGCCTGCTGCTAATATTGAATTTTGTAGACTCAGAGTTAAATTATGGTGAAGGTTGCTTGATATTAGCCGACAAACTCCTTGGTAAGTGCCACTTCGCTCATTTGTCACGCTCAAAGTCTCCTGAGGTGGAGATAAACCACACCCTTGTTGCATTTCATGTCAAGTAGTTTCGATTTCCTTTGATCTGTTGCCTGTACAACGTAATACTCAGATCATGCGCAATGAGGTAGCTGCATAAGCCTTTCTATCTTTGGAAGTGCAGCAAAAAAGTTTCCAAACGCAACCCAAGTACTGCGTTCAAAGAGCGCTGTTAGAGAGTCTTGCTTCTCAGATTGTTCGTTCCAGCTTGATAAATCTTAACAAGGAAGTCAATAAACGTTTGATACAGAGCAACGGTATTCAAATTATTAGAGCCGGTAATGGAATAGTTTCCTTCTTTCCTGTTACAATTCTTGTTGGGAGTTGGAATTTAAAGCAAAATCATTCAGATGGCATTCGATATGTTACTTAATGATCATTCTAATGAGATTATTTACGTGTTTTGAAATACATACATTAAATGTGTTAAAAATTATTAAAATATACATTTCATTTTTGGTTTGTTGAATAATATTTCAAGGTAAGTTGTTTTGCTTTAACACCATTTAAAGTATTGCCTTCCCATTCAAATTCTGATTAATTTCCGCACCTCTGATTTTCTTTTTCGTTTTATTCTTGTGTATAATTCTTTACTGCTTTGACGTTCTCAAAGCATCAGCTTGTTCCACATAACACAATTATATATCGCCTTATATAAAGGCTCATACAAACTACAAGTAGTTATCGCCAGGTAAAAAAAAATATATTAATAATCCTTTCTTTCATTTCAAAGTATTAAGCTTTAAAATAAAATAAACGTTAAGCAAAAGTAAAATTAAGTGTATTTCAAAAGAACCTGGGCAGGAAATATCCATTAAACATAAGAATCAAAAAAATAGCACAAGTAGATATGTAAGAGTATCCAGGAGCAATGGGATAAAGAAATAAAGGTATAGGGTACATATACGGAGGGGCCTTCGGAACTGGAGCACGGTACGCAGGCCAATTGGCCCATTGTACTTCCGACGTGATCCCTGGGAGGGATGGATGAGAGGAGAGACCCGAAGGGTGACCAGATCCGCGTGCCGACGGCGCAAGCATGGACGGGGTCCATAGCGTTTCCAGACTTAACGCATCCGACGCCGCACGGTCCCTGCCCACAAACCACCAACCTCCAAGGTCCCCCGGAGTGCACCCCACGCTGAGGAGAGACCTAACTGAACGGTACCGCAGCGACGCCAGGAAAGAAACCTTTACAGAGCGCAAACCAACGCCCTGCCGCAACCCGCCGAACACCGTCGCCTGACCCGATAACGCTGAAACAGATGTCAAGGAAGATGAAGTGTACAGGAAATGAGAGGAAGGAGAGTCGTGGTAGAAGATGAACCACCCCATCATTTGCCTGGTGACCGGAGGAAAAACCAATGCTGCAGAGTGGATAGTCGCCGGGGATCGATCCCGGGAACTCCCGAAGCGGGTCAGACGTAACCACCTGAGCCATCCCGCTTGGTGGAATGAAGAAATACTAAATAGGAAAAGAAAAGCAAATAATATAATTTAATTTAATAAAACTACCCTCGGAAAGAAAGAAGTAGCCATGAAAACAAAAATGCAATTATATCAATCTGTACCGGTACTGATGCTCATATATGGAATGTAAAGTATACCATTGCAAGATAAGCAAATAGGTAAAATTCAATCCAGTGAGATGAAATATTTAAGAAAAGCGGTAAATAAAACTAGGAAGTTTAGGTTAAGTAATGAGAAGAAGCAGGTCAAAGATCACTAGAGGAGATAATTCAACAAAGACAATTGAAGTGGTGTGGACATGTATTCCGAATGGCAGAGGCTAGAAAAGTAAAACAAATACTAGAAATGAGGCTACATGGAGGGAGAGGGAAAGAAAGATCCCAGATAATGTGAGAAGATAGAATGGAGAAGATTGGGAGACTAAGGAATGAGGTGGTGAGAGAAATGAGAATGATGAGCGATAGGAATAAGTGGAGAAGATGGATTTACGGCTCCACCCCTATGTTGTAAAGACAAAAGGGAAAGAGGAAGAAGAAAACAAAGATACTTAAAAAAATAATTGTTATGAGAATTTTGACATATTTATGCTAAAGAAGGAGGAATCTATTTAATTCTAAAGGTTAATTTCATTAATACTTTGAAAATTAGTATATTAAGTAACTTTGATGCACTCAGTGGGTGTTACAATTTGAAAAAAACGTTACCGAAAATCTCGGGTTTTCACATTTCACATATACATTGCCTTAAGCGATCAGTTTAAGGTTGCCCAAAAGTGTTACACGTACACTATGTGATAAAAAGTATCCGGACATCCCCACAAACACACTTTTTCATCTTAGGTGCATTGTGCTGTCACCTACTGCTGGTACTCATTATTCGCGACCTCAGTAGTCATTAGACTTCGTGAAACAGCAGAATGGGACGCTCCGTAGAACTCACGGACTTCGAACGTAGTCAAGTGATTGGGTATCACTTGTGTCAGAAGTCTGTACGCGAGATTTCCACACACATAAACATCCCTAGGTCCACTGTTTCTGATGTGATAGTACAGTGGAAACGTGAAGGGACATGTACAGCACAAAAGCGTACAGGCCGACCTTGTCGGCTGACTGACAGAGACCGCCGACATTTGAAGAGGATCGTAAAGAGTAATAGGCAGACATCTATCCAGACCATCACACAGGAATTCCAAACTGCATCAGGATCCACTCCAAGTACTATGACAGGCGTGAGGTGAGCGGCTGCTCATAAGCCACACATCACGCAGGAAAATGCCAAACGACGCCTCACTTGGTGTAAGGAGCGTCAACATTACACGATTGGACAGGGGCAAAACGTTGTGTAGAATGACGAATCACGATACACAATGTGGCGATCCGATGGCAGGGTGTGGGTATGGCGAATGCCCGGTGAACGTCATCTGCCAGCGTGTGTAGAGCCAACAGTGAAATTTGGAGGTGGTGGGTTATGGGTAGTCGTGTTTTTCCTGGAGGGGCTTGCACTGCTTGATGTTTTGCGTGGCACGATCACAGCGCAGACGTACATTAATATTTTAAGCATCTTCTTGCTATCCACTGTTGAAGAGCAACTCGGGGATGGTAATTACATCTTTCAACACGATCGAGCACCTGTTCATACTGCACGGGCTGTGGCGGAGTGGTTACACGACAATAACATCCCTGTAATGTACTGGCCTGCACAGAGTCCTGACTTGAATCCTATAGAACATCTTCCGGATGTTTTGGAACGCCGACTTCGTGTCAGGCCTCACCGACCTACATCGATACCTCTCCTCAGTTCCGCACTCCGTGAAGAATGGGCTGCCATTCCCTAAGAAACCTTCCAGCACCTGATTGAAGGTATGCCTGCGAGAGTGAACGCTGTTATCAAGGCTAAGGGTACGCCAACACCATATTGACTTCCAGCATTACCGATGAAGGGCACCACGAACTTGTACGTCATTTTCAGCCAGGTGTCCGGATACTATTGATCACATAGTGTATATGAAAAAATCTGATGTGTTACAATCACATGACTTTCCCTACTCTTGTACAAACTATTTTTACAAACGCTTATTCTCCATATGCTTCATGTTAATCGAGATATCGAGATGTTAATCTTATTGCTAATTTTCTTGTAGATGCAAAGGGAATTGCTAGGCTTTAAGCTATAGTCAAATATTTTAAGAGCCAGTTGCTATGTGAGTATTCCATTCTCTTTGCATTACCAGGACAAAAAAAATGAATAACGAAATTCAGAAAAAGTATAAGTTTTGGAAAATTTAAGGGAATAACAAGCAATATTTTGAAAATTGTTCACTCAACAAAAAAAATGTATGTGACATAAATTATGTATTTGAACGTGATCTACATTTTTGTGTAGTAAAATTTTGTCTATCTCTTATGGTTTACCAGTTTTGCTACAGTCGTTCACAATGAAGAATACTTTTGGAGACATTCCCAGAAAATTCGAGATACACATTTCATTTGTCATGAAAATATCTTAAACATATGATATTTTAATCAAAATCGTTAGAGCTATTTTTGAGAAAATTAAAATTTTCGAAAAATGTTCCATGTAAAGGGTGGTCTGGGGAGGGGGGATTTTCTTGAAAACCTTCGTGTCGCATCTTTGAAAGATACTGAACCTAAATACCAAGTTTGGTGTTTATCCGACTGTTCGTTTCTGAGTTATGCTGTCACAGACGGACAGACAGATAGACAGACAGACACACACACACACAGACACACACACGGACATTTTCCAAAAACGCTTTTGTTGGATTCAGGGACCTCAAAACATATACTTCCGGTGAAATCTCGGTATCGAATTTTTGGGTGGAATACAATACTTCCCCTACTTACTATACGTAGTAGAGAAAGTAAAAATCTTGTTACATAACGTAACTTTCCATACCATCTATCATTTATTCGCGGGTATACAAATTATTCTTTATTTTTCTAATTACTTCATTTTAAAAGACATAATTCTTTGCAGAAATAGCTACATTGCACGTTTCATTAGGGTTAAAAGGAAAGGGATAGCCAAATGTTTAAGAACTAGACGCTGTATGTTGGCCTTAAAATTCCATACTGTTTCCATGCAATCGCATTTGAACAAATGGAACCATTAATGACGGATATCTCGGAAATGGCTGACACCACAAAAAAGTTATTTTAAATAAATTATGTATTTTAGAGAGGTCTACATTTTTATGTAGTACGTTTTGTCTATCCCTTAACGTTAACCGGTTATACAAGAAATAGCTTCTTCCGAATGAAGAACCCATTCCTGGAAAATTCAAGATATATATTTTATTTGCATGCAAATATGTTTAATATGTGATATTTTAATCGAAATCATTAGAGCCATTTTTTTAGATAATTGAAATTCTCGAAACATACTCTATGTTAAGGATATTTTGAGGTGGGCGGATTTTCTTGAAAATTTTCATGTCCCATCTTTGGAAGATGCTGAACCAAAGTGCCATGTTTGGCATTTATTGGACATTCCGCTTTGGGGTTATGCTGCTCACAGGCACATAAACGTTTTCTAAAAATGTTTTTTGTGGATTCAGAGGTCCTCAAAACGTGTATTTATGGTGTAATCTCGAACATCTAATTTTTATGTGTAATACAATACTTACTTTGTTTACTCTACAAGGTGGCCGGGGAAGTATAATTCTTAGAGGCTTTATAAGCATGTTTGTAATATTAAATACACGTGGAACTTTAAACAGGTGGATAGACCTTATCCTTGTTAACATAGACTGCAAGGCTCGCCTATTGTGCAATTTGTTTACAATGTAATACGTTAAATATACCATGAGAAATGCCGTATCTAACGGAACTATTTGGTATTCTACTAGTTAAGCAAAACGCTAATTAGTGGAAACCGAATCAAACAAAGAGATCATAATTATGCATCAAGCACGTGCATCAAAGAGCCAGCAGATAAAAACACAACTCGGTCACTGCGTATAAACAAATGTGGTTTTTGTGCTGTGGTGTTCCAGGAGCGAGTCCCGCAACCATCTATTCTATGATATTTAGCTAAAGTAAACTACACTGGTATTTCAAACATCCACATCATTTATGCATGCCTTAACTTCCACGTATTATTCTAGATTCATAGTCTCACGTGAGTTTCAAGAGAGCATTCATTTTATTGACATATCTGACGATGGCAGATTACTTGCAAGTAATGCACTTATGTGAATCAACACAACTGCTGCAGTATGTGTATTATTTGGTAGGTAGATAAGTCTGTCTAGTGGCAAATGCTATATGTAATATACCGGGTGTTTCAGAAATACTTTTACAAACTTCGGGTATGGGTTCCTCACACCAAAAGAAGGAAAAACGTTCATATGAACATATGTCCCATAATCCTTGGTTTTCGCGTTATTCCGGTCACAATGAAAGTGTGAATTCAACGGGGGTCCAACCTCAAAACTTGATTTCTCTACGCATTCATAGAAGGCGTTAACCCATTGTACTACATACGGTAGATGGCGAAGTGTTGCCATGGAGACTTGTTTACGTTTGTCATTTGTCATTAGTCTGTCTTCAACGCTTCAATCGTGTACATGTAGTGAGTTAACTGCACGTGTTTCGTTCCACCATGGCTGGATATTCATTTCGTGAACAGGCAGACATGATTTTTATGTACGGTCGCGTGAATGGTAATGGACGCGAGGCTGCACGGCTCTAACAGATAGAGTTTCCAGACCGAAGACAACCGAGTCATCCAACCTTTGTCGCTGTTTATCATCGCCTTACTGAGACAGGAACCGTTGCACCACGGAATATTGATCGAGGAAGACCAAGAGTTGTTCGTGCGTCGGAACGCGAAGAACAGATGTTAAAGTGTGTCCAAGACGATCCAGGTATCGGTACAAGACAATTGGCTGTGGCATCTGGTACATCACACGTGAGAGCATGGAGGGTACTTCACGAGCATCTCCTGTATCCATATCATATTCAACGTGTGCAGGGCCTTTCGCCTGCCGATTATCCACCACGGGATAACTTTTGCCGATGGTTTGTAGCACAAACAGCCAATCCATTGTTTGTCTCGTCAGATTTGTTTACAGACGAGGCAACATTTGGGAGAGATGGGGTTACTAATTTCCACAACGTACAAGTATGGGCAAATCGTAATCCTCCTGCTGTACTTCAGGCTAGACATCAGCAACAGTTTAGTCTGAATGTGTGGGCTGGCATTGTAGGTGACTGTCTGATAGGTCCATATGTTTTACCAGCACGTCTTACTGGTGCTGTCTATAGGGACTTTATCCAACACACTCTTCCCGACTTACTTCACGAAGGTGCCCCTCTAAATAAGAAAAAATACATGGTTTATGCAAGATGGGGCTCCGGCACATTTTAGTCGCATTTTTCGAGATGTACTGACTGGTATCTACCATGACCGATGGATAGGCAGAGGAGGACCAATTCCATGGCCTGCACGTTCTCCCGACCTCAATCATGTGGATTTTTACCTCTGGGGGCATCTTAAATCATTGGTTTATGGAGCAGCCATCCCGGATGCAGAAACGCTTCATCGACGTGTCTTGGAAGCCTGCAAAACCATTCGGCACCATCCCGGAGGTTTTGACAGGCTGCGACATTCCATGATTCGACGAGTACGGGCGTGCATAGAAGCAATAGGAGGGCATTTCGAGCATTTATTATGAGTTTTGTGTGTTATAAGTGTACCACTGTGTTGAACACCTCACAACGAGAAGACGAAGGATTATGGGATATATGTCCATATGAACGTTTTTCCTTCTTGGAGTGTAAGGAACCCATACTCGAAGTTTGTAAAAGTATTTTTGAAACATTCTGTATAGTTCTTAACCCAATCCATGATGATCACTACTTTTTTGTGGCAGAATTATTCAGACCTTCCTGCTACCTAATTTGATGGATAGCGTCATTGATTAAGAGCGCGTATCTATCGGTATAATCAATAATTGGTTTTCTGTTGGCCCAGGGAATTCTTGTGGACAGTAAGAATGAAAACTCATTATGGAACGCGGCGGAGGGCTTTTACCATGAATGGTTTATTCCTCTCGATTTAGTGTGCTAGGCATAAGCTTCATGAATATGCTAGTGCTACACATTAATAAATAATTATCACAGATGAAATTATCAACACGGAAGAAACCAGCTTACACAAAACCCTACCCGGCGTTTTTCTTCTCTTCTTTTCTTTTAACATTTTGATTTTCATGCCGCTGGTAATGGAGAGTTATAGCTCATCTGCTTTAAGTCGATACATAGAAAGTGGGCAGAGATAACACTATATTCCACACGACAGTTGGTAATCCTTAACTGCCCAATCTCAAAACCTTTAGTATTGAAACTTACTATTTAAACTCTGGGTTAAAGCGAAAGAAATTTAGTACAGAACAACCAACACCCGCTTGTAACAATACGAAAAGCTAGCGAAGCAAGGATGACCGAAGATATCAAAATATTTTCCATATTTCACTGTCAAAAGTGCAACTGGCGACAAGTAAAACTGTACTGAGAGATTAGGCAGTGAAGGGTACTGTGATAGCGTTTCTCAGCACTCGGGTACCCCCCTCTCCTAGATTGGTCGGTAGCGTCAAAACGGTCATGTCTCAACTTAACCTCACGTTATAAATGAAGAATATTGTGGCGTATTAATAATTTGGGGGTTACATTATTGTTCTACATTGTCATTACTAGACACATTGTTGTTTATGTCACTCTTGGCTGGTAGCTTTGCTAGCCACGAGTAGTGGGGGATAGCGTCTGTCTCAGGATTCCGTGAGGAACGGATCGCGTGTGTAAGCTGGGCTTTGGATCGGTAGACATTTCCTCCCACCTTCCATTTTTAATAACGTAGGAACCCCAAACGGTTGGGAAATAAATCTAGGTATGTGTGAATAGATTTGTGTTATCAATTTTGTTCAGTAAAATACCCACGCCTTCCTCTAACCTCCACACCTTGTTTCGGTCCTCCGCAGCTAAGTAAGTATACGCCCCCTCAATGTGTTTGCTGGGTACTCAAAATTAATTTATTTTCATGTGAACTTGTAGTCCATCTCCCCAGCATGTAACAATATGATAGGTTCAAGTATCCAGGCGTTGTGATCCCCGTGGTCATGGTTTAGTGCTTCATATCTTTGAGGACTAGGGTTTCAAGCATAGGTTGTACAACGGAGGGGACATCACGCGCATTGTGACCTGCGGGAACTCTATTGCGGCTCCCGTAAGGAAACGATGAAATGAAGGAACCATTGCTGGAGTTGTCCAGAGAGGGCGTAAACAACCTTTCAGCAGACCTCTAGGGTCCACGGGGAATATTCTTTCCTTGCAATAAGCACCCTGTCATCTGCCCAGCAGCGCCCCATGCCACGAAACCTAGAAGCACACCTCTTGAAACGTGAGAAGGAAAGGAAAATCAGGGAAAGGAAATCGTAGATGAGAAACCACCCCAGCATTCGCCTACGACCAAGGAATGCGTTACATTTCAGGTGCGTTCGCAACATTCTGTTTCTTGTATTCAGGGATTCATTGCACATTTTAGGAAACAATCCCCAAAATTGTACATTATTAGCCGCTTCCTTATATGAACTACACTTAAATTTGACTTAAATTAAAACAGTTTACATCCAAGAACATTAGCTTAAGCTTTCCTATCATTGTTTAGTTACCAACTTCACTGATTTTATCGTTATTTAAATAGTACTAATATAACCGCTATTAAATTGAGTTTTATTTATGATGCCCTTTAACTGCTGTGGTCCTTAGCGTTCCATTCTATATTGGGCGTGAAATACCGGAAATATTGTTCAGAGGCCTCTTTATCACCCTTGAGGTTCTTTCACGTGCCGTAAATCTACGACACGGTACCACCAGCTTTACTTCCCTTCCTACGCCCGAAAAATTCACCCTCCTCCGCCAGGTTTGAACCCACGACCTCGGGAACTAAAGGTTAGCATGGTAACCACTACACCAGGAGGACGACATGTCATTCGTTTCATTACTAACAGTAGAGTGCTGTTTGCATTTTGCAAGCCTATCTACAGTACGATTTTTACCTCCTTGCCTATTCAGCTGGATGA
Source organism: Deroplatys truncata (assembly GCA_030765065.1). Taxonomy (NCBI): domain Eukaryota; kingdom Metazoa; phylum Arthropoda; class Insecta; order Mantodea; family Mantidae; genus Deroplatys; species Deroplatys truncata. Next base: position 117,224,485 of record CM060975.1, read on the forward strand.
GTCCTTTACCTCCCGGGAGGGATGGGTTAGTTTTAGGAGAACGGCCGATGCGTACCTGAGGCATTCCTGTTGCACCCGTTAGGCGAATGCAGCCGGTCTTTTCTCACCTTCTCCTCGTTTACATTTCTGCAGGTGAGGTTTAAAAAATCTGTACTGTAGAGAAAGTGTTGTGATAAGAGTATTTGGAAATCTAGAGGATTCTCCAAGATTTTAATGGTAGATTTGATATTGTTTTAATTTGTGAACACATCTTAAAGGATTCCCAGGAAAACATGGTAATCAGTCTCAATTAAAAAGTCTCAGCTCATGGTAATAAATCTAAAATAAAAGGTTATTTATTTCCTTCAGCTAAGTTGTTTTACCCGTTTAAACTTTGACAAAGTACAATAAAATATAAACACTTAGAAATCAAACTCTGGTCTTCTATGTGAGATGTTCATCCACAAACCATTACACCGCGTAGATACTCGCCTAGAAGAGAGTCTATAAATGCGTTAACCCCTTTTCGAATATCCACTGTATTGTGGTCATATTGGCTTTTAACAAAAATAAAAATTCAATAAAATATCGTATTTATTTCCCATAGCCGAATTTCAGGCAATTGCGTATATTTTTGTGGTCGCATTATCTTTTTCTAATAATGCTTTTTCGATTCAGAAAAGTTTGGCTGTAACCGCAATACAGTAACCTTGTGCTATGCTACTTATAATGGCTTTTTTCGAGGATCGTTATCTAAATTACTCTTAATTTTGTACCAATTTCAGCCGATTTTGGAATGTATCTACAATTGTTTTTAAACGTTTATATAAACCGCATACTTGCTGTGGTTGGCGAGTTGCTTCATGCGTACGGACGGATAGACAGACTGACGAAGCAATGATAAGCGAACTCACCCTGAAGGAGAAACATTTTCATTTAAAACAAAACGTGCGCTGCCATTAGGCTACGTCTTCAAAACACCTATTACTTCCCCTCAGACGCTTTAACTAACAAAGACGTCAGGATTGAAGCTATCTTACGCTTAAGTCCCGAACAAATTTCATTAACTTGTACTGCAATAGTGGAAGTACGAGGTGAATAGCTTTAAGGTAAGACCAGAAGTTATAATGCATTGCTCAGATATGTACGTTATAGGTAATTCCTGCTAACGCTTTATCTAAAGTATTTAGTATACTGTGAGAAGAGTTTTTGCTCTTAGTACACTGAAAATGCAGGGGGACGTCTAGGCATTCACTCTCATACCTTCTAGTTAAGCTTAAAACAATTAATATTGATTACAAACTCCATCATACTGGATTCATACTGCACTACTGAATGTAATACGAAGCACAGTCGAAGTACTCATGCAGTAATGGAACCGGAGAAGCAATATGCACGTACACAAGGTCAAATTAAAACTTGTCGGCGTCTGAGAAACGGATCTCGAATCGCATACTTCCGTGAGCTCTCGGGAAAGCCAGGCTTTATTCACAAGACTACATATATTCTTGTAATAGTTATAATGGGGAACAAAATTATAGTAAAAAATCTGATGTGTTACACTCACATGACTTTCTCTACTCTTATACAAACTATTTTTACAAACGTTTATTTTCCATATGATTCGTATTAATCGAGATATCGAGATGTTAATCTTATTGCTAATTTTCTTGTAGATGCAAGGAGAATTGCTAGGCTTTAAGCGATAGTCAAATATTTTAAGAGCTGGTTGCTATGTGGAGTATTCCATTCTCTTTGCATTACCAGGACAAAAAAAATGAATAACGAACTTGAGAAAAAGTATAAGTACTGGAAAAGTTAAGGGAATAGCAAGCAATATCTCGAAAATGGTTCTCTCAACAACAAAAACATGCATATGACATAAATTGTGTATTTTAACGTGATCTACATTTTTTGTCTATCTCTTATGGTTTACCAGTTATGCAAAAGTCGTTCACAATGAAGAATACTTTTGGAGACTTCCCAGAAAATTGAAAATATACATTTTCTTTGTCATGAAAGTATCTTAAATATACGATATTTTAATCAAAATCGTTAGAGTCATTTTTGAGAAAATTAAATGTTCGAAAAATGTTCCATGTAAAGGGTAATCTGGAGTGGGGGAATTTTCTTGAAAACCTTCGTGTCGCATCTTTGGAAGGTACTGAACCTAAATACCAAGTTTGGTGTTTATCCGACTGTTCGTTTCTGAGTTATGCTGTTCACAGACACATAGACACACACGGAAATGTTTCCAAAAATGCTTTATATGCATTAGTGCACCTCAAAACATGTATTTTCGGTGAATTCTCGGTATCGAGTTTTTGGGTGGAATGCAATACTTCCCCTACTTACTATACGTAGTAGAGAAAGTAAATAAAAAAAGTCTTCCGAGAATAAATTCGTTTACGAGATTACAAGCAGGCAGATGTTTTAGAATGTAACCAGAACACACTTCAGTAATTTATGATTCTCAAGCCGAGTATGACTTAAGTTCATTACAATGCTACTAAGCACTGTTAGCTCAGGGGTAGCAAGTTCAAATCTCCATGGAGCTTCTCGACTTGTTTTCCTTTCATTTTAAGTATATGAGTAAAGTGTAATAGTTTTCTTCATTTTTCATGTACGTAACGTTTATTTAGTAGTCTATCACACCGGTAGATGACAACTATAACATTTATTTATCGGTCGGGAGGAAGTTTCATACTCAGTCAATTTTAAATCAAAAAATTTCACTATTATTGCAGTTGCATTTTTAAGTAAAATGAAGTAACACAAGCAATGTTATTTAACTATATTACAGTAAAACGAGCTGTAAACTCCAGCTGCTTGCGTAGAATTGAAGTAAGGTAATCAATGCTCCACGCCAAGCACGGTGTGGCGGTAGTCCTAATCAATGCCTTTTGGCTTGTATTTATTAGACTTAGCCAAAGCAGCGCACAGAAGTTGGCGGTTGTAAATCGTCTGTTCACTCGAAGGGACTTTGAAGAAAATTAACTTCTCTAGAGACCCGCCACTTTTGGTTTGACCGAGTGCACATGTTTTAATTATTTTCTTTTAATTTGACAATATCTCATACGCATAATATTGAAAATAAACACACATGCTACTTTTGTGCATAGCTTGTGAACAGTAAAATGAAAGGCTATCGTGAAATGGTAGCTGGTAAGACTTTGGCCCTAACTTCTATTTTAAATTTCCCACCTATTTGTAAAGGTACCACAAAATTACGTTTTCAGCTGAATGTGAGCCCGTGCGGATTATATAAATTCGTTAGAGGGATATTTGGATTCATCCTATCATACATGCTTAAATCAGCGTTTTCTTATCTTCAGGTTTATTGAAGAATACTACTGTCATTCGAAAAATACGGTACACTGCGCATGCGCTTCGATTAGTGTGAGATTCTGAAACACTGTGCGTGTTTACTTAATTGCTTAACAGCAGAAACTCCGTATAAGTTGCATATCTAAAAGTGCCCTTTGGGACATTTTGACCCAAGGTGGGTATTATTTCATACTATGGCTACTATTTGTTACCTATTCGAGGAATTTGAACATTTCACATAACTAACGTTTCATTGCTTTACCGATGAATTTCCTGGAAATAAATTCTACATACTGATAAATAAAGACTAAGCTCAAATTTAGTACTTATCCATTTCATTACTTTCAGATTCCAAATATGCGTACATTTTCTGTACATATTTGCATATTTTAACCTTTTGAGGGATAAAACATGCATAATGCATATATAAGGCACTTTAAGCTCAATTACGCATACAATATACATTATTTTCAGTTTAAACGCATGTTAATGATTTTGAGTAGACACCTCAGTTTTTCGATTTTATGGTCCTTATTTTTATTTCAGGAATCAGGGTTGAAGAAAGAAAATGGAGGAAACAACAGAAATTTAAATTTAATAGTTCTCACAATAGGATGACTTCCCAGAATTTTACCGACAGTCCTCTGCAGACTATTTGTCATAAACAGATTTATTTATCCACAACAATCATCGGCAAACCCTTGATTTCGCGACAATATAAATTTAGCTTCTAAGTCAGGCACCACGGCTGATACGACAAAGACATAGCTACAGAGCTGTCTTGTAGAATTTGAACAAACCTTACTAGCAATTTCGATTCTTCTAAAAGTGAAATCATTCGCTAAAATATCTTCGCAGAGTGTGTGTGTGTGTGTGTGTGTGTGTGTGTGTGTGTGTATGTGTGTGTGATGTGTGTTAATGTGCTTTATGCCTCCAATTAAATGTTCCAAAAGTGTACTCTTTGCACAGTGGATAAAAGAAATGGATTTTATTAGATCACATGGGGATGTTGTATACTGTGATTGTTGTAGTAAAGGGGTAAGCTATTCTATTTTCCGAAAATTTTCTATGGCACTTGTTCTTTGTAAAATTTACAACATTTATTTTAAATAATTAATTAAATAAGAGTGCCAGTTTTTTTAAAAATAATTTCCATATAACCAGAAAATCTTTTATAATTTCAGATAAAATATACTAAAAGATTTCAAGTCGAACACCATGTTGCATCTGCGTCACATATTGCAAGAATGGGAAAAACAAACAATTTGCAACACACCAAATCCAGTCATTTATTACTGCTCCCGCACTCAAAATAATTTTTACATGGATTTGTGCGATGCCTTTGTGGGAGCAAATATATCACCGAGAAACTCAGAAACCCAACTCTTAAGGTTTTTTTGAAAAGTATACATCAAAGGATGTCCCTGCTCCCTCGACAAATATGTTCGTTCAAATTTGTGCCTATACCTTATGAATTAATGAATTGGGAACAAAAATTGTATCATATATTTATTTTAATGTATTTTTTGCTTGATCCTGCAGGTATTGTAGTTTGATAGTGCATGATGGCATGCATATTTGGGATTTTATAATGCATGGAATTCTTTCTGATAACACTTTACATTGGTTTTATTACCATTACACTACATTGCTTGCCAGAGGCTTTCCTTTTCCTATTTATTGTGGAAATACCTAATCTGTGATCAGTAATTCGACGTATGTATATCTTTTTCCCCGAAGCCATGCTGCACAACTGAAGTGCGCTAGATTTCGGTTATATTTCAACAAATGTGTGATAATGCAATAATGGTAAGAAAACATCTCCAAACACGTGCACAGTGCAAAAGTGTGTTTCTCCAAATAATAACCTTAGTCGAAATCTAGGACTTGGGTCGAAATGACCAGACGGCAGTTCAAGATAGAAGTAAAATGCCTTTAAAATTAGAGGTGTTCTTTCTTTTTTTGGAAAAGTAGTTTTTTGAAAAGGGGGAAGTAAGCAGTATAAGTCTTGTGTGGGTTAGCATGGCCCTACGGCTCTTCTAATGTTGAAACTTTTGTCTGCAAGCTATTGAAAGAAGGATAAAAATCACTCATGTCATATTGCTGTCTAATATCAAAGATTCTTCATTAAAACTTCACTTGTACATATGTAAACAGAAAGTTATGAATAATTCTAAAAGTATGTGGTGACTACAGCAGGCTATGTAGCAGGAATTATACGGCATGATATTAATTGAAAATGTTTAGAAATGGTCTAAGAGATATTAACATCATTCTTATAACCAATATAGTTAAATTGCACAACGTTTTTTTTGCATACTAATAATTGAAATTCTGAATGCAAAACTGTGTAAACTAGTCACGGGCATCCTTTCCCCAACCGGCTTCAAAGCGAACGGAAAGCTTTGAAGCCTGACCATAAACCCATCAGTAAACGATTAGTAGGGTCTTCCCATCCCTTAAACACAACGCGTGGTCCCTTCTCCAGCTCCACCAAAGCAAAGCGTTGTTAAGATTTTATGGTGCTTGCGGTTAGGGAGGGTAGGGAACAAGTGTTTGGCTACTGCACAAAGGTCGCCGCTTGGGGATCCGAAGGCTGCGATGACCATAAATAACATTATTTTATGAAAGCCCACAAACTAATATTTGTTTTGTGTATACAATCTATGATATTTAACACATTTAATTAATTATTGCAAGAAATCGACTATGTTAAAGCGTTACATTAATGACAGGTATTACGTATTATGATAAAAATCTGATGTGTTACACTCACATGACTTTCTGTACTCTTGTACAAACTATTTTTACAAACGCTTATTCTCCATCTATTTCATGTTAATCGAGATAAATATTTGCAGAATCTATCTTATTGCTAAGTTTCTTGTAGATGTAAGGGGAATATATATTTACAAGGGCAATATAGAAATACAGTAGCCTTTAAGCACATACATATCTCTTAATAGCTGATTGCTAGGTGCAGCACCATTCCCTATGCCACAGATTAATACTCTTTGCATATCCAAGACAAAAAAATGAATAACGAATTCCCATTTGAGAAAATAAGTAGATACAATTTAAGGGAATAACAAGCAATAACTCGAAAATGGTTCACTCAACAACAAAAATGTATATGACATAAATTGTGTATTTTAACGCGATCTACATTTTTTGTGTAGTAAAATTTTGTCTATCTCTTATGGTTTACCAGTTATGCAAAAGTCGTTCACAATGAAGAATACTTTTGGAGACATTCCCAGAAAATTCAAGATATGCATATTATTTCAATGATAATGTCTTAAACATATGATATTTTAATCAAAATCGTGAGAGCCATTTTTGAGAAAATTAAAATTTTCGAAACATTTTCCATGTAAAGGGTAATCTGGGTTGGGGGGATTTTCTTGAAAACCTTCGTGTCGCATCTCTGGAAGATACTGAACCCCAATACCAAGTTTGGTGTTTATCCGACTGTTCGTTTCTGAGTTATGCTGTTCACAGACAGACACACACACTCAGACACACACGGACATGTTTCCAAAAATGCTTTTTTTGGATTCAGGGGGTCTCAAAACATATATTTCCGGTGAAATCTCGGTATCGAATTTTTGGGTGGAATACAATACTTCCCCTACTTACTATACGTAGTAGAGAAAGTAAACATGTAAAATGCATTAGAAAAGAAAGATATAGGAAAGTGATCACCTCCGTTGCCATAGAGAGTATAAATGAATGATTTATTGTCTGCTTTGAACTTACATGCAGTTTATACAATGTACACAATACAATGGAGTTGCTTATTATTTCTCTTCCCCTTATATTTAACATTCTCTTGTACATATAATGGGAAGTATAATTTATCCACTATTTAGTTTTTTGCCTTATTTCCCTTTTCCCATATTTTCTCCACTTTGCTTCACGTTTCTTTTAACCACATTAACCGTTCTCTACATATTCATTGGATCTTGTATTAAAAATCTTCCTAACTTTTAGCTCTATAAGTAAATTTTTCCATTTCACTAGTATCCTGTTCTCCTTTGCTTTATTCATATCCTCGCATTCCAGAATATAATGCCAATTGTCATTTAATCCATTACATTTCGTAGATTTCTCCCCTCTTCTTATTCCTGCTAGACCACTTAAATTCATTATACCCATAGATAGTAATTCATTCATTCATTATCTGTTTACCTTCCTCTTATGTAGGACTTACAACCCCCAGGACTTACAAGCGGGTGCCTGGGGTCAGAGGCCCGTCGAGGAGCAGACACTCATGGATCAGACAGAGCATCCAGGATGGGTGATCAGCCCGATGCCTGGTATGGAATGAAGGAAGTAGATGAAACGAAATGTTGGTGAAATGGATGAAAGGAAAGGTGATGATAGAGCAGTTGGTGGAATGAATGGCGGGGGAAACCGGAGAACCCGGAGAAAACCCGCCCAGATGCCGCTTCGTCCACCACAAATCCCACATGCAGGTCCCTGGGATTGAACCCGGGCCGCCTCGGTGGGAGGCGAGCGGTCTAACCACTCGGCCACGGCGCCACCCCATAGATAGTAAGAGGATGAAAAAGGTTTCAAAAAGAAACATCCCATACAAATAATCTTTAAATAAAACTAGGAAAAATAATATAGTAGTTACTTTATTATTATTATTATTGTTATTATTATTATTATTATTATTATTATTATTCCTGTTGTTATAACACCTACTATCGTTATTATGTACGGCAACACTTTATCTACTTAAATTTACCGCGTCAGAGATCAATTCTTATCAAACTGAGGTAATGAACATTGAGAGAAAAAGCATCGGGACAAAAACGCAGCACCTAACATGCTACGCAGTAATGTAATACCACCATCGCTTATTATGGTCACATGAGACAGTAGCTATGGTCATATATACTACACTATGTGATCAAAAGTATCCGTACACCCCCACAAACATGCGTTTTCCATCTTAGGTGATTGTGCTGCCACATACTGGCTGGTAGTCATTATCCGCGACCTCAGTAGTCATTAGACATCATGAAACAGCAGAATGGGACGCTCCGTGGAACTCATGGACTTGGAACGTGGTCAAGTGATTGGGTGTCACTTGTGTCAGAAGTCTGTACGCGAGATTTCCACACTCCGAAACATCCCTAGGTCCACTGTTTCCGATGTGATAGTGAAGTGGAAACGTGAGGGACATGTACAGCACAAAAGCATACAGGCCGACCTCGTCTGTTGATGACAGAGACCGCCGACATTTGAAGAGGGTCGTAAAGATATTAGGCAGACATCTATCCAGACCATCACACAGGAATTCCAAACTGCATCGGGATCCACTCCAAGTACTATGACAGGCGTGAGGTGAGCAGCTACTCATAAGCCACACATCATGCAGGGAAATGCCAAACGACGCCTCGCTTGGTGTAAGGAGCGCCAACTTTACACGATTAAACAGTGGCAAAACGTTGTATGGATTGACGAATCACGGTACACAATGTGGCGATGGCAGGTTGTGGATATGGCGAATGCCCGGTGAACGTCATCTGCCAGCGTCCATAGTGCCAACAGTGAAGTTCGAAGGTGGTGGTGTTATGATGTGGTCGTGTTTTTCCTGGAGGGGGCTTGCACCCCTTGTTGTTTTGCGTGGCACGATCACAGCGCATAGCTACATTGATATTTTAAGCACCTTCTTGTTTCCCACTGTTGAAGAGCAATTCGGGGATGGCGATTGCATCTTTCAACACGATCGAGCACCTGTTCATACTGCATGGGCTGTGGCGGAATGGTTACACGACAATAACATCCCTGTAATGGACTGGCCTGCACACAGTCTTGACTTGAATCCTATAGAACAACTTTGGGATGTTTTGGAACGCCGACTTCGTGCCAGGTCTCACCAACCTACATCCATACCTCTCCTCAGTTCCGCACTCCGTGAAGAATGGGCTGCCATTCCCCAAGAAACCTTCCAGCACCTGATTGAAAGTATTCCTGCCAGAGTGAACGCTGTAATCAAGGCTAAGGGTGGGCCAACACCATATTGACTTCCAGTATTAACGATGGAGGGTGCCACGAACTTGTACGTCATTTTCAGCCAGGTATCCGGATACTTTTGATCACGTAGTGTATGTATATAATAATGTAAATTATAATGTAAAATAATATTTTAAGCAAATTACTTGTTATGTAAATAGATGTTAAAGCATAAGTTTTATGTATGTGTAGGAGTTTAGCTGGAGCTGTGGGACACTTGCTAAAAGCAGGATAACATTTTTTGTTAGAATTAGGGTCCAGGCAAACCGACTTGTAGGGGGAGGTCACAGTAGCAAGACCTTGAGTCATTGTGTAAGAGAATATGCGACAAGCTAGCACAACGAAAATTTTTGAAGAGAGATCACATGTTTGGAAACAACGAATAATAGTCTGGTAAGTTTTCTAGAATGTTCCAAACTGAAGGAACTCAGCCAATAAAGTCTTAAGAAGAATATGTTTAAATGTTTAAGTTCAGGAAGTTATAGTTTGCGTCCCCAAGCCTAAGTCAGTTGTGTATAAAGGGCGAGTATGTGCAGAACATAAGTGTAAGCTCTCCGAAGCAGGAGTTACAAATTTCCTAGCATAATGTAGTGGGAACGTTGAAATTATATCAGTTTGAAAGTTCAAGTTATGAGAAGGGAAACAAAGTATAGTTTATGAACGTGTGATAAATACTACCGTTATTAATCGAGCACTTATAAAATACGCGATTGCTAAGCGACCTTTCTACAGCTCTAACTAACTCGATTAACTAAAGTAACTGTATAGCTTCTTACTAAAACAGAAAATGCGTGTCATAAAAGTATTGTGTTCTTCATTGATTTAATTTTGTGTCAGTGTTGTTACCACATACCTTCCTTCCCGTGCCATATCCTGATAAGTTACACATGCTCTACCACAAACCCAAACAACAACCCAAACATCAAGTAAAATAACGCCATTAACAATTTAATAGTAACAGCAAAAACACAAGCTAATCACCAGAAATAATATATTAATTCATATATTAATATATCGGACATGCGAACGTACTGAGAGTTAATCTCTCTGCCACGTGGGTATACCACACACAACAGCAAACACTACAAGAATAGCAATATCAATAGAATAACTACCAACGCCTCCACTGGTACAACCGTAACACAGTTTCCCAATATTCTAAACGTTTTCGTGAAGATAGAGTTACTACAGAAGAGGGAAGATTTAAATGATAATCACGGCTAACAATTTCTGGAAGAACAATCATCGGCGTGTTACATTTTAATAGGTTGTCTTCAAAACAGGAAGGTCGCTGGTTCTCCAGGACAATACAAGCCTAGCAAACGGACGAGTCATGGAGTGTGTCATTGACGAGCGATCGATTAAAATTCAAAAATATTATCCCACCCAGCCTAGTGTCCGGACATGAGTCCAACAGATTACCACCTTTTCTCCATACACTAAAATCCACTTCGGGATTGTTTTGCGATGTTAAGTTATGTGACCCGGCACATCCGGGATTTGAATCTCAAAGGAGAATTAGCATACAACAGCTTCCACAATATTAGTATTATTTTGACGACGATGAAGTAAGCGGATTGAAAATGTAAAATGGGTGGCGATTAAACAACTCTGTGCATTATTTGCGAGATCAACCTCGTATTTGTTTATACAGGGCTCAAAAAGCAATGATAGAGATGAAAGCAAACCTCTTGTTTTACGCGATAAAACTTCGACAGATGTGCTTTTGTTACCTTCTCTGCCATGTACCTAGTTGATAGAAGAAGTGTTGTATTCCATTCAAAAATTCCATACCAATATTTCACCGGAAATATATGTTTTGAGCTGCCCTTAATCCAAATAAAGAATTTTTGGAAACATGTCCGTGTGTGTGTGTGTGTCTGTGAACAGTATAACTCATAAACGAAAGGTCGAACAAACACCAAACTTCATATTTGAGTTTAGTATCGACACGATGCGACACGACACGAAGATTTTCAAGAAAATCTTCCCCCCAACTTAGACTACCCTTTACATGGAACATTTTTCGAAAATTTTGATTTTATCAAAAATGGCTCTAATGATTTTGATAATATTATATGTTTAATGTATTTTATGGCAAATGAAATGTAAATATTGAATTTTCTGGGAATTTCCTCAAAAGTCCTCTTCATTCTGAATGACTTCTGCATAACTAACAAACCATAAGAGAGACAAAATTTTACTACACAAAAAAATGCAGATCTCGTTCAAACACTCAATTTATGTCACATATACTTTTTTTTTTCCAGTGAACCATTTCTGAGATATTCCTTGTTATTTGTTTGAATTTTCCAGTGCTTATACTTTCCTCAAATGGGAATTCGTTATTTGTTGTTGTTTTTTCTTTTTTTATATCCTGGACATCCAAAGAGAATGGAATGCTCCGCATAGCAACCAGCTCTTAAAAGATTTGATTCGTGTTAACTGGTTGAGTAACGAAACAGCGCTGACGCTTTAAAGTGTAGACGAGACATCCCCTTACTTCTCCTTCTCACCTTCAGCCAGTTGGAGATGGTCCGTTAACGAGTGGTGTGCTCGGAGTATGAGTAAGGATTCGAGTTTTTGTGGAGTGAAGAAAGAACCAGTTGACAGATGTAAGAATGTTTACGTCTAGTCCAATTGATTATACATTTTTAATAAAGCATTATTGGGCGGAAGATTTGAAGTTACTCTATTTTTTAAAGTTTTTATTGATTAGCTTTATAAATTAATTTACTGTTTTTTACTCCTTTCTTCATTCCAAGAAAAGTGTATTTTCAGTGTAACCGAATAATAGGCCACTGAATTCAGTATAGAGGGCAGGGAGCAAAGAATATAAAACACAAAATCCTAGTTCTTACAGTAATGTTTATGGTGCAGAACTATGGAATGTTATAAACTGCCGATTGTGAAAATTGCAACACCAAGAAGGAAGCGCATGAATTCAATGAATTTAATACCACAGGTTAGGTACATGAGAAGTAACAAATGATAAACCTTTCAAAACTATACATTGACCTTTAAGCCCTAATATTTGGTGTGGCCTACATGCGCTGCAATTAGAGCTTCTATATGCAGTGGCATTGAATTAAAAAGGTTCTGCATAAGTTTCTGAGGGATTTCCCTCCACGCAGTTTGTATTCGAGCCCACAAATCCGCGACACTGGCTACTGGAGGACCGTGACGCACCAGGTGCCGAGCAACCATATTTCAGACATGCTCGTTGGGCGACATGGCAGCGAACGTGAAGGTCAGGGAAGCAATGGTACCCGTCGCTCTTCGAAGAAGGCTTGTACATTCCTCGCAATTTATGGCCGGGCATTGTCCTGTTAAAATGTGGACTGTGAAGATGCCTGAAGCAGGGGGAGTACCTCAGGCTCTACAACCACCGTTAGGTACCGGTTGCTGTTCAAAGTACCCTCAATTCATAGGAGGTGATATGGGTTGTTGTAACCAATGGCGCCCCAAACCATCACACCTGGTTTTTGTCCGCTATGCCGCTCAGCAATGCAGCCCTCCAGGTTGCGCTCACCACGGTACCGCCGGACACATATGCGACCATCACTGTAGGAGACGTTGTAGCGGGATTCGTCCGAAAAGACTACATTATGCCACTCCACCCAATGACGATGTCACGTGCCCATAGCTGTCGGAGGAGCTTGAGTTTCTGGACATGGAAGCCGACGTAATGGCATGCATGAAATCAGTCCAATCTGCAGCATACGGCGACGAACCGTTGATGCAGACAAGTTCACACCGGTTGCATTGCTCCAGCGTCGAGCCAACACTGTGGATGAAGCTGTACGGTCCGTTATGGCCATGAGGACAAGATGACGGTCATCCCGTGCTGTGGTCATGTTCCGTGGTCCAGTACCCGCTCTTCGCTGCGTACGGCCTTCATCTATCCACTGCTTCCACACACGCACCACTGTCGTAGCAGCATGCCCTGTACGAGCCGAAATGTCACGGCATGACAAACCCGCTTCCCGGAAACCGATCATTCTGTCCCGTTCGAACTCACTGACATGCCGATATGGCTCCCTTTGTCGTCGACCAGGCATGCGGCTCTACTTTATTGTTTCCACCTTGTTTGACAGCTCTGCACTGACTACACTGGGCGCAACACTGACCTTGTCGGACCGACATGAGAGGGCTCTGCTCGGTCCACGTGTACCTCATCTCTCTGCAAACCTAATCACTTATTGTTTGCGCACTCTTCTACACTTCCACCAAGTTTGGAGTTATTCGGGAAATTCTTTCTTGGTGTTGCAATTTTCACAAACGGCAATGTAAAAAGGAATCCACAAAACTAATAACTATAGAAATGAAATACTAAAAACATCATTGCAGAGAATGAAGGCATTTGAGGGAAATGTCATACTTTTTCGGTGTGATGAATGAATAATATGGTTTGGGCACGTAAAGAAGAACGCAAAATGGAAGAGTACCAGGAAGTCTTATGAACTATACCGGTGGAAGAAAATAAATAGAGGCCAAACCAAGTGCAAATGGATGGACGTAATGACTGATAAGTTTGTAAACAAAAGATAGAAAGGTAGAATCAGATGACTGAAAAATTCAATGCCATAGCCGGGATTTGAACCACGGATCTCCCGGTCTCCGTCCGGTTGCTCTAACCACTGAGCTACCATGGCAACATGCCGACACGACATTAAATTCTCCAGCTGATTCGCATTTTTCCCGGTAAACCACAAGGAGATCTCAAATTGTATTGAGATGTCATACCCCAATGGCGACTTACAAACATGTAAGTACTTAAGTCCCGGGCTTTATAGTTGCAACCACTATTAGGTCAATTAATGCAATTAATTGTTCTTTCACACAAGCCGTGTGTTGGACACTGTTGGAAAGGTAGAATCAGATGACTGAAAAATTCAATGCCATAGCCGGGATTTGAACCACGGATCTCCCGGTCTCCGTCCGGTTGCTCTAACCACTGAGCTACCATGGCAACATGCCGACACGACATTAAATTCTCCAGCTGATTCGCATTTTTCCCGGTAAACCACAAGGAGATCTCAAATTGTATTGAGATGTCATACCCCAATGGCGACTTACAAACATGTAAGTACTTAAGTCCCGGGCTTTATAGTTGCAACCACTATTAGGTCAATTAATGCAATTAATTGTTCTTTCACACAAGCCGTGTGTTGGACACTGTTGGAAAGGTAGAATCAGATGACTGAAAAATTCAATGCCATAGCCGGGATTTGAACCACGGATCTCCCGGTCTCCGTCCGGTTGCTCTAACCACTGAGCTACCATGGCAACATGCCGACACGACATTAAATTCTCCAGCTGATTCGCATTTTTCGAATAAGCCCGGGACTTAAGCTCTTACATGTTTGTAAGTCGCCATTGGGGTATGACATCTCAATACAATTTGAGATCTCCTTGTGGTTTACCGGGAAAAATGCGAATCAGCTGGAGAATTTAATGTCGTGTCGGCATGTTGCCATGGTAGCTCAGTGGTTAGAGCAACCGGACGGAGACCGGGAGATCCGTGGTTCAAATCCCGGCTATGGCATTGAATTTTTCAGTCATCTGATTCTACCTTTCCAACAGTGTCCAACACACGGCTTGTGTGAAAGAACAATTAATTGCAAAAGATAGAAAGCTTATTCGGACTGAATTGGACTAGTAAACGGAGAGGAAACATAGTACAGCGATCGTCAAGGGATGTATTTGCATACACGCCGGGAGGGATGGATGAGGTGAGGGAACCGCAGAAGACGCACGGGTTGCAGAGCGAAGGCGGTGCAAGTGGACAGACGCGCAGAGCTCCCTAACAGTTCCAGGCTTGACTACTCGGCCGTGGGAGTGCCTCTCGGAGACGTCCCTCTAGTGGGACCGGGGAAACATTTTCAAAGCGCAAGCCTCTGCGCCATCCGCCCGACACCGATCGAACGACATCCCTGGAGTAAACTTGAAATATGAAAGGGAAAAGAAATGAGAGGAAATGGGGTAGATAGGAGAACCATGGTAGAAGACACCACTCCAGCATTCGCCTTTGTCAGTTGTGGAAACTCACGAAAAACCAATGCTTAGAGAGGGCGGTCGGCGGTGAATCGAACCCGAGACCTCCCGAATGCGAGCCTCTCACGTTACCGCCGAGCTATCTAGCTCGGTAAGCTTATTCGGACTTGAAAAGTTCAATGCTACGTATGTTTGCTCAAGCATCAAGAGAATCGGCACAGTTCGATCTGCCGTTCGATCCTAGCCGTAACATTGGATTTTTCAAGTCTAATTCAACTTCTCAAATTACTGCATACACAGGACTAGCGTTAGAGAACAGTCAAAATAGAATATTAGTAATCTATAGTGAGTAGGGTCTGAGGAGTAATATGACGTGGCGTATTAATAATTTGGAGGGTTACATTGTCATTGCCATTGCCAGGCATATTATTGTTCTACATTGTATTACCAGACACATTGTTTACGTCAATCCTAGCTGGTAGCTTTGTTAGCCACGAGTGGTGGCGGATATAGCATCTGCCTTAGTTAGGATTCCGTGAGAAGCGGATCGCGTGTGCAAGCCGGCTTTTGGATCGGTGGATAACGCCTCTCAGCTTTCACATTTAATGATGTAGGAACCCCAAACGGTTGGGAAATAAATCTAGGAATATGTAAGTAGATTTGTGTTATAAGATCTTGTACAGTGAAAAACCCACGCCTTCCTCTTAACCACCACACCACGTTTCGGTCCTCCGCAGAAAAGTGAGTATACGTCCCCTCAACGTGCGTGCTGGGTAGTAGAATTTAATTATGTGAACGTTTAGGCCTCTACTCAGCATGTAACAATATGCAACACTTAAGAGTTCGACGTTAAGGAATTTGTCTTAGTATTTTCAAGCGGTTTACCTGCCTGTTTCTCAGCTCCAAAGTTGGTGGGTTGATCGCTGTATCGAAGTTCTCGATGATTTGTAGTCTCGGATGTTGTTAATTTGAATTGCCGAATTTTAATTTACCGTGCTAATTAAAGCAGTTGGCAGTATACGTATCTGCCTGGCGGGGTAGAAGTGATTCTTGGTGAAAATTTCCTTTACTCGGTTATTATTGGAATATACTCAGGTTTGTTATAAGTGGTAATTTTATTCATACCTTAATTTATTTTTCCGGTGTATTTTAAATTGTTTAAAGTACATATAGCTCAGTTTATAGCAATTGACTCTTTTCTAAGGTGTATTTTCGTGTTTGTAAGGTTAGACAGTTAAAAATAATTGCAATAATTTAATTTCACTAAGACTTGAATTTTATTTCACGGGCAATTTGAATATTTAAACCATGAATAATATTTATCTTTCTGAATAAAATTCTTTACTTATATTTTATAATAATGCTTGTTAATTTTCTTTTGTATTTCAACAGTTAATTAATTATCCTTTCTTGTATACAATGCAAATAATACGCGTTCCGAATCGACATGCATTTTTTTAAATTGAATGTTGTTCTTTTGTGCTTGGTTGCTTACCACAGCGAAATAAGTATATTTAATTTACAATTCTAATTCATTTTAAAACATGTTTCAGTTCAGATTTTCTCTTTTGTTATATTTATTAGGTTTTACAGTACTGGTTTCTTTATTATATATAACGTATTTAACTTTTGACGTTTTTAATTTTTCCTTTTCTTTCTCTCATTAACAATTAATACATTTTAATTGGCTTTTCACAACGTACAAATGGATTATACAAGTATTATTACAAAAATGGTATTTTCAAACAATAATAATTAAAAATGATAGTTCATAATGAATTTATAATAATATTTTTACATTCTCGTCCACTCCCTTGGGTTTGTTTTAGTAAGGCATAGCAAATTTATTAGATACTTTCATTCCTTTAATTAATAACTGCGTCAATTCACTTTATGGTTCTAGTTCTATCAGGACCAATATCCTCAAATTAATATTAAAGGGGCAATCGGAAAAGATTTAGTAGGACCTCTGAACTCCAATATAATTTGCATTTTTCACCGTAATCTTTCTTAAGGTTACCAACATCGTTTTTTATAATTAGTGCGAAAACGGACAATCCATTAAACCATTAAACGTATACACTAGAGTTTTGGCGAACATGCCAATTTTTAATTTTTAGACTTAAGCACACATTTTAAAGTTAAAATGTTAATGTTCTCAAAATACACTTTAACATATCAAATATACATTCAGGGCACATTTCCCCTATTTACGGGGTTATACAAAAAGTATAAACATTTCATACACTAATATAAGTTTAAAGAATCCTATTTTGCTGCTCTAAAAAGCATGGATACATTGGCTTAATTAATCGTAAAATATTGTATAACATTAACTTTTAAATTTGTAATAAAACTTATAGGTAATTGCACACATTTTGAGCAAAAAGAATAACATTTTATTGACGTCATAAATAACAACAGGATGCAGTTAAATTTAAACACTTTTGTCCAGCAAGAAAATACTTTAACATTTGTGTTTTATTGCTGTTAAAAAGTAGATAAATATTTAACAACCCATATATCATTTATAAAGTTCTATTTTGTTTAAATACACTACTTCTGAAAGTATCATTGACAGATATGGAAAATTAAGAAAATTGTTAGCATTCGGCACACATTGTTTTTATATATGCGAAATATCCTGTACTTATATTAGATATCGTAATTCAACTCTGAAATGCTCTTCCAACAAGGGCTCTACATAATATTCCTCTTCAGCTGAATTCGCGTTTTTATTTTTTGAATTACAAGGCATTACTGGTTTCTATTTTGCTTCTTTCCTATGCTTTCTGAACACTGAAGAAGCTATTAAACTCTTTGCATGCGATTTAGTGTTCCCTTATTGATCTGTAAACACATCTGCGTATATTCGGAGAAGGAAGGGAAAAGAATCTGTATTTGTAACCGACTTAATACTTTCTGTATCGGCTACCATTTTATAAGGATTCTAACTAAATTTATATTGTAGCTAAACCCACGTAATACACTCGACTACCCCATCGATGAAGGCTTTAAGCGTGGGAGGTTCGAGCAAGCAAACCGTATGTTTGCAGTCGGCCAAGAAATGGTCGTCCTCGTGGTCTA
The DNA here is from genome assembly GCA_030765065.1 of Deroplatys truncata. NCBI lineage: Eukaryota > Metazoa > Arthropoda > Insecta > Mantodea > Mantidae > Deroplatys > Deroplatys truncata. The sequence continues at coordinate 117,242,905 of CM060975.1, forward strand.
AGGGTACCATGCTAGCTTCTGGTTCCCGTGGTCTCGAGTTCAAACCCGGCGGAGGGCGATGTATTTTTTCGGGCGTAAACATCCCTAGCATGGCTTCCTGCATGGCTTCCTTCGGAAGGGAAGTAAAGCCGGTGATCCCGTGTCGTAGATTTACGGCACGTAAAAGAAGTCAAGCCTGATAGAAGCCTCTGAATAAAATTCCCGGTCTTTCACGCTAAGGACCATAGTATTTTAAAGAGTGACCATCTGGCTACTCTTCGAGAAAGTTCGCTATCCGCGTTCCTGTAAATTGCATTAATGTGTCTCCCAAACAAAGGAAACTATAAAAACACGACAGAAATAAACCTTAGCCAGTCACGAGATAGTTACAAGCTATTTGCAAACCAGAGCCTCAAAGCGAGATTTCTAATGCATTTCGCATAATAAATAAAGTTTGTTACTAGTTAACCGCCGTTTTCATTTGTCACAATATGCATAAAAGTTTAAATTTCCATTCAGTCCTGTTCATAGCTTGCAAAAAGCACTGGATTGGACTGGAGTTGATGATATTTGTCCGCTTAGAATAGGTTTCAATAGAGACATTGTTACAGGAAGATAAGAGATCAATAAACGTTTACAAAACAAATCTATGCATGCAAGTACGAATGTTTCTGGTAACAAAAAGATTATATTTTTCCTTATGTTGAAGGGTTTAATTAAAATAAAAAGGAAAGAAATACAAGAAAAGAGTATGTATGCTTAAATTCAGTATATATCTTTTAAATTATCCTAACATATTAAAAAATATATCACAAAACTGTTTCCTGATAAATTTCTTATAACTCAGTATCGAAATTTTGATACATATTTTGTGTGTGGCAAGCGATTCAAAATTGAGCTCAAGTATCAAATATGCTTTCTTTTCGTAAGAACATTAAATGCTATGAAAAAGTGTTAAGCGTATGCTATGTTCCTGAATAAATTCTTCTTAATATCCTATTTTGAAAACTTAAAGTATCCAAAAGCTTGCCTATAAATGAGATTAAAACATCTGACACACTTTATTTTTCCCCATCAATTTTAACGGAATAAAAAAACTTCACCTTGACCTTATTGCTGGCTAAATACGAGTAACATCCTTCCAAAATTAATAAGTAAAGTTTTGTGTATTAATCCCCAAGTATAAGTTTTATTTACTTCAAAACTTGAAGATATATGGCGTAATGCAAATAACAGTAATTTGAATTATAGTATAGCGTCTTCAATTTTACACAGGTTCCTGTTTGATTGGTAGACTATTATTGTTATTATAAATGGTGCACTTAAGTTTTGTATGTAACTGATTACTACTCTTAATGCACTTTTCAAATTATCGACTTTATTATGTAATATTACAATGCAAAATTTTGAATCGGTTAAATTAAAGTTGTATCCATAATGCGAAAAAAGAAAGGAAAGAAAAACAACTATGGATATGAAATAATGTATGTTAAGTTAACTCGATAATGTAATTTAGGTAGTGTTTTTAGAATTTTTGCACAAGCCACTCTTAGTTATACGCTAAAACCACATGACCGATGTTCTACGTACTGCGCATGCGTAACAGTCTGCCAATGAAAACACCAATAACATAATACAAAATTCTGATTTAGAATGAAGGTTTACTGTAATTACCATAGCTTCAATAGAAAATAAATGATTGTCTAATTCTGATTTGACAGGTGATGGCTGCAAGCCTTTATGAGGAAATAAGCTTATGGAAGGAAATTCGTGGAAGACCATTACACATAAGCCAGAGTCCGTGCGACATAACCTCATAACCTCTTTTCGAAACGGAAATACACTCGGCTTCCTGGTCGCTTAAATTATTTACATAAATTCAAAAATAAAAGATACAAAATTCCTGATAGTCTGTGAAACAATAAAAAAAAGAATCCTTTGTAAATATGGTAAAAAATCTGATGTGTCACACTCACATGACTTTCTATACTCTTGTACAAACTATTTTTATAAACGCTTATTCTCCATATGCTTCATGTTAATCGAGATATCGAGAAGTCAATCTTAGTGCTAATTTTCTTGTAGATGCAAGGGGAATATGGTAGGTTTTAAGCGATAGTCAAATATTTTAACGCTGGTTGCTATGTGGCGCATTCCATTCTCTTTGCATGTCCAGGACATAAAAAAAATCTGATGTGTTACACTCACATGACTTTCTCTACTCTTGTACAATCTATTTTTACAAACGCTTATTCTCCATATGCTTCATGTTAAACGAGATATCGAGATGTCGATCTTATTGGTAATTTTCTTGTAGATGCAAGGGGAATATGGTAGCTTTTAAGCGATAGTCAAATATTTTATCGCTGGTTGCTATGTGGAGCATTCCATTCTCTTTGCATGTCTAGGACACAAAAAAAATGAATAACGAATTTGAGAAAAAGTACAAGTATTGGAAAATTTAAGGAAATAACAAGCAATATCTCTAAAACGGTTCACTCAACAAAAGAAATGTAATGATATAAGTTGTGTATTTTAACGCGATCTACATTTTTTGTGTAGTAAAATTTTGTCTATCTCTTATGGTTTACCAGTTATGCAAAAGTCGTTCACAATGAAGAATACTTTTGGAGACATTCCCAGAAATTTCGAGATATACATTTCATTTCTCATTACATTATCTTAAACATATAATATTTTCATCAAAATCGTTAGAGCCATTTTTGAGAAAATTAAAATTTTCGAAAAATCTACCATGTAAAGGGTAGTCTGGGGTGGGGGGATTTTCTTGAAAACCTTCGTGTCGCATCTCTGGAAGATACTGAACCTAAATACCAAGTTTGGTGCTTATCCGACTGTTCGTTTTTGAGTTATGCTGTTCACAGACACACAGACACACACACAGACACACACACAGACACACACACACACACGGACATGTTTCCAAAAATGCTTTTTTTGGATTCAGGAGGTCTCAAAACATGTATTTCCGGTGAAATCTCGGTATCGAATTTTTGGGTGGAATGCAATACTTCCCCTACTTACTATACGTAGTAGAGAAAGTAAAATGCATAACGAATTTGAGAAAACCTATTGTATTGGAAAAAATATATAACTATAACTAAGTATTGGAAAAATTTAAGGGAATAACAAGCAATATCTCGAAAACGGTTCACTCAACAAAAGAAATGTATATGACATAAATTGTGTATTTTAACGCGATCTACATTTTTGTGTAGTAAAATTTTGTCTATCTCTTATGGTTTACCAGTTATGCAAAAGTCGTTCACAATGAAGAATACTTTTGGAGACATTTCCAGGAAATTCAAGATATACATTTTATTTGTCATAAAAATATCTTGAACATGTGATATTTTAATCAAAATCGTTAGAGCCATTTTTGAGAAAATTAAAATTTTCGAAAAATCTTCCATGTAAAGGGTACTCTGGGGTGGGGGGATTTTCTTGAAAACCTTCGTGTCGCATCCTTGGAAGATACTGAACCCAAATACCAAGTTTGGTGTTTATCCGACTGTTCGTTTCTGAGTTATGCTGTTCACAGACACACACACAGACACACACAGACACACAGACAGACACACAGACACACACACGGACATGTTTCCAAAAATGCTTTTTTTGGATTCAGGGGGTCTCAAAACATGTATTTCCGGTGAAATCTCGGTATCGAAATTTTGGGTGGAATACAATACTTCCCCTACTTACTATACGTAGTAGGGAAAGTAAAAAAGAGACACAACTAAGATTTTATTCAGCCATAGCAACACCAGTGATATACTATAGAAGTGAAGCATGGATTGTCAAATAAAAAGACAAAGGTAGGATCAAGCAGCTGAAATGAGGTTTCTAGTTTCTCAAGGGTTGGTTGTAGGAGAGAATATATAAGAAACGAGACATTACAGAAGAATTGAAGGTAAAATCATTATACAGTAAATAAAAGAGTAGATAAAACGGGTTAAACATTTAAATCGTATGCCAACTGAGGAGATCACTCCGGGTAACGTGTGATGTCCCGGGTTCGATTCCCGTCGACCGCTCACTCTGACCTTGGGTTTTCCTGGCCGGTAGACGAAAGCCGATGTGGTTTCTCATCTATTATGATTTCCTTTTCATCCTTTTCCTTTCATTCCGCTTCCTTCTTATCTTTCAGGCATCCTATCAGGTTTTGGCGAATGACGGTGCCGGGCATATGGCACGGATGTTTTCCCAAAGGAAAGAGGGATACTAGATGGAGACTAGAGGATTCTCGTGAATAGTAGAAGGCTGCTTGGTCGACAGGTCGTATATCCCTCTCTAGGCAGTTTCAGCAGTGGGACGGGTCTTCGAGCCTAGAACTGTTTGGGACCTCCGCGCGTCTCTATGGTCTGTCTGCCTGCGGTCGGTAGCCTCCTGTGCTTCCTTCACTTAATCACTTCCTTCCCGGGGGTATTAGCCACAATGCAGTGCTCAAGGTGTCCCCCTCTGTTGTATAACATATACGCATAAATCGTACGCCAGGAAAAAAAATCTGATGTGTTACACTCACATGACTTTCTCTACTCTTGTACAATCTATTTTTACAAACGCCTATTCTCCATATGCTTCATGTTAATTGAGATGTCGATATTATTGGTAATTTTCTTGTAGATGCAAGGGGAATATGGTAGTTTTTAAGCGATAGTCAAATATTTTAACGCTGGTTGCTATGTGGTGCATTCCATTCTCTTTGCATGTCCAGGACATAAAAAAAATGAATAACGAATTTGAGAAAAAGTATAAGTATTGGAAAATTTAAGGAAATAACAAGCAATATCTCGAAAACGGTTCACTCAACAAAAGAAATGTATATGACATAAGTTGTGTATTTTAACGCGATCTACATTTTTTGTGTAGTAACATTTTGTCTATCTCTTATGGTTTACCAGTTATTCAAAAGTCGTTCATAATGAACAATACTTTTGAAGACATTCCCAGAAAATTCGAGATATACATTTCATTTCTCATTACATTATCTTAAACATATCATATTTTCATCAAAATCGTTAGAGCCATTTTTGAGAAAATTAAAGTTTTCGAAAAATCTTCCATGTAAAGGGTAGTCTGGGGTGGGGGGATTTTCTTGAAAACCTTCGTGTCGCATCTCTGGAAGATACTGAACCTAAATACCAAGTTTGGTGCTTATCCGACTGTTCGTTTTTGAGTTATGCTGTTCACAGACACACAGACACACACACAGACACACACACACACACACACAGACACACACACGGACATGTTTCCAAAAATGCTTTTTTTGGATTCAGGAGGTATCAAAACATGTATTTCCGGTGAAATCTCGGTATCGAATTTTTGGGTGGAATGCAATACTTCCCCTACTTACTATACGTAGTAGAGAAAGTAAAAATATCTAGACAAGCCCATTCTTACATCCCAAAAGGACGAAGTTCAATTGGATAACAAAAAAACTGAGATTAACAGATATGAGACCGAAACACGAATATCTAAACCGTAAATGAAGGAGACAACCCAGAATTCCCCAATTATTCTTCCTGAATTGTTCTTCTATTAACAAGAACCTATAATAATACCCATTAAGAAATCGTTTTCAAAGCCTTCAAATGTGAGTGTTGGGTACAAAAGCTCTATATATCGTGGTAATATATGTTACTGTATTTATGGTAATGCGAAATGTGACGAAAGAGTATACCTCTTAAGAAAACCTGCTACTGCAAATATTCTCATTTATTTCCTGCCTTTTTTCTAAATAAGTTGTCAGTTTTTCATTATATTGCGCTTCATTCTAAGAGTTTAATTCGAGAATATACACTAAACCCGCTCTTGCATTCAAAGCACCCCTTATTTTTATGTAGGATGTAAAGGCTCTACGATAAAATTTAATATTTTTAAAATCTGTTTTAAGATATCCTTTCAGAAGAATTTCTTCTGGCGTATATGAAATGAGTACATAAGGCGCTTTGTTTTTTCGCCACAAAGAGGAACGCGGAACATTTCCAGCAGGCCGACGAAATATCAATGTGCAACAATGTCTTATGTACCCTATTAAAATAGAAACGAGGATGCCAGACGGGTGAACATTTGCCCCGAGGAACACTACGAGAGAAGGGTGGCTTGCTAAAAACAGACAGGATGGGGAGAGGGGAAGCTTTTCATTCTACACAGGGCTTGTTAGTTTTTATTCCAACAAAGTGGAGTCTAATGACGTGGCAAAGTCGAGAGCGCATGCGTAAACTTAAGGGCGTTAAATAATGCAAATGTCGGGTTGCCAGGTGGCGGTTCCATCGTCCGGACCAGCTGTCCACGTCGTTTCCTGTGTTTGTTTTTTGTTTAGCTGTTTCAGTCTGTTTTTTTTCCCTCGGATGGAGGTCAAATCACTAAATGCAATAGGCATTTACTTATGTTAAGTCTTCATGTGCAGAAAAAAGTACTTTTATAAGCTGCTTCATTATTTATTTACAATATTGCCTACCTAATAATTAGAAGTTTAGAAGTATCCACAGCTCTCTTTGGCGTCTATTACATGTGTCCCTCTTTGCTACGTTCAGTGTGTAGTTGAATAATCTTATCGATAAAAAACATGATGTGTCACACTCACACGTCTTTCTCACAGTTCACGGCTGTCCACAGAGAAACTGACTCCTTTGTTCATTTTTTAATCACAGCAAATGAGTTCTAAGAAGTTGTTTTAAACTATATCCAAGATCCGATAAAACATGTATGTGTTTATATCACAAGTAGATTAAAAAGAACAAAAAGAAAAGAATTACACATTGCACCACGTATAGTAAGTAAAGGAAGTATTGCATTCCATCCAAAAATGCCATACCGAGATTTCACCGGAAATATACGTTTTGAATTGCCTGAATCCAAATAAAGCATTTTTGGAAACACGGCCGTGTGTGTATCTATCTGTCTGTCCGTGAACAGCATAACTCAAAAACGAAAAGTTGATAAATACCAAACTTGGTACTTGAGTTTAGTACCTTTCAAAGATGCGGCAAGAAGGTTTTCAAGAAAATCCCCCCACCCCAGACCATCCTATACATGGAACATTTTTCGAAAATTTTTATTTTCTCAAAATTGTGTCTAAGATTTTAAGTAAAGTCTCATATGTTTAAGATATTTTCATAGCAACTGAAATGTATATCTTGAATTTTCCGGGAATGTGCCCAACAGTCCTCTTCATTCCGAATAACTTTCGCATAACTGGTAAACCGTAAGAGATAGACAAAATGTTACTACAAAAAAAAATGTAGATCTCGTTAAAACACACAACTTATGTCATATACATTTTTTTCGAAGATTTTCTTGTTATTTGTTTGAATTTTTCAATACTTATGCTTTTTCTCAAATGACAATTCGTTATTCTCTTTTGTTTATGTTCTGGACATACAAATAGAATGAAAGCTCCACATAGCAACCAACTCTTAAAAGATTTAACTATGGCTTAAAGCCTACCATATTCCCCTTGCACCCACAAGAAACTTAGCAATAAGGTGCAAATATTTATCTGGATTAATATGAAGTAGATGTAGAATAGACTTTGTAAAAATAGTTTGTATGAGAGTAGAAAAAGTCATGGGAGTACAACACATCAGAATTTTTTAACATGTTTGCACATAGTGCACTAAAGCAGAGTTCGAGCTGGTAAAACCTGTAATGGGCAACAGCGAATATTCCGGAAACCCTCATTCTACGATAACGATTGTGCCTACTTTAATGAGATCTAAATTTATGGTTTCCTATTTATATAAAAGTGGATGAAGCAGACTTCATGGGCTATTGACATAAAATTCAAGATGTACAATTTATTCATCGGGCTTATACCCCAAACATTTAAACTAAAGTCGTTAGAAACCTATTTTATGAAATAAAAGATAACAATTATTTGTCCATATAAACGTTGTTTTGGTAAAGAAATTCCATAATAATCTTCACCTTGCATTCTTAAAGAATACTGCACTTAAATAAATAGAAAGCTCAGGATTTATCCAGCTTTTCCATATTGAGTTATGGTTGTTTCTATTTACTTGTGATCTTCGCTGCTCATCAAAGCGATTTTCATATATCCCTGTGTCTCATTCATTTCTTGCTAATTCTCTTATATTCTTGAGTTTCGTTTTCATCAAGCTGAGGCACTAGGCTGTTTAATTCTATTGTTTATGCTGCCATCTATTATGAAGTTTTGTAACGAACTTAACTTCCTTAAGAAATAAGTTTGATGGGTCAGTTGCAAGTCCTCTTAGCATTTGATCGTTATTTTATGTTTTGATTTGAACTAAAAATTAAGTTTTATTTGGTTGTTTCCAGTTCTTTATCATCCTACCTACTTCTTTTTAATTTGATTGTTCCATTTACACCCTTCTCCTTTAACTGCAATGGTGTTAACTTGTATAACAGGGGATTTCTTTGGGATTTTACACTAGATCCCACTCTCATTCATACTTCCGGACTCTGGGGAGGAAGAGGAACAATCATAGTTGGAGAAAAGTTCCCACTTTCTAACGGGAATCGAACCTCGAACCCCTCACACAGCAGGTAGGTGCTCTAACGACTAAGACAGAGCCAGTTTCTTATGGACTTGTCAGCTGCCGAACTCATTAAACTGGAACAACTGGAGGACAAGTGGATGGTGCGTTGTACTGGTGAACTACAAAGTCGTCTGCCAAAAGAACGTAGTAATGTTAAGGAACGTGGCATCTATAAACTCAGACCTACGCTGCTCCGAAATACTCTAGAAGAACCGTTGCAAACATCAAGCACCTTTTGAATGGCAACGCAACCTTTTTCCATAACTGCCTTAACGCAAGAAGCAGAGGGAAAAGGGATAGTCGTATCTTTGCCACAAAACCTCGCAAATGAATGGACTAATAATCAGAGAGCACGCACAAACCTAAGTGCGGCTGGGTGTTAGATTTTATATTTTAAAAAGTTTTAGTTATTTTAACCCCGAAAATTATAATACGAATGAACCAACGAAAACATGCAAAAGAGTCCGACTGTCCATAGTGTTAAAGGTATCTGATTCTCCAAGGGAGTAAAGGAAAACTTATTAGCAAAGCAGCCTAACCGATATTCGAAAATGTCCTTCATCAAGAGCGTTCTCCATAAACCATCGCAGTATAAAGTGATATCTCGTTCTAAGAGATTAGTATCTGTACGATTTCTGATACACGTGTGTTTGAGTAAGGTAGATAATAACCTTAGTTCCGTAGTCATCTCCCTATACCAGCTATTTTATTTCTATTTATTAAACCTATTTGAATCCGGTTACTGTACAGCATTTTTTAAAACCAGGACATACATATAAATACCTGTATTTTTTTTAATATGCTAGCGTCATTTGTTTCCATAGTCGGCAGTTTTTTGCCATTATCGCAGGAATCTTGTTTTTTTATTTCCAGACTACATTGGAACTTATTATTGTCTAGTGGTATTCTCTTGTCATTGAGTTTCTTGCAATTTTTGGGTTTTAGTCATTAGATCACACACACACTTACATTCATTGACACTTCCAGACTCTAGGGAGGATAGGGTATAATCTTGGCTACAGAGAAATTCCCCCCTAGTCGGGAATTGAACCTGGACTCCTCGCACAGCAGGTAGGTGCTCTACTGACTGAACTACGGGGCCAGCCCAGGTAATCTTAGTTTTATGCACATTTTACTATTTGTAACGTGGTCTTCCAATGGTCTCAATAGACTTATCTTTGCCATTGTAGTAATTCGTTTCCTTTTTTGTGTTATTAGCATCCATGTTTCTGCTAACGTTCTTAAGCTGTGTCTTTTCTTAGCTTCTTTAAAACTATGTTGTGCAGAAAATTGCTTAATATTAACTCCAGAACATTCGTGTTCCTATAACATTTCACTACCTAGATACTTAAAAATTGCTCATCTGGTATATAATTTTATTCTTAATTTCTGTTTTTGCCCTCTCGAGATTTGAATCTACGCAAATACCTTTATTCCAGGTTACATACTTTAGCGTAGCGGTTAAATAATGAGCGATTTTTGGAAACTGTCCTCTCACTCGACAGAACGCGATTGCCAGCAAATAACAGGTTATTATAGACTATTTTGTTAAATATCTCTGTTGGAGCTCATTAGTTTGCCTTTAGATAGAGACAATAAAAGTGCCAGTGGTCACCTCTGCCGAATTACCAAGTTTTTCTATAGTCTTCTGTAATAATTTATTTTTCAATATTTATTTTTATCGCATAAAGTCCTTTACCTTTTGCGAGCAAATGTTTGAGAATTCTTATACTAATGATTGTTTTCAACGGTTTCCTTCTTTTATCCGATCAAAGCTTTCTCTTTATCGATGTAGCACATTTGAGAAAATTGATTTCTTTGTGTTTTTTCAATGACCTGATATATCGAAAATAAATATTTTTCAATACTCGCTGCCTTACGAGTAATGGCTGACCTACTTCAATAGCAAAAATGTAATTCAGTAAATTGGTGACGGAGTCATTCGTCCTGGAGCAGAGATATGATATCTGTTAAGTAAATTGCTTGACTAGTCCGTCCTATTTTGTCTCCGTTATAACACACACACAACTCGTATCGAACAAGTGATAACGATCTTGGCAACTAAGTTTACCTACCTGCGCTACCGTATCAGTTATCAGTGCACAATTTATTGGTGAAGCCAGAATCTCTGCTGCAGCGCAGAACTTTTGTTGTACTTTTTGCTTTAACGTTTGAGTTTGCGATACAGCTTCCAGTGCAGATGGCAATGTGGATCCTCTTCGATATCGCGAGTCGATAGCAGTCCCCCTCAGATATATCGACTTTAGAGCCCTCTAACTTGCGCAGTACAGTCCAGGCTTTGTCAACTTGGACGCTCTGGCATGAGGATAAATCAATGGAGACTAGTATTACCCTGGGTTATAGATGCATATACATGTCAGTCTAAATAATGCACTGGAGCCCTCTATCCTCCAATTTATGTGTTTCGGTGCGAGGGATTCCCATAGGGTGCTGCTATAACTGCATCTACTTATCAAAGTACGACACCACAACTTCCTCCGGAATTCCAGAAAGAGATTCTATTCCATTTCTAACAACCAAACTTAAACTATGTCTTGTTAGCAGCAATATCTTATAATTCTTGAGATACGCAGCTCTTGAATGCTCTGATGTCAAGTTACTCGATATTGCCCTTGTTTCCCAATGGTACCCAAGTAAATCCAACCTTCTGCATAAACCAAATAGTGTACACGATGCAAAGGCGGTAGGTGCATCATTAGACAACAAGCAAGTGTTTGAAAATAACAGCCTTATACTTTCTATTTCCGATATTTCCCAATACACTTAAAGCGTACGTAAGATATACCATTTTTCTACCGATATTAAATAAAATAAGTAGTACTTGCAAACATACGAGGGAAGTCCCAGATGTACCCGACCTGACGTATAGATAGCGTTTGTTATTTCAAATAAATTACTATAGTAGAAATTACAAACCTTATAAAGCTTAAGTTTGAAGTTTGACTATACCATGTTGTTTAGTAATTGCTTGACAGTCATCAATAGCGAACGCTCCCAGAAAATTTGCAAACATGGATAAAACTGACATCGTTATGTGATTTAATACTTTCATTTGAAATTATTAGTCCAACTAATATTAAAACTGAGCTAGATTCTACTCTGGAAGAGTATGCTCCTTCGTTTACAGCAGTAAAATATTGGGTGGCAGAGTTTAAGCAAGCCCATACGGCTGCCTAGACGAACATCGCAGTTGACCAAATGAAGTGACCATGCCAGAAATTGTGAAGAAAATCCACAAAATGGTATTGGATGACCGTCGAATGAAAGTGCGCAAGCTAGCAGGCATCGTAGGCATTTCAAAAAGTGCTGTACATCGCATACTGACTGAAAATTTGGATGTGAGAAAGCTGTGCGCAAGATGGGTGCCGCGTTTACTCACAATGGAACAAAAGCAGCATCGCGAAGATATTTCAGTCGAATGTTTGGCGATGTTTTGCTGCAACAAAGTCGATTTTTTGTGTCAATTCATAACCATAGATGAAACATGAGTCCATCTCTTCACACCGAGATGAAGAACAGTCAAAATAGTGGACTGAAAGGGGAGAATTGGCTCCAAAGAAGGTGAATACAGTTCCATCTGCAAGCAAGGTAATGGCGTCAGTTTATTGGAATGCACGTGGGATAATTTTTATTGATTATCTTCAAAAACGAAAAGGAGCCAATGGCGAGTATTAGCTAACTTATTGCAGCGTTTACTGATGAAATAAAGCAAAAACAGCCCCATTTAGCGAAAAAGAAGGTTTTGTTTCATCAAGATAATGCACCAGTTCACACATCCATTATCGCCACGTCCAAAATCAATGAGTTGAAGTTTGAATTTCTTCCTCATGCACCCTATTCGCCAGACTTAACCCCCTCTGATTATTTTCTGTTTCCAAAGTTGTAGAAATGACTTGGCGGTAAACGATTTTCCAACAACGAAGAGCTGGAGTCTGCAGTTGATGACTATTTTGCAGAACTCGGTATTTCTCACTATAAACAGGGTATCGAAGCTATTGAACATCGCTGGGAAAGGTGTTTCCAGCTGAAAGGAAACTATGTAGATAAATAAAGATGTTTTTTCCAAAATTGTTGTGCTTTCTTTGTTAGGACGGGTAATTCTGGGACAGCCCTCGTATTTTGGGTTACTGTCCTAAATGAGAACTACTAAGGAACACCCACCATCACAAAGTTAGAAGTTTCATTGCAATTAACCTTCGCAAACTGAAATGGAAAATTTATGAAGAGGCGCACTGTCTAGCCGAAGAAGAGCAGATGTAATTATTGTTCTCAATCCACCGATCAAACGAGATTTAATCCTGTATCATACTCGCTGATTTGAAAAGGAGGGACAACAGGTTATACACATCAATGGCGAAAAGAAGTGCATTTACAACTTAAGTGAGAAATATAACATTTTAACTAATGCATAGGAAGTAATGGTCTTCTTTTTGGTGCAAGAAGAACAGCATTTAAAATTCAAAAAATCCATACTTCTTGCCTTAAAGTTTACAAGTGAAGGTATAAAAAGATTCGTGTATGATTTATTTTTCATAACCATTTAGATACGTCAATATAATTTTAAAAATATTTTTACTATAAATTATAATTAATAATTTGTTCAACAACTTTTGCGATCTTGTTCTTATTTTTATTTACTTATATATAACAGCGATTGAACATTGCTTTCAGTACCAAGACCACCACATTAAAGGCAATTGGTTATCCACACTTAATTATTGGCCTAATAAGTTGCAACTCGTATTTAGCTACTGCATGAATTAAATGTAAGTAAATATCAGATAAAAAGTAAAAAGGAAGTAGGCTGAGCCCATAGCTCAGTTGGTAGAGCATCTGCCTGATGTGCGAGGGGTCACAGGTTCGATTCCCGGCTGGAGGTTGGAAGTTTTCTCCAGCCAAGATTATTCTCTATGCTTCCCAGGGTCTGGAAGTATGAATGAGAGTGTGAATATGTGTGATCTAATGATTAAAACCCAAATAAGTGCAAGAAACCCAATGATGAGAGAATGGAGTTAACATCATTGCCAATGGGCAATAAGTTCCAAAGAAAAGGCCGCTGATAAGACCACGTAGTTAAAGGTGGAGTATAAACGGAACTTAAAAAAAAGGAAGTAAACATCCGGGTGAGATTAAAATGTAGCTATAAATATGATTATTTTCCATATCTGCAATAATAAGTACATAAAATTAGAGGACTTAATATAGTTAATACATATACGCACAGTAAAATACATAAACACGCATGTAGCTTAGGTTACCAACACTGAATGCAGGAAATTCAACTTTCCGCCATTACGGCATGAAGCCAATCAATATATATAATAATTATTAAGATAACAGATTCTGTAATGTGCTCTACATTGAGAGAATTTAAAATGTAGCCTTAAATTTAGGCCCACAAACTGTGACGTATTGATACCTCTATGAAATAATAATCGCTTCTGAGAAAATTAGATAAAGGGTGCAGAAAGAAGGAATGGTACAAAGTACAGCTTGCATTCCGCTTACCTGCCGGCCCATAAAGTATGACTGACTTTCCCTTTCCCCTTGTATCATATACCCTTCACAGTGAGCTCCCTTATGCTTGCTAGGGAATTAGCGAGCTACATTCTCTGACGTCATAGATCATTCAGTTGGCTGGTATTGCTTTGAGCCACATTAAATGCAGAAGCAGAAAGCAACATACTATTCGCGCGTAAAGTAAACGTGTCTCGCTGGGTGAAGTTCCGCGTTAGTTTTTAATAATGCATTTAAAATAACGTAAATAAATACTGGGGTCTTCTAATGAATCAATCTAAGCAAATCGATCCATTAATAATTGGCGGGAAATGTGCAAGAAACAAGGCAACCAATAGCCCACATCACGACATCAACACAATCAGTGCCAACATTACTCACCTCCGTGATGTGGAGGTTGGGTGTGTCTGGCTTCCAACCACAAAAGCCCGAGTTGAAATATCGGTTGCAGTAAATTTTTGGCGGTTTTCCTTTTTCATTTAAGAGAAATTACGAGTAATTTTCAGTTTACAGGACTCCTGTCTAATTAGAGGATAAATCTACCCAGGTGTCGACCTCGTTAAACTACGGACTCGTGAACGGGAGTTCTACGGTTCAAATCCCACAGGATGTTCTCCCTGAGTTTTGTTTTTCAGATTTTTCTCAGTTCTCATAAGTGGTGAATAATAGGGAGGTTCCTTTAACTTAGGTCAGGAACGTTTCCTTATAAAAATTTCCTTTCCCAATTATTATTTCATTTCATGTATCATCAGTGTCCACCACCTGTAGTGTTAAAATTAAATTGAGTTCTTTAACTACTGTGGTTCTTAGCGTCCCATTCTATATTGGGCGTGAAAGATCGGTAACTTTGCTCAGAGACCTCTTTATCAGGCTTGAGGTTCTTTTACGTGCCGTAAATCTACGACACGGGACCACCGGCTTTACTTCCCTTCCGAAGGAAGCCATGCTAAGGATTTTACGCCCGAAAAAAATCCAACGCCCTCCGACAGGTTTGAACCCGCAACCTTGGGAACCAGATGCTATCACGGTACCACTAGTCCACGGAGGACACCTGTAATCTGGTATATAGTTAGAACGGCCGTTAAACACTGCCACAAAGTTCATTCTGTCTCTATAAACTGAGTTGTTAAAATGGACGTTAAATCCTTTCAAAACATTATGTCCATCCTGTGAACTGAACAGTAGACCAATATTTGTTTTCCGGTAGAAAAAAGTCAACTTCCATGGAGTGCCTATCGCCCTATTTACCTTATATGTCTTTTCATGATTTAGAGAATATACTCGAGGGAAGGAAAGAATAGATATTATAAATGATACAAACATCCTTATGAATACTTCTATTTATTGTTTTGGAAATTATTACTCTAAGGCAACTTTGAGCAGTTAGGCTTGCTGTGAGTTTTCCCGAATCACGTTCACATAGCACGGTTAGTGCTGAAAGTCGCGTCAAAGAACGCCCGAATTTAACCATATTTCTGATTTTCGTTAAGTAGTACCAGTATACATGTACACTCGTCAATTTATAACTCAAATCGGATACTTCCGTGAGCGCTCGGGACAGCCAGGATTTTTTTTCACAAAACTGCGTATATTCTTGTAGTAGTTATAATGGGGAACACAACTATAATCAAAAAGTCTTTCAAGAAATTAATTCATATATGAGATTTCAAACAGAGAGATATTTCAGAATATTTGAACACTGAATATTTGTGACCAAAAGACAGTACTGATTTATGGTTGTTCTCAAGTGCAGTATAATTAAAGCTCGTTGCAACGCCACGCTTACTGCACCATTCTTAGCTCAGTGGTAGAGGGTTAACTTTACAAGTTATATCTCCGTGTAGCTACTCACCCTCCCTTTCATTTTAAATACATAATGTAAACATATAACAGATTTTCTTCATTTTTACTTTCTCCACTATGTATAGTAAGTAGGAGAAGTATTGCATTTCTCCCAAAATTCGTTACCGAGATTTCACCGGAAATACATCTTTTAAGGCCACACGAATAATAAAAAGCATTTTTATAAGTCGCGTGTGTGTGTCTGTGAATAGCATAACTCAAAAACGAGAAGTTGGATAAATACCAAACTTCGTATTTGTGTTTTTAGTGTTTTCCAAGGATGCGAAACGAAGATTTTTCAAGAAAATCTCCCACCTCAACTACCCTTTACATGGAACACTTTTCGAAAAATTTGATTTTCTAAAGAATAGCTCTAATAATATTAACATACGGTATATGAAAGATATTTGCTGGCAATAAAATGTATATCTTGAATTTTCTGAGAATAGCCTATGAAGTCCTCTTCATTCGGAATCAATTTAGTATAATCTTGTAAACGTTAAGCAATAGACGATAACGTACTACACAGAAAATGTAGATCTCTTTAAAACGCACAGTTTACTTAAAATGAGTTTTTTATTGCGTAAACCGTTTAGAAGATATCGGTTATTAAAGATTTTTGAATTGTTAAATACTTGTCATTCTTTAAAGTCTCATCGATTTTCAGTTGTTTCTCGCGATTGCATGGAAACAGTATGAAAATTAATGGCCATGTATGCGTCCAGTCATTAATTTACTGGTCGGCAGGAGATATCATGCTCGGTCAATTTAATTTATAACCACAAATTTAACCATTGTTGTAATTACTTTTGTAAGTAAAATGAAGCAACACAAGCAATATTATTTAAATATTTCAGTATTATAATACTGCAGTAATATATTTACTTATATTACGGTAAAACGAGGTGTGAAAAGTGAAAGATAGCAATCCATTACGGAGAATCGAACTCGAGCTGTTTGCGTAGAAAGTTTGACGGAGTGAATGTTTAGTTTCCAGAGTGAATATTTTATAACTTTTGAGCAGACGATGAGATAAAGTTGCATAAAAGAACTTGTTGTATCACACCATGGTCTTCTCTACCGAGTAATTAATAAAAATAATATTTAAATTGTAGTACTCGTATAAAAATTTATTTTCCATACACGTTACATTAATCAGCAATACATTTCATTATAAATAATCTCAAATTAAGCAATATGGACTTGGTTGCATGCACGAAATGTGGTAGAAGGAAGAAATGCGTGACATGTTCTATAGATGCAGCGTAACAGTTAAAGCTTGGAAAACTTAAATATATTACAACGAATATTTCGAAAATAACTAATGCTACAGAAAAGTTGTTTAACATAAATTGGTATTTCAGTTAGAATTTGGTGTACCAGTTATACAAAATTCACCCAGAATGAAGAGGAGTTCACAGGCTATTAATGAAAAATCAAAAGTTTTACGTTTTAGCAAGTTTTACACGTCTTTTGAAAATTCTTACAACATGTGATATTGTAATAATCTTATTACTGAGAAAAAAGCACTAATTATGAATATTTTTCTGTGTTAAAGGAATTTTCCTGAAAATCTTGGATTGGCATGCTTAAGTAAACATTGACTGAATCATATTCCTATTTATTCACACACACACACACACACACACACACACACATGCACGGGCGTAGTTTTATCTACCTGCTATACGTAAATCTTGGAGAAGGTAAAACATTTTACTAAGCAAATATTGAAGCACCATTATAGTGGCATTCGGCGGAAATAATAAGACTACACTTTAATTCGTTGTCGAATAATATTTACGTATTGCAATGTATCTTTTCAATATAAACACTGGACGCGTAGTTTTAAAAGTATGCATCCTATCTCAAAGATAGGAGGCCACATATTAGCGCTATTAAATATACAGCGGAATGCTCATGAACTACTTCCTATGTGCTTTGCTCAAACACTCTCACAAACGGAATAGTAGGTCCTCTCATTTAGCTTCGCAAAAAGGGGACGCAAAATCGTGCCACATCCCGACGTGATTAACCGTTTCCATTAAAAAAATGGACCAATTGTATGAACTCGTCAATGATGGCACACCGTATACGAATTGCCTGGTTGCGGGAGGTCACTTCATTTATGAGAATGGGTTTTATTGAGTCACTTTGCTGGTAACTTTATAACTTTACATACCATTCATCAAACGTGTAATTACACATTACCCTAGAATAAATGCGGTTGAGGACTGATTATTCCACCACAAACATTATTTTACAATCCTCTTCAATAGCATTGTAATTCTCGAAAATTTAATCTGATGACATTTTTCGTACATATTTACACCGTTAACATTTTCATTTGCAGAAATATGTTCGTATCTGTAGACACTTGTTTACAGAAGCGATAAGTCAGTTAGGGAACTAAGTTGGAAATTTAAGTGGTTGTACATGGTTTTCTTCCGCCCGTTTTAATCAAATTGCAAATGTAAGTTTGCATCTATTTTCTAGGAATTCATCGTCATTTCATTTTGTTATATGCTCCTGAGGGTTGCGTCTCTCTTTTCCTCCATCCATCCATCCTTCCCTCCCTCACTATCTTTGGATTCAACTGCATCATTGGACTAGTAACAATTCATGGAACTGTCTCCTTCAGCGCACACTCTATTTGTCTATTTACATTCCAGTTGGGAGAGCTGAAACGACGAGGTCGGTATTTGGGTTGAAATAAATCTTCAAGTACCTTGACGTTTGGATCTTTTCCTTGTAATATGTGGTGAAAGCTATCACGATTATCATTATTGATCAGTAATTAGCAATTTCTTATTCTGATTTCTTAAACAGTTAGCATTACTACATTCTTGAATAGTGCTGACGAGACCGTTGTCACTTATAGCATTAGTCCAATGAATGTTACATAGCTGTGTTTGGTAATCGCTATAAGATGCTGTTTGCACCTTCAGATCAGCTTTGCTTGATGAAAATTCGAATTATCCGTAATAAAAACACACTCAATATCATCACGGTTTAAGAAACCCGCCTAGAAGGTAATACTGTATTTCCTCCAAGACTACTAAGGCAAGTATCTGGCATCTGACGCAAACTCGCACTTCGAAGGCAGGCGATAGTGTTGCGAGACAACCTCACTATCGTACTTGTTATTACTGAAGAGGGTGAAGGATGTTAGACTATGTACCACATGCTTTTATGTTTCTCTCTCCCCATTTTAAGGAGATACTTTCAGTATCTTTCGGAGATGCGATACGAAGGTTTTCAAGAAAATCCCCCACCCCAGACTACCCTTTACATGGAACATTTTTCGAAAATTTTAATTTTCTCAAAAACGGCTCTAACGATTTTGATTAAAATATCATATGTTTAAGATATTGTCATGACAAATAAAATGTATATCTCGAATTTTCTGGGAATGTCTCCAAAAGTATTCTTCATTATGAACGACTTTTTCATAACTGGTAAACCATAAGAGATAGACAAAATTTTACTGCATGAAAAATGTAGATCGCGTTAAAATACACAATTTATATCATATACATTTCTTTTGTTGAGTGAACCGTTTGCGAGATATTGCTTGTTATTCCCTTACATTTTCCAATACTTATACTTTTTCTCAAATTCGTTATTCATTTTTTTTATGTCCTGGACATGCAAAGAGAATGGAATGCGCCACATAGCAACCAGCGTTAAAATATTTGACTATCGCTTAAAACCTACCATATTCCCCTTGCATCTACAAGAAAATTATCAATAAGATTGACATCTCGATATCTCCATTAACATGAAGCATATGGAGAATAAGCGTTTGTAAAAATAGATTGTACAAGAATAGAGAAAGTCATGTGAGTGTAACACATCAGATTTTTTTAATTCAGGGGGTCTCAAAACATATATTTTCGGTGAAATCTCGGTATCGAACACAATACCTCCCCTACTTACTATACGTAGTAGAGAAAGTAATAATAATAGTACATCGACCGCCATGACCTTATAACATTTGATTTGTTAATATTTTCCGATATGTTTTACTGTTTTTCTTATTGCTCCATAAATCCTTTGGTATCTTAACGTCTGGATACTTGTTCTCAGTGAAAGAGGTGTAGCTGCCCAGATAATAAAAATTCTGTACTTGATTAGATTTTATCTTAGGAACGTAACCTCAGTACTACTTTATATCATAAAAAGATCAGAGGAAAAATGTTTATCAGAAAAATAAGATCATAGAAGAAAACTTTGCTAGAGAGTTATTAGTCTAAACAGGCTTCTTGTGAAATTCTTAGTAATTAAACAACATCAACGCATTCGAAATTAGCAAAGAGCACCAAATGGTGAGTCAGATTTGGAACAAACAGCATCAAACTACTTTTAGAAAACAGGGGCATTAAACAGGTTTATAAATTATTTCCCACGTCGCATTACTTGTTAAGCACTGAATTTTAAAGAGACATGTACAGATCTACTCGCATTTCTTGTTCGATCTATACATATTTTGACGAGTAAAATGAATTCGCTCGACATGTTACGTTTCTCTTCACAATTTTTCACTTTTACAAAGAATATCATTTGGTAAGCTTCTCGCGAGTCGATAAGGAGCAGGCGAAGCGCCATATGGAAAATATCTGGTTCTTCGAAATGAGGACGCATGTATAATGTGCTTCGTAAACGTGGTTCATTGATCATATGCCGCGAAAATGTTACAGACTGCTGGCTTTCAACCAAACCAGGCCAAAACGCATTCTAAATCTCCTAGTGTCATGCACGGGCAGTAAAGCACCTATTCTGGATTAATTTTTTGCTGTTTTGGGGATGAACAAATGTTTCACAACAAAAGTGGGATGAGAAAGTTGAATGTAGAGACTTAGTTCTCAAATATATTAGCCGGCATATGAATCACGCATATTAGCACAGTACGTAAAGAAAGTATTGTGTACATACTCGTACATATATGTTTTGGGGTCCAATGAATAAAAAGAATGTTTTTACTTTCTCTACTACGTAAAGTAAGTAGGGGAAGTATTGCATTCCACCCAAAACTTCGATACCGGAAGAGATTTCACCGAAAATGCATGCTTTGAAATGCCCTGAATCCAAATAAAGCATTTTTGGAAACATATCCGTGTGTGTGTGTGTGTGTGTGTGTGTTTGTGTGTCTGTCTGTGAACAGCATAACTCAAAAACGAAAAGGCGTAAAAACACTAGACTTGGTATTTGAGTTTAATATCTTTCAAGAATGCGACACGAAGATTTTAAAGAAAATCCCCCACCCCAGATTACTCTTTGCATGGAACATTTCTCTAAACTTTTGATTTCCTCTAAAATGGCTCAAACAATTTTGATTAAAATATCACATGTTTAAGATATTTCCCTGGAAAATGAAATGTAGAACTTGGATTTTTTGGGAATGTCCCCAAAAGTCCTCTTCATCTTGGGTGACTTCTGCATAACTGGTAAACCGTAAGACAAAATTCTACTACACAAAAAAATGTAGATCTCGTCAAAACACAATCTATGTCACATATATTTTTTTTATTTGAGTGAGCCATTTCCGAGATATTCCTTGTTATTTGCTTGAGTTTTCCAATACTTATATTTTTTCTTAAATGGAAGCTCGTTATTAGTTTTTTTAATGTCCTGAACATGCAAAGAGAATGGAATGCTCCACGTAGAAACCAGCTCTTAAAAGATTTGACTATCGCTTAAAGCCTACCATTTTCCCCTTGCACCTACAAGAAAATTAGCAATAAGATAACTTTCTGTAAATTACTGCGTTGTTAAAAATAGTCTTGTGAGGGAAACACATCGGAGTTTTAGAAAATGGCCCGTGTGTATCTGTGTGTGTACGTGTGTGTGTGTGTGTGTGTGTGTATTTGTGCCTTTGAACAGCATAACTCAAAAACAGAAGGTCGGATAAATAACAAACTTGGTATTTAGGCTCGGTATCCTCCAAAGATGCGACAAGATTTTCAAGAAAATCCCCCACCCCAAACTACCTGTTACGTAAAATTTGCTTCGAAATTTTTTATTTTCTAAAAATTGCTCCATCGATTTTATTGAAATATCACATAGTGGAGATATTTAAATTACAAATAAGATTCATATATTACAGTTTCTGGGAAAAGCTTGTAAAGCCCACTTCACTCGGAAGAATTTTTTTATAATCTTGTATAACTGGCAAACGTTAAGGTATAGTCGAAACGTACATCACAAAACAATGTAGATCTGTGCAAAACACAAAATTTATTAAGAATAAGTTATT
Organism: Deroplatys truncata; assembly: GCA_030765065.1. Taxonomy (NCBI): domain Eukaryota; kingdom Metazoa; phylum Arthropoda; class Insecta; order Mantodea; family Mantidae; genus Deroplatys; species Deroplatys truncata. Next base: position 117,265,069 of record CM060975.1, read on the forward strand.
TTGTAAGCCGTTTCCGAGATATCAGCTATTAATGGTTTGAATTGTTCATTGTCATTCTCTTAAGTCCTGTCAACATTCAGTTGTTTCTCGCGTTGCCATGGTAACAGTATGGAATTTTAAGCCCAACTTATCGCGTCCAGTTCTTAAGCATTTGACTATCGCTGTTCTCTTTGTATCTATAACGAAATGTGTAATGTAGCTACTTCTGCAAAAGTTTATTTGGATTAAAATATACTAGATAGAAAAATAAGCTATGCCCAGTAATAAACGATATAGGTAGAGAAAGTCATGTTAATATATCACATGGGAGTTTTCTTACTTTCTGTACCATGTTCACGGTAGTTAGAGAAGGTACTGCATTCCACCCAAAAATTGATACTGAGATTTCACCTTAAATACGTGTTTTGAGGATCCTGAATCTCCCTCCAAAAAAAGCATTTTTAGAAAAAGGTCCCTGTGTGAGTATGTGTGTGTATGTGTGTGTGTGTGTGTGTGTGTGTGTGTTGGTATGTCTAGCACAACTCAAAAACGAATAGCCGGATCAATACTAAATTTAATATTTAAGCTCAGTATCTTCCAAAGATACGATATTAAAATTTTAAACAGAATTTCTTCACACCAAGCTATCCTTTACATGGACCGTTTCTCGGGAATTTTGATTATCTAAAAAAGTGCTCTAGCGATTTTGATTAAAATACCATACATTTAAGATATTTGCATGAAAAATAAAATGTATAAGTTGAATTTTCAAGGAAGGAATTTTGTATAATCTTTTACAACCGGTAAACGTTAAGCGATAGACGAATATGTACTACACAAAACATGTGAATGGCACAATTTATTTCAAATATGCTTTTTGTAGCATAAGCCATTTCTGAGATATCCGTTATTAAAGATTCGAAATGTAGTCATTCTATATAAGTACTTCCAAACATTCAGTTGTTTCTCGCGATTGCATGGAAAGGCATAGCGTTTTAAGGCTAGCATATAGCTTCCTTTCTAAAACTTAATTGTTTCGTTTTTAAGTTATGGTCACACAGGTGCTTTGAGAAACAACTCGTTGACTGTAGGTTCTTTAACTCTGGATTTGTTAAACATTTTAATATTAAACACTCTCATATTCACTCCCACCTACATAGTTATAGACTCTGGAGGTTAAGGAAAGATTCTAACTAAAGAAAAGTATCCCTGAATCAGCCGGAAATTGAATCCGAGATCCCTGAGTTGATATATAGTGTTATTTGCGCATAATGTCGCACATAAATACACATCTGACGTGTAACATTCACACCCTTTTCTCTAACCACTATCGTTTATTTTTATGTAGTGTTTACAAAATACTCTAACAAAGACGCGTTTTTTCTATCTGCCTCATGTTAATCGAAAATAGTTTATTTGCAAGTACGAGGGGATAGAGGAAACTGAATCTATAATCAGATGTGGCTCACAATATGTTAGCCTTGAAATTCCACACTCTTTCAATAACAATGCGAGAAACGACTGAAAAGCGACAGCACATTAAAAATGACAAATGTATTGAAAAATTCAAACCAATAACAACAGATATTTTGGTGCCACAAAAAAGTTATTTGAAATAAACCCTGTGTTCTTAAGAGATATACATTTATGTGTAGTACGTTTTTGTCCATCTCTTATACTTCACCACTTATACAAATTCTTTCGGAATGAAGAGGACTTAACAGGCTATCGCCTAAAGAATTCAAAACACTTTGTCATGCAAATGAATTTCTGGAATTTCTGGTATTTTAATCAAAATCATTACAGTTAATTTAGAGAAAATAAATAGTTTGAGAAAACAGTTTCTCTATCACGTACTTAATAGGTAGAGAAGGTATTGCATTCCACTCAAAATTTCCATACCGAGATTTCACGGGAAATACGTGTTTTGAGGCCCCTGAATTCAAAACGTACGTAAGTGTGTCTGTGAACAGCATAACTGGTATTTAAGTTCAGTAGCTTCCAAAGATGTAACACGAAGATTTTCAAGAAAATTACCCCTCTGCAAACTTCCTTAATACGGAACATTTTTAAAAAAAAAATATTTTCTCAAAAATGGCTAGCAATTTTGATTAAAAATACTATATATTAAAGACATTTGCATGACAGATAGGAAATATCTTGAATTGTTTGGAATAGCCGATGTAGTCCCCTTCATTACGAAGTAATTTTGTATAATGTTATATAACTGGTCAACGTTAAGTGACAGAAGAGAACAAACTACACAGAAAATCTAGAGCTCTTTAAAAAACACAGTTTATTTCAAATAGCATTTTTGTGGCATAAGCAGTTTCCGAGATATTCGTTATTAAAGCTTTGAATTGCTTAATACTTCGTAATTTCTTTCCAAGTCCTCTCGATTTTCCGTTGTTTCTCGCTATTGTATGGAAAGAGTATGGAATTTTTAAGGGCAGCATACAGATTCCATTTCTTAAACATCTGACTATCGCTATCCTCCTTGTATCTGTAATTAAATGTGTAATGTTGCCATTTCTGCAAATGTTTATCTGGATTGTGACTAATAAACCATAGAAGGCAGAGAAATTCATGTAATGTAACACATCGCATTTTTACATTCTCTACTGCGTATGTAAGTAGGGGATGTTTTGTATTCCACCCAAAAATTCGATACCGAGATTTCACCGGAAATACATGTTTTGAGACCCTCTGAATCCAAAAAAAGCATTTTTGGAAACATGTCCGCGTGTGTGTGTGTCTGTGAACAGCATAACTAAGAAACGAACAGTTAGATAAACACCAAATTTGATATTTTCGTTTAGTATATTCCAGAGATGCGACACGAAGGTTTACAAGAAAATCCCCCCACCCCAGATTACCCTATACATGGAATATTTTTCGAAAATTTTAATTTTCTCAAAAATGGCTGTAACGATTTTGATTAAACTATCATATGTTTAAGATATTTTCATGACAAATGAATTGTATATCTCGAATTTTCTGGGAATGTCTCCAAAAGTATTCTTCATTGTGAACGAAGAACTGGTAAACCATAAGAGATAGACAAAATTTTACTATACAAAAATGTAGATCGCGTTAAAATACACAATTTATGTCATATACATTTTTTTGTTGAATGAACCATTTTCGAGATATACTTGTTATTCCATTAAATTTTCCAATACTTATACTTTTTCTCAAATTCGTTATTCATTTTCTTTGTCCTGGACATGCAAAGAGAATGGAATGCGCCACATAGCAACCAGCTCTTAAAAGATTTGACTATCGCTTAAAACCTACCATATTCCCCTTGCACCTACAAGGAAATTAGCAATAAGATTGACATCTCGATTAACATGAAGCATATGGAGAATAAGCGTTTGTAAAAATAGTTTGTACAAGAGTAGAGAAAGTCATGTGAGTGTAACACATCAGATTTTTACCCTTATTTTCACCAGAATGTGTCTTGAAGAACTAAGTAAAATAAGTTAGGAGTACATTACTCTATTGTAACTTCTATATACACAGAAAATACTGTGTAAATAAAGAATTGAAAGGAATGGATGCAAAGAATATTTCGGACCTACAAGGGGCATTGAGAATTTTTCACCTGAACGTTTCTCTCCCTCGGCGCACGCTTATGCAATTTTCCAATATCTCCCGCACGTCCTCATCTCCCAACCCCACTAGAACTTATATTACGAACGCAAACTTAGCAGACACAAAAGGTTATCCGCACACTGATATACAAAACTTGCGACAGATGGCCGTAAAATTTCCCTCCAAATGTAATATTCGCGAGAACTTACTTTGCAAAATTGAGGAACCGTAAAAATAGAGGAGCTGTTTTCTTGGAGTAGTCTATATGCAGTGGCAAAGAGTCTGCCCCAGGGAACATCAAACTACCAGGCTGTGCCTTCCTAGATTATTGCTAGGAACGGAAGAGAAACTTTGGAGAAGATTCCCTGATATTCATAACATCAAATAGAGCCGCTTCCATTTATCAGGCTCAGGCGGTAACGTTTTGGGTCCGTATCCGGGAGATCGTGATTTCGATTCCCGTCGCCGACCTTCCTGACCCATGGTTTTTTTCGGGGTTTTCACGGGTCGCTAGGCGATTACTGGGAAGGTTTATTACATCCCCCGAATTTCCTTTCCCTCCATTTCACCTACATTCTCATTTCACTTCAGTTTTCATCTACTTTGTTTCAAGGTTGAAAGTGTCGGCGGGAGTCTCGGCATTGCATGGCAGGGGAAACAGATGCTCTATGTAACCCTTCGTCCTCCGGAATGGGAGCGATCTCTGAGCCCCGTGCACACCAGTGGGATGTACAAGCCTGCAAGGAGAGGGGGAGCCCGTAGCACCAGCTGCCATGGGGAAAGTCAACCTGTAAAAGTCAACCTCCCTCACGGGGGCAGCCCGTCAGAGGTTTCAGTCACAAAAGATCATGTAGGTCAAGGTACTAAGTCCCCGTTCGCGGTTAGTCTTGGTCCTGGGCAATTTTTCAACTGCACTGTTTAATCCAAAAATGTATTTTATTTTTATCGCGGATGCCTGGTCTTACACCGAATGTTTAGAAACTAGAAAATAGAGGTTTTGATGTTATAAATATCACATCTCGTTATAAAACAGACATTATTACATAAAGTTTGTTAATAAATATTCCTTTATGTTCATTTGAATCTCTTGTCCAAATTTCTCAATCTATGGTAATAAGGATACGCAGCTAAAACGGTTAATTCGGAAAACGCTATGCATTTATGCACTGAGTGTAATTAGGAATTTATTTAGTACAGGTGGAAACGCTGTGGTTTTTAACCTTATATCACTTGTTAACTTCATTAATGGCTTGCGCTCCATTTTTCCTTTGGTTATTTATTGTTTTGCCCGGAAAACAAAATAAAAATCTGATAACATCCAATAATGCATAGCAGATAAGAACGCGTTACATATTCGCACTTCTGCAGAGGGAAGAGGAAGGATTAAACGATCTCAATAGTGATTTACTTGTTTTTTCAGGACGAGCAAGACTTTCCGGTACTTAGGTACTATATTTTGTTTCATACTATGTCAAAATACTTTATATATTGGTTAAATATGTACTGCATATTATGTTGGAAAAGGACACAGTCATATATTTCAAATACTCATATGAGTTAATATGGTAACCTTGGAGCTTGTGCAGTGGCGCCGTTGTCGGAGTAAATAACAACTATTTCAACATATTGTTGGGCATGGGAGTACAGAAGTTTAATAGCATTGTGAAAACTCATATCTCTGTAAGTAAATCAATTAAGGTGAGTTATTAAGTAATATTTAGATTTCAAGATTAATATACCAGGCGGCCCAACCGCGCCGTGCTTCAAGTGTGCAGATGTCCCTCTTCGTACGTTAAAAGTGCTGCAGAACTTCCATACTCTGGGAAGGATAAGAAATAATCCTGGGTAGTGTAAAGTTTCCACCTCAGACGGGAATCGAACCCGGGACCGGTGCTGTACCGACTGAGCTACGGGACCAGCCGAACTTCGTTCTACCCCTCTTCCTATCAGCAAGACGATGAGCGGATCGCACTCAATAAGAGGCGATTCCCAGGCTTGCAACAAAGTGTACAGTCCATGGTGATAGACAAAAACAGACCCTTGCACTAGAGTGTATTGTCCGTGACGATAGATAAAAATAGACCGAAAAGATCTTAAAACATTTTCCACTTCAGTTACACAAGCTGTATTTTCGAGGAAATATTTTTACGCATACTTTCCGAAATCTGCACATGGACTACTGAAGGAGATCACGTGCCTTACCTCCTCTTTTACTCATAGTTCCAGAAATCTGCACATGGACTACTAAAGGAGAACAAATTTCTTACCCCTTCTTTTACCCTAGTTTTCGAAATCTGCTCCCATACTACAGATAAACGGTAGAAAGGTGTTAAGCTATGAATGCTCCCCCCACACGAAAGGAACAGGAACCCCAAAATTGAGGGCGAAAAAAAAAGTCAACGCGTATTCCTTCTAAATTCTGTAAATGTACTGCTTTAAGCTTCCAAATGAGGAAGGTATTCCGTTTTTTTTCTTTTAGTGTGTTTTTTCTGCGCTACTTGTGGCAGTCCTTTGTTTCCCTGTCGCTGGTTTTTGTAGCTGTCAGCATTTCTAACCGGAAAGCAAAGGCAGGTTCGTAAAAGAAAGGAAAAGTCAAATATATCGGCTGTTTCACAGTCGTCGAGAGCTCTTCTCATTGCCCCGACTTCCCGTGTAACACGAACTGCAGCAGATAAGCCTCGTTCCTTTAGAAAAAATGTCCAGGATGCGAGCAGAAGAGGAAATGGCTATGTTCTCGCTGACCGGGATATTTTCGTCTCACTGCCTGGCAAAAGCAGGGTGCGGTTCATTTCCTTATCTAATTTACGCTACATATCTGCGGCCATTACCACTAAATTATACACTAATTTTAAAGCGTATGTTGATACATATTTCATTAACTCTAATTTTCATTTCCCAGTAGTAGTCTTAATTCGAGCTTACATGCAGATTAAAGGAGCCATTAAAATGAATCTATAGTATATTTTTGCTACATGCTCATAAAATAAAAACAGTTAACGGGCATTTAGCATAAGAAGGTGATTTACAAGAAATGCATATAATAATAATGTCCAACACGTGATAATCCTGATGTTTGTGGCACGAATGACAATCAAGATCATATTAAGATTATCAACGAGTTGGATAAACATTTTATGCAATCTTGCATTATAAATTGTAGAAAATAAATCAAATATTTTGGCATCCATAACAGGCGTAAGTAAATCTATTTGTTCTTCTTCTTCTGTTGCGGCACGGTATAGGTTACCTCAGCCAATTCTGCCTCCAAATTCCTGTTCTAATAATCTCTTCTTGGGTCTTACAGGGTTTCGTCTTCCTTGGAGTCAATATTTCAGGTAGCTTTAGGTATTCTGCTCGTTGGCATTATTTCTACATGTTGTTTACAGTTTCCTCTGTATTTTGTTATAGTGTTGAGCTCTTCAATATTTAGCTGCTATCTTATTTCGTAATTTGTTTTCTGTCCATTCTTGTATATCCTGCTATTGATCTCGATGGAGGGCGATGGATTTTTTTCGGGTGTAAAAAGCCGGTGGTCCCGTATCGTAGATTTACAGCACGTAAAAGAACCTCAAGCCTGATAAAGAGGCCTCTAAGCAAAGTTTATGGTATTTCACGCCCCATATTGAATGGGGCGCTAAGGGCCACAGCACCTAAATGAGCGTGCATAAATTAAAAAAAGACCTGTTATTGATCTGAGGAATTTCATTTCTGCCGATTGTGCTTTAGCTTTATGGTGTAGGTTCATGGTCCATATTTCTGAGCCATTTGCATTATATTATTAACAGGTTATATCATATGCTCGTAAATGAGACGTTAGCTTCTCTCCCTGCATTCATTTATTACTTGGCGTGATGAGGCGATAAGCAGGACAGCCATTTGCATACATTCCCTACCTGGGAGAGAATTGAGGACGAATTGCGGACTGTGATGTGGTCTATTATCATAAATTCAGATCCTAATTATTCTGTACTTAATAATGTATAGAGGTCTTTGCATCTTCGTTGCTCTCAGAAAAGAATATCACAAAATGACTTCATCTTCTCTCTATAAGCCACGACACGCCATTGCTATAAGAAATACATCATTGCTATTACTGCGCGTGCTATAATGAGCCAGTGTGGGCAATATTAAACAGTAATAACCTGTTTATAAAGGTAGGATTGCATAAAGGCCCTTCCGGTACTTATTTTCGTTGAAGAAATATTAAATTGCATAATGCCGAGCCAAAATAATTTGAATGAAGTGCGAATCCAGTTGTTTAGATTGTATTAAAACTGAAATAAATTATATCGTACACACGACAGCCTGTAGTCGACTCACCGGCCTTCCAGTTTCTCAATCTAGAGGTTCTGGGTTCGATTCCCGGCTGGGACGAAGGAATTATTCCTTAAGGGTTCGAAACGGGTAAAACGTGACAAAAAATGACAAAATTTCACATTTTGTGTTTTTTGCACCAAGACATATTAGGTAAAATGCATTTATGCAAAGTTTTAAAGGCACTACAGTACTTGGAAGTTGCTCTAATTACATCATATTTAAAGGCCCTCCTTAAATGTCCCTGAGGAGACGTAGTAGGTGATGAAATCGCCGCATGAAGCAAAAAATCCGTTTTTTTAACAGATTTTTGTGGTATTTTTTTCATGAACGTTAGCTTTTGATTTGTCACTGAGCCACCGTGATTGGTATAACATAGTAACAGCAGCTCTGCCGGTGGATGTCGTGCAATATTAAATTATTTCTTGTTTCATATACATGAGCCAGAAACAAGCGTAAATTATGTAAATAATACCAGTGATGAAAGGTTAGGCGAGCAAGAATGTGGTGTACAAAATAAAAATTTAAGACAAAAACAGCAGGAGGATAATTATGAAAATATACCTGTTGTAAATAATGAAGAGTGTAAATTGCTGGACACTAGTTTACTGTCATCATTGGTGAATGACCTGTAGTGTAATAATCACAATCAATAGTGTTTGATTTGGCACTGAAAGGCTTGACTTATGCCGTAAATTAGAACTGATTTGCAATGCTTGTAATGAAAAATGAGTACAAATTACACATCTAAGCTGGATATTTCTAGGATGTAAGATCTGTAAGTAATTATTTATGGTTAACTACACAAAAACTTTCAAACTCATTTACCCACACTTTAATCTTTGCTACACTTTTATTCATTCAAAACAAAATTACATCTACAAATTAGGATGTTAAATTTTGAAATTTTTGCTATGCAGGTCATATTATTTTTTTAATTCCCCTTACATTAAGATGTTACAAAACTCATGCCCCAAGCTTTTCTAGGTTTTTGTAAAGAAAATTTCAGCCTTTTTTTAAAAAAAAATGTGGAGTGAATTTCATTTTGAAATTTGCAAATTTTTTGAAAGAAAATGTTGAATAATTCAAAAACTAATTGACATACAAAAATGAAACTCTACCAAATAGTTCCACATAACAACCCAAATATGTGAACAAAAATTAGGATGTAGCTTTAAAATTGTGTAAAATAGAAATTTTACCCATCACTCCCCCTTAAGTAGAATCATGCTCTACCCTCCGCAGAGTCTGAAAGTAAGCATGAGGGAGTGAATGTGAGCGTGTTTCATTATAAAAATGAATAAAATCAATTAAAAATCTTACAGTTTAACGAGCTATAAAAAATCCATCATTTGTTTCTCAAGACAAGTGCCAATATGACAATATAAGTAACGAAAAACTAATAAAACACACAGAGGATTCAATTTTCATTTCTTTGAACTATAAAAATAAAATAAAACGAGGATTAATTTTATAAAACTTTATATTCAAAAATTTTACCAAATTTAGATCAACTGTGTATGGTCAAATTCAGTGAGCTTAGTTATGTTAGCTGAGCACAGCGATTTTGGTTACGGCTACTGTTGCCGCATCCACCGCCAGAATAATGTAAATACAGCCGACAAGTCACGGGCAACCCAAAACGCTAATTATAAACACAAATGATTGGCTTGCCTGCTTTACAATGAATGTTGAAAAACATTACCTTTATCGCAATGTTCCAACCTGAAACAGTTTTGGTTAGGGGTTGTATGGGATGATGCCAAGGTTGGTGTGAGATGAAGTATCGTCGCCTGGTGTGGCAGAAGTGAATTTCTTGGCGGATATTTTGTCATTCGTGATTGTTGAGATGTAGCGTATATTACGCGTGATAACTTTGTTAATGATTCTTCTCGTCGATGTATTTTAAAATTTTTTTAGTGCTACTATCTCAGTTGTAGCAAAGATAACTCTTTTTTCAGATCTTTTGTGTTTGGAAAGGTAAGATTAGTTATTTGAATCACAAATTCAATAAATTAGCTTTTACCAGAATGTGTGTTTTATTTCACTTCTTAATGTGCTTGTTAAAGACGAAAAATACGTACATTTCAATAAAATATTTTACTTACTTATTTAATATGAATACTTGTGGAGTTTCTTTGTAATGCAATAATAAATTTCTTACTATATCTGGTTTATTATACTAAAAAATTCACGTGCTGAATTAATGTCTCGCTTTTTCTGGTAAGCGTCTGCTTCTTGAGTGAACATTTTTATAACAATTTAAAAAGTTGAACGTTATTTACTCAAGCTTTGCTTGGTTACTAACGATAGTAAAACAAATACATTTATCAACTCTGGTCTTAAATAAATAATATATTAATAATAATCATAACACGTTGATAATTATAATACATATGAAACATATTTCCCACTTAATTTTCTTTTATTACATATTTATGTTTCCACAAGTTTTATTTTAAATTCGAATTTAATCCTTTTCGTCCATTCTCTTTGACGTAATTTTTTAATGTTACTCAAATTTTCTTTTTCTTTCCCTGTAGCCATAAAAGAAACTTTAATCAAACATTTAAGGTATATAAATATTCAGGAAATTTTTTGACGTAAATGGTATTTTCAAATAATTAACCATTGTGATTCACAATTAAATTAAATTGAGTTTTATTTATGGACGCTCTTTAGCGACTGTAGATATTAGCGACCCGTTCTATATTGGGCCTAAAAGACCGAAACTTTTGCTCAGAGACCTCTTTATCAGGCTTGTGGTTCTTTTATATGCCGTAAATCTACTACCCGGATTCAGCTCTACTTTCCTTCCGAAGGAAGCATTACTAAGGATTTTTACGCCCGAAGAAAACCCCATCGCCCTCCGCTGGGTCTGAACCTGTGACCTCGGGAACTAGAGGCTAGCATGGTACCCCTAGACCATGGAGGACTACATGATTACCAGTGCATACAAAATGTAACGAAACTAGACCAGCAACGGAAAGATTCACTACTTGCCGTTGGCGGAACAATCAAAAGAAGAAAAAGAAAGACACGATAAGAATCGACTTGCGATCCCTGTACATGAGAGAATGACGTAAGCGAGCGCGTTTGCTAAGACATTGCTAGGAGCGGGCGGGGGGTAGGCAGACGAGTCGAGATTCATGCAGTGGGCGTGGAGGAGTGGAGTGGCAGTCGTCATTCAGGTTAACCGTGAGGCACGGAGTAGATGCCATTGCTCATGTTGTCTCGTAATGTAAGTCGGCACTGAGAGATGGTCGTGAGTAACCAAGATATGCATGGAAAAAGCTAATGCCTTCTCGCGAATGGTTTTATACAAGAAAGTGAAAGTGCATGGATCGCGGAGACAATTATTATCAGTCCAAGTAGCTTGAAAAAGTTAATTATTCCACAAGTGGAAAAATGGACAGTTTAGGATCACGTGTTGTGGAAAGTATTCACTCACATACCAGAAGAAGTCCAGTAAAGGTCGAATGAAACAAAACTGGGCAAGATTTGATGGTGGTGCTGGAAAAATTAGAATGAGTTTTAATTATGGACGCTCTTTGACTGCCGTGATTCTTAGCATCCCATTCTACATTGGGTATGAAAGACCGGTAATTTTGCTCAGAGGCCTCTTTATCACGCTTGAGGTTCTTTTACGTGCCGTTAATCTACGACACGGGACCACCGGCTTTACTTCCCTTCCGAAGGAAGCCATGCTAAGGATTTTTACGCCTGAAAAAATCCATCACCCTCCGCCGGGTTTGAACTCACGACTTCGGGAACTAGAGGCTAGCATGGTAACCACTACACCACGGAGTACGGCAGTGGTGCTGGACTCCTACGTATTCAACCGAGGTGGTTAAGTTAATCGACCATCGGTTTTTTCTACTATTTGAAGTCATCACCTCCAATATAGACGGGCAGTCATCGTCGTCGTAGTTCGTGCTTATAGAGTCGAAGTGTTGGTCGCGGAGGGCATCAGTTGTCGTGTCCACTACGAGTTTTGTCTTCCTGTGGGCAGCGGTACGTGCTGTCAAAATATGTTTCTCACAGTCTGAGAAAGTTCTGTACGCTACACGCTACGTAGCGTAGGTTTGTTGTTTCGTCACCAGATTGGGTGAATATTGTTACCAGTAACTGATTCAAGGCCAGCCTGCGCTGAAATACGAGTTACATAAGAAGCAGTGGTAGGGCATTGAACAGAGAATTGCAACGATTATTTGCGTGGCAATTATTGGTGCAAATATTTGTGAAAGATTAAGGTGTGGGTTGTGATCCCGGACGTTCAGTAGATGTTTAAATATAAGTGTTCCATTATTTGTTAAAGGCATTGGAAGGACGGTAAATGGTTATTTTTCATTCTTTGTGAAAGTCAGCAAATGGTTATTTTTCATTCCTTGTGAGCGACACGGAAAGATTAGGTTAGCTGGTGGCAAAAGAAATATAAATGGTTCTTTTGGAGAACTCTAACAAATGTAAACAGTTCTGGTTAGACTCTCTCTTAGTTCACGTAGTATTAGAGTCGTTCCGTCCGCTTTGGGAACTGGGAAAACTATAGTAACACAATCATATATTAATTTGTAAATAATAAGAACTAATAAGTGAGAAATAGAGTTTGATTTTGATGTACGTGGTAACCTAGTGGTACCCAAGGTCAAGGGGACAGTATAGTAGGTAGTTCGTAGTATATAGATTCATAAGAAATGCCTCTTTCAGGACACAATTGCATTTTGTTTCATGTTTAGTTTATTTCCTCATGAACTCTAGATGCAATAAATAGGATGGAATTCAGAAAAATAAATTCCGTGTGATTTAATGTATCTCTAAGCACTACATAATTCTGGTTTGCTGTAGGAATAACAGTTTTCAAGTACTACCAACTCTGAACCGCGCTAGCTATCAGGGATACGGTTATGGATTTGTACCTCCATAGAGATCTTTCCCAATGTACCACTAAAATGGCGATCATGACGAAAGCTATGTAGTTCATCTGCCTTTACAGATTTCGCGGCCACAATACATAAATATAATACATGCTTTTCTTATCCACTCCATTGGATTTCAGTTTTGAAATTGCTTAGCAAGTTTATAAATTATTTCCAGTCAATTCGTTTATATCTGTATCAAACCTCTCCCATATTTAGTCCAGCTTTTCTGTGGTGAAGAAAACCACAGCATTTATTATTATACAGGGCGAATAACCTAAAACTTACACCGCAAATATTTCGGAAATGAAAAATTCTATTGATGTGCAGTTTTCACAGCATTAATAGGCAGTCAGGGCCTCGTACATTTAGCCTATAAACAGATTTCAATAATACTGAGAAAGTCTATTTTTTGAGCAAACATACAATTTTTAAATGGAACAATGCCTAGTTACATCAACAGAATAAAGGTAGAGTAAATTATGACGTCAATGGTCTTTGTTTCAGGATTATAGAGCAAGTGGTTTACGAGAAATCGTATTTTGAAAAGTTTCCACCGCGACAATTGTTTGTCCCATTCAACCTGCTTAGTTGCTAGGTACGATGTTGTTGTTATGTTTGTTTGCATTGTGTTTTCTGTTCATTGATTGCATTGCGACTTTCTGGTCCGTTAGTTTGTGACAGTTCAAGCAGTAAGTCGTGAGTGGAAGATGGGGTTTACTAATTCAGAAAAAGCCGACATGCTCATGGTGTATGGAGAGTGTAGGAAGAATGCAGTTCGTTCCTGTACGGTGTATGCGGAAACGTATCCCAATAGGCGTCAACCATCTCGGCAATTATTTATCAACCTCTTCAACCAATTACGTGAAAGTGGTACTGTAACACCTAGAAAACGTAACAAAAACAAACAAGTGACTGGAGAAGGGGCAGAAATTAATGTTTTGGCTGCCGTTGCAGTAGATCCGCAAATTGGTTCCCGCACAATCACACATGGAATTGGTACAACTCAGGCAAGTATACTGCACATTCTCCATCGACATAGGTTACATCCCTATCACATTTCTCTCCATCAAGGGCTGCATGGAAACGATCTTGAGAATCGTGTCAACTTTTGTGCATGGGAATTAAGGCATGATACTCCAGATTCATCATGCATCTTGTTTAGTGATGAGGCAACACTTACTAATCATGGCCAGGTAAACCAGAAACGTGCACTACTGGTCTGTTGACAATCCCCGTTGGCTTCGTCAGGTGGAAGGTCAGCGTCCATGGAGCTTAAACGTGTGGTGTGGGATAGTGAACCATCAGCTCATAGGCTCTTTATTCATAGAAGGAACAATGAACTCGCACAAGTATCGGAGCCTCCTGACAGACCATCTGCCACAGATGATAGAAGACGTTCCTTTGCACACTAGGAGGAACCTGTCGTACCAACATGATGGCTGTCCAGCCTATAGTGCACGAGGTACTACAGCTTGTCTTAACGGATTGTTCCCAGATCGTTGGAATGGACGAAGAGGACCTGTACCTTGGCCGGCCCGTTCACCGGATCTGAACCATTTAGACTTCTTTCAGTGGGGAAGGCTGACAGACACTGTCTACAACGATGTACCAATTACACCAGACGATATGATACGACGTCTTACTGCTGCCTGCTCTGAAATTTTCGCTTAAATGCTAGAACGTGTGAGGCAGTCTTTCCATAGCAGACTGGAAGCTTGTATTGAAGCTGCTGGTTATCATTTTGAAGGCAACCTTTGAAGGGCTGTATTCTCTTTACTTGTAAGAATCCACAGAAGTATTGTAATTTCGTTTTGTTTTTCTTTAGTTTATGCTACCACAGGTTGTGCAAATATCGGTACGGAAAGGTTTCAAAATAAGATTTCTCGCAAACCACTTGCACTAGAATCTTGCCACAAACGCCACTGACATTTTAATTTACCCTACCTTTATTCTGTGGATGTAACTAGGCATTGTTCCATTTAAAAAGTTGTATGTTTGCTCAAAACATACACTTTCTCAGTATTATTGAAATCTGTTTATAGGCTAAATATACGAGCCCTAGTCTACTGTAAAACTGCACATCAATAGCACTTTTCATTTCCGAAATATTTGCGGTGCAAGTTTTAGGTGATTCACCTTGTATAGGTATTCTTATTGCCGCTTCAACTTTAAAGTCATATCGCTACTACTTTATTAGTGTTTTTGCGCATTAAGACTGTATTCTTGATTTCTTTCACGATAATTTTGCTAAGAACTGTAACGCTTGAAATTACAATGCAATTTTTACTGACATTATTATTATTATTATTATTATTATTATTATTATTATTATTATTATTATTTATTACTGTAGAGGAATATATTACATACACATTAACCAGAAAGATACATTTGTAAGACACACTTATCCATAAAGAGTAACATCAATAACCGAGAAACAAAACAATGTCCGTCGCAATCATTTGCCGGAACTGATAAAAACGCACTGTTTGTCCTGAGCTTGAGAATGAACATAACTGTAGGTGGGGCAACTGTTACTCTGTCAAAAGCTGCTGCCCAGTTGGTTCAGTCTAACTGCAAGCTACTATTTAAAGAAAGCGTAATAACCTATGTAGCTTATACGAGCCAAGCAGCTTAAAGGATGGTGCATTCCTTACTGCATCTTAAACTGTTGAACTGTTTGCACTTCTAACGCCATTGCATAGGTATGAGAACAAATTACGTTCCATGTAAGGCTCTACAATACGCATTACGAACATTTTAAGACAAGTTTTAAATCGTTTATGTTTAGAGCTGCTCCTCATTATTTCTTTTACATTTTCAAATCTGAAATATACCAAGTGAGTCAACTGCCCTTAGGTATTCGTATCTATGCAACCCGCAGTTTAAGTGTAATGTGAAAACATCGACCCTTTTAGCAAGTAAACTGTTATTGTAGCTTTGCCCTTCTATTCGGTAGTATACGTAACTAGCATTAATAATTAAAGGCCTGAATGAGAACCAAGGAGCTGTAAAAGGCTTAAAAAAGGGGGCTCTTCATGGATATAACGCTTGCAAGGAGGTAGAGGAATGTTCTCACAAAGAACGGCAGAGAGTAAGTTAGCCGAGTGGGTTAGCTGCCGAAATATGGTGAAGCAAAGGTTAGTTTTGGAGGTTCTGTATTTTAGTATACTAATTTATTTATTTTTGTTATTTGCTCTCCTGTGAGCCAAAGACACAAAAATTACAAGCAGATAATTGTGTATCATGTTTACGGTAATAATCTGTACCGTATTTGGTGTTTTAAGCGTGTTACGTAGTTGGCTTTCATTCTTTTGGGCGGATACCGACGATATTAAATCTAAAAGGTTTTGTTTCATGTTTAAACTTTGTGTTTCACTTCTTCTATTGACAAAGGAGTTGTAAATGTGCTAAGTTCAAGGGTAAACCGAATAATAAATTGTGAAAGAGCATGGATTTCATCAACGGAGTAAATGTTCAAAATGATGACACCCTTCATTAATGCACATTTGTGACGTTGCCTGAGAGACCTTCTTGCATGCTGTAATATGCGCGGTGTAATCTGCCTGCATTCTTCACGTATGAGTGCCCGTAGATGTTTTGGGCTTTGCGGTGGAAAACATGGCGATTATTCTATTTTTTACACACTTATGTTATCAAAAGTGTTATATCATAATATCAAATTATAGACCAAAAGAGATAAAGGTAATAAAAAGTTTGAACTCAACCCGAAGGATTTGAACCCGAACTGAAATGGGACAGTGTTAAAGAAACCATGATAATACCATTCAGCTAATGCTACCTTAGGTTCCTATACGAATTAGTAACGGCAGAACTTGGCCCCATCTCGAATCTTTACACTTTTTTTGCAGCTTCTTACAGTGTTTTGAGCTCGGTTTGGTAGTTTTAACTCAAATAATGAGACTGCGTTAGTCATTACAGTTACTGTATTAACTGAAATATGCCATAGTTAATGAAAGAAGGGAAATTATGTACCTAAAACTTAGCATTTTTTGCAAAGGCTGTACTGTGAACCTTTGTTGGCTGACGGCTTAAATCCAATTGGTCGCACTGCGTAGATCTGCCATTTTGTTTTCAAACAGTTTTGTCAACCAATGCCTGTGACACGTTTTTCCTTAAGGGGCGTTTTCAAAGGTGTGTAGAAATGTATGCTAAAGAATAACAGTTTGTAAAATCAGCTAAAAGTGCTGCTGCAGCTGCCACTGTCAGGGTAGGATGTTTTTGAAACGACATACATGGCGATTGCATTCTGTCCCGTAAAACACTTATGCACTGAGTTATCTATCCCTTCTCTATAAAGTGTCATGCAAATCAGCCTTTAGAAGGAATTCAAAAAAGACGTAAGTCACATATGTCGCTTAGCACGTTGCATAAATTCAAAAATAAATAGTCGCAGCTGACTCACTTGGTATAGATATATTTTATTCAACCTGTTATACGCAAAATTTCATTTCTGTGCACGCAAAAGTTCCTGAGATGTTTGCTGCCTGCAGACGAACAAATGGAATGCGCGTTTCTGAAGTCTTCGTCAGAAAACGAAGGCGGTAAATGACAGTTGCATTTTAGAAGTTGCAAGGGAAGTGGCTGAAACCCCTTGAAGGTTTGGCGTAACCAGGCGTTGCATTATTTTGTTGTTAAACGTCAATGCAGTGTCTCATCTTATTCTTCATCGCTGGATTCTCCTTCAAAGTGCGAATCCCGATTGTGTCCTCACAACAGAATCGATTTATAGCTCTAAATTACCCATTTTCAGTGTATAATAACAAGCTTCTATGAAGCACGTGACTATAACGTCACAGTTTTTGCTACCGCACAACAGGGATTCTAATAAACCTTGCAGTAGCGCGAACGGACTTAAACATTTTATAATGCAAACCTGAGATTTATTGCTTTCATATCAATGGTCCATACAGTATTTATGCTATTCTAGAATACACCTTGATACAATTTGCGCGCTGTAAAGGATAATAATGAACTTGTAATTTGCATTGATGGTGAAGAGGCTTGCCAGCAATTCGACTCCATGAGGCTCTAGCATTGGAACGTCAATACAATTAAAATTCATCTTTGTCAGGTGAGCCATTTCTCTGGGCCACTGCAATCGGTACGGATTTTCCAGCTTATATCAAGCCCATGCAGCAAATGAATCGCTATCTGCAGTATTAGCGAAGCATGTCGATAACGCTCGTTTCGATTCCAAATCGACATCCCCTTTAACAAGAGGAGTTTCTCATTTGAACCAAAAGTTGGATACGACAATGGTGCTACAGGCGGCGGTAGAAACGCTGCGCAGTGTCGTTACATAATAATGAAGACACAGCCAAGTTGGGAGAATCTGTGTAACAGCGAAATGCTAATATTACTGGCACCATTCAATTCCCTTTCCTATAGAGCGACCACGTAGACTATCTTCGTTTCGGTAATAACCTCAGAATGTAAAGTCCAATATTCTCGCCAAGATGAAAATAGGCTTGTGTTAGTCATAGTAGGTAGAGAAGGTATTATTTGCATTTCACCCAAAACTTCGATACGGAGATTTCACCGAAATACATGTTTGAGGCACCTTGAATCCAAAACAAAACAAAAAACATTTTTAGAAAAATATCCGTGTATGTGTTTAAATACCATAATTCAAAATTAATTAAAAAACGAAAAGTTGTATACATATCAAACTTGGTATTTACTTTTAGTGTCTTCCAAAAATGCCACACAAAGATTTTGAAGAAACCCCCCCATCCCAAACTATCCTTTAAAGGAAAGTTTTTTCAAAATGTTTGATTTTCACAAAAATGGCTCTAACGTTTTGGATTAAAACACCATGCATTAAAGATATTTACGTGACAAATAAAATGTATATTTCAATTTTTAGAAATAGCCTGTGAAGTTATCTTCATTCGGAAGGGATTTTGTACCAGGGTATTTTTAAAGTAAGTACCGATAAGTTTTTTTAAAAAAATCTGATGACTCACATGACTTTCTGTACTCTTGTACAAACTATTTTTACAAACGCTTATTCTCAATATGCTTCATGTTAATCCAGATATCGAGATGTTAATCTTATTGCTATTTTTCTTGTAGATGCAAGGGGAATTAGTAGGATTTAAGCGATAGTCAAATATTTTAAGAGCTGGTTGCTATGTGGAGTATTCCATTCTCTTTGCATTGCCAGGAAAAAAATGAATAACGAATTCCCATTTGAGAAAAAATTTAAGTATTGGAAAATTTAAGGGAATAACAAGCAATATCTCGAAAATGGTTCACTCAACAAAAACAAAATGTATATGACATAAATTGTGTATTTTAACGCGATCTACATTTTTTGTGTGTTAAAATTTTGTCTATCTCTTATGGTTTACCAGTTATGCAAAAGTCGTTCACAATGAAGAACACTTTTGGAGACATTCCCAGAGAATTCGAGATATACATTTCATTTTTCATGAAAATATCTTAAACATATGATATTTTAATCAAAATCGTTAGAGCTATTTTTGAGAAAATTAAAATGTTCGAAAAATGTTCCATGTAAAGGGTAATCTGGGGTGAGGGGATTTTCTTGAAAACCTTCGTGTCACATCTCTGGAAGATACTGAACCTAAACACCAAGTTTGGTGTTTATCCGACTGTTCGTTTCTGAGTAATGCTGTTCACAGACACACGCACAGACATGTTTCCAAAAATGCTTTTTGAGGATTCAGGGGGCCTCAAAACATATATTTACGGTGAAATCTCGGTATTTTGGGTGGAATACAATGCTTCCCCTACTTACTATACGTAGTAGAAGAAGAAATAAGAACATTATTTTCCAAATACTTTATTATCATTATTACCTTACACTATTATTATTACACTATTTCTCCACAGTCACCGCCGTTATTCAGACACTTGTCATAACAGGAAGCCAGTTTTTGTACGCCTTCGTCAAAGAATGATGCCACCTGTAATGAAAGGCAGGTCTGCACTTCTTGTTTCACATCATCGTTGTTCAAATGTTTTCACCAAGGAATTTCTGCAGATGAATTTTGAAATTTCTTCAGTTTGTTTTGCTATGTGTGGCCGTGCATCGTCATTCATTGTTTCCCCGTAAACCCCACACAATTGGCACTGAATGTTTGCTGGCGTAACATTTCTCCCATTCAAAAAACGAATCAGTGATCTGATTTCACAGTCGACGGGTTGTTCGATTGTTTAGAACATTTCCAAGCGCTCTAATAACAGGAAAACACAAAGGCAGCTACGCCTGGATTCCTAATGAATGCAGGAAGTGATCGCGACTGACGCGGCAAAATATTAAAGCGCTTCTTACTTTAAAATCGCTCCTCATGTATTCTTGTGTAACTGGTAAACGTTAAGCGATAGACGAAAACGTATCAAAAGAGTAGAACTCTTTAAACCACACAATTTATTTCAAATTACCATTTTGTAGCATAAGCCATTTTCAAGACATCCGTTATTAATGGTTCCAATTGTTCAATACTTTGTCTTGCTTTAAAGTCCTATCAATTTTAGTAGTTTCTCAGGAATGCATGGAAATTGAAATGTTTAAGTCAGGGATGCATGGCAACAATTTTTCATTGGACTTCTAAAATTATTTTAATTAAACATACGAGGTATGTTCCAAAAAATATCGAACTTTTGCTATATCTTTGTTGCTCATTATATAACATTTTAAGTACTGTCCCCCTCAAGCAGTCCCCTGTACTGGCAATACACCGTTCCCAACGCTCTTCCATTTTTCGAAAGCCTCTTGGAATGTGAGGGAATATTTTTAACACTTAAGTGATTTCAGTCAAATTATATAATATGAAATATAATAACAGCCCGCCTTAAAGCAAAATGTGTATAAGAGAATATATAAAATGCATGTAACAGTGATTGTATTAATATTTATTTATGTCATGTTCAATAATTTTATGTGCATGTATTACGTAATTTAATAATGTAGGAGCTGTGAGAATAATAGGTTAAAAGTTGCTAGCAATTAGCTAACAATGAAGTGACCTTGAGGCAATAATGAATAAGAAAGTGTAATAATGTCACTGTTAATTCTTGGAAACAATAATGTAATTTTTGAGACAGTTTATAAATAGCCAATCAACCAGAAAAAAGCTAAGTTGAATGAAAATATTCTATTGGAGTAGGATTAGCCAATCAGAAACTGAAATACGACAAATTTTAAAAATTCAGAAGTTAGTTGCTACCAGACAGCGTTCCTAACCGGACGCGAGACGCGTCCTCGAGAAGTTTAATACGCATTCAGTATGAGACAAAAATAGTTTACGTGTAAAAAGTGCAAGTAATTAATAAATAATCTCACAGCTCTCTCTATATATCAGTGAAGTTTTATTTAAATCCTGTCAAATCTGTGTAAGCCTACATTCTTCAACCGCATCACGCCTTCTTAAGATATTCATGTTTCTACAAATTAATACTGACGCAGCCGAGGCAAACATAAATATATGATATTTAAAGAAACAGTCAAATTACAAAGTTAATATTTTTAAAATTGGGTCGAAGTCTACCAGAAACTTTTTACCAAGCCAAGTTGGGCTCCCCCAACAACTCCTCCTAAAACTAACCTACTTCAAATGCACTTTCTGGGATGGTGCGCAATGTTGTCGTATTGTCCTAAATCTCAATGGTTTGGAATGGTTTTAAGCTTGGGAAACATGAAAAAGTCTGCTGAGGTTAGGTCCGGAGATTTTGTGGATGGGGCATAATGGGAGTCTTATGTTTTGCCATATTTGTTATAAGAAAGCTCCCCAAGAAGCTTATAGCATAGATAGATCTTACCGCGTTGCTTCTCCGAGACATATTTTTCTAGAAAGGAAACGAAGTTTATTTTCTTATAAGTTAACTCAGCTGAGAGTTTGCTCTTCATATATACCAAAATACATTCGTTAATGGAGATTTATATTATACGAATCTATTGCTCTTGCGAGAAGTTTGAAGTGAAATAAAGCGCTTTAAAATTTTTATTACCTGAAAGAGATATCTGCGTTTCCACTGTTACACCGTCACGTACTGATAACGGTACTACTCCCTCAGAGGGTTTTCCTCCTACAACTCCAATGAAGTACAGTGAAACAGCTAGTATATATCATCCCTATATATCTTGAGGAAATTATTTGCCATGTACTTGCCAAGGCACGTTTCTACCCTCAGTTATGAAGTTCAACTTTCTTGGCAAGTCCGATGCTCAGCTTACTGGAAGTATCCACATCCTAAGAGCTGAATAAAACTAGAGTACCTTTAACAACATTTCGACGACAGCTTCTTCCGATCAAATCCTTTTATGCATGAGGTCAGTAGTACTGGGAGAGCTAAAAGCTCGCTGAATCTGAAACGGTTTCTTGCAAGATTTTCCACCACCAGTTTCCTTGTTAGCGTTATCAAAGGCATGTGTTTCTGACACTTATTCGCCCTTTCTTTGTTCCTTTTATTCTCACTGCCATCAAAAGCATGAACAATAGCCGGAAAATCCATTGTTCTGAGTTGTACGAATAATAAGTACATTAGTTTCGTGTGGTTAACACTACATTAAAAACAAAGAAAAACGCTGCTCTATTTTATTCATATCTTCATAAATGCTTCCTTTTATACTGCCATTTCACCCGTTAACTAGACCTGTTGAATGATATCAAGTACAAATGTTTTGAGTGTGTATCCCATCTTGAGAAAAAAGGGATTTTTGCTAACTCTAGGGGTACGAAAACACTGAGGATAAAGTGTATGCAAAACTGACCCTTTAATCCAATGGTTTCCCAAATGGGAGATGCGCCTTACTGGAATTAGCGGGCTTACGAGTCCATGGACTACTTAGAAAATAAAAAGAAAGAAACATACTGTCTGATATACAGATGTGATGATGCTAATGAAGATGACAACAAAATAATAGTTATGTAAATACTATTGTAATAGTAATAACCGGCTAAGCATCGAGGACAAGTTAATAACCAATGTAGATGCAACCTCAGTTCGTAAATACTATGTATGTATATTTATTTCCATAATGCTATACAAAATTCTTACAAATTTTAACAGATTACTTTGATTTACTAGTTTTCTTTCTTTGATCCATCATGCATTTTAACACCGTAGTTATTTATGCATGGTGGGTCATAACAAATTCATATTGCTTTATTTTTGTAAACCATTTTTCTCTTGCTCTCTTACTCTCTTATTCTTTTTATATCCCTCTCTTTTGTATTTTCATTATCCTAACTTTTAATACTTTTTTGTTTCTTTAGGTAAAAACTGATCTCTCCACAACTTAGTTTCTTCACATTCAATTATATAATGAAAATCATTATCTGCCTCTCCACAAAGAGGACATCTATCCAAATTCGCTCCCTTCCTATATCCCTTTAGCCTATGTACACTTAATCTAGACCAGGCCCCCCCCTTCTCACACTACCTATTACCTACATCCACATACATCTTCCTTCCCCAGTCCACCTTTAATTGTCTATATAGTTCCAAACTGTTCTTTCCTTTCAGGCTTTGAAATGATTCTTGTTTCTCTATATATTCTACTCTGTTCCTCACTTGTTTCCACAAATCTTTAACTAACCCCTCTCCTCCCATAAGTTACCCACCCCTATTTCCTGTAAAATTCTCCTTATTCCTTGAGCCCAGTTCATCCCATCATTGGATTTTTCTTGCATTATTAAACATTGCTTCAAGATATTATGCTCGTCCAATGATTTCAATCTATGCCAATATTTAAGTCTCCTTTCTATTATCATGCCTTTGCTACCTACTCTTCCAACTCCAACATTGCTGCTCCATTAGGAGATGAAATAGATAAACCTAACATACATTTACAGAACGATCTATGTACTTTATCAAACAAGTGTACTGTACTAGTCGGCCACGATATGAGTGCGCTTGAAGGAAAAACAATTGAGGTTTTTATTTATCGGCGCTCCTTAACTGCTATGGTTCTTAACGTCCCAATCAATATAGGGGTGAAAAATCGGAAATTTTGCTCAGATGCCTCTTTATCATGTTTCAGGTTCTTTTACGTGCCCTAAATTTACGACATGAGACCACCGGCTTTACTTCCCTTCCGAAGGAAGCTATGCTAATGATTTTTACGCCAGAAAAATTCATCGCCTTCCGCTGTGTTTGAACCCGCGACCTCGGGAACTAGAGGAACATAGTAACCCTACACAACGGAGGACGACTTGGAGGATGCCACTATTTTGTTGACAATACGAATGCCATCAACGCTAGGAATCAGGGGGGAGTGAGGGGTAAGGCGATAGGGGAATGTACAGTTGCACAATGAAAACACTATTACATTTGTAGGCCTCAGCCTCGCTAGTAGATGCAAGTCGGAATGGTGGCCGACTAGTACTTCTAATCACGAAGCGGGTTGTACACGTCCTCACAGGTAAACATAACCCCAATACGCCAAAGTCGATGCACAGTAAACTCTTAAGTTGTCTCTTTAAAACAAGTTTTCTGACATTGTATATAAAGTACTTTAAAGACACCCATTAATTATGCATCCATTGAATACAAACGACTGTTTAGTAAAGTAATTATCTTCTTTCCACCGTCTCCCGAAAGTTTTTCAGTATATATGTTCCTATACATCGAAAAGGTGTACCAAAATATAAGGATTCATAATTGTTGTGATGATATTAAAGCTCTAATACGGAAATTCTCTTTAAGGATAAGTATAAATCTCATCTTTAACTTTGTTTACATTATTTCTTTTAAACTGTATGATTGACAGTAGCTGTTCCTGTGCATTAGAATTCAACTTCCTTGTAACAAATGTACCACTGGGCGCTGTCTCCTTACAGCTTTGTTTACCATACCCAGAGTGAAAGTTACCGTGAGGAGGGACTATTGCTTAGGAGCTAGAAAATAGGAAATATTCACCAACACATACACTACGTGATCAAAAATACCCGGACACCTGGCTGAAAATGAAGTACAAATTCGTGGCGCCCTCCATCGGTAATGCTGGAAGTCAATATGGTATTGGCCCACCCTTAGCCTTCATGATAGCGTTCACTCTCGCAGGCATAGTTTCAAACAGGTGCTGGAAGGTTTCTTGGGGAATGGCAGCCCATTCTTCACGGAGTGCGGAACTGAGGAGAGGTATCGATGTAGGTCGGTGAGGCCTGGCGCGAAGTCGGCGTTCCAAAACATCCCAAAGGTGTTCTATACGATTCAAGTCAGGACTCTGTGCAGACCAGTCCATTACAGGGATGTTATTGTCGTGTAACCACTCCGCCACAGCCCGTGCAGTATTAACAGGTGCTCGATCGTGTTGAAAGATGCAATCGCCATCCCCGAATTGCTCTTCAACAGTGGGAAGCAAGAAGGTGCTTAAAATATTAATATAGATCTGCACTGTGATCGTGCCACGCAAAACATTAAGGGTTGCAAGCCCCCTCCAGGAAAAACACGACCACACCATAACACCACCGCCTCGGAATTTCACTGTTGGCACTACACAAGCTGGCAGATGACGTTCACCGAGCATTCGCCATACCCACACCCTGCCATCGGATCGCCACATTGTGTACCGTGATTCGTCACTCCACACAACGTTTAGCCACTGTTCAATCGTGTAATGTTGACGCTCCTTACACCAAGCAAGGCGTCATTTGGCATCTTCCTGCGTGATGCGTTGCTTATGAGCGGCCGCTCGACCATGGAATCCAAGGTTTCTTACCTCACGCCTGTCTTAGTACTTGGAGTGAATCCTGATGAAGTTTGCAATTCCTGTGTGATGGTCTGGATGGATGTTGCCTATTACTCTTTACGACCCTCTTTAAATGTCGGTGGTCTCCGTCAGTCAACAGACGAGGTGGGGCTGTACGCTATTGTGCTGTACATGTCCCTTCACGTGTCCACTTCACTATCGCGTCAGAAAGAATGGACCTAGGGATGTTTAGGAGTGTGGAAATCTCGCGTATAGACTTCTGACACAAGTGACACCCAATCACCTGACTACGTTTGAAGTCCGTGAGTTCTACGGGTCCCATTCTGCTGTTTCACGATGTCTAATGATTACTGATATCGCGGATGTGTACCAGGCATTAGGTGCCAGCACAATGCACCTAAGATGAAAAACGTATGTTTGTGGGGTGTCCGGATACTTTTGATAACATAGTGTAGATTAACAATTTATTTTAAAGTGATATATCCGTTCACAATAATTAAATCAGATTGTTTTAACATTCGTTTAACAAATTACTATGCTGAAATACAATGTGATATTTTCTTGCGTTTTGTACACTTAAAGTTGCCATATGAGTTTAAAATTTTGTAACAAAGTGACGAATACAATAAAGTTACATGAAATGTAAATGTCAATACTTCTCCCGTATAGGAGTTTAGAAAGGCACCAAGAGTTAAAGGTTAAATTTCAAAGCTTACCAAATAAAGAATAAAAGATAATTTAAAAAAGGCCAAAACAACTCTTGGTGAATTATGCCGAAAACCTGCTGTCACGATGGCTAGTTGTTCCACCTCGTTCCCTGGCGAAAAGCGACTGCTTGTCTCTGCCTGCCCAGGAGTTGCTGGAACCGTCGGGGAGCGTGAGGGCGCTAGCGTTAGTGGCGTGTCACAAACCAGCCAATAATGAATGTCCATGATGCATTACGTGGTGAGGTGATGTCTTACGTCACTCATAGCGATATGCTGTTCGAAGCTTTGAATGTTGCTTTCTCTGGTTATGAATGACGTCATCACTCTGAAGCATTGTGACATGCTGGTTGCATGAGCCATGCCCATGGGGGAGGCGAAAACGGCACACAAATTTCCAATATATCATTACCACTGGAATTAGTTATTAAAGTGCTTGTTTAAAGCCCTTACTGAAGACAAATATTTTGGTTTTAAATTGCAGCTTGATAGCGACCATGTGTCGACATATGATTATTTTTATGTATTTCATATTAAATACTGATTCCATCCAAATATCCTGTAGATTTTATTAAACTTTGTTGCTCTACTATTGCCAATTTTGAAACAAACTTGTTTGTTTGATTTCATATAAAAATTTAGCCACCTCTGATAAAAAAGAAATTCAGTCATTGTAGGAGAATGGAAATAGCCGTATCTAAAAGAACGAGGCACCCGCCGGATAAATTTAAAACCATAAATCTAACCACTCATGGTTCACTTGCTGAATGAAGAACTGGAGGCACTATGGCCGGCCTTGATTGACGTTAATGGAGCATATATTCGCTCTAAATCTAAGTCGGATATGAGTAAGAAATGTTGCTCGGTTCTTTCTTTGGATAATCTCGCGATCTAGCATGCGTCTCTTTCACGAATAAATTCATAGCTTTAGCAAAAGAAAAGTAAGTTGAGTGTATGATGCAACATAACTATTTATTTCCACGCTTCATGTTCATTAAAATTCATTGCGCTCCATTTTAAGCGCAAACTACCTTTTCTAATTACGTAGCATTGTGACAAGAAGTTATCATTAGAGAGAAATAAAATCTGTTAGATCACATTACTTTCTCTACCCTGCATCGCTTATTATTGGCTACAAAAATTATTCTTACGAAAGTTTATTTTCCCATCTATTTCATTTTAATCGAGATAAACCTTTACGAAATAACTGCATCATTTATTTCGTTATTAATGCTAAGGAAATAGCGATAGTCATTATTTTAGAACTGAAAGCTAAACGCTGGCCTTAAAATTCTATACTCTTTCCATGATATTGCAAGAAACAACTGAAAATCGACAGAACTTTAGAAGAATGGCTTAAGTATTGCACAGTTCAAACCATTAATGGATGTCTCGGAAAAGGCTGAAAAAAGTAAGTTGTGAATTAGAGAAACCTACATTTTGGTTTTGTGTAACACATTTTCGTCTATCGCTTAACGTTTACCAGTTGTACAAGGTTGTACAAAATTCCTTCCAAATGAAGAGGACTTTAGAGGCTATTGCTAGAAAATTTAGCATATAATTTTACTTTTCACGTACATATACTTAAAATATGGTATTTTAATAAAAATTGTTAATCATTTTTAGGAAATCAAATATTTTGAAAAATGTTCTATGTAATGGTTAGTTAGGGCAAATCTTTGGAAGATTTTGTGACATTTGGTTAGCGTAATATTTGTTTGTTGGTTGTGAAATGTATGTACTAGTGTGTGGGTTGGTAACAGAGATCGAATGATGTCAGAATAGTGGGGGAAACCGGTTCGTTAGAAGGTAGCGTCAATTGCTCCTCTCTCTTGCAAGGGTGGAGCAACTGACGCTACCCGTGTAGGATGGCCACAACATGATCGACGCGTCGCCGACGGCAAACAGGTAACATTTTGTATTCATTTATACTTAATACACTTTTGACCATCTAATGTTCTGGCATGTGCTTTTCAGTAGCTATTTGATCCTTCTTCCTTCCCATACAATGTTTTAGGAATTTTCATGTGTATTAGGGAACTTTGTTGAGTTCGCCCCGTCGGACCTCGTGTAGTTTATGATGCCTTAAACACCGGTACCTATTGCTCTACCCCCCGTGATTTACTTAAAAATGTAGAGGTTACAATATTTATCTTAAATTCCAGTTTGGTGTTTATCCGAGTCTTCGTTTTGAGTTATGCTTTTCACAGACATAGAGAGAGAGAGAGAGAGAGAGAGACACACACACACAGATCTTTTCTAAAATGCTTTTGGGGTTTCAAAACTTATGTTTCCGGTGAAATCTCGACATCGAAACTTTCAGTGGAATACAATAGTTTCCCTTCTTACTGTACCTAACAGCTGCTTTTTCCAAATCTCACACAAAAGGTTTAAAAACCATTTTGTACTTCCTGTGATTATTTCGCTTATCGTGATGTTCGATAAGGGACCGGGTTCGATCCCAGGGACCTGCATGTGGGATTTGTGGTGGACGAAGCGGCGTCTGGGCGGGTTTTCTCCGGGTTCTCCGGTTTCCCCCGCCATTCATTCCACCAACTGCTCCATCATCACCCTTCCTTTCATCCATTTCACCAACATTTCGTTTCATCTACTTCCTTCATCCCATACCAGGCATCGGGCTGATCACCCATCCTGGATGCTCTGTCTGATCCATTAGTGTCTGCTCCTCGACGGGCCTCTGACCCCAGGCACCCGCTTGTAAGTCCTGGGGGGTGTAAGTCCTATATAAGAGGAGGGTAAACAGATAATGAATGAATGAATGAATGATCCTCTGAGGAGTATAACATATAAATATGTTATATTAAGCTAAGAAATGTTTTAGAAAACTGCATTTTATCCAGCGAACAAGGAATCGCTGTGTTTTGGAATTAATTAATGTTTTATTTACGCTTCCAAATCTAAAACTAAGTTGACTTCGTTTATTGTGTGAGTCTCGTATTCGGAAGATCTCAGGTTCGATTCCCGTTGACCTCCCACTAAGTTTGTCGTGGTTTTTCTCAGGTCGGTAGGTTGGTGTGGTTTCTCATCTATCACGATTTCCTTTTCCTCATTTTCCTTTCATTCTCATGTTTGAGGTGTGCTTCTAGGTTTCGTGGCGTGAGGCAGTGCCAAACAGATGGCGCGAATGCTAACTCCAAGAAAAGAGTATTCCCAGTGTACACCAGAGGGCTGCTTGGTTGACGGGTTGATCATCGCCCTCCCTGAGAAACTCCAGTAGTGGGTCTTCGTAGGACTTCCGCGCGTCCCTGTGGCCTGCCTACCTGTAACCTCCCGTGGTTCTTCACTTCGTCCCTTCCTCCTGAGGGGGTGATACCATAGATATCACGTCGTGTGCGAGGTGTCCCCCTCCATTATATACACAATATCCTATAAGAGCATATACTCTACGGAGGGAAGAATATAATACGTTTCGAGGTTAACAAATAGTTTATAAGTTCATAGCAAGGTGATAACATGGCAAAAAAATATTTTAATACCAAATTCAGAGCTTTAATTTTGTAGAGAATATTCTAACATATGTTTTTCTTCTTGTCGTTTTACTTTGAGAAATTGCCCCCATATTTCTCCTAATTAATAAGTCCCCTATTTAGACAATTTTCTTAATTAGCATTACTGTGCCTGCCATAAATCACCACACTACAGATTACCAAATAAAGAAAATGATTCGACTACTTTTGAACAAATCCAAACAAATACTCTCGAGGGAAAAGTCGGTCTGAAATATGTAAGTTTTTAAAATGTCTGACATAAATATCATTATCTCTGAGAAATATATTTTCTAAAGTGTCATTCAAAACTAGTATTTGAAATATAGATTAAAATATGTATAGAATCTTCCAGAGTTGCAAACCTTCCGTTGGGGATGCTATACTAAAGCCACGTTTAATGAGAATGCACATGTATTGCTTTTGTACATATAGTAGCAAAATATTTAACTTTTATCAATAAAATCAACAATGGCTGATATACTTCAGTCGTACAGAAGAATGATAATAAAATGTCTTGTCTACATTACCAGTCAAGGGTGTTGCAATACTTTCTGGAGATAATCCAACTTACCTGAAACAAAAGAAACAATGATTTAATGAATGTAAATATTAAATATACATGCCGGTAGATCAAATTATTTTGCTTTGAAACAAATATCTGCATTTTAAATGGTTGCTATTGAGGCAGTATATTTAACACTTAAATGATTTCAGTCAAATTATATAATATATAAATTCAATAACAGCCCGCCTTGAAGCAATATGTGTTAGTAATAATTTGTAAGATGTATGTAACAGTCATTGCATATGCTTATATTATTGTAAACACGTTCAATAATGTTATGTGAATGTATTACGTAATTTAATAATGTAGGAGCTGTGAGAATAATAGGTTAAAGGTTGCTAACAATGAGGTAACCTTGAATCAATAATGAGTAAGAAAGTTTAACAGTACTACTTGTGATTCTTGGAGTAACAATAATGTAAATTTTGAGACCGTTTAAAAATAGCCAATCAACAACCAGAAAAAGCTTTAGTTAAATGAAGGTATTCTATTGGAGTAGGATTAGCCAATCAAAGACTTGCAATACAGAAATTTACAAGTTTAGACGGTTGAAATCAATTCAGTTGCCTCCAAAAAGTGCTCATAACCAGACGTGTTGCATCCAGACGGTGCTCATAACCAGACGCGAGATGTGTCCTCGAGATATTAATTACATATTCGTGTGAGACGAAAATAGTACACGTGTTAAAAAGTGCAAGTATTGTATAAAAGAATCTCACAGCTCTCTATATCAGGAAGTGGCATTTAGTTTTTATCAAGGATTAATAAAAACGAGTGAATTAAAACTTAAAATCCGGGTAAGCCTACATTCTTAGTCGTACCAAAACCCTGCCAAGAGAAACGTGTCCTTAACAAATACTGACGGAGCCGAGGCAAAAATAAATATATAATATCTAAAGAAACAGTCAAATTGCAAAGCTAATATTTTTTAAATTTGGGGCGAAGACTACCGGAAACCGGGTACTATACGTGCGGTTGCAACTACTACAAGTTTGGCTACCCAACAGTTGAAATATAATACAACTCCTTCAAATAAACATAATACATCTTCTTCAATACGTAGCATCAACTACCTACTTCAAATTGACGCCCAAAGCGTGGTGCAAACAACGAAACAACACAACACTTCCTCAAATTGACTTCAATACGTAAAGAAAACCCCTACTTCAAATTGGCACCCAACGTGGGGCTAATAAATAACCATCTTTCTTCACTATTTCATATTCTATTTCAAAAACCTTATTTTAACGTTTATAATATATGATTCCCTCTATAACTACTTAAAAACGAAGCATGTGCAAAAATGTATTGTTTAAATTTATTTCCTCTGCTATGTCTAAATTATTACATACTTAATTGAAAATGTCATATTACTAAAGTCCACTCAGTACATGAAAGACTTCGCTTATTTACTTTGATACGGTAGAGATATGAACACCTGCGGTATTTTTACTAAACCTAGTTAAACTGCAACATAAGTCAGTTTTCCGTTTCCACACCATGTGAAAGAAAGGATCACGAGTTTACAGTAGACAGGACGTTCCATTCACTCGGCTAACTATACTTGCTTCGCGTTGATCTCAGTTGATGTGAATAATGTGGTTTTTCTTCACAGCAACATATTATTGTTGTACTATTCGTACTTAATGTTACAAATTCTATATAGTGTGCAGACAAAATTAAGTAACTTACTAATAACAACATTCTTTATTTTACAGGAGAGCTGATTTTTTCTTAATCTACTTTGAATTTTTGTTATACTTATAAATGTAACGAAAGCTTTGAGTTAGAAACTAAAAATTGTTCCGCAGAAATATATTGATTAAAGTCGTGTTAAAAAGATTGGAATTTACAATGCGGTCTTTAAGCACAAGTAATCGATAGTATAGTGTTTAAATTCACAGTTAAAAACATATGAACTCTTAACGTGTTAATAAATGCATATAGAAAATGTTTCAACGTGTGAGCGTTATGTACATGCTTAGAGTTTCATGCACATCCTTAGGCAGGAAAAAGAAACAACAAATAATATAACGACTCTCGAAATGCAAATTTATCGAAGTTCAGCGTTCCCAGGTCAATTCACACTGATATATCTGCGCTCGAACCTTTCGCTTTGTTCTGTCATCATAGTCATATAGAGTTCTGAATGTCAAATTGTACTGATAGTCGAGCAATTATAAGCACAGTAGTGACGCATGTGAGGTTTGAATGCCACCTGTAAGAATGAGGTTTTTGATTTTGTACTTTTCCTCTTTATTTTCAAAATAAATATTAGATATACCCCAACATAAAAATAAAAAGGTATAAATTAGCTCGTATACCTTCCGCTTCAGTTACTTCCATCATTCTTCGGGGTTTTTATTTTGAAAACGAAGATGATTAAATCACATTTTGGTGTTGAAGTATGATGTGATATGATTCCACTAAATACAGGATGTACCATTTAAGTTGAAACTGTACAAACCTCTAAAACTATGTGTTGTAGACAGAAATGTCTTTAATAAAAGTTGCTTGATATTATGGGGGAAAGTAAATGACATTAGTCGTGTTTTGTTTGGAGGACGTTGTGATTGTCATTTTAGAACCAATTTAATTTTTTTTAATGGGAACCTACATTTTGTATGTTGTTTTCTGATTGTAAAATGGTTTATAAAACGCTGTTTATTTTGTGATGAAGAATGAGAAAACAAAATAAAAACATGTTGGTTCCCATTAGAATCGTAATTTGACCCTCAAATGACCATTCATGGATGGTCCAACGGTTCATTGCGCTCTTCAGAATTTCCGTTGTTATTTACGTTGATGTAAGAACAACTGGAAGATACTTTATAAAAACGTTGTTTAGTTTTTTATGGGGAGTGAGAAAAAAACATAAAAAAGATAGGTTGCTATTTAAAAAACTTGAATTTACCCTAAAACGACCATCATAACGTCCTCCAAACAAAACACGACTAATGGCATTTACTTTCCCCCAAAGCATCAAGCCACTTTTATTCAAGACATTCTTTCTACAACGTTTAGTTTGGGAGATATTGTAGTATCAACTAATGGTCCACCCTGTACATGCATTAAAATCGTATTGCATTAAATAACTTTACTTGCAAAGTAAAATTGAAGTATGAGAAGATCTTAAACCAAAGTAGTTCTAATTACCCGACACGTAACTATAACTTCTCAGCCATCGGAAAACATAACCTTTATAGATCCCCTCTCTATGTAAATAGTATGCTGACAACACAGGTATGCGAATTCTTCCGATGTTTTCCGAATCGGACTTATGGCCATTTTTTCTGCCTTAGGGTGTGCCTGTTGGGCACACTGAAAATGTTATCACAGGTTCTGTCTGTTTCAATTATGAGTGTAATATTTTGTATGCTATAAACATTTAGCTATAAAATATAGGATGAATGAAAATACCTAGAAATAAGTAAACATATTTATGCTGTTAGAAAGTAAATCAGGATCAAAAGATATTGCAACACATAAATAACTTCATAATAACATTTCAGAACATTAACAAATAAGGAAGCGTCTTCCTTTAACGAAAGCAGTTGGTTTAAACAAATCCCTCGTAGTGCCCCTGCCATACATAAGCGCCGTTACGTTCCGAGAAGCACTTACTGTTTTTCTTTTCCTTTTTTCCTGCTTTATTTCAGGAAACCTTCCTTGATGTAGACTTGTGTTTCTCCATTTATAAGTAGCACTTCAACTTGAGTGGTTGATCGTAAGAAACTGAAGCTTAGTCTATGACGTCATAGAGGATTCAACTCTCCATGCATGTGATGCATCTTGAAATAAGAAAATTGTACTGTCTGGAATTAGAACCACACTCATTCCGGAATGCCTGCGCAAGATTCCGCTACAGAAACAATGTTTATTTTGGGCTTAAATGGCATTGACGGTACGTTTCTTTCCAATTCTTTACTTAAATATGGTTTTGAGTTTCGTTTTCACGGTTTTAAACGTTCATTTAAAGTTATATCATAGACCGAGGTGGCGAAAACGGGACCAGCGAGTCACTGGACTCGCACGCGTCGCTCCCTCTCTGACTGACTGTGCAACTGGTTTTAGCATGCTGCTGAATATGTAACGCGTGTTGCATATTTGGTGACTCACAGAAGGAGCATTTTCGCAACCGCTTTGATAGATGGTTACATACAGCAAGCTTATGATTCTAGAACTTGTTATTGTACCTTAGGTCTTCGATTAAACAAAAGACTGGATTTACGTGGCTACCATGTTACATAACCTATATTTCATGTGTGTGTGTGTGTGTGTGTGTGTGTGCGCGCGCGCGCTTGTGCACTGGGACAGTGTCGCGGACATGAATTTTAAGTTTTTCGAGAATCAAAAACCAAAAAAATCTTATTTTTAGACTGACACTCTTAAGCTAAAAATAAATGTTTCGCACAAAACTTTAGTTAAAGATGTAATTTACATTAACGAAACCTTCAAGTCTTGCCTATAGCGATAGCGGTAGGAGGGGACCTGGGGTCGACTCCTATACCACCATGTTGGAAGGTCTAGTACGGAATGCGCTTAGTCCCCTGATGCATTTGGATCTAACTGACAAACTACTTGATGGAGAAGTATCGACCCCGGTTTCGGAATCCATGCAAGCGACCGGAGAGGGGGCGGCGTGCTAACTAAATACTACCCCCATTATTCCACTTTGTTCGTGATGTATAGGCGGAGGCACAATATGCAGCAGCTGTGCTGTGGACCTAGATCTACTAAGACTTTCGTGCCAGGAATTCACTTTAATTTTTGTACTAAAATTTAGCTACTATTCACAATAGATTGATATTTAATATTTTATTTTAATATTTCTTATCGGCGGCCTTTCCTTTGGAACTTATTGCCTATGGGCAATGGTGTTAACTCGTGTAACTCTTGTTGTTGGGTTTCTTGCACCTTTGGTTTTTAATCATTAGATCACACACACATTCACACACTCATTCATACTTCTAGACTCTGGGGTGGAGAGGGAATAATCCGGGCTAAAGAAAAACGCCCACCTCCAGCCGGGAATCGAACCGGGGACTGCTCGCACAACAGGCAGGTGCTCTACGACTAAGCTATGGGGCCAGCCATGTGATTTTTATACATAGTGTGCGGGTTCCTTTAGTCGTTCTACACAATATTTAATTACCTTTAATTCTTGTGTTTTTTTGGTTAACTTTTATCCAAATTAAGTTGTTCCGAGTTTATTTGAATTGTTATTTTGCCCAACTTTTACCTAGTTTCTTAGTTTGCTCAGAGTTCATGTAAATTGTTAATGTGTTCAAAGTTTATCTAATTATCCATATTTTGTGAGGCACTTACTTTGCGGTACCAATGAATTATTTCATAATTGTATTCTTTTGTTTAATGGCCAAGCAGGCGTGAAATGAAGATATATAGTGATCGAGCTAAATCAGGCAATTTCGTTACGTGTTTATGTTAAGATAATTTACCTTATCTCTCCATCTCTGCAATAATTTCTCATTTTTGCGAACTCATGTAATAATATAATAGTTTCTGAAAACTTAAGAGTATGGAAATTCTACCTTGTGGCAAACATTTGCTAATTACACTCAGTATACCCAATCTGACTGCTATGAACAAATGCCTGGTGGGCAGACCTGTTAACGTGTATCGGTCTTTCCGTCACTACATATCCTGGATCCGAATACTTTTTAGACACCTCAATTTTAATAATGTAACAGACATGATTAAGGGTGCAACTGAAAACATTTGGTTAGAAAAAGGGTAGTGAATATCTTCGTTCCCCTAGCAACACGAGTATGCAGCTTGTATAACACCATCTAATAGCATGTAAGATACAAATGAAAATCTGGCCGACTGCCGGCTAAAGGGGGATCTTCGGAGGAGCTCCAAGCAGAACCGTGAGTCGCCTTTCGACATTTCTGCTTTTAGTTATTCGGAAAACACGCTTAAAATCGCCTTGTTGCTAAGTATCGCAACAAACAAATCTCGAGACGAACGGTGGCACTGAACAGTAGACATAATTTACTCCTTTAAAGGCTACCATTCTTTTACCGCCATAGTGCTTTACCAACTGCACAGAGTTATTTACTTAGTGGAGCAAAGCGGACGCACATTGCTACTAGGGATGTCACTCTAATGACAACAGTTTCCTGGACAAAGCAAAAACAAAAGCTGGTGGTTATAGATGTCACGTAAACCGGAACCGCTTCCATATGATGTGCTAAATGCTTTGGCTTTATTCTATGTGTCAGCCCCAGGCTAGATTTAGGTGCCCTACCCTACCCTGCAAAAAGCTTTCCGCGTAACTCCTCGTTAAAACCTTCAAGGTCTCCATTCCACCTTTTTAACAAACTTTCGGCTTAACGGCGCATGTGCGGATGGCACGATCGTTAATGTATTATGGAACCATTCGCATTTTCCACGCTAAAATATAATTTAGTGTTATATGTGGTCGGTTACGAGCGACTAAAACTGCAAGCAAGCATCTCCTTCGATTACACCCAGTCCCCATATTTCCTACACCTTCTTCCACACCTGACCTAATTTCAAGTACTGCCATTCAGATAAAAATGCTCGGTAACTTTTAAACAAGTATACAGGCGCCTGAGGTTAATAGCTTCAGCAAATTTTTAAAACTGATATGACTTTCTTGATGTCTTAGAGGATCTAATATAATGATTACTTATAAAACCTGCAGCTTAACTCACGTTGCTATTCTTTGCTGTTCCTTTTTTATCCTTTTCTTACCTTGGCTTGTTTCTTTAATTCCTTTACTTTATTTTCCCTTCAGGAGCATGTGTTTCAATCTATATACCTTCCCTACTTTGCTATAACTGTATGACACTCTTACTTTATCACAAACATAGAACAGAATGTATTGCATTCCACCCAAAAAATCCATACCGAGATTTCACCGGAAGTACATGTTTTGAGGCCCTCTGAATCGAAATAAGCACTTATAGAAAGAGGTCCGTTTGTGTATGTGTCTGTGAACAGCATAACTAAAAAACTAAAAGTCAGTTAAATATCAATGTTGGTATTTAAGTTCAGCATATTCCAGGGATGCTGCACGAAGAGAAAATCCCCCCATTCCTAACTACCTGTACATAGAAAAGTTTTCGAAAATTTTCATTTTTTAAAAAATTGCTCTGACAACTTTGATTAAAATATCATAAGTTTAAGAATTTTCATGAAAAATGAAATGTATATCCTGAGTATTCTGGGAATGGTGTCTGAAGACTTCTTTATTCTGAATGACCTTTTTACAATTGGTAAACCATAAGAATTAGACAAACTTACCGCATGAATGTAGAGAGCACAAAATAACATTTATGTCTACCTCACTTTCAAGAGATCCCGAATTGGAATTCCGGTAAGGGTGAGTTATCTGGATAAGATATTTTCCGGGGTTTCCCCTTATCCTGAACACATTAGCGTCGGGTAACTTTAAGTTCTGTGGACCCCCCACCCGGGGTTATTTCATATTCATTTAACCCATTTCATTCACCGCCCTATATGACCTAACCGGTTAAAGTATGTGAAATAAAATGTTTGCGGCATTAACCATTTCCTATATATTCTTTGTTATTACTTTGAATTTTCAAAAGTTATACTTTTCTCAAGAGTAAAATAACCTTTTTACTTTTTTACTGTGTATAGTAAGTAGGGGAAGTATTGCAGTCCACCCAAAAATTCGATACCGAGATTTCACAGGAAATACATGCTTTGAGGCGCCCTGAATCTAAATAATCAATTTTTTGAAACATGTCCGTGTGTGTGTCTGAACAGCATAACTCAAAAACGAAAAGTCAGATAAGTACTAAACTTGGTGTTTGAGTTTAGTATCTTCCAAGTATGCAACACAAAGATTTTCAAAAAACTCTCCTTACCCCAGACTGCGCTTTACATGGAACATTTTTTGAAACATTGATTTTCTCAAAAATGGTTCTAAGATTTTGACTAAAATATCACATGTTTAAGATATTTCCTGGCAAATGAATGTATATTTTAAATTTTCTGGGAATGTTCCTAAAAGATCTCTTCATTCTGAATGACTTTTTCATAACTGATAACCGTAAGAGAGAGAGACAAAATTTTACTACACAAAAAATGTAGATCTCGTTAAAACACACAGCTTATGTTATATGCATTTTTTGTGGAGTGAAAACCAATTCCGAGATATTCCTTGTTATTTGTTTAAATTTTAAAATACTTACACTTGCTCTCAAATGGGAATTCATTATTAGTTTTTTTCTATGTCCTGAACATACAAAGAGAATGGAATGTTCCACATAGCAACCAGCTCTTAAAAGATCTGAGTATTGCTTAAAGCCTACCATATTCAAGGGGAAAAGAAGAAACTTAGCAATGTTTATCTGGATTAACATGAAGTAGATGTAAAATAAGCATTTGTAAAAATACGTTGTACAATACTATAGAAAATCACGTTGGTGCAACACATCAGATTTTTTCCCCCTCTTTTGGCCATGCGAAGAGAACGGAATTTCAAAGCCATCACAGAGCTACCGGCTCTAAAAAGGCTCGACCATCAGTTAATGCCAACAATATACCTGTAATCTCCTTTTACCTATGAGTAAATATGCAATAAAACAGTTTCTGTAAATTTCTATCTGGATTAACATGAAGTAGATAGAAAAAAAATCTGATGTGTTACACTCACGTGACTTTCTCTACTCTTGTACAAACTATTTTTACAAACTCTTATTCTCCATCTATTTCATATTAATCAAGATAAACATTTGCAGAAACGATCTTTCGACATGCAAACAGAATTACATTTTACACATAGCGACCAGTTCTAAAAATATTCAACTATCGTTTAAGGCCTACTATGTTACCCTTGTTTTGTAATTGCAAGGGCAATATAGAAATACAGTAGCCTTTAAGCCTCGACATATATCTTAATAGCTGGTTGCTAAGTGCAGCACTATTCTCTTTGCCACAGATTAATACTCTTTGCATATCCAAGACAATAGAATGAATAACGAACTCCCATTTGAGAAAAAAAGTATTGAAAAATTTAAGGGAATAACAAGCAATATCTCGAGAATAGTTCACTCAACAAAAAAAATGTATATGTCATAAATTGTGTATTTTAACGCGATATACATTTTTTGTGTAGTAAAATTTTGTCTATCTGTTATGGTCTACCAGTTATGCAAAAGACCTTCACAATGAACAATACTTTTGGAAACATTCCCAGAAAATTCGAGATATACATTTTATTTGTCTGAAAAATCTTAAACATATGATATTTTAATCAAAACCGTTAGAGCCGTTTTTGACAAAATTAAAATTTTCGAAAAATGTTTCATGTAAAGGTAATCTGGGGTGAGGGATTTTCTGGAAAACCTTCGTGTCGCATCCCTGGAAGATACTGAACCTAAATACCAAGTTTGGTGTTTATCCGACTGTTCGTTTCTGAGTTATGCTGTTCACAGACAGACACACACGGACAGACACACAGACTCACACACGGACATGTTTCCAAAAATGCTTTTTTTGGATTCGGGGGCCTCAAAACATGTATTTCCCGTGAAATCTCGGTATCGAATTTTTGGGTGAAATACAAAACTTCACCGACTTACTATACGTAGTAGAGAAAGTAATATAATACATGCAACAAACCCCATACAATATAAGAAATAAAACAAAAACATCAGGCGAGAAATTCAATCAGTTTCTGATGTTGAACTCTTGAGTGTGAATAAAAAGTTCCTAAGAAGATGCCAGAAATATGTGAATGGAGAAGGAGGACATCTCCAAAATCTCTTATGATAAGATATGTGCTTATTATCATTATAACTGTAACTGTGAGAATATGAGGCAGTTGGGGGATATTGTTAATTGTTTCGGCGGGAGTCGGAGCTTCAGCAGCAGGCGCCCGAGCGGCAGTTACATTGTGAAGGAAAAGCATTGTATATATGCATCACGTTCATTCTGTTTGTGTCTACTCTAAACCATCACGTGATGTATACCTTTCGGTATAACTTCTATATTAAAGTATAGTAGCAAATTAAATATAATTCTCATTTTCCAACATGTTCTGTGTTTTATATATATATATATATATATATATATATATATGTGTGTGTGTGTGTGTGTGTGTGTATTTGTGTGGGGGAGGCATTGAAATTGCTCCAATTAATAGGAGACCACACCAAAACACATTTAAGAATTACATTTTAGAAACCAAAGCAGCA
The DNA here is from genome assembly GCA_030765065.1 of Deroplatys truncata. Lineage (NCBI taxonomy): Eukaryota > Metazoa > Arthropoda > Insecta > Mantodea > Mantidae > Deroplatys > Deroplatys truncata. The sequence continues at coordinate 117,305,579 of CM060975.1, forward strand.
ACTTCTCCCTCTCTCTCTCCCTCTCTCTCTCTCTTAAAGCTTAAGCTTTGACTTGCTCCGGAGAGGCACTTATTCGAATTATTATTCTATTTTATGTGGATTTAATGTTACCCTGAACAACTCCCGTAAGACTGCGCTCTCAAATGTTTCTATGTTTCATGCCGCTGCATTATCTTCACTTATTAGTGCTTTTATTTCCATATTTATAATTCACCAACTCGTGTTTTTCCGAGTAATGAACTTAACACAACTATAAAGGCAGTCTTCAGTACTTTTTTTCAATGTTTATATTTCGCAGGAGTAATTTAATATCTCCATTTCTTCTGCTTTAACAGTTAATTTATTGCAGATTTGAGTGTTTCTTCTACGTCTGCGTTTAATTTCAGGTGGTCAAGGGAGAGTATATGAATGTGCAGAGTTATTCCAACCGTTACAGTTTTAATCGTTTATAACATATTTCTATAAGAGCTGCATTTCTTAAAATTAATATCTTTGTATCTACTACATTTAACGCTATAACCGACTTTCATTATTCATTTTGTCTGCCCAATGAATAGTCTGTATTTTTACACCATAATTTATTGCTTTACCTTTGATTTTATCTGCAATATTTGAAGCAATAAGAGAGCGGCTAGTTGGATCTTTCAAATTGCCTATTCCTGTAAACAGTGGCATTTTTACATTTTTTGACTGTTCGGAGTCAAGGACATCGCCTCTGTAGTGGTCTTATTACTGATTATCGGAAGGAACTCGGCACCGGAGGCCGGAACCAGGAGTGATGGCACAGCAATGATAGGGTTCTACAGTTTCCAGATTGAGACGGCCCAACAGTGGACAGGCATACCTGGGACCCACCCCACACAGAGAGTTCAACCCACAGAGGGTTCCGAAGGCGCGGTTTTGTTATTCCCCGGTAACTAGCCGAATATCAAGGAGAGAAGAGAATTCCAGAGAGAGCATCGCAACGCCGCACCGAAACACCACCGCCGACACTTCCAACCCTGAAACGGACCTAAGACGTGAAGAATGAACGAAATATTAAATGGATCGAAATGGAGCGACAGGAAATTGGGGGCTGAAAGAAACCACTCCAGCAATCGCCTCTCGACCCGGGAAAAACCAAAAAAATCCATGGGTCAGAGAGGGCGTCACCGAGAATCGAACCCGGCACCTCCCGAATGGAGTCGCACGTGTTACCACAGCGCCATCTCTCTTGGTTTGTAGTGGCCCACTTTAATCTCTACTGCTCCCCGTGAAAATCTGGATTCATCTGGAAAAAAACTAACGCGTTTTCTTTCGTGCATACGTTGCGCTAAGAACCACATAGCTCAGGCGACCAACTGTAGTCGAACATACTTGATGTACGTGCAGCTTCCATAAATTGGCCCAAATATATCAGCAAAAGTATATCCGGAGAGAAAACATTATCGATCTAGTAGCTTAAGCCTCTAGAATAAGTAAAATATATTAACTTTTCTACGTTCCCAAGATAGAGGTTGTATACTGCATGTAAATAAACACGTTGCTCACTGTGAATAATTTCCACAACTCGGTCTCAAAACTTAGAGTTACCGTAAATCAAAGTAGCGGTTGTCTTCTTCTTCTTTTAGTGGTTTAGGCCGTTGACCTGTTCCGGTCTCACTCCCATCTCAGCATAGGTCTTCCTATCGATCTCCTCCCTTTTGGTTTATAATTTAATACATTGCTTGGTAGTGTGCTTGTATCCATTCTGATAAGATGGTCTTTCCATTTCTATTTATGATTTTCTATAATTTATTCTATAGGACTAATCCTTAAATCTTCTTCTACTTATTCATTTGTTAGTCTATCCTATCTTGTTACACCCTTAACGGCTTTCAAAACTGTCATCTCTGCTGCCTGAATATGATTTATCTTTCTTTTATAAAACCCAACTTTCGCTTGCATAAAGTGCTATTGGGACGGTCATGACCTTATAAAATTTAAGTTGTGTTTCCTTTCTTGTACTTCTTAAAATTCTTCTTATTGCTCCACACATGTTTTTACGCTTGTTAAGCATATTATTATTGTCATATTTATAGTTTATATCAGAGCCAATATAGTTTTGCTCCATTATTTGATCATTCACTACTATTTTAGCTCTTACAAGCTGCTTTCTTATTCAGTAAATGAAACTTTCATTTATTCCTCAGTTCATAATCTTCCAATCTTATTACTGAAAAGTCTCATAGTAGCCTTAGTGATTAAATAATACTTTTAGTGACAGAAGTACTTATATATTCCTAAACAGTAGGTATACATTGTTTGTCAGCGACAATAACGGCTCCAAAATAATAAATATAGAAACTGATGTTAATGCTTTGTTTTATTAAATGCGATTTATTTTTAGTTAATACTTCATTTCCAATATTTGCTTGTCTAGGCTTATAACACGATCAAGCCCAGGAGATTCACACATCCGTTTCCGTCAAAATCGCATTAAGAGAAACAGATATATATCTACGTATAGCGAGGAATCATCATTGGCCCTCCAGTTTGGTATGTATGATGCGTTCTTTGGTCCACGAAATTGAAATCTGTAATCCTTTACGATGGCTCTGGCGGGCTTAGTCCCCTGTTTGCGGCTGTTTACAAATTCAGCTCAGGGATTCTCTTCTTCGAGATAGGGAATTATGATCGAGAGCGGTGCCATAGGGGTTAGGGGGGTCAACATTTTAAGCTGCATCTCACAGTCGAAAAACAAAAACAGTACTCGGGATTTTCTTGTATCCTATTCTGTGATGCCAATCCCATATAAACCCTTCCACGTTAAAATCGATTTTCCTTCCCAATTATTTAAGTTGATGAGCAATATCGCGCTGGAAGTTTAATTTCAGTATAGTACAATATTTCGTAATCGACGCTACGTACAGAAATATTGAATAAGTAACACCCAAAAGATTTTTTTTTGCTCTCTATTGTATAACCGACCAAAACGAACCAACTCAGCGATTTTAAAATATGGCGTTTCACTTCGATTATGAATCATGGTGTACGTGATGCAGTTTCAATAGGATGTTGTGCTAACAAGCTGTAGTGCGATCTTTAAGTCCCTCCACAACAATATAATAAGCAAGGTATGACAATATGGTGGTAACTCTGACTTCGTACACTTTTAATGCTTCAGTGATGTTCAGCTTGGAATAAATTTGGAGAAAGTAGTGGGAAGAGAAAGCATATAAACGAAAACCATAATTAACTTGTCCATTCACAGAATATATTAAAATGTTCCATATTCTGTTGCACAGATTCACACGTTTAATTCTATTGTTAAACACTTGGGTCTACCATTTCTTGCAGCATCACGAATAGAAATGATCTCACGGTTGCTCTAACCGTCTCGTGCCGGCAAGTTATCATGTTAGCTCAGTTGGTTAGAGCAACCGAACGGAAATCGGAAGATCCGTGGTTCAAAACCCGGCTAGTCAACGTTTCTACCTTTCCAACTTTTACTACACACAGCCTGTATAAAAAACAATTAATTACTATTTAGTAGATAGTTTAGAAAACTATCTCAAATATCTTGCACTTTTGGCATTCTTCCCATGCTAACTGCTCTCATATTTATATCAATTTCAAAGAAATTCCATCCATGAATGCTCACTTTGCACTTGTTAAAATTTTTAATTTAGTACCTTTGTTCTCTTAATTTAAAAAATACCAACAAAACCGACATTATTTAAATATTGATTTGTTGGTCATAATACGTCTTCCACGATGTTTATTACCTGTATGGTGCACCAAGGTAATTTGTTCACTGCATCCGCTTATTCTGCCCACTGAAATACGACGGCCGCTTTAAAACCTTGGTTTTCTGCTAAATACAGTTGTAAAATAACTTTCAAATACAAGAGATGAAATCGTTGAAAAATCGGTTAAACTAAATATACATCTTATGTCTAAATTCCCTTTTCAGACTTTGAGGACTTGTAGTGTGGACCAAGACGATTAAGTTTAGAATAGGAACTTGTGTCCGGAAACGTACCGTTTTTCCGCTACACGCAACATCACCACACGCACTTTTTCGGCCCCACTCACTAGGAGGAGTTCCTGCACGACGGCGCACTAGCTCATTTTGTACTTGCGCCAACGGTTTGGGTAACGGTGGATAGGTCGTGGTGGCCCGATTGCTTTGCCTGCACGTTCTCCCGACTTGACCCCGTTTAACCACTACCTGTGGAGTCACGTGCAATCCTTGATTTACGAGATCTTCGTGGGATCCGAGGAAGACCTACTAGCACGAGTTATGGCAGTGGAGATGTTGGAGGACTAGGAATTGGTGATCGGGTATCCCAGAAGATAGTACGGAGGTACATCTGAATTGAAGTCGGTGGTCATTATATCGACAGGCAGCAGGAGACGGAGAGAGCAATGTGTGTTGTGTGGTAGTATAACGGGAAAACGGTACGATTCCGGACATAAGTTCCTATGCTAAAGTTTACCGTCTGTAAAGGGAATTTAGAGACAGCCTATATGTATATATAAGTAATGAAATAAAAAATCTGGAAAATGGCAGAACAGATAAGCTTTAACATCGTTTGTTCTTTCGGCATATTAAACATTAGAATTTTTCTTCACGTAACAGTCTGTTAGAATGCTTTAAGTGGAAACGAACGCTATACTTCACTTCCGTAAGTGAATATAGTCCACGCGCATTTAAAGTAAACGCCAGGAAGTCTCAATTCATTGATGAATTTTGCTACGTAATGTTATTAGGTAATAATTATAAGAAAGTTTTCGGAAGTTTTCCTTTTTGTATCATTTTTCTGAACCTTTTATCATGATACTCTTACCCCTGTAGTGTTTAATTCAATTTACAAATATTTCTTCTGCAGTTATCATTATCTTATTATCTCTCTTACGGCTTACTCTACATTGCGGTTACTTCAGTGGATAACGTATAAACAGAAGTATAATAAAAGTACATGTTATTCTTACATATTATTATAATAATCTGTATTGTGTTCCGCTGTCCAGCTTTTAAAGTTTGTATTTTAAAACAAATTGTCATTGTTTTTCGTTGTCAGTGAGAAAACATAGTACATAACGATATTGTTAAATTAAGTACTCTGTTTAATTTTTTGGTACTGGTTTATCACTTATGTAATATTGTTGAAAGTTTATTTTTATATGAACTAGCAGTGTTACTAAGTTACATTATTGGCTTTTAATTTATAGTGATCTATTATTAGATGCGATATGTGTTATTGTAAGAATATTAAATTCATTGAAATTTAGGTATCTGAAATTGTAAATACAAATATGTCCAATAGGTACTCTCTCGTGACCTATATGTTAATGCGACCTTAAGTAAATAAATAAACACACTATTACAATAAGCAACAAAATTGTAACGGCTGTTGATTATTTCCCAAGATAAAAAAATCGTACGCTACACTAGCCGTAACTAAGAGCAACACGTCTGTGTTTTCAGGATTAAAAAATTTGAGGGTTTTGTACCGCAAATTCAATATATAGGCTCAAGGGCTCAAGATCACCCTATTTAAAATGCGGATGGTTGATTGCTTGGATGACTTTTTTTCGATATTCCTCAGGCAGTGCGAACTTACTGTTGCTCCATGGTTTCTTAACAGTTACTGTAGTATTATCATTAGTAATTTAGCTGCGGCAGGGCTATGCAAGGAAGTTAGCTACAGCACCTGACGAAGGTTTGTAATTTATGATGTAATGAGCGCATGAACCAGAAGCCAGATATCTTTGAACTAGGTCGCAAAAAAGAATGAAGACCAAGTTAAGTAGTTTGACCCAGGCAAGATACCAAATTGCATCCTTCGCTCATCTAAGAACCAACGCCCTGGAGCGGCTCGCGGTGTGCAGTAATAATGTAATTGAATCAGCCGGTGCATAAAGGAACTAAGTCTATTTTAGTAACGCAAAAAGGGCGAAATTATTTCTAAGTAGTTTATTCTAATAAAAGTATGACTTTTTATAAATTAATTCTCTAATATCTTCGTTACAACGTTATGAGCTGCTAAGTTTTTAAAATACGGCACCAAGATATTCTTAATTAAACGTTTTGTTGCTACTCGGTTGCTACTCTAGTTTTATAGGTTTACTACTATTTTAATGCATTCTAATGCTTCAATAAGACACATAAAACTGCTAAATGAGTATAGTATGACAATTGGGCAGTTATACATTGAGGCAGTACTTTTAGTACCTCATTAATTAATGCCAATTAATTTAATGAATATAATAATTAACCAACTCTAATAGTATATGGATAGCGTATGTGTGTGCATTGTCGCGTCCGACACATTATTGCTGTGTACAAAGACTAAGACTGATATTTTCTGTAGGTTCCGTGACAGTTTCGTATCTGTAACATAAATATTTGAAAAGAGCGGGTTTTTATGTATAATGTTGGTAGGCGGCAGCACCCTCGTATTGGTAGGTTGGTAGTAATGCTCTATTTTGTAGACCCTACGTGCATTTCGCATACCAGACAATGGAGGTGATGCATTTTTTAAATCGATTATCACCGGTGATGAGTCATGGCTGCATCACTATGATCGTGAAAGAAAACAAGCCAGCACAGTGTGGAAATCGCCAGGTTCTCCAACACGAAAAAAGACAAAAATTGTTCCATCTGCAGGGAAAGTGATGGTGATCACATTTTTTGACTGTAATGAAATGATTTACCAGCATGCAGTTCCCCCTCACACTACTGTTACAGCAGCATACTACACTCAGTATTGGCTACACTGAGAAAGCACATTGCAAAGAAACGACCAGAGCTTTCTCGGACTGGGTGGCAACTTCATCATGACAATGCACGGCCTCACGTCGCAAATCAAGTCATGCAGTTTCTGGCTCGACTCAACATTACCTGTGTACCACATCCACCTTATAGCCCCGATGTTGCACCCTGTGACTTATTTTTATTCCCATCACTAAAGGCAAAGCTTAGGGGTATTCGATTTGAGAACTCTGAAGCAGTGCTCAAGAAAAGTGAGGCGATTCTCAAGGACCTAACAAAGAATGGTCTGCAGCACGTGTTCAAGGACTGGCAGAGACGCTATAAAAAGTGCATTGAAGTAGGAGGGGACTACTTTGAAAAAGATCATGTAAACATTGAATTGGAGTAATAAACATCTGTGGAAAAAATCAGTCTCAGTCTTTGTTGATCAGCCCTCGTAGAATCACATTGTTGAATTAATTATTTCGATTTTGAGTTAACTCTTGTCGGGCACGGCATTTCCCTCACCTTCCTAATCAGGGAGGGTGAAGACAAGTTAAGGGACGAGCCTCTTTGTCTGATAGCATGGGTTGGTAAGTAGAGTCAGTCTAGTGCATATCTTTAGAGTGTGTCGTTGCGTGTAGGAATGCGTGTTGCTGTGTGTGAGTGTGGAGCATCTCCCTCCAATGTTTGTCTGTAACCTTTTGGAAATAATGTAACGGCATCAGGGTAACTTTATAATAAACCAGAGTTAAATGTGAATTTATGTGTTATGTTATAAATATCCCACGCCTGTTTTAGCTTTGTGCAGCTAGGTTCCTGGTCCTGTTGGTCTGCCTCTGTAGCTACGCTCCCCAATGTTTATGCCGGGGTAGCTAAATTTAATATTTTATCTGCAAAAACTTTTGACCTCACCCCGGTGTATAACAATATCAATTATGGTCTGAATATATTTCCATATGTATGTTTATGTCTGTTAATGTTATTTTAAGGATAGTGCATAAGTAAATATACGAGGTGTGATCAAAAAGTTTCCGGAATGACTTCATAAATACTACACAGCAGTTTGTTTTGTCTAATCTGCACTGTCATCCTCGAAGTAGTCTCCTTGCAAGTTTATACACTTGTCCCAGCGCTTCTGCCACTGCTGGAAGAACCTCTGGAAGTCCTCTTCTTTCAACATGTTCAGAGTGTTCTGCGATTGGCGATGAATGACATCAATGTCCTCAAAACGGTGTCCTCGGAGCCGCATTTTAAGTCGTGGGAAAAGAAAAAAGTCCGATGTTTCCAAATCTGGAGAATAGACGGTATGGGGAACAGTATTCATCCTATTTTTATCCAAAAATTGGCAAACAGAAAGGGCTTTGTGCTCGGGCACATTGTCATGATGTAGAAACATGTCCAAATTGTCTTTCAAAATGCTTTGAACACTTCCAAAGGAGAGCCCTAATCAGTCGGAGTTCTTTTATTGCAATGCGCCTATCATTTAAGACCATTCACCTGATTGATATTTTTATCAGTTTTGCTGGAACAGGGTCGCCCCGAACCATCTGCATCTTTAACTGATGTCACACCACTTTTAAATTTCGAAAACCACTCAAATGCTTGAGTTTTGTCCATAACTTCCTCCCCATAAGCTGTTCTTAACATTTCATAGGCTTCTGTTGCAGTTTTACCGAGTTTAAAGCAAAATCTGATGCTCGTTCTTTGTTCATCGTAATCTGACATTTTTGCTACGCGGAAAATTCGCAACATTTGCAAAACACGTGTTCACTTCAGAGCGTCCACCTCGTCACTGCATGGTCACAGGAAGTCCCTGACCTCTCATTTTTATTGGGAAGAAACGCTGCATGTATAGTGTGGGTAAGAATTAAAGAAATCTCACCGTCAGCATTGTTTGAAGCCATTCCGGAAACTTTCTGATCACACCTCGTATTTTTGATGGAAACTGATGGTGCCTTAAAATGTGAAGAGAGTTGTTATTTCGGTGCAGGGAGAGCTGTTTTCTACAACTAGGTAGAGAAATATAAAATAGCTTGGCTTCCTTCTATTGCGTATAGCATGCCGAGGGTGATTGTTGGAAATTTCCTGTAGACGGTTAATAGCAGAACACTCAACAGACGACATTATAACATATGTCATGTGATTTCTAGCAGCGAATGGTAAAGTTTTAAATGTTTAACGTGAATAAGAAGCAACCAATGAAACGTAAACAAACACATTTAAAATATTTTCGTAAGGTGGTAGTTGAGAATAGCGTACGAGGTCTAGTTTATTTTCAAGATGTAAAGACGTGTTTTGTGATTTGTTAAGTATGTAGTGTTATACTTCCGCGTTAATAATTTGAATTTCACAACAAATACAGTATACTCAGATTTAGTAACAATATCTGCGTTCGTGGAGGTAAATTGTGTAAGCAGGAGATTTTTATTACAACAGCTATACGGGAACTTAGAAATTTTAACTGTTAACAGCAATACAAGTCCATCAGAGTAGGTCTCGCCAATAGACACTTTCATGTGTTATCAGGAGAGTGTTAATTTTAAACATTCATTAGAAATAAATCCATGAGAAGTTTAATTCCACCCACTTGTGATATTATCATATATTCATAGAAGTTCCTTCCGCTACTACGTTCCGATGAAGACACACTTGTTTGACCGTGATACATACCAGAGCTAAGCCGAGGAAAGAGAAACAACATCTACAAGACAAAACCTACGTTAACGTAAGTAATTAAATATTTACGATATCAGTAATTATGTGCTCCAGATTCAGCTTACAACAATATGCCTAGATAACTAAGAAAAACTGTATAATCGTGTAGTGGCCGTTGCAACATATGGAAACTATAGACAAACAACTGAAAGGAACTCTGTAGGCTCAAAGTTGTAAACATTTGACTAACAGACATCGTAAAAGACAAGGTTTTTAAAAATACATCTTCAGCACCGTCACTAGTATTAACTGCGACTATTTCGTCAAGAGTTGGCCATGTAATAAACTTAGTAAAGAGGCTTTAATCCCTGTTGTTCATACATTTAAAACGTTCCTTTACACCGCATTTGTTTCTTTATTTATAGGCGTTTTCTACCTTAAATGAATCTTTCTGAAGAACTGTATTATACGGACTGTGCCCTATCCTGCTGAGAGAACTCAGGGAATTCATCTTCACCGAGCACCAAGGCATTAGTTTATCCACCAAAATATCGAAATATGTGTCCGTATCAAATTGTCTTCAATGAGTATGAGGTCAAACATAGTCTTCTCAAGACACTCCACACTATCATATTTATAAATTCTTATATTTTAATGTCATCCGTCCAATGAGAATTTGTCCGACTTCATTATCACATACTCTGTCTGTTTACTTATTCAGTTCACGAGAACAAAATATTGCGCCTCTTTATGTCACCATACTCATCACAGAACTTAGAGCAAGGGTAGAAATCCTCCCCACTCAATTTCTACAGTACCTGGATTTCGAATGAGTAAAATTTATTGACAGGGAGTATGCGAAGCTATTGCTTTTCCTGAAGCCGATCTCCATAGACAGGTGCCATATGTTTTTCTTTGGACTCTTCATAAATGATGCGAGTACTGCTATTGAGATTCCCTCGCCTTGACGCCCTGATCTAGGGAGGTCGCCAAAACATTACCACCGATCCTAAATTTATGTACAAACTTAGTAATACAGTGGCTTATTTTCGACTCCTGGCCGGCAGCTTGGGAATGTAACTGCGTGCGCACAGTGCTTCTAACCCGTTATGGCTCCCGCTGTTCTACCTCCACTCCGCGCGTCAGTGCATGTGCGACCGCTGCTAGCGCGAGTTTGTATTTTGTTTGTTATGGCTAAAGTGTGATAGTCCTGTTATAATGCCAATAAGTGCGTTTACTTTAGAACACCGCATATTCATGTATGATTCCTACGTGTGAACAGAGTCTTGTAGACAAGTACACGGCTATTTATAGACAGATTCACCGGAATCCGTGCGCCTTACAGGGACAGTTCGTAGCCTTGTAAACCGATTTAGAGAAACGGGTTCTGTTCTTGATAATAAACCCAAAGTAACTCGCTGTGTTCTAACAGAGGAAAAACTCGATGAGATAGGACAAAGATTAGAACATAGCCAAAAAAATCTGTGAGTAGGTTATCATAGGAAACAGGAGTTTCACAATTCTTGGCTTGGAAAGCCACTAAACTTTTAAAATTAAAACCTTATAAGATAACCGTAGTTCAGGAACTGCCACCACGCGATACTGTCAGTAGAGTAAATTTCTGCAATTGCGTGTCGGGTAAAGTTAATGATGGTTTTATGGACCTAAAGTTTTTTTTCACAGACGAAGCATGGTTTTCTTTAAATGGCCTTGTATCGACACAAAACAACAAATACCGGAGTGCAGAAAGATCTAATAATGTACACGAAATGCCCTTGCATGACCAGAAAATAGGTGTTTGGTATGCTGTGAATGCCTACTGAGTTATAGGTCTTATGCTCTTTGAGGATACAGTTAATGGGCAGAGGTACAGGGATACAATAATCAAACCATTCCTGGAATATTTGTGTGACATTGAATGCACACAGGTATATTTTCAACAAGACTCTGCTACAGCACATACTGCTGATCTCTCTTGAAATTAATTGCGAAAGTTTTTGAAGAAAGGGTCATCAGTAAAGGACTATGGCTACCGCGCTCCCCAGACCTTACGGTAAGCAACTTTTATTTATGGGGGACTTAAAAAACAAAGTTTATCGGAACAACCCGCATACGTTGGAAGAACTGAAAGACAATATCAGAAGAGAAATTACTGTAATTTCAGAAGAATTAATGGTGTTAATGGAATTTTATTTAAAAGGTGAGAGAGATGCGTGGCAGCAGAAGGGCACAATTTCCAACAACTTCTGTGATAAAGGTATGTGGTTATTGTATGCATGTAAATCTATGCGCTTGAATTGCCGGCACGCTATGCGCTTGAGTTCAGGGTCTGTGAATTTTCAACTCAGCCGGCAGCAGCGTGCGGTACTGCGGCAGTCGCGAAGCAGCGGCCAGGAGTCAGAAATAAGGCACTATATTATTACGAATTATTCTCTTTTCAGAGCCATGTCTCCTGCTGAAGTTCTCTGCTATATGTCTTCTGCTATCTGTTCCACTCAGGAAGATTATTTCGATGTTCTCTTCACGTTTCAGTGGAATGTCACTTGCATCAGAAAGCCTTTCGTATATCCCTTTGTATGAAGACTTTAAGAACATTGTTTATAATAACACAACAGGAAATTTTTGCACCCGTTAAGCCAAGATTACAACACACTTAACGTAACGTGAAAGTCTAAGATATTGTATTAAATAGAGCTATTTAGGGTTGACTTAACGATTTAATGCGACGTAACTTAAGAGTTTGATAACGTCAAACTTTTCCTTCCCGTTATATCAGATTTGATATTCGCGTGAAGCAGTAGCATAAAGTAATAGAAGAACTACTAATCAAGGACCTTCTCATTATGTTAAGTGCATCCTAATTAGACCTCTTGATTAGCAGCATTTCTTAAGCTCACGGTACATCCCGTCGCGTTAAGTAAAGTTCATCGTAACCCGGGCATTATTTTTGCTTACCGCCAGTATCTAATAAGAATACATTCGCAGAATTATTTGGATGTACACCATGATGGGAAGAAGCATCAAGTTAAAAATTTTAAGCAGTTTATACATTCGATATTTTACCTATAACTTAATGGGTACTTTACTTAATCCATGGATTTTCATGTAATTCAACGTGCAAATCAAATATTGCGCTATAGTAACATTTGAACCGAGGCAAGAATCGGACTCAGAGCTTACGAATTGAATCCACTCAATTTCATTGCTAGTCTATCCCCAATTAACTGCAATTAACCCAAAGGTTAATGCGACTGCATGCTTGTCAAGCATGCATAATCCATATGCATCCTCAATTTGAATCGTCACCACACGACACAAGTATGTTTGAGTAGCGTCAGTTTTTGCTTGGAACATGTAGAGCTCAGATGACAATGCGTTTGTTTTGGCTTCCTGTGCCCTAGTTTTGAAAAGAATAGTTAGAATAATAAAGAAATATAGCATATGGTATAGAGACTGGTTCATGGAAAGAAAAACTTTGTAAATCATCATTATAAGCTGCTCCTTCTTCGCCTTATGAGGTGTTCGTTGGATTTGATACGTCAGCGACAAGGCTGACTTCGGGAACTTTTAATGAACTCTTGGAGTAATTCACGATTCCCATTCCCATTTCGGCAGTCATGTTGCTAACTAAACAAACGCATACCCATTTTTCACTACTAACGAGCCTACACAAGCTTGTCCGTGTACACGTTGAGGCAGTATTTTTATCAAATGATTTTAATCAAATTACATAATAAAATATACAATAACAGCCCGCCTTAAAGCAATATGTGTATGCACCAATATATAAAAAGTGTATATTACAGTCATTGTATATGTTTATATTATTGTATACATGTAATAATGTTATATGAATGTATTAATTAATTTAATAATGTAGGAGCTGTGAGATTAATAGGTTAAAAGTTGCTAACAATGAGGTAACTTTGAGGCAATAATGAGTAAGAAAGTGTAATAATGCTACTAGTCATTATTGGAGCAACAATAATGTAATTTTTGACAGTTCATAAAATAGCCAATCAACAACCAGAAAAAAGCTAAGTTAAATAAAAGTATTCTGTTGGAGTAGGAATAGCCAATCAGAGACTTAAGATACAGAAATTTACAAATTTAGACGGAAGAAATCAAGTCAGTTGCTTGTAGACAGCGCTCATAACTGGAAGCGTTGGTTGTAGACAGCGTTCCTGACGCGAGATATGTCCTCGAGAAATTTAATACGTATTCGTGTGAGACGAAAATAGTTTACGTGTTAAAAAGTGCAAGTAATTAATAAAAGAAGCTCTCTATATCAGTGAAGTGTTATTTAAAGTGTCAAGAATTAATAAAAAGGAGTGAATAAAAAAAATTAATCTGTGTAAGCCTATATTCTTCAGTCGCACCACAACCCTGCAAAGAGAAACATGGCTCTAACAATAATACTGACACAGCCGAGGCAAACATAAATATATAATATTTAAAGAAATAGTCAAAATTACAAAATTAATACTTTTTTAAACATTTGGGGCAAAGGCCACCGGAAAGTACATTTGGGGCGAAGGCTACCGGAAACTTATTACCATACGTGCGGTTGCAACTACTTCAAGTTCGGCTCCCCAACAGTTAAACTACAATACAACTCCTACTTCAAATTGGCCTTCCATACGTGAAGCAACAACCTACTTAAAATTGGCTCCCAAAGCGTGGGGCAAATAAATATACAAATAAATAACGTAAAGACAATAACTTCTTCAACGTTCAGCATTGCTTGCACAAGCTTGTCAAGCATACAGATGACAATTCAGTTAAACTTCAAGCCACTCATATAATCAAAATATTTTTGCAAATTTACGATACAGACAACCAAGCATGCTTGTACAAAAAGAGTGATCGGCAGGTATAGGAATTCTTAAGAATAAAGCTTCAAATTATCTAACTCAAATCATTATCACTACAAAGAATTCAAACAGCTGCAAACAAAGATCACTGATAGGCAGCTAAAAGTGGTGTCTGCAAACATCAAAAGACTTTACGAGGGATGGGAGGTGGATTGTTACGCGCGACGTCCCTGCCTATGGTCCAGTAACAGTTCAATCTTATTTCCTTCCGTCCTGGCTTTAATGCTTATAAATTCTTATACCTGGTGAACACGCATGCTCAGCTCGATTGCAAATCCAGATTGTCTGATTTTTTTCCGCAAGCAAGCCAAGTGATCGTGATATAGAGTTCCAAACTATGTATATTCCTAGTTGATACCATAATTATTAACGGAAAAATATAAATAATTAAATAAAGAAATTATAGTAATAGAGAAATAATTACAATAAAGAATTCCTGTACATTAAATCAATGTATAATGTAATAAGCTTGAGTTAAAAACAGTTGTCCGGTGAAAAGGTAATTAGAGAGCAGTCATTAGTGATGGCTGAGGAGCAATCGCGGTAGTATAAAGATTTCTGGAATGCAGCTAGGTTTATAAGTTCAGTACGTTTTCAGAGTCACGTGGACAGAATTCGGAGAGATTCGGAGAGATACGGCTTAGCAACAAGGTAACAGACGCATATGCAGGAGTTTAAGATTGGCTCCACGCGAGAAGGAGCGTTGGTGGGATAGTTCTAAGGTAGAAGTGGCTTAATAAAAGGAGTGAGTATTGCTAAAATTAGCGTCTTGCCTTTTTTTTCTTTGTGTACAATCTTAGGGGCTTACAGACTTTTACGGTGATCGGCAGTTCGCAGCGCCTAAGACCGCGCAGGGTTACCAATTATTTCGTGGTAGCCGCGACTCCGGTAAGCATTTTAGCGACTCACAGCAAGATACGCTTCTAGTTTCTCTTATTGCGGAAACAGTTCTTTCAAACCGTAAAATTGATACTGAAGAAGTTAGTAGATATAATCATTCAGTTGTTATAGTTTCGAGTGCTACAATTCATAATCAGCTTCAATCTTTATATTCAAACGGTCCGCAACTCGCTTCTGTAGCTCAAGCACTAGGTCACATTAAATTTCTCAATCAATTTAAACTGGCGTTGTTTTTTCAAACTACGCCCACGCATACCCAGAGAGAAAGATCTCATAGCCAACCACTGTAGCGGATATCAACAGCGGATATTGAAGCAAAGAGTACGGCTTCATGGTTTTATCAGTGTTGTATATTTTCTAGCAGTTTGACACACTACTGTGAATACACAAAACGAGATAAAAAACTGAAAATCGCTAAGACTGGACTTGGTTCCTTTCTGCACCGGCTAATGAAATTATATGGCTCGCATGCCTTCTTTCTTGCTTCATTAAAACGAAGTTAATCAAGGCTGCCGGCGCTTCTCGATGATGTAGTGGTTTGGACAGAGGTGTTGGAGATAATGCAGTGGGAATATGCATTACCATAGCTTCACCGCCTCTGATTAGGATGTCAACACTTTATCCCTGTTCATTAAACAGGTGCGCAGACTCCCACGCTCTTCCATATAGAGATAGCTTTTTATAATGATAATGGCAAGTTGACTTTTATTTCACTTTACAGTGTTCACTGTGTTGCATAAATAAAAAAATCCCTTTGATACATGTTTCATTTGGTTTATTTTCTAATTCCTGTTCATAAAATAACATCATTGTATTGTAAAACTCTATGCCACCTTAATTAGGACACCAGACACATTAACAAAACCAAAAGCCAAACAAGCAAAAACAAACGCAGCTTTCACTTAGCTATAATCACTGGTTAGTAGGTCAAAAGTGCATGTGGTTTAATTTCCAGAATATAAATACATCTAGATATATGATTTTAGTTATGAATGCATAACGGTTAAATTAATTTCTGCTTTTGAATACCCATGGGAAGAAGCCGCTGTAAAATATTGATGAATGATGTATACTGATGTTAGCATAACTTCTATAATACAGCAATGAAGAAAATAACCTTTAATTCAAAGAAATCTACGCTTCACATGCAACATTCTCAAGTACTACAGCTTGCTAAAATCTATATTGTGGCGTATTAATATTTTGGGGATTTCGTTGTCATTACCAGACATATTGTCGCTTTCCATTGTCATTACCAGACATATTGTTATTGCATTTTCATGTTGACTGGGATGACGTCACTCCTGGCTGGTCGCTTTGCTAGCCACGAGTGGTGGGGATAGCGTCTGCCTTGCTAGTATTCATAGAAGCGGATCGCGCGTGCAAGCCGAATTTTGGATAGGTGGATATCTTCCCTCATTTTTCTATTTAATAATGTAGGAAACTCAAAAGGTTGGGAAATAAATCTGGGAATATGTAAGTAGATTTGTTTATGGATTTTGTACAGTGAAAAACCCACGCCTTCCTCTTAAAACTCCACACCACGTTTTGGTTCTCCGCAGCTAAGTGGGTATAAGTCCCCTCAATGTTTGTGCTGGGTATTAAAAATTAATTTAATTTTTCATTTGAACTTTTAGGCCTCTACCCGGCATGTAACAGTATATAATCACTTTAGATTAATAAATTTCTGTTTTCGGTAATTTATAATTTTAAATCAAATCTTTCTTTAATGATGCATACACTCCTGGCTGGATAATATCTGTATATCACATAAATCATTTTTCACATTATACATATTGCAAGATATCCTTCTAATTCCTACATTTGAACGAAATCTTTAGGAACTAAATTTAAAAGAGCTCTTCGTTTACATGTAATGTACGCAATTATTGTCCGGAAATGCAGGGAAAAATAAAAAGTCTGATGTGATACATTCACATGATTTTCCCCATCCTTTATCTTTATTAGTGGGTATACAAACTATTCTTGCTAAAGCTTATTTTTGTATCCACTACATTTTAATCCAAATAAGCCTTTGCATAAATAGCTGCACACACTCGGACTTATTTTTCTAAAAATCCTTTTTTTTATTCAGGGAGCCCCATAATATGTATTTCCGGTGAAATATTGTTATAAAAATGTTGGGTGGAATGCAACACCTTGTCTACCTACTACGAGGTAGAGAAAGTAAAAAAAAAACCAAGTTGATAACAGTTTTTTCTGTAGAAGCCATGGGTAGACACTAAGTTGAAAAGCTGAATCAGACTTGAAAAATTCAATGCCTCGGCCAGGATTCTAACCGCAGATCTTTGGTTTTCTATGCATACGCTTTACCGCTTGAGCTACCATAGCGAGATAGCGTATGAAATTTTCTTTCCGATTCATGTACCCCGAAAAAAATTATAGGCACCTCAAATATTGCAGAATCATAGTGAGAAAATACATGCATTATATATGAATATGATGACGTGATTTAATGAGTACGGGCATCTCACCGTGTTAGCTCAGGCAGTAAGAACGTCAGCATTGGTTCGTGGTATTGAGTTTTTCAAGCCTGATTCAACTTCCCTAACAGAAAGCTGCATATCGTGGATGAATTCTTACAACGAATTTTCTCGTTCCTCAGTTCATTTCATTTCACTTCATTCTTAAGAGTTGGCGGACCAGTTATGGAGCACGATATGCTGGGTCATCCACTTCTTCACTGTCAGATCTGTACAGGCTCGATGCTTTACCGTGCAATATTTTTCTAGCCCGTTTCTTTTTGCCTACTTCCCTTCTGTCCTCTCGTTTCTTGTAGCACCTCCACGAGGCAATAATTGTCTAACCAGCAACCAATGCTTTCTTCATTCTTTGTATCAGAAATCTTTATATAACTGCTGTAGGATCAAATGGAACTACCACTGCTAAACAATGCTCCCCAGTTCACACCAAAGTGCCCCCCCCGAGTGTCAATGTTCCCCTATTTCTATGGAGCACACAGAAAACTTCAGGATGGTTACTTTAAAAGTGTACGAAAATGGAATTTCACCTATCACCTACCTCTCAGGGGAGGCATCTTTGAAAATTGCTAAAATCCAGAGTTTTTGTCACAATGATGTGAAATTTTGTATGTATTCAACTTCCACTACCACTGCTAAACAATGCTCCCCAGTTCACACCAAGATGCCCCCCCGAGAATTTTTTAGCTACGGTTTTTGTGTAGTATAAGAAATGCTCCATGAAAACATTATTAGTTATAAATATATTAAACTCTGGCTGTAAATTTGTTTTGATTATGTCTATAAAACTTGGTATTGTTTTAAGATATGTCAAATAGTTTTTGAGAAAAAATTGTTGAATACATAGATGACCATTTTTTTTCCAAATTATTAATAATTTTCAAAATAAACATTTAATAACAATTAAACTGCTCCATTTACTTATAGATAATTTAAAATACTAAGTTTTATGAAACAGCTATCTAAGAATATGCGTGAAAAATTTCAAAGAAATTTATTAAAAACTGCATTGTAAGGAGCATTTTGAACATTCAAAAGTGTAGAATAACCGAAAGCGAAGAAAAATTATTTTAAAATTTTAAACGTATAACAGCATACGAGAATTCCCCTGAACCATATGATGGTCCTTTATGTAACTGCTTAGCTTCCTCTTTTTAAGTTTTACTATTCTTAACTGTTTTTTTGCTGATTTTAATGTACATTGCTTTAATTTTTGCCTATCCCCGACACTACTTATTCTGTTTCCGACTGGACTGACTTTACTAGCTGAGCCCTTCCTTTGCATACAGAGTAGCCTCAGAACCCATATTGAATTAACTGATAGCTGAAATCACAGCAATTTGTAATTTATTTCTAGAAACAAAAACTTCTTTGGGACATTTACTTCATATTAAACTGTGCAAACTCTCATTTGCAGTTTGAGTGTTTCCTTTGTACACTCTGTAATAAATTAGTACTCTGATATACTGGCATAATAGCACTGACTACATTGGGTGAAAGAAATGTTCTCCTGTTTCCTTCATGTTTAGGGGGTTCCGAACTTTTAGCAACAGCGTGATTATAAAAGTACCAAGATGATTCACCTCCAGGACATTTAAAATACTGTGGCTTCACATCAGTTGACATGCAGTGACAGAGAATTGCAAATATTGCAGATTTCATCTGATCTACATTTGGAACATTGTTTTTAATTGCAGTTCTATAATAATTTTGAAGCTTTACAATGGTTTCAGATTTCAAACTGTTGAAATGCATCAACCATTTTGGTATTTACATTAAAAGATGGCCTAGAAGAATCATTAGTAACTCTAGGACTAGTGTATGTATCCACATAACTTTTATGACAAGAAGAACATTGTGCAATTACTTTACTGGGAAAACCTTTTGTATCACTAAATTTTGCTTCCAGAACTTGCAATCCACAATCTGTGCATTTTAAACTGCTAAGCTAAATATTTGACTCCAAATTTCACTATGCACAAGTACATAATCTGGTCTTGGTAGTTCCATATTCATTTCATTTCACCATCCTTGGAGAAATGTTTAGCACTTGAACTTGATTCTTCAAGATCTACTGCAGGTCTAACTTTATTTGCTTTCCCCTAGATTTGCCAGTTTGCCATCTAGACATATTTTTTTCTTGCTGCAAGAGATTTGTCTCAATTGTCTGCCTTCTCTTACTAGGCCTACCCATTTTGTAATAATGTTATGCCAATTAAGAACAAGAAATTTATAGAAATTTAATCCACCTAACGTAAAAACTTTATAACCGTATAGTAGATTCTGACAGTGAGAAGAGAATTAGATGCTTCTATGTTTACAAACAGCTAAACAAAGATCCAGATTTTATCTTTCAGCGAGACATTTATTTGGTATTCCCTGCCTTAGTTCCTAGTATATTATACCTATTCTTACTCTAAATTGTAGTTATCTATTTAGGTCACTATAAAGAAGATTTCTATCTTGTAAAAGCTGTATATCTTGTCTAAATTTTTTTTCAAAACACAAGCACGTGGTCACTCATTCACAAAAAACAAACTAGCTGAAGCCATGCTTTCCCGGGGCGAATGTTTGCAGAAAATCCCAGAAGATGCCTCTGCTAACATTTACCAGCAATGAATGCGACCGCCTGATTTAAACTTCAAAATTGTACGCAACGGGGTACGCAAATTGCAACGGGGTAATGAATGCATTTCAGGAGCCACGCCCTCTCGCACATGCGCAATTAAAATATGACGTAACAGCCTCTATAATGGCGATACAGCGTAAACTACAATAGGTTCTGAAAGTACAAAGTATAAAGATAATTTTTGCCCAAATTTCACCCATGCCTTCCCTTAACACGAAGGACGTAACGTTTTTAGCTTCTAGTTCCCGAGGTCGCGGGTTCAAACCCGGCGAAGGGCGATGGATTTTTTCGGGCGTTAAAATTCTTAGCTTGACTTCTTTCGGAAGGGAAGTAAAGCCAGTGGTCCCGTGTGGTAGATTTACGGCACGTAAAACAACCTCAAGCCTGATAAAGAGGCTTCTGAGCAAAATTTCCGGTCTTTCACGCCCAATATAGAATGAGGCGCTGAAAACCATTGCAGTTAAAGAGCATCCATATATAAAATTCAATTTAGTTTTGTAACGTTTTAGAAGGTATAATATTCAGTCATTGTCAGAATGTGTTTATGCCATATAGAAATCAAAACATGAACAATATTCCATCTCTAGTTTCTGATACATCTATTTACGATTTTATAGAAGAACAAGTTTTTGAAAAAGCTTTAATCTTCGCATGTGCAAAACTTCATCCGATCCACTCTTTCGCTAAATTTATGAACTGATCGATAGAGCTTTCCATTGCTCTTTCACTAACAGCACGCATACAGGATATGTGCAAAGGCCGCTATATACATAAGTAAACATCTCCCTTGTACGGAAAACAATAGCTGTATAAACGAAGTGAGCGTATTATTTTATAATCCTTGTGAATTCTTCCCAAGTGGGTTCCATGTAGAAAATGAAACAAATACAGCCTCTCCAGAAATTATTAGTCTACCTTTAAAAATTCTAGCAATTAAATTAACGCAGAAAATTTTAACTTTTGATACTACAATAGGAACAAACGATATTACTGTTTACATATTCTGGAATGTTCAGTAATTCTAAATTTATTGTTTTAAAGTTTTTTTAGAATTTCCCTGCTTTTTCAACTTTTCCGTGTAGTGTTTATAGAATTATTTAGCATTCGTTTAATAAAGCATATTTTGTGGTGTAATATCTAAACGTGCGATGAAATTTTCCCTGAGGAAGAAAAAAATGATGTCAGGAACTATTCATTAACGCCTCAGTTTTTACTTCATAAATGTATTTCTTAACCAGCTTAAATTACATGTTGGTGAGATTCTCAGTCATTGTACCAAAAACGTTTCTCTACTAAATGCAGATAGCATAATTGTGTAACTTTACCAATGACGAACTTGAAAAAACAGTACATTTTCCAATTTATAAAACTAATGAAATAAAAATCCGGAAAAAGTATCAGAACACTTAAACTATAATATCGTTAGTTTTTTGTTATCATTTTAGTTATATTGTGATAATCTAAACTAATATTTTAAAGAGAGAAAATTAGTAAGTGTATGTAATTGTGTGTGTGTGTGTGTGCGCGCGCGCATAATCTCAATCCCGTTCCGGATAATCTTAAAAACCGGTCAACTGATTTTGATAACACTAGTCTGCATTTTCATACTTTTTGTCAGATGATTTCTTAAAAGTAGGTGTTCTTAAATAAAGTTTTTATGCTGATTCCAGAAATAACTTCCATTTTTTTCTATCACGTCAGGTTTTTACACAAAATAAGTAATGTTTCGACAATTTTACTAATGAGCGTAGAAAAGTATCCAAATACCATTTCATACACGGTAAGTTTTTATTCAAGAAACATTTTAAGAATACTCTCAAGAACTCCCCTAATTTATTTCATGACTACATTTTAACAAAACCAGAAGCCAAAGTGTTTCATTTAATTTTTTTCAAACTTTCTCTTCTTTGACTTCCTTGCAGATCCTTGAAGATGACTGTCCCTCCTCAACATCCAACAGTAGTCGGCCGTCATAGTTTCATTACGTCTCCCCTGGTACCTCCTCTCCATTTCCTTAATATCTTGTTGAAAACGTTCACCCTGCTCTTCACTATAATGTCCCAGATTTTCTGGAAAGTAGTCGATATGTGAATGCAGAATATGTACCTTTACACTCATGTTACAACCCATCTTCTTGAAATTTTCCAACCTTGTTTCGACAATGGCCTTTAAATTAGGATCTTTGTTATTGTCTAAGAAGTTTTCAGTAACTGATCGGAGGGCGATCCGTGATTCTATTTCTTTCTCATTCATTGTCTTCTCAAAATCTTCATCCCTCATCAATTTCTTTATTTGAGGACCAACAAAATTTCCAGCCTTTAATTTGTCTTGTGTAATGAAGGGAAATTTCTTGGAAAGGTACCTGGAGCAGGGTCCATCCTATGGTAGAGCCCTTACAAATTGCTTAATCAAGCCCAATTTTATGTTAGTGGCAGAAGAAATATCTTTATATCTCTATATTTTTGAAGTGAAATTGTGAAAAAAACTGTACGTGATAGAAAAAACTAAAAGCAGTTCTGAAATCAGCATAAAACATTGAGTCAGAATCACTTATTAGTTTCCAGTCATCCGATATCATGCAGACTAGTGTAATACTTTTACCATTGAAAACCACTGCTCTTCCCGACTGAGAAAAGTTATCACTATTAAAAATGTACCTGAATAGATATTTTCGTGTAAAAAATTACATTGAGTTTTATTTATAGACGCTCTTTAACTGCTGTGGTCCTTAGCGTCCCATTCTATATTGGGGTGAACGACTGGTAATTTTGCTCAGAGGTCTCTTTATCAGGCTTGAGGTTCTTTTACGTGCCGTAAATCTACGACACGGGACCACCGACTTTACTTCCCAACCGAAGGAAGCCATGCTAAGGATTTTTACGCCCGAAAAAATTCATCACCCTCCGTCGGGTTTGAACCCGCGACCTCGGGAACTAGTACACTAGTAACCACTGCACCACGGAGGACGACTTTTCCTGTTAAGAAAATATGTTGGTGGAATAAAAGCCAAAGGTATTTTCAAAACTTCAAAATTCCGACTGAAAATGAATATCAGAGGATATTTGTTAGTCCTTAATTGCGAAAATAGAGAATTTTTAATAAATAGTGGGATAAACTAGGAGAATTAAAAAGTTATGTTACTACCTATAGGCAGACTACACTAATCGCTAATAACTGTTTCGACCTGAAGCGGGCCACAGAGCTAAGTTGGCGGAAAGCTTCATCGACGATACAATTGTCATTTGGCTAATAGCTATCGATCGTATGAGACAACTTTCAACGCCGAGAAACCTTCATATCACTAATACTGCAACTATAAATTACACATGTCAACATTTTACTGCAGGAAAGATGAACTATTGAGCACCAAGGAGTCAATGATGTGTGGCTAGTGAACGCCAGTCCAGTGACATTTCAATTGTCCGCAGATCTTTTTTTCAGACCCCTTAACCTCTGTGGTTATATCGGGGGTTTTGCCTTTAGAAATACTTAACTCCTTGCCTGTAGGTTTTTGCTTTCCTTTTGCTTTGCTCAAATCCACTCCTACATTCATGCTTCCAGACTCTGTAGAGCCGGTTGAGAAACCAGAACGCTTACCTCTCGACTACAGAGGCAGTGTTTTTTTCTTCTGTAACCTTATTGTTGACCGTTATTTCACAATACCTGACAATTAATTTGCTGTGAACTTGAGCAGTGGTAACATTCACGCAGTAATTCTTATCAAGATAAATTCTACAAAAAAAATTTAAAGAAATTCAGCGCCTAATTCTATAGCTTTTCCAATCAATCTGAGACTTATACTGCCTCCAGAATCGCCCATTTTTACTAAAGAAAGAAATATTGGTAGATAAGCGTTTTGAGATCGCACAAAAATACTGTATGAATGTACCTGTACTTTCTGGGAGAACGGGATCAGAAAAATCTGTGCCCTTAAGAAAAGATATTTCTGTAGCAAGGAATGACGTAGAAAACTAATGCAATGATTGTACTGATTAATAACAAAGAAACTAGTAATGATTTTCTGCTTGCAACCTACGTATTGTTGACCCGCTTGCATTGATTCCACTCTTTAAACTACTGCCATAGATAGGGTTACCAAATCACCCGATTTAGCCGGTTACCATCGAGTTATTAATATCCTTTTTCAACCTCCGATTAAAAATCCAGAAAACGGGATAAATACCCTGTTTCCGTATTTAGTGTCATCAGTTTGTAGTACTAAGCAAATGGATGAGACATATAATACATTAGTTGTATTCATTTGGTTAACTCTTTCTGAAGAACGCGAGTGGGAAAATGTTGAAAACTGTTGTACTTGTGTGTGTATGAGAGAGAGAGAGAGAGAGAGAGAGAGAGAGAGAGAGAGAGGCAGAAGTGATTCACGGAGGGGGAGACCTTGCGCGCTGGACCTGCACAGATCTATTGCGGTTACCATTCCCAGGAGGAAGGGGTGCATTGCACCCAAGCATTCGCTACCGAGATTTTACCGAAAATACATGTTTTGAGGCCCCTGAATCCAAATAAAGCACTTTTGGAAACATGTCCGTGTCTGTGTCTGTCTGCAAACAGCATAACTCAAAAACAAAAAGTCGAATAAATACCAGACTTAGTATTTTACTCTAGTATCTTTCAAGGATGCGACACGAAGATTTTCAAGAAAATCTCCCCATACCCTTTACGTGGAATCTTTTTCGAAAATTTTGATTTTATAAAAAAACCGTTCTGAGATATCTGTTAATAAAGGTTCAAATTATTCAATACTTGTCATTCGTCCCATAGGTTTTCAGTTTTTTTCTCACAATTGCATGGATTCAGTATGGAATTTTAAGGCCACCATATGGCGTCCAGTTCTTAAACATTTGACTGTTACTGTTCTCTTTGTATTCATATCGAAATGGGTAATGTACCTATTTCTGCAAAAGGTTTATTTTGATTAAAATGTAATATATGAAAAATAAGAGTAGATTTGTATACCACTTTTAAAGAGAGAGGTTGGAGAAATTATGTGAAAGTATCACATCAATTTTTTTTCTTATTTTGGAATCTTTTAACCCTAGCCACAGATGATAAACAAATAAAAATGTGAACCATTTTTACTTTCTCTACTAGATGGGGAAGTATTGCATTCCACCCAAAAATTATATACCGAGATTTCACCGAAAATACATATTTTGTGGCCTCCTGAAAAAAGTATTTTTGGAATCATATCCGTGTGTGTGTCTGTGTGTCTGTCTGTGTGTCTGTGAACAGCATAACTCAGAAACGAACAGTCGAATAAACACCAAACTTGGTATTTAGGCTCAGTATCTTCCATAAATGCGACACGAAGGTTTTCAAGAAAATCCTGCACCCCAGATTACCCTTTACACGGAACATTTTTCGAAATTTTTATTTTTCTCAAAAATGGCTCTAACGATTTTGATTAAAATATCATATATTTAAGATACTTTAATGACAAATAAAATGTATATCTTGAATTTTCTGGGAATGTCTCCAAAAGTATTCTTCATTGTGAACGACTTTTGCATAACTGGTAAACCATAGGAGATAGACAAAATTTTACTACACAAAAAATGTAGACCGCGTTAAAATACACAATTTATGTCATATACAGTTGTTTTGTTCAGTGAACCATTTTCGAGATATTGCTTGTTATTCCCTTAAATTTTTCAATCCTTATACTTTTTCTCAAATGGGAATTCGTTATTCATTTCTTTTTTTGTCCTGGTAATGCAAAGAGAATGGAATACTCCACATAGCAACGAGCTCTTAAAATATTTGACTAACGCTTAAAGCCTACCAATTCCCCTTGCATCTACAAGAAAATTAGCAATAAGATTAACATCTCGATTAACATGAAACATATGGAGAATAAAAGTTTGTAAAAATAGTTTGTACAAGAGTAGAGAAAGTCATGTGAGTATAATACATCAGATTTTTTTTGAGAATGACTTTACAGTTCCTTCACAGATTGTACTCCCATAGCATCCTGTGGATTAGCGCGATAAAGCAAGGTATAAAAGCTACTGGCATATCACCTGAAAGCTGTTACCACATCCCTTAGAGACCGTCGGAATCACTGACTATGAAGTTAGCTGAAATGTCATGGTAAAAGTGACCTTTTAGCAAATGTCCTGGGCCAACCCTTGTGGTGTAGAAGGTTAGTATAAATGTCTGTAACTTGAATGGTTGTCCTCTGCGGTGATGCAGTCGAATGACGTTCCCTAGGTGCGTAATTGTGAACCACAAATGGTAGTTTCTTGTTTCAGCAAGCCAGAGTCGGTGTAGGAAGCGGCTATCCCATCTTACACTTGACAAATAATTCCTCTCCCGCAAAATGAAAAACGGTTCCCATTCTTCTTCTTGCCTTGATTGTGGCGATAATATCGTAAACAATTGCGTTCACTGAGCTGCTAACTGGTAGATCTGCGTAATATGAACGCTTCTTCTTGCTTTCTCTAATAATTAGCTTAGAGAAATTATTACATCCCACCGCAAAATTCGAACCTATGGAGATTTCAGCGAAAATGAACATTTTGGAGTCCCAAGAATACAAAGAAGCATTTTCTCTCTACAACCTAACTGAAATCCGAAACGTTTGTTAAATACCACACTTGGTATATATGAGACTTTTCGTTTCTGAGTTTATATGTTCACAAACACACGCGGGTCGTTTTCTAAAACGCTTATTTATTATCCAAAGGGCCACAAAACGTATATTTATGGTGAAATCCCGGTATCGAATTTTTGGACTGGAATGCAATAGCTTCTCTATCTACTATGTATGTAGTAGAGGAAGTAAAAATCTGTTACTAACTAGATTAATAAGCTTACGTGTCAGCTTTGTCATGTTACGTTTCCTTAGCCAAGTCTTTACTCACTAACACAATAAAATGTTACATGCTGGGTAGATGGCCTAAACGTTCACATGAAAATTAAATTAATTTCTAATACCCAACACGTACATTGAGGGTACATATACTTACTTGGCTGGGAGGACCTAAACGTGGTGTGGAGGTTAAGAGGAAGGCGTGGGTTTTTACTGTATAAAATCCATAAACAAATCTACTCACACATTCCTAGATTTATTTCCCAACCGTTTGGGGTTCCTACATTATTAAAAATGGAAGGTGGGAGGAGATATCCACCGATCCAAAGCCCGGCTTACACACGCGGTCCGTTACTCACGGAATCCTAACTGAGAGTGACGCTATCTTCCACTACTCGTGGCTAGCAAAGTTACCAGCCAAGAGTGATGTAAACAACAATGTGTCTGGTAATGACAATGTAGAACAATAATATAACCCCCCCCCAAATTATTAATACGCCACAATATGATTTGATAACACTTGAACTTCAGCTATGTCCCGTGGCGGTTTGGCTCTTTAGAGTGGCACGTTAAGTTATAGGTAACCAATTAATTTGTTCGCTATGTTGTAATTTGACAGCAGCCATTAATAGTTCATTGCTTTCGAAAGATGGCATTCTCTCTAGTGAATTGGTAAATTGCTCAAAATGCAATCTTCACAACATGGACTCATTTAAAACTCCATGAAGAAATCTTTTAGAGCTTTCAAAATGCTACCGCGTGGTCCCTAGGGAGAATTAACAATGAAAATTAAGCATTAAAATAAGACGTAAAACTTAGATATTAACTTAACGTGATGTGTTCTCATTCAAATCGACAAATGCAAACTTAAGCAGTAGCCATTCCCAAGAGAGCATCTGTGAAATTTGCCCAAAATTTAGAAGAATTAAAAAATGTTTTTTCCCAATAAAATAATATAAATTATAAAGTTTAAACTAATATATTATGTTTTTCAGTTGGTATATTTAAACTACCAATTAACTGAAGCTGTAAATGATCAGGCGTATGCTTATTAATAGACACACCCAACTTTACACTTTGTTTTCTCACAAACGTTTCTATAGCATTTTTCCATACATTTTTTACTTTCTCTACTACGTATAGTAACTAGGGGAAGTATTGTATTCCACCCAAAAATTCGATACCGAGATTTCACCGGAAATATATGTTTTGAGGCCCCCTGAATCCAAAAAAAAGCATTTTTGGAAACATGTCCGTGTGTGTGTCTGTCTGTGTGTGTCTGTGAACAACATAACTCAGAAACGAGCAGTCGGATAAACATCAAACTTGATATTTAGGTTCAGTATCTTCCAGAAATGCGACACGAAGGTTTTCAAGAAAATCCCCCCTCCCCAGATTACACTTTACATGGAACATTTTTCGAAAATGTTAATTTTCTCAAAAATGGCTCTAACGATTTTGATTAAAATATCATATGTTTAAGATATTTTCATGACAAATGAAATGTATATCTCGAATTTTCTGGGAATGTCTCCAAAAGTATTCTTCATTGTGAAGGACTTTTGCATAACTGGTAAACCATAAGAGATAGGCAAAATTTTACTACACAAACAATGTAGATCGCGTTAAAATACACAATTTATGTTATATACATTTTTGTTTGTTGAGTGAACCATTTTCGAGATATTGCTTGTTATTTCCTTAAATTTTCAAATACTTATACTTTTTCTCAAATTCGGTATTCATTTTTTTTTGTCCTGGTAATGCAAAGAGAATGGAATACTCCATACAGCAACCAGCTCTTAAAATATTTGACTATTGCTTAAAGCTTACCAATTTCCCGTTGCATCTACAAGAAAATTAGCAATAAGATTAACATCTCGATATCTCACCTAACATAAAGCATATGGGGAATAAGTGTTTGTAAAAATAGTTTGTACAAGAGTAGAGAAAGTCATGTGAGTGTAACACATCAGATTTTTTAAAATAATCTTCCAATTTGAGAAATATAATACTGACATTTTAGAAAATCAAGAATTTTGGAGTGCATAAAAGTAAAAATGTTTCTACAATAATTGGGTTTTAATTAAAAAAATCTGATATGATAGATCATTTTTAGACTTATTTGCAGTAAAGCAAGTGATGTATATTTCTACAAATGCATGTGGTGGACAATCTTTATTAGAACAACGAATTTACACAATTAAAAATTAATATTTGAATAACTATAACAGCTAGAATTTTGAAACGTGGCAAAAATATTAATGTTATTGTACGCAATATCCGGAATAAATTTCAACAAGATATGTTACATTCTGTGGATTTTTGAAATTTCAGATGCATTACCTTATACACCTGAGCTAATATGGCAACCTGGGGAGCAATCAGTGTAAAAAGAGGTTATGTACTTGCATCTAAATGAACAAGAGCTGGGTTTCCGGTCAACGGATGTTAAACTCACAAAAGAGTATCACTACAATTACAGCTCGTTTTACTGCGATTTTTATAGTTACCCCAGTGACTTCTGGCCTAGAAAGAGTGTTAGCAAGTCAATAAATGACGATGGAAAATTTGGTGGGAGATGACAGAATGATTACTAGGCAGAGGGGTTTTAGTAAGTAAACTACCAAGTTAGGAAGGCACCGAAGGTTGGTGGCTAGGGAAGGTAGAAGCGCTTGTGATCTTGCAGTGCTCTCTGTAAACAAAATATATAATGTTCAGTTTGAAGACAGTGCACCGTACTTCGAAAGCAGGTGGACGAGAATTAATGAATATTGGGACGGGTTGGAAACACTGGGTATTCTAGTGTTGGTAGTATGGTATAGTAGGTTGGTAACACGGACAAGATGTGACGTGCTGTTAGAGGGAGGCAAGTAGGTGTCTTCCTCTTTACACAACTGACTCGAAGAGGTGAGACGTGTCAGCATGGCGTCCCGCGTTGAAACAAACAGGTAACTTCAATCTAAGTATTTCTGCTCAATATAGTAACCATCCAAGTTTGAAATGGGTTGATTAATTGAATAGGTGGCCTTACCTTTTATTACCCTGTAATTTAAGTGTTATGAGGGTTTTCTTTAATGAATACGTAGGCGCGCCCCGTCGGCCTCATGTTTAGGGTTTAAAATGTGAAGATCCCGGTTCCCTTTAGCTCTACTAACTAAATATTATTATTAATAACTGAGGTGCGACAATATTGGAATAAGAAAAAATCTGATGTTTTACACTCACATGAAGAATACTTTTGGAGACATTCCCAGAAAATTCGAGATGTACATTTCATTTGTCATGAAAATATCTTAAACATATGATACTTTAATCAAAATCGTTAGAGCCATTTTTGAGAAAATTAAAATTTTCGAAAAGGGTAGTAAAGGGTAATCTTGGGTGGGGGGATTTTCTTAAAAACCTTCGGGTCGCATCTCTAGAAGATACTGAACCTAAATATCAACTTTGGTTTTATCCGACTCTTCGTATCCGAGTTATACTGTTCACAGACAAACAGACACACACACGGACAAGTTTCCAGAAATACTTTTCTTGGATTCAGGGAGTCTCAAAACATGTATTTCCGGTGAAATCCCGGTATCGAATTTTTGGGTGGAATACAATACTTCTCCTACTTACTATATGTATTAGAAAAAGTAAAAAAACAATGATTGTTTAGATTGATAGTGAGCAATGAAACTATTAAGATACAGAAATCGGAGTTACATGGTTTTTGTTTTACATCAAAAACTGTAAATTGTTTTAATGAATATCCGCTCCTAAATAGAGGTATGACACAGATCCTCAAAAATTCTGATGCATAGCTTGGAGCTGAGGAGGTTGAAATCCACTTTCGATAATGTTGCTGCAGAGATCGACGTGTCATGGCGGGTACGGTGCAACGTCAGGTGGACTACCTTGTAGGAATAAACATCGCTAAAATTCCGCGAATGTATGCCATTTGGCTTTGTTACACCACTTCCGATTACTATTCTGTCGCGCTTTACTGAATTTTGGTTATGTTATCTGGCGTTACCTCTTCAACGTCTATCCTCTCCTCCGGAACTCCAACTTTCTTCTACATAGTCTTCCAGAACTCCTACCTTCCTTTCTTTTTTATATACATTGATGCAAAACAGCCTTTATTAAGGTTAACAACTGCATCATGAAAGAGCAAGTATGACCTTGGGCATAGTTACAGAAGCATGTGTTATTACACTTGTATTACGTTTGTTAACAACTCCGCGGTAATTATTTTGTTGCATTACATTTGTTTACTACTTCGCGGTAATCATTTACTTGTATTACATTTACTGCTTCGCGCTTTTCTACATTACCGCAGCGTATAACATTTCACAACTCTACCAACTATTTCAGTGTTTCGTTTAGCCGCAGCGATTTCTTGTCTTACTGTTGTACCCGACATTGCGCATTAACATCGTCTGCCATGACACGTCGACCTCTGCAGCAACATTACCCCAATTTCCTCATGGTTCCTTTCTAATAATGTCGCATTTTCCTTGTGTTTCATTGAATTACATGTTGCTAAACATGACATTTTAGACGTCCTTTGAGTTCTAATGTTACATGTAATGGTTTCACCATTTGTGCTGAAGTGTTCCATGCCAAATTTCGCTACAAATAAAGCTTATTGTGATAATGTTTTTGATGTATGAACTCTTCTTCAAATTTCCACACTTCCCCACTGTCTGTATATGTATGCATGGAATAAATAAAAGAATCGCAATAAAACTGTCTGTTGAATTGGGGAGGAGCGTGCCCGTCACAATACCTGATGTCACCTATACTCCATGCGGCAACATGATTGCTCTGTTTACTTACTAAAACGTCTCTGCCTGATGATTAAGTAATGAGAATCGCTCTGTGGTTGGCCGAGTTCTTATGTTTGGCGTAGACATAAATTTAAGCGCTGGGGTCTTCGAAGCTTCTAAGTTTGCCTTTAATTTAATCTTTATTTTTATGTTTACATGATTTGTTGTGAATTATTGCATTTAAACACATATCATCTAGCTTATAAGTTTATATTACTCTTACCGTTAACTTTAATTGTGAATGGGGCCTTAGCGTTTGAGAATCTGCTAATATAACTTCTGATTCCCGAAATACAGCATTAACTCCACTAGCTCTGGGATTTCTTTTCCTTGTTTGCAACATGTGATTATTTTAAGCATTTTATCCTCAATCACTTAAGGGGTTATTAAAAACCGTATCCCGCCAATGTTAAACCATTATGTGAGAAATTATTTAATACATCAGTCTAAATTAGACGTAGTAGACATAGACCTTCTATGTTCTATGATCTACTTTTATAGATTAAATTTGTTTATTAAAGAATATAGAATGCTTTTCTTAATTACACTACCTATATTAAATTTATCAGCAATTATTTTTGTTTAAAAAGTAACTAACCATGTTATCAACACCAAATCACTGAGCGATGGCACAGGCGGTTACGTCTGTGGCCCGAATTCGGGAGGTCCTGGTTTCGATTCCCGTGACCGACTTCCTGACGCATGGGTTTTTTCGGGGATTTCCTCGCGTCGCCAGGCGAATGCTAGGAAGGATCAGTTAATCCCTCGAATTTCCTGTCCCACCATTTCATCTCCATTGTTATTTCACTTCATCCTTTATTTGCTTGGTCTCTTTCAGGGTTGCAAGTGTCGGCGAGAGGTCTCGGCATGTGCATGGCAGGGGAAACGGATGCTGTTAGGAAACCTTCGTCCTCCGGACTGTGAGCGTCTCTGGGTCCCGGAACCCCCAGATTTGTAAGCCTGAGGTGGAGGGGGGCCTGCTGCACCAGCCAGCACCCCGGGAGCTCAGATCTATAAATGGTAGGGACCCTGCCCTCTATCTGTCGTGCCTGCTGGTGCGCCCTCTGTTTCCTCTCAGGTCATCCTTCCCTCCCGAGGGCGCCCCTTCAAGGGTATAGACATACAAAATCTGCGTATGTCGAGGTGCTGAGTCTCCCCTCCCCGTACCTAGTCATATTCTATCCTTTTGCAATTAGAAGTTTCTTTAGCAACCTAATTTTTAATTTAGCTATCTTCCATAGTAAAAACATGTCAGTTATACCAGAAAATGTAGTCGCAGAGATAGCTGTTCAAAGCAAACCACCATAATTAACAGTAGTGCCAATTTATACAGCAAACCTTGCCCTAAAGTATAAAGTTTACTTCTCTACTCCAAAGTGAGTCGAAGTTATGATTTTTTGTGTATCATTCAAAGCACAAAATAGCAATACAGCACCATTTTTAAATCTATTTAAAGTATAAGTATTGTGATAAAATATACGTTAAGAAAGAAATACCAACTAATAAAGCTACACAAAAAACTAAAATGTCATTTTTAGCAATTTCCGCCAATCGATTCCACCGAATCCACTGCTACATCTCAGTGCTACAGACGTAGCATCGCATGTAATACCGATTATGTGTACATGAACAGAAGTAACTGTTGAATTATCCTAGACATTCGGAGTTGTGGAAAGTAGGCTTCAAAGGTTGTGCCAGTAGAAGTCTAACTTTTCTGGCTGGTTTTATTGCAGGAAGCTCGAGAACAAGTTAGTAGCTGATTACGGCTAGGACGTCTGCTCAGGGCATCAAAGGCCCTTGCTACGTTTATGATACGTAAAGGAGAAGTACCCGCAGTGGATCTGTTGAAAGGCTTGTCTTAAAATTATGTTCTACACACACACGTGTTGGCAATTCAGCACCCGCATTTCACTGCCAAAACACCACTTAACAACAAACATTGAATACTGAGAGGCGTTATAGATTTATATTTTGTGGCATGATTTCCTCCCTAATATTCCAAGACTGTTGGCTAAATGCATATAGCGTTTTATGATTTGTTATATGTGTATAACGGTGTAATTAAGGGGACCCTCTGGTACCAAATGCACTACCTTCCCTAATCAACCAATTTAATGAAATTTTAGGTTAAATTACACCACCGTTATATATTGTTGGTATAAGTTTCATTGCTCTAGATTAAATATTTTTGTAATAAAAATTATTTAATACGTTTTTATTTGCAAATAATTAGATAGTAATAAAAATTACATTTTTTTTGTAATTTAAAATTAAAATAGAAGTCTAAAATTTTATATGCTAGTGCTTCTATTCCTAAACAATAAACGTTTTTCTTTTTAGTTCCATTTATACCCCACCTTTAACTACATTGGTTTTATCGGCGACCTTTCCTTTGGTACTTATTGCCTATTGGCAATGATGTTAACTCGTATTCTCTTGTCGTTGGGTTTCTTGTACTTTTTGGGTTTAATCATACATCTCACACACACACATTCACACTCTCATTCATACTTTCAACTCTAGCGAGGATAGGGAATAGCCTTGGCTAGAGAAACATTTCCACCCCCCCAGCCAGCCAGGGATCGAACCCAGGACCCCTCGCAAAGCAGGCAGGTGCTCTATTGTCTGACCTACGGGGCCTAAACGTCTGCATTTATTTTCCAAAATACAGTCAAACGCCATTATAACAAGTTTCTGGGGACCTTGAAATTCATTTCGTTGTATTGAAATTTCGTTAAATCGGTTATTTTATTTTTATCTTAAAAGAGGCAAAATTGAACTTTTAAATCTAATATTATGTTGTATCTACTTTTTTAAATGTAGTATTATTGTGTTTGAAATGGATATGGAAGGAAACAACACAATTCGAAATTCCCCAATAAAGTAATTTCCTACTTAAAACATTGAACTTGGCAACATTCCATAATTAAATAATATGTAATAAGCTTATATATGTACTACGCAACATACAAAGGTTTTCATTTCGAGAAAAAGTCTGTAATTCTTTTTCTGGACAGAGCATTTCAGAACTGATTCTCCCAAGTAGTTTCCAATACAACTTGCACTTTTTGTCACATTCTCAACTTCATCTAAAATGTTTAATTTTTTGTTTAGAGAAAATCCTTTCTTTTAGTTTTCGCTTCTATGTTGGCTGATATTGTTTAAACCAGACTTTCCCCGAGCACACTGAAATTCCCAGTCTTACGTATGTTAAAACACATGAGACAACAAAAAGCAGACGAAACAAAGGTTAAACATTTAACGGTGGCATACACACTGCCAGGCTACGGAATTTAAGTACACAAAAGAGATCTTTTAGACAAAAGCTGAAGCAAAATATTGTATGGTCAAGGATGAACCAACTACTCTTTGAATCAGGAAACAACATTGTAAATGTTCCGTAAGTCAAGGAAATGTTTTAAAAATTCGTTCAATCGGTCATATATTCATTAAGGAGAATTTCTTATTTTCATTATACCGAGATTTTGTACCGACGTTCGTACAATTGAAATAGTTTATCATAAACGCTTATGGAGATAAGAGGATTCGAGTTTATTTTCTCGTTAAACTGAAATATTCGTTAAAGTGGCGTTCGTTAAAACGCAATTAGACTGTATTAATATTTATTAGAAATGCCATTTTTTTGTATTTAGAACAAAATAAAAAGTACTACCAATAATTACAAAGAAAAGAGGTATATTCTTGTATGTAGTTTATTAAACAACAAAGCATAGCAAAGTTTTCTTTAACACTGAAAATTTCAGCTTGATTCATCAATATTTACTACTAAAAAGTATATCTAAAATAATAAAAATTGCTATATGGAGAAAAAGCTGTTTAAAGATTGGGATTAAACCAACTTCCAGACGGATTTCAACCTAATAAATATTTACTGGGTGTATTCTAGACATGTTGAGGGTGCTGCTTCTTTTAAAAACAGTTTCTCTGAAAAAATAACTTTTTTTTACATTTTAGCACTATAGTATTCCCTTAAGTGAATTCTTTTGTTATTGGGTCCAGAATACATAAACTACGATTTTTGTATGCCATAGTTTTCTTGTGGAATTATTACTTGGGCATTGACAACTGAAGTAGAATCCAGGATAACGGATCAATCTCTACTTAATTTTAAGACACTAAAAATAGTGATTTAGGAACGAAAATACATATAATAGTGACTTTAAGAGGAGATGTGAACTATTCCACAGCCTGTAATCTACGCACCCTTCCTTTTTAAACCACTTTCAAATAATTATAGAAAATTCACCCTGATAATCAAGTGGGATGGTTCAGGCGGTAACGTCTGTGGCCCGCACTCGGGAGGTCGTGGGTTCAGTTCCCGTGACCGACCTTCCTGACCTATGGAGTTTTCGTGGGTTCCCCGGGTCGCCAGGCGAATGCTTGGAAGGATCATTACATCCCGAATTTTCTATCCCTACATTTCTCTCCGTTCTCATTTCACCTTTCATCTCGTTGTGTCTTTCAGGGTGGCAAGTGTCAGCGTGTGCAAGGCAGGGGAAAGGATGCTCTGAGTAAATCTTCAACTCCTGGACAGTGAGCGGTCTACGGGTCACGGGCCTCCCAGGGGATGTGTAAGCCCAGGGTGAGGGGGACCGACTGCATCAGCCACCAGCCGGAGAGTTCAACTCTGTAAATGATAGGGACCCTGCACTCTGCTTGTTGTGCCTCTTGGTCCAACAGTCCTCGGTTTCCTCTTACCTCATCCCTCCCTCCTGAAGGCGCCCCGTCAGCAGCCTAGGCACAAAAAATCTGCGATGTCGAGGTGCTAAGTCCCCTCCGCTTCTAGTCCTATCCTATTCTATCCTATCATCCTGATGTGTCAACAAATTACTCCCCTTTGTTGTGCATATGCAGATGAAAGTGCCAACTTTACTGTATAGTAGTAGTAATACTAACAATTTTGGGTTACACAAAACTGCTGAGGTCATCAGCACCAACTGTATTATTGTAATCCGCGAGAATAGCGAACTTTTTACTTTAGGAGAACTTTTAAGTTCGCACTCGGCCTCTTTGCTGCCATATTTTTTTTATCATAGTTGTTATTAAATCCTAACCTAAATGCCGTAAACCTAACTTTGGGCTAAAGTTCGTAACCACGGATCCTATCATTTTACTGCCTCACAGCTTCAGTCGCCTCATATCGTTCTTCCTTTCTCTACCACGTACATAGCACGTAGAGAAGATATTGATACCATCAAAAAAATCGATATCGAGATTTCGCTGGAAATGTATGTTTTGAGGCCTCCTGAATCCAAGTAAAGCATTTTTGGAAACATGTCCGATCGCGCGCGCGCGTGTGTATTTGAACAGCATAACTCAAAAACGAAAAGTCGGATAAATACCAAACTGGTATTTGAGTTTAGTATCTTCAGGGATACGACACGAAGATTTTAAAAAAATCCCTCCATCCCAACTTCCCTTTATATGGAACATGGTTCCGAAATTTTGATTTTCTAAAAAATGACGCTAACGATACGAAAGATATTTACATGACAATTAAAATATGTATCTTGAAGTTTCTGGGAATATCCTCTGAGGTCCTCTTTATTTGGAAGGAATTTTGTATAATCTTGTACAACTGGTAAACGTTAAGCGACACACTAAAACGTATCGCATAAAGAATATAGATCTCTTTAAAACACACAATTCATTTCGAATAATTTTTTGTGGCATAGACCGTTTCTGGGATATCCGTTATTAAATGTTCGAATTGTTCAATACTTGTCATTCATTGAAAGCCCCATAGATTTTCAGTTGTTTCTCGCGATTGCATGGAAACAGTTTGGAATTTTAAGATCAGCATATAGCGCCCAATTCTCCAATATTTGCCTATCGCTGTTCTCTTTGTATCTATAACGAAATACAGCAATTTTTGCAAAGGTTTATTTGAATTAAAAAGTAGTAGATAGAAGAATAAGCTTTAGTAAGAATAGCTTGCATACCCCTAATAAAGATAGATAATAAAAATAGATGGTAGAGAAAGTTAATTATGAATGTGTCACCTCAGATGTTTTGTTTAATGACATTTGAATATTAGTTATATTCGATTAGTGCCCTCATTTCGATCTCGCGATGTTCTCGCTCAAATGTTGGCGACTCTTCAGGATAAACTGCATAGCCACAAAGCGCCAACTAACGGTCAAATCGTGAACTACTAGTTGAGTAGACATGGAAGAAAGCTCGAATATGGAATAATATTTATATCATTTCGATCATTTATCATTTCGTCTCATACAAATGTAGTCTTAAATGTTCTAAATTATGAATATATTTTCCAATTATGTGGTTTTTATTATGCAACTTGAAACGATTTATAATTTCATTTAAATGTTCATTTGAACCCTCCCCCGTCTCCTGTGGTTTCTAAGCCTTCAACAGAGCGCGCTACCGAAGTCCAACGTGGCTGTAATGAGACAGGATAGAAAAGAATGCTATGGAGCTCATGGACCAATTATGTACAAAAAATGAGGAACAGCGGTGTATGTATACATTCTTTCACTATATTCTTATATTAACTAAGACTTATTCACTTGCCAACCTAAAATGAAAATTATATCAAGGGAAATACTCCACCTAGAAAATAAGGTTACAAATCATTACATACACAGGCTATAAAAGTTAAGGCCAGCAGAACCCTTAGCAACCACTACAGTAAAACTGTATGTGCCAATTAGCATATGCTTTAGTTAACCAGGAATCCTTGCAAATATAATAAAATGTAATGAATTACATTCACCTGGCTTTCTCTACCCTCTATCGCTTTAGTAGATATACAAATTATTCTTACGAAGGTTTATTTTCCTAACTACTTTTTTACCGAGATAAAACTTTTCGGAAATAGCTGCATTACATATTTCGTTATAGATACAAAGAGAATAGCGATGGTCAAATGTTTAAGGACTGAACGCTATACGCTGATCTTAAAATTTCACAATTTTCCAGCGAGAAGCAATTGAAAATCAACAGGACTTTAAAAGAATGGCTAAGTGTTAAAACAACTCGAACCATTAATAACGGATATCTCGAAATGGCTTATGCCAGAAAAAAGTTATTTGAAACAAATTGTGTGTTTTAAACAGATCTACAATTTTTGTGTAGCACGTTTTCGCCAATAACTTCACATTTACCAGTTATACAAGATAATACACAATTCTTTCGGAATGAAGAGGACTTCGCAGGCTATTCTCAGGAAATTCAGGATAATCATGTTATTTGTCATGTAAATATCTTGGTAGTTTAATCAAAATCGTTAGAGTCACATTTTAGAAACTAAATTTTTTCGAAATATATTCCATGTAAAGGATAGTTTGGGATGAAGAAACGTTTTTGAAAATCTTCGTTTCGCATCTTTGGAATATACTGAACTTGAATACCAAGTTTGGTATTTATCCGACTTTTCTCTTTGAGTTACTTCGCGCGCTCCCTCTCTCTCTCTCTCTCTCTCTCTCTCTCTCTCACACACACACACACACGCACACACAGAAATATATACACGGACCTTCTCTAAAAATTCTTTTCTTTTGTATTCAGGGTCTCAAAACATGTATTTCCTGTGAAATCTCGGTTTGGAATTTTTGTGCGGAAGGCAATACCTTCTCTACCTATTACGTGTTGGAAAAGGTAAAAATCGAAGTGCGGCTACTAAGTAACATGAAAATGCAAGCAAATTACCTTAAACCACGCCAAAGATGGGCCTATCTGCCCAACCCCTAAGCTTGAATACTCAAATGTTCCTTTTCACCATGAATTAATCGTGAAATCAGTAGCTGCAAAACACCACAATTGGGTGCCGTATAATCTCGATTACTTAGCATGGCATCGTTCAAGCTTTCCAAGTTCCTTAACCAAACAATTATTGAAACGTAATTATTGAATTAGCAGATTATATAATAATAATCTCTGCTAATTAGCATGGCAAGGTAGCTGCATAACAGTTTTTCTCGAATATTTCCTAGCTCTTTAACCACAAAAGTATTGGTGTTAATCAGTAAACATACAAAGAGCAATTGTAAGTTTAGTAATCTCTGCTAATTAGCATGGGAAAATAGTTGTACAACGCCTACTCTTGAATATATGCAAGTTCTCTGGAAAAATAACTACTGGAAGGTGTTTCTAAATATAATCAGCAATTCCGATAACTGAAATTAAATTGTTAGGTGGAAATAACACGTATGAAGGTACTGTAGTTTCTTCACAACACTTGTCCTTGAACACATGCAAGTTAAAATTCCTTGAAAAAATGATTGATATATAATTAGTAACTACAATGTAAATATAATTTATAGCAATATTTTAAAGTTCTTTGACAAAGTGATTATTATTGCCTGGGCTCGTTTAACTGCCCTAAGCCAGAATCAGCAAGCTGAATTTAACACCCGGCCCGAACTTGAGTCCTTGAATTAACTACTGATTGTCATGTACATGCTGGCACAACTAATGCATCCGCTTCAAACCAACATTTGTGGCACGGCTATATTATATATATATATATATATATATATATATATATATATAGTCGGCCACGATATGAGTGCACTTGGAGGAGGCGCCACTGTTTTGTTTACAATCCGTAACGTCATCAAGGTTAGAGATCAGAGGGAAGTGAGGGGCAAGGCGATAGTGGGAATATACAGTTGCACAATGAAAACAGTATCTACTACATTTACACAGTTCAGCCTTACTATAAATGCAACTTGTAATTGTGGACTTTATCTGACTGCACTTTGGATGCCCCAATTGAAATTGGGTTATTTATGGACGCTCTTTAACTACTATGATCCTTAGCGTCCCATTCTGTATTGGGCGTGAAAGACCGGTAATTTTGCTCAGAGACCTCTTTATCAGGCTTGAGGTTTTTTACGTGCCGTAAATCTACGACACGGGACAACCGGCTTTACCTCCCTTTCGAAGGAAGCCATGCTAAGGATTTTTACGCCCGAAAAATATCCATCGCCCTCCGCCGGATTTGAACCCGCGATCTCGGGAACTAGAGGTTAGCATGGTAAGCACTACACCACGGAGGACGACTTTGGATGCCCCGCCCACTTGTTCCATAATATTTAGCTCCTATTTCCACCGAACGAGCTCATATCGTAACGGACTAGCACATCAAACTATGCAAACTAATGCAGCACTCCAAACGTTAATAGCAAAGTAATGCGTTCAATAAATAAATAATTTTTCCAAATGAGTGCAATTAACGCTAGGTCGTCGGACACAGCTAAATACAAAGACGTCTACCACAGGTTTCAGTTTGGCCCATTTAACTCATTCTGCCAATTCAGATTGATTCCCCAGCAAACAGGTATTTCTCACTGCTCTGTAACTAACCTCTAGCACTTACTAAAATGAGAGAGTTATCGCAACTGGAAAACATACTTTAAAATAACACGAGTAACCAACTCCCCTTAACAATTCATTGGAGTAACCTTATCTATGTGCTACAGAAAAATGGTGTCTTACTTGTGCTACTGATGTCACCCTCTAGCTGCGTACGGTTTCCAAATGTGCAAACAAAATGCTGCCAAAATATGAATAGTTAACACCCCTAACGTGAGCGCTCCGCGTGCGTTTCTTAACGATGTGAATGATTCTTTATTTAAAATAAGGTTAGGATTCTGAATTCACGGAAGGTTAGCCTTAGGTTAGGCTTTTTTATATAAGCTTATGTTAATTACCAATCAATGGTTACACCAGAGGACGCTAATGATGCTCCATGTTTATGAGAAGCACGGAAAATATCCCCAAACTAATTTCGCTTTGTGTTATGCACTATCGATAGTACAGTGTATTTGCATTACTTCACATCCGCGGGAAGCGAAAATAAAGAAGAATAGGTAGCAAGGAAAATATCGCCAACCCGCGGATTTCGATTACCATTTAGGTTGGCAGTTCTTATTGGCACATGTGCAGTAGCGACAAGATGGCGATGTTTGTTGTCGTTGCAGCCTAATTCTACTATAAAAATAAGACAGCTAAAAGGGGTGGGCACCAGCCTCGGGGAGACATCTCCACCTACTCCTTAGGGATTACTTTGTAATACATTTTAATTACCGTAGCACATAAGCAATTTAAGCCATTGATTAATTAATTACTCGCTGGACAGAAAATCATAAGGATGTAAACTTGGTCACATACCCTCACCGTAAGGAAGTATGGTTTCCATAATATGACCAAAGCCGTCTGGACGGAGCGAAATCCCAAAAGTCGGTTTCACCCAATCCAAATGAGTCGGCGACCAGCTACACGTTTCCCTCTCGTGCTAAATCCCGAAGTATTACCACATGCCTCGCCTAAACAGCGAAAGCGCAGCCTGCCACACACTTCCCCAAAACCAAGAACGACTCACTCCAAACCAGCCAGGAGAAAAACCAAAAGCCCATCAGGCAGAGTGGCCAACTTCGGAAATTAACCTAGCTCAACCGCGAGCCGTAAGCAGAGAGTATGAGACAAGGCTGTGATCCCTCACGGAATAACGACGAAATCGCCAAACAAATGGCACAAACTCTACCGATTTTAAACAAAAATATTGCATTATATAATCATATTTCCAACATCTAATAGTGGCCAAATATCCTGGAATTAGAAACACGCACGAGTGCTGCAAGTATTTTAATGAAAAGTTCATCCTCAAATTAACAGGTTTATCGGTCCTCATGGCCTCTCTCGCTAAAATCTTTAACTCTGGTGTTTTGTGTCGCAGGGGATTGTGGGTTTCAGTCTCTCCTTGGGAATGTGTGTTTGTGTTCATAAATGTTTATGTATAAGTGTAAGTAAAACGAATAACAAATAAAAGGATAAGAAATTAGGGAAAAAATAAAAAAGCACGAAATGATATGGCAATGTTATGTTATTTTAAAAGCGAGGAAAAAATGCCCGCATTCCGTGAGGAGTTTGACCTTAGTTTTTTTTCTATTTTAGCACTCAACATTATTCCGACGGAGCTCAGACACGGATCCACTTCTAATCCAAATTGTTGCATATGAAGGAAACTTCGTGCGACGATAGAGATCTGCAGGTTAAGTGGCGCGAAATGAGTAGATGATGTGATACAGTCACATGACTTTTACTACCCTCTATCGTTTATTAATGGGTATACAAACTAGTTTTACTAAAGCTTAATTTTATACCTACTTCATTTTAATCCAACTAACATTTGCATAAATTCCTACATTACACATTTCGTTAT
Organism: Deroplatys truncata; assembly: GCA_030765065.1. NCBI lineage: Eukaryota > Metazoa > Arthropoda > Insecta > Mantodea > Mantidae > Deroplatys > Deroplatys truncata. The sequence continues at coordinate 117,348,714 of CM060975.1, forward strand.
AAATACAAAGAGAACATCGATAGTCAAATGTTTAAGAACTGGACGCTATATGCTGGTTTTAAAATTCCATACTGCTTCCATGCAATCGCGAGAAACAGCTGAATGTTGGCAGGATTTTAAAAGAATGGCTAAGTATTGAACAAATCGAACCATTAATAACGGATATCTCGGAAATGGCTGATGTCACAAAAAAGGTTATTTGGAATAAATTGTGTATTTTAAAGAGATCTATATTTTTTGTGTGGTGTGCTTTCGTCTAACGCTTAGCGTTTATCAGTTACACAAGATTATACAAAATTGTTTCCGAATGAAGAGGATTTCAGATTATTCCCAGAAAAACTTACCTATATGGTATTTAAATCAAAATTGTTAGAGCCATTTTTTTAGAAAATCAAGCATTTCGAAAAATGCTCCATGAAAAGAATAGTTTAGGGTAAGGGATTTTCTTGGAAATCTTCATGTCACATCTTTGGAAGATACTAAACCTAAATACCAAGTTTGGTATTTATTTGACCTTTTCTTTTTGAGTTATGCTGTTCACAGGCACACGCACATACGGACATTTTGTTTTAAAAATGCTTTAAATCAGGGGGCCTCAAAACATACATTCCCGGTGAAATCTCGGTATCGAAGTTTTGGGTGGAATGCAATACCCTCTCTACCTACTATGTACGAGGTAGAGAAAGTAAAACTTAGATCCGGTTTCTTTATTGCCACACCCCGTACTGACCATCCCCTGCTAACCACCTTTTAATGAACCGAAGGATTTTTTTCAAAGTTTTGCCCATATCGCATTTTGGGAGATTTTTCTATTTTTTGAAAATTAATAAAAAGAGTTTCCCTGAGTATTTTAGTGTTTACATTACAGCCTCAGACACTACAAAGGGCCACTTTCTATTTCACCTTACGTTGTTTGTAGAATGTTATGGTAACACCGTCACCAAAATCATCGCCACAAAATACACTATTCCTGAACTTGAAATAACAGCAGGAACAAATTATATGGTAATCTTGCTGCTAGTCTCTACCTAGTACGCTGCCAACCTTTGCGAATGGAAAATCCTGAAATTTCGCGAGAATTTATATTACTGCATACGAGTGTTGGCGATATGTAAGCCATGCTGCCGAGAGGAAGAAGAAGGCCGCAAAAGCCATGTTCATGTAGCACATAACCTCGCGCAATTCCGCAATAAGTAAATTACCTTAATATTTTAATACATTATGTAATGGGGATTACCTCATTACTGATGAAATAAACATAAGCTAATGCATGTACCACAAAAGTGCTAAATCATAACCTCGCGTAATTGGTAAATAATCTTAATATATTAATAATTTAGCAATATACATAATTCATTTTATGTGCTAGTGTGATTTAGAAACAGTATGATTTAAATATCTCATATCATCAAAATAAATTCAGGAAATTTTGGGGGGTTAAAAGGGAATTGCGAATGCATGATAGCTTTTAACGTTTTCTAGTTTGAGTAAAATCAAAATCGTACGCCCCCTTTTGCATGTGTATTTTTTATTGGCTGCCTAACCACGTGACTTCACCCACTTCACGATCCGTTTCAGTTTCCGCTCCAGCTCTTTCAAGCACAAGTTACTTTCATTTTACATTCCTTCTTGCCAACCACGTATCTTCCTTGCAAATTTCGTTTTGTAACGTAGGTATTGTTTAGCGGTGTGACGTAGCAAAAGGAGAAGGTGGCAGCAAGATTACTCAAGTTATTATGAAAACGTATTTCTGCTCTTAAGGCAATGATTATCTTGTACTCCTAAAGCCACCTCCAGCGAGAATTGTTACATGCTGGGGTGAGGGCCAAAATGTTTCCAGCAGATTATTAAATTTTAATCACCCCAACATGCTCATGGGGAGACGTAGAACAGATACTGCGAGAGGACCAGGATTGTGATGTTCACATTCAGCTCAAGGTGTGGGGTAGTTGTAACAAATTTACCCTAAATTCACTTCATTCGCCTTATCTGTGGTTTATTTAATAAAATAAAGTGTATCCCTGCATCACACACAAAGGAATCAAGAATTGAGGGGAGATGCTTCACACACGAACTACATTTACACTCGTTCACACAAACTCATACACTCAAGCCAGACTGACGCTCAACAAACACAAAGAAAAGTAACGCTAAACTATTCCCCCCTCTCCAACCCTCGCTAGCCACGCTAGCTAGAGTGGGGAGTTGCCATGCCAGACGAAATTCAAATACAAGGCCGAAAGAATACTGAATTACCCCCAACAATGCTGTCGCCAATACGACACAATAATGTGTCTGGCATGACAATAACTACTAATACGCCACATCATGATGCAGATTTTATTTAGCTTACGCAGCGATAAGAGTGCGACGGTGTGTAGAAATAATCTTAACACTGTATTTTAAAGGGAATGTTCTTTACTTAGGAAGTAAGATAATATTTTGTATTTCGCTCTCCTTTAACATGTGTGCAATTTTTTAAATTTTGGTTTTAAGTTGAGTATAATTAAGATTATTACGTTTAATATGAACTAAAGTTACCCCCGGAGAGGCTTCCATGATTACAATAAAAAATTAGGGACTCCGTGTGACAGTGTTGCACGAAGAGACCCTCAAACTACGCCGGGTGTTTTGCATTCTAATCAGGGCGAATCAACACTTGCATGGCTTGCAGTGTAATTAAGGAAAACTCTACAACATGCAACTTCATTATCTCTTCACACGAGAAAAGTGAACATCGCGCCGCACTCTCGCAATAGAAAACTGTCTCTTAGGCTGTTGCAGTTTGGCCTCTGAGCTTAATTCTATTTCTACAGTAATTAGGGACTACCTGGCTCGAGCACCCCAATAATACTGTGATAATGAACATAGGACCGAGGTGAGGCTTAGCAGACCAGCCGGCTTTCTGTGCGATGTTACGTTTAGCACAATAGATCTGCGGCTTTGTTCATCACGATCCGCTGCCCATCTCCTGAGATTGAAAATTCCTTTACCATTGTGCATGTGAAGCAAGAAGACACACTGGTTTACAGCGCTATAAGGTGAGCTCAAGATATGACATAAAAAATCTGATGTGTTGCACTCACATGACATTCTCTACTCGTGTACAAACTATTTATGCAAACGCTTATTCTCCATCTACTTCATTTTAATCGCGATAAACATTTGCAGAAACCATCTTAATGCTAATTTTCTTGTAGGTGCAAGAGGAATATGGTAGGTTTTAAGCGACAGTAAAATCTTTTAAGAGCTGGTTGCTATGTGGAGCATTCCATTCTCTTTGCATGTCCAGGAGATAAAACAAAACGAATAACGAATTCCCATTTGAGAAAAACCATGAGTATTGGAACATTCAAACAAATAACAAGGTATATCTTGGAAATTCTTCTGACGTATATGATATAAATTGTGTGGTTTAACGAGATCTATTTTGTTTATCTCTTACGGTTTACCAGTTAAATAAAGGTCATTCAGAAGAGGATATTTGGGGACATTTATAGAAAATTCGAGATATACATTTCATTTGCCATGAAAATATCTTAAAAATTTGTTTTCTTGAAAAGCTTCGTGCCCTGGAAGATACTAAACTCAAATACCAAGTTTGATATTTATCCGACTTTTCGTTTTTGAGTTATGCTGTTCATAGACAGACAGACATGCAGACACACACACAGACATGTTTCCAAAAATGTTTTATTTGGATTCGGGCACCTCAAAACATGTATTTCCGGTGAAGTCTCGGTATGGAATTTTTGGGGCGGAATACAATACTTCCCCTGCTTACTGTACGTAGTAGGGAAAGTAAAAATCTGATGTGATACATTCACATGACTTTCTCTATCCTCTATCTTTATTATTGGGTGTACAAACTGTTCTTACTAAAGCTTATTTTTCTATCTACTACATTTTAATACAAATAAACCTTTGCAGAAATAGCTACATTACACCATTTCGTTATAAATACAAAGAGAACAGTAATAGTCAAATGTTTAAGAGCTGGACGCTATACACTGGCCCTAAAATTCCATACTGGTTCCATGCAATCGCAAGAAACAACTGAATATTGACAAAACTTCAAAAGATAGATAAAAGCATTGAACAATTCGAACCATTATTGACGGATATCTCGGAAATGAGTGATGCCACGAACAAAGTTATTGGTAATAAATTGTGTATTTCAAAGTTATCTAAATTTTTGTGTAGTATTTTCGTCTATCGTTTAACGTTTATCAGTTATACAAGATTATACAAAATTCCTTACGAATGAAGAGGACTTTACAGGCTATTCCCATAAAATTCAAGATATACATTCTATTTGTCAGATAATTATCTTTAAAATATTGTATTTTAATCAAAATCTATAAAGCCATTTTTTAGAAAATAAAAAGTTTCGAAAAATTCTTCATCTGAAGGGTAGTTTGAGGTGATGGGATTTTGTTGAAAATTATTGTCGCATCTTTGAAAGGTAATGAACCCAAATAACAAGTTTGTTATTTATCGACTTTTAATTTTTGAGTTATGCTGTTCACAGAAACACATACACACATACACGCGCGCGCGCGAGGCATGGCTCCAAAAATGCCTTATTTGGATTCAGGGAGTCTCAAAACATGTATTTCCGGTGAAATTTCGGTATCGAATTTTTGGGTGGAATGCAATACCTTTTCTACCAGTAAGTTACGTGATAGAGCAAGAAAAAATACTGATGTGTTGCATTCATATGACTTTGTCTACACACTCTGCTACCAAATAATTGTGTCTACTTTGGATCGAGATAAATAAACTTTCATTACACATTTCGTTGTAAATATAAGAAGAATACAGTAGTCTAAAGCGATAAACAGATTTTTATAAAGCGGACCGCTATGTGATGTATTTGAAATTCCATATTCCTTGCCTAACCACGAGTAAAACAAATAGTGACTTACCACTTGAAATAAATGTATTTTAACATTCAAACCAATAGCAAAGAATCTCTCGGAAAAGTTTAATGCCATAAAAATAGTTTATATAAATGTTGTGCTTTAACAAAATCTATACTTTTTTTAGTGAGATTTTGTCTAGGATCTCTTATGGTTTACCAATTATACGAGTCATTCAGAATGAAGAGGTTATTACCAGAGAATTCAAAATATATCTTTTATTTCTGGTATAAATATATTAACCAAAATCGTTAGAATCGTTTTTCGTAAAATCAGATGTAACGAAAACTTTTTCATGTAAACATAGTTTGTGGTGGGGTAGTTTCTTGAATATCTTCATGCCTTATTCCTTGGAAGCCCCTGAAGTTAAATACTAATTTACGGTACCACTTTTCGTTTTATAGTCATAGTGTTCACACACACTGAACTTTTTCTAAAAAAAAATGTTTTTCTTTTTATCAAAGAGCCTCAAAATGTGTATTTCCGGTGAACCCTCGAAAGTATTGCATTAGGTGGAAGCAATGCTTTCTCTACTAATTATAGGCACGTAATACAGGAATAAAAATTGCATACACGTTAAGGTATACAAGCTTAATACTAAATATTTTCTTCGAAGATCAGATCGTAATACGTCAATATTTTCCCCAAATGTCAAGTGGGGCGGCTAACACTTTTGTACGACAGGTTCAAGCTTAGAGTGTCTCACAAATGCTGTTTCATCATCTCGAGCAGCTACAAATCAACGCCGGACAGCGGCTGTATCGTGCAACACATTTTGAAAACCAGAACCTGGGTGGTTGTAGTGCAATTAAAATATCCTGTGCATATATCCCTTCACAATTGGAAACAGATTGTGATAGAAACTATATCACCGCTCTGAAACTTGCAGTGTGGTTCTTGAAGACCAAATTAATATTAGTGGTGGTTATTTACTTCGCACTTCTTGGGATGCCAAGAAACCAAGCAAATCGTTTTTCAGGTACTCAACAGATCGTTGATGTTTTCTCCGCTCTGAATTAAAGTAGCCATACTGCAATTGTCTTCGTCCGACTTATATATTATAACTACGGTAAACCAAAAAACAAATAAATTTGGGAAATCGTGAAAACTGACTACTGAGTTTCGGTACAAAAAATAAGATGCATAGAATAAATGAATAGAGGTGTAAGAGATTTGTTGGAAATGGAAGTGAATGAAGTGCAAAAGAGACAATATGTTTTAGACACCGAAGAAATAGTTTTGGCTACAGTATCTCATTGGAATTATTCGAATGGATACCGGAAGGAAGAAGAGAGGGCAATCGTAGCACAACTGGATGGACAATACACGGTGTTCCCGAATCGCCGTCATGTTTCAACAGGCAACCCGAATGAGATCAGGGATGGTAACATATCTCTATTATTTTATCATTACAGTAGGTAATGTTTCAGTTATTTTATTTAAAAGAGCTCTGGTATTGCTAACACTGTCACCGCGTACGACGCAAGTGTATTTGATGTACTAACATTTAGCTTTGATTGTTACATCGAACTAACCGACATTCTGTTTGTGTTATTATTAATTGTATACTTAGTTATAATGCTTATAATATGAATACTAACATAATGTTCTGTAATACATTACAGAATTCAATAAAAAGGAGATATATAAGGAGATCTTTTACACTAGTAAATAGAACGTTATCTTCTCAGATAGCCAGGCTACACAGTAGGCTCTAAGCAGTCATGAGGTAACGTCAGGACTGGTTTTAAACTGCCTAACATGCTCACAAGCTTGGCAGAACGGAGTGAAGTTCAACTCATCTGGGTGCCGGGTCATAGTGGCATAGAACGAAATGAAAACACTGATAAACTTGCAAGACAAGGAGCAGCTTCACAATTTATTGGGCCAGAGCATCTCTAGGAACATCTTGATGTTTAGTAAGAGTGGTTATTAAGAACTGGTCCAAAGAAGAACATGATAAAACCTGGCTTAAAACTCCAGGAAACAAACATAGTAAACTATTAGAAAACCATGTAAGAAAAGAGCTGAAAGCTTACTTAAATGTAACAGACTTCAGCTAAGAACAATTATAGCATTTCTCACAGGACATGCTCCAATGAAAAACCAACTTAGCACGATGGGACTGTTTCAGGGCAACTTGGATTACAGAAGAAGAGGAAGGGCAGAAAGAAACTGAAACAGCGCAGCTTATACGAGGCCTTCTCTTTTGGGAGAATATTTTTAGAACCGAAGAATTTGAAACCATATCTGTTATGAGACTGTATTCCTTATTAAAGGGAGCAGGCATAATGAATTGGCACGATACAGTTAGCACAATAAGCTCAAGACTGAAATGCGTGCAGAGAAATGACAGAAATCTATATCGAACAAGAGCAGAGTGCATTACAGTATAATATTAATAATAATAATAATAATAATAATACATCCTATCCGTCATAAATACATGAATCAGACATCTGAATATTGCCTCAATCGTGCTTTGTGTAAGATTGTTAGGGCGGCAGGTCTCTAACGAAGAAGTTTCGTGTTCGAATCTAGGTCCCGTCTGCAGATTTTATATCTGTAATACATACTGTACTTAACTTATACATGTATGTACAAAGGCACAACTGATTAAAATCTGTACCAAGTCTGAAACCCTGCAACATATACAACCAACATTACCAGCGCGTAGTTCACAACTACGAGTCATCAAGAAGTGGACGGTGATTCGGGAACACTGTTTATAAGGGAAGCCATGAAATAGACAGATTTAGAAAAAGACAATAATTTTGATAGAAAGCGATTGTAGCAGAGAAGCTACCGCATTAAGAAAAAAATATTCGTTAAAAATTTACTTCCGATGATAAGCAATATTTTGTTAGGAGGTATGTAGTAGTGATAATGCTTTAATAGGGTAAATAGCGGAGTGGACACCTTGCACACTGAGATCTAATGCGACTACTACCTCCCAGAGGAAGGAATGAAGTGAAGAAACCACAGGAGGCTACAGATCACAGGCAGACAGGCCACAGAGACACGCGTAAGTCCCTAATAGTCCCTGGTTTGAAGACCCGACCCACTACTGGAGCTGTCCAAAGAGGAAGATGAATGACCCAACCAACCAGGCAGTCTTCTAGTGTCCATGGGGAATATGTTTTCCCTGGAGCAAGTATCCGCGCCATCTGCCCTACGAAACCTGGAAGAGCAGCTGAAACATGAGAAAGAAACGGAATTACTGGGAAATCAGGGAAAGGAAATCGTGGTAGATGAGAATCTAAAACAACATTCGCCTACCGACCAGGGAAAACCATAAAAAATCAAGGGCAGAGTGGGCAATCCTCGGGAATGGAACTCGCGACCTCCCTAAAGCGAACCTCACATGCAATTGCGAAGCCAACACGCCCGTGTGCTTTAATACATCTCAAACGACTATTAAGCATGATTACAGTTTTCTTAGTTGTTACGTACAAACCTATTAATGTGTGTGTGTATGTGTGTGTGTGTGCGTGTGTGTACCGTGGATTCGTAAATGACACACTACGAGGCAAACGATTCAAAATTGAAAAAGTTTCATTTGCGGCGTGATCGTTTAGTTCCTGCGGTCTTTTCCAAGCAATTTTTACGCTCCACTTCCTGAATTGGTTTTCGAACAGATTCATTGGTCTACATATCACTAACACGTCATTTCTCCCACATTTTAGTTAGTCATAGGTTTTCAACTCGTCATTAACCACGATTCTTTCTCCTTTGCTCTTTTTGTAATCGTTCTCAGAGCCCCGCTTACTCATCTACGGACGGCAATTTTTACCTTCTCTAATATCCATTCTTCATTCTTCCCTTTTGCCTTTGTTATTTTAACCTGTAATCTTTGTCATAAAGTAGCGAATAGGGCGGATTTAGCAATCCATAAATTCATTTTTATCCGAAGCAATTGAGGTACGCGGTATTAGATATGTTTCGACCTCGAAAAGCCAGCGCTCAATGGCGCGCAAAAATATAGTTGATATACGCTATCAGTTCTACTTTAAACAGCCAGTGCAGGGAAACACGAAAAACTCGATGTATTACATTCACATGACTTTCCCTACACACTATAACTTATTTTTCTACAGCTACTACAAAACGTTTTCTTCTATCTACTTGATGTTAATAGAGATAAGCTTTTGCAAATTTAATTTAATTGAACATTATGTTTTAGGTACAAGGGAATGCAGGAAAACGAATCAATAGTCAGATATTTAAAAGCAGCTCTCTATATGCTGACTTTAAAGTTTTATACTCTTTCCAAGACATCCCGAGATACAAGTGAGTACCGACAGCAATTCAAACAAATAAATATACCGAGCGGAATGTCTCAGGTAGTTCCATCTGTGTCCGCATTCCGGAGGTCGTGGAATCGATTCCGTGGCCGACCTTTTTAACCGAAGGGTTTTTTCATTATATCCCCCGAATTTTCTGTCTCTCCATTTCATCTCCATTCTCATTTCACTTCATCCTTCATCCGCTTGTTGTCTTCCAGGGTTGCAAGTGTCGGCAGGAGGTCTCGGCATGTGCATGTCAGGGGAAAAGAATGCTTTATGCACACCTTCGTTCTCCGGCCTGAGAGCGGTCTGCGGGTCCCGGACCCCCCAGGGGATGTTAAACCTAAAGGGGAGAGGGGGGCCAGCTGCACCAGCAGTACTCGGGGAGGTCAAATCTGTAAATGGTAGGGACCCCTGTCCTCTGCTTGTCATGCCTCCTGAGGACGTCCTCTGTCTCCTCTCACCTTATCTCTTCCTTCCAGGAGCGCCCCGTCAGGGACATAGGTACAAAAGATCTGCGTAGATCGAGGTGCTAAGACCCCTCCTCTTCTAGTCCTATCCTATCTCAATAAATACATATAACATCTCGGAAATGGCTGATGTCACTAAAAGATATTAGAAATAAATTGTGTTCTTTTAAAGAAATGTACATTTTATGTGTAGTACGTTGTTTTCTATCCCTTAATGTTTAAAAATCATACAAAATTCTCTCCGAAAGCACAGGACTTCGCAGGTTATTCGCAAATAATTCAAGATATACATTTATTTGTGATATAAACATCAAAATACTATTTTAATTAATATCGTTAGAGTTTCAAGTAAATAGTAGTTTGGGTAGGGAATTTTCTTGAAAATCCTTTTTTGTCCCATCTTTGGAAGGTACTAAACTTAAATACCAAGTTTGGTTTTTATCCGGCTTCTCGTTTTTTAGTTATGCTGTTCACATACACACACACAGAGACATACAGGCGCATGCGTACACGCATCTTTTTCTAAAAAATACTTTTTTGGATTCATAGGGCATCAAAACAATCACTTCCCGTGAAATCTCGACATCGAATTTTTGGGTGAAATGAAATATCTTCTGCACCTCCTAGGTGTAAAACGAAATGGTTGATAGAAAAAGATAAAACATGCTGTTTTCAACATACTTTGGTATAAATCATGTTTTAACAGCTCAGTACTGTTTAAAAAGTAAAATCTTGTTCCAGCGGTAGGGATCTCATTTTCTGTAATTTAGTCAATCGAAATAAAAACACCTACAATACTCATATATATTACTTTTTGAGGTGATTAAAATTACAAGTATAAATATTTCTCAACAAGTAGAGAGTTGTGCGATACCGTTCTCCCAGAAGTAGACTACGTTTCTGCAAACATTTGCGAATAAAGACCTCTTCCTATGCCATTCTTCTAAATTTATAAAAATGGAATGCGAAATGGAAGGCGGATGATCAGTAAGTTTAGTAAACGTTCCTTTATCGAGCGGGATGGCTCAGGCGCTTTCGTCTGTGACCCGCATTCGGGAGGTTCGATTCCCGTGGCCGACATTCCTGACCCGGGGGTTTTTCCGGATCGCCAGGGAATGCTGGGAACGATTCTCACACTCCTCGAATTTCCTGTCCCTCCATTTCATCTCCATTCTCATATCACTTCATCTTTCGTCCGTTAGTCTCTTTCAGGTTTGGAAGTGTCAGCGGTGGTGTTTCTGTGCATTGTGGCAGGGGAAAAGGATGCTTTTTGTGACTCTCTCCGTCCCTCGGCTTTTTGCTGGCTACCGGAGCTATCTGAACTCCCTTGAGGGCGTTGGACCCCCTCTGTGTGGGGTTGAATCCCCGGTTTGCCTGCCCGTCTGCCAGGGAGTCTCTATCAGGAAAATTAGGGACCCTGCCATTCCTGGTTCCGGCAGCCCTGCGTCTCCTCTCCCTCATCCTTCCTCTCGGACACGCCCCCTTGTGGGGCGTAGGTATAATATCCACTATGTGATCAATGCCGCGTCCCCTTCGTAGCCAATCCAATTCCAAAAATTTCCTTTACTTTTCTGCCCATCTGTCAACTCATTTGGAAGAAACTCTTCGGCATCCCAAATTGAAAGGCCTCTTAGATGTCTACAAACTGTAATATCCACGGTAAAAATGTGTAAGGCTATAAATCAATAGTCATATGTAAAGTTCACGAAGAAGCCCTGGCCCTCGCTGACAGTTTTCGATTTTAGCAGTTTTAGAAACATTTTTGACGTTCATAAACTAGTGTTGAAAGCGATGACTATGGACACAGGAGCTGGCAAGAGCTCCGTCGATGGGGTCATGTCCCTCACTTCATAACCTCAAAGTCACAATTTTGTTGTCACTTCCTGTTTAGAAAAAGGTCCCATTTTAATATGATCGGTCCTATATTTCCAGCAGTCATTACTTTCCATTTCGTATACATAAAATCCACCTTCATAAATACACTGATGTGCAAAACCTAAGGACGAGATGGGTAAAGTAACATAACAAATAAACTACTTGGTGGCAGTAGATGAAGATGCGGGAGCATGTTGCCAGAGGTCTCTCACACGTACGCAGAAAGTTGGACGTCACATGGCGTGAGGCTAGCTAGCCTATAGTGCCAAATGGGGCTGGTCCCGCAACAGGGGCAGTTGACGAAACAGGACAAGACGGTGTGGGGCAATTAGCGAGCTATTACGGTGCACTGTAGTGGTGTTCTTCATTGCAACATGACCCGTAGACACCATTTGGATAACTTCACACGGGGAAGAATCTTCGGGAAACTGGAATAAGGGCGAAGTGTGACGAGTGTTGCTCAGGAGTTTGGAATTTCTCACAGCATTGTTTCACGCGCATGGAAACCTTCCAAACCACAGGCACTTCCGTCCGAAGGAGAGGTGATGGTTGACCACGCTCAACTACGGCAGCAGATAACCTCTAGATTGTGCAACAGGCTAGAAGGGATCCACGTCAAGCAGCGGATGCAATTGCAACCCACATTTAACAGGACAGCTAGGCACGCAATCTCACGATGCACAGTGGCACGGCGACTACACAGAGGTGGTCTCTTTTCCCGACGGCCAGTACGTTGTGTTCCATTGACATCCGCACATCGGCGGCACCGTTTGCAATTGGTCCCAAGAGCATCAAAATTGGACCAACAAGGAATAGAGTTGCGTGCTCTTCTCGGATGAGAGTAGATTCTGTCAGTAATGATTCTCAACATACCCTCATCTGCCGAGAGGGGGGAACAGGAACCCAACATCATCCTTGAACATGATCATTTTGGTGGTCCGGATGTTATGGTTTGGGAAGGCATAATGTTGCATGGGCGCACCGACCTCCAAATGAACACGGTACGCTCACTGGTCAACGTTATTGTGTTACCGTACTCCTTCCCCATGTGCGTCTTTTCAGGGTGCAGTCGGCCCTGACTTAATTTTTATGGATGACAATGCGCGACCGCATCGAACAGCGCAGGTGGAGGATCTCTTGGAACGAGAGGATATTCGGCGAATGGACTAGCCTGCCCTGTCCGTTCCCCTGATTTAAATCCCACCGAACAGTGTGTGATGCTTTGGGAAGACGCACTGCAGCACATTCGCATGCACCAAAGACTATCCAACAGTTGTCAACAGCGCTGGTGAAGGAATGGAACGCCCTACCACAAGAACTGCTTACCGACCTTGTGGCCAGCATGGGAGCACGATGCAGAGCATACATTGCTGTCCGTGGTGATCATATATCCTTTTAAGCACCATGTATCTGTTTCTGTAAATCTAGAGAGCCATCATATGTCGTATTGACTTTGTGTTGCTTATGGCATTTCTGTTCGTCTCATTGCATATTTCGTTTAGTTGCCTACTGTAGCATACCGAAGCACTTCCCTCTATGTATGATTCAAGCTTCATTGATCTATGTTACTTGGCAGTGTCACAGCTTGGGAAGATTACTTTAGTCGTTAGGTTTTTCACACCAGTGTACTAACCATTTCGTTTTGGGCATATAGTTTGCCTCTTCCTTCTGTTATGCTATAACTAAAATCGTCTAATTGGAATTAAACCAAATCTTGTGTTCAAGTCTGCAGAAGCATGTATACTTATTTCGTCATCCTGGGTAAGCACTAACCAAGAAAAATAACCGTATGTATATGAATAAACTATTACTTATATGTCCTGAATAGCGTTGTTGACCTTCATCACGAATGTACTAAAGAATGTTTGATAATGTATTCTCAATGTATGTTACCACAAATACACATTTTAAAGTGAATATAGGTTTCTTAATCTTGTGAGCATTACATAACAAACTTTTCGTTGCTTCATAATAATTAGAGTGACTCTAAGGTAGTTTTTGGGTATCGTTTCTCGTTTTTAGCATTTATCTTAATGGTTCAGTTATTTACATGCCAAAACGTTTTCGACCTGCTTGGAACTCCCATTTTTCCCCTGTTTATTGTCACCATGTTTTCTCTGCTTTACTGTTTCCCGCTTATTAACGCAATTACTGTTACACAAGATGCCTTATATCACTGCAAGAATACTAGTCCTGGACCAGATAACATTCCATATTCACTCCTAGAACAGTTCCCCCTTGTGGAATTAAAATATTTAAATGCAATATTTAACTACATGTAGAGTAAAAAAACATTTTCCAACCAGTGGCGCGAAAGCTTAATAATTCCAATCCCTAAGGCAAACAAAGATCTCCTATTAGCTGAAAACTACAGACCTATTGCGTTAACATGCACAATGTGCAAGTTAATGGAAAAAGTATACAATAGTCGTTTAAGATGGACACCTAAAAAAAGAAACTTTTTCTCTGCAATTCAGGGTGGATTTAGGCAATTTAACTCCGTAAATGATAATCTGGTATCCCTACAAACAACACCTAATTACTATTAGCTTAGATATATGTAAAGCGTATGACATGGTACGACGGGATTATGTTATAAGAGAATTACAAAAACAACAAATATCGGGAAATATGCTCAGTTTTATTTACAACTTCCTGCAAGATCGCAGAGACCAAGTAAGAGTTAATTGGACCCTTTAAAAATAATTTCTTTAATCAATGGTGTACCACAAGGCTCAGTTATCAGTGTAACCCTCTTTCCAATAGCTGTTAATAGAATTGTATCACGAATAAAAACACCAGTCAAAGCAAATTTATTTGCAGATGATCTAATCATCTATTGGAAAGGACGAACCACAACTGCCCAAGAATGTTTACAGGTTTACAACAATGGTGCACTGAAACTGGTTTTAAAATTTCTTTGTCCAAAACAAAATGTATTTTATTCTCTAGAAATCGAAATAAATTTAATCCAGAACTACATGTAAAAAACAAACAAATTACTATTGTAGAAACTATGAAGATACTCGGAGTTTGTTTAGTAATAAATTAACATGGCGGCCCTACCTGAGAAGGCTTAAAAATCATTGTCAAAGAGGACTGAACATCTTAAAAGCACTAGTAGCACAGAAATGTGGGGCCGACTATCATGTCCTAATGTGCAGTTATAAAGCTTTTATACACCCTAAAATGGAATATGTTTCTATAATGTACAGCAGTGCCAAGCCATCAATTATAAAAATACTGAATTCAATACAGACTTCAGCTATTCGGAATGCAATAGGTGCTTATCGTACTAGTCCTGTAGATAGCATATTAATAGAAGCCAATGAAACTCCATTACTATGCCGTATTAAACAATTAAACATTACCTACGCTCTCAAAATAGCAGAAACACCGAAATCTAGAATGTAACCACTGATTTTCTCAAATCTTTGTGATACTTTCCCCACACAACAATCACATTCATTACCATTTCAAATCAGAAAAAACAGATATCTCAAAGAAATGAACACCACAATTCCTGATATCTCCTCAAGGCAACTACAGTCGGGTCATCCACCCTGAAAGAAGAAAATACTTCCCATTCATATAGATTCCAGCAAGCATAATCAGAAAAATACCAACCAACTAATCTACCAGCAGTTATTTAAAGAAAATCTAGAAAAATACACAGCCAAACTCTGCATCTATACTGATAGTTCTAAAACTGAAAAAGGCAATGGATGTGCTGTGATATGTGAAGATATCATCCTCCAATACAAATTACCATCCTTGTTATCTATATATAGTTGTGAATTAAAAAGGCACTAGAATACTCTCTGGAAACTGCACATAGTGAGTGACTCTTACATAATTATCAGTGACTCTATCAGCCTTAAATGCAATATAAGACACGTTCTCTACCAATAGTATTGTAAACGAAATACATAATCTTGTTACCATCCGTTATAACTTAGAAAAGTCACTCAATTTCATGTGGATACTACTCATAAAAACATACCCGGTAATGAAAGAGCTGATACTGCAGCAAAACAAACTACGGAACTACCAACACAAGATTCTGATATCAAAATACCTCTCCAAGATGCAGTCACACACTTTAAGAAGAAAATACATAAAGAATGGCTGACCAACTGGATGGACAACTCTATAAATAAACTTCATGATGTACGTGGAACATCAACTAAAGAATATCCAATAAGACAGCTACAGCGGCGAAACCAATTTGTAGTATCCCGACTACGAATTGGGCATACTAAACTGACACACCCTTATTTGTTAAATAGAAGCTCTTCATTAATTTGTGAAACATGTAAAACAGCATTAACAGTAGTACACATTATACTAACATGTCTAAAATTTGAAAATCAACGTAGTCAGGTTGATATGCCCAGAAATATTTCTGCAGCACTCAATGATGCAACTTTCCTCCAGAAAGTAATTATTCTTCTTAAATTGATGAATATATCAGTACATTTAACCAAATTGGAACCTGTATGTACACATAATGTGTAAGTATTATACTGTATTCAGTAATGTAAACAACCGTACTTGAAAGGTCGTGATAAAACCTAGGAAGGTTAAAATGACCCTTACAAAAACTGTTACAACATACAGATACACAAATATCCATGCCGGTCTCGGGTCGTTCAGCTTGTCAGAGCGCCGAAGTCAAACGCTCCGGTGACCACGGCTACAAGAGCCGGCATCCTTAGGTTACATATGAACGCAATTACACATTGTGCCATTTCAGACTGTCTCGATTCATACCAGCATCTTGTATACATTGTATTGTTAAGTTACCGGCTTGTGTTATCGCAAGCGAACCTACCCCAGCATGCGCATACAACACTTTTTGCCCACAGACAGCTGACCTATCCCGCTGAGAGTAAACTTAAGCTTTATTTCTGGGGTGATAATCAACTGTACACAATAATAAACTCTGGTGACATAACTATTTTACCTTAGATATCCTTTAATCGTAGTTTCAATACAAAATTTACCTTAAAGCATCTTTTCTTATTTTAGAGTTGTTCAATTATTGGGTTTGAATGCTTACTTAATTGAAGGTTTTCAGCAATGCAGTTTAAGCGAGACACGCTTGAGTAATGGAATGCATCCTATTAGTGTTAAAAATGTCTGTCTCTGTCCTAAATGTTCGATATTTAGGACAGGTCAGTATCTTCTACAAGATATTGTTACAGAATTTTAACTTCTTATCAATACATTGTTGTTTCTGAGTGGTTTTTGTTCTCCCTTAAAAATTCTTGATTAGTGCTTTGGGATTTAAGCACTACTCTTCTAAATACATTCCGTGGTAACCACAGTGATATTCAAGGGAGAAATTGTATGCGTTGCAAATTCAAAACTCTGATCAAATCCATCCTGTGATTCTAAATGCGTTTGCATACAGGAACTTTCATTTGTGTAGTTAAAGAAGGATTATGCTTTACAATGTTTGGTACTTTGGCATTCTTACACAGATATTGGAGCAAAAAGCGTCAAATAAATTATCTTCTAACAATGACTGCTGTAATAGCCATAAAAACGTCGCGAATCAGAACGCGCGAATTCCATCGCACTGCCTCGCCAAGTACATCGCAGCTTATTGCTCTTCTTCCCCTGAGCATATCGCCTTCCCTTGGCCAAGGCGATATGCTCAGCTAACTCAATGCGTAACTTTGTGGAAGGGAGGGGCAGGATGGGGACAAATTGACCATCAAACTGTAAAACTCAGACAGTAATCCTCGATATTCTTAACGAGATATTGAGTTTTGATTCGTTAATTGTTACTTCCTATGCTACCTAACTATAGTAAATAGAGTAAGTTTTGCATTCCATCCAAAAATTTCATATCGAGATTTCACCAGAAGTTCATTTAGAGGCTTCCTTAGTTTCAAAAGGTATGTTTTACAAAAGATCCGTATGTATATGTGTCTGTATTTCTGTGTGTGGTTACACCACATTGATGGACACAGATGATACGTGAAATGAAATAATAATTGGGAAATTAATTTTTGGGAAGAAAAGGTTCCACGTCTAAATTTAGGGTACGTTTTTCAGCATTTGCCAGTTGAGTACTGAGAAAAAACCCAGTCAGGGAGGACGAACTTGGCGACAGTGTGTGTTTGTGGGTGTTTGTTAGTGTAACAAAAGTTGGCTAATTACCAAATCTGATATTAAGTTCAGCATCTTCCAAAGATGCTATACGAATATACTCAAGAAAATCCCTCACAACAAATTACCCCTTAGGTGGAAAACTGTCCCTAACGATTTTGATCAAAGGGCTATGTTAAAGATATTTGCATGACATATAAAATGTATAACTTGAACTTTCTAAGAATAGTCTGCGAGATCCTTCATTCTGAATTACTTTTATATAATTGGTAAACTGTTACGAGACAGTCCAAATCATAATGCACAAAAATTCTAGATCTGGTTAAAACACACAATTTATATTAAGCGAATTTGTTGTGGCCTTAACCATTTCTAAGATATTCTTTGTTATTGGTGTAAATACACTCCATTCAAGTAGTAAGTCGCTATTCATTTTACTTTATCTACCATGTATCTAGTGGTGCAGAAGGTGTTGCATTCCACTCAAAACTTCAATACCGATATTTCACCGGAAATGCATGTTTTGAGGCCCCTTGAATTCAAAAAATGGATTTATAGAAAAAGGTCCTGTGTGTGTCAGCGACCAGCATAATCAAAAACGAAAAGTCGGACTAACACCAAACTTGGTATTTAAGTTCGGTACCTTCCAAAGATGTGACTTTTCAAGAAAATCCCCCACCCCAAACTACCCTTTTACATGGAATACTTGGATATTTTTTACTTTCTAATAAAACTCTAACGATTTTGATTAAAACACCACATATTAAATATATGTACATAACAAATAAAATGTATACCGTGAATTTTCCGGGAATAGCGTTTGAAGTCCTCTTCATTCGGAAGAAATTTTGTATAATCATGTATAACTGGTAAACGTTAAGCGATTGACGAAAACGTGCTACACAAGAAGTGTAAATCTCTTTAAAACACACAATTTATTGCCAATACCTTTTTAGTGGTATCAGCCATTTCCGAGATATCCGTTATTAATGTGAAGAAGGTATTTTGTTGTATTGTTATTATTTGCCGCACGCTTTGGGCGTCAATTTGAAGAATATTTGTTGCTGCTACGTATGAAAAGTCAGTTTGAAGTTGATAGTATTGAAGGAGTTGTATTGTAGTTCAACTGTTGGGGAGCCGAACATTTGAAGTAGTTGCAACCGCACGTATGGTAAAAAGTTTCCGGTAGCATTTGCCCCAATTTTTAAAAATATTAACTCTGTATTTTTACTGTTTCTTTAAATATTATATTTATTTTTGCCTCGGCTGCGTCAGTATTTATTTTTACAGACATGTATTTCTTAACAGGGTGTAGTGCGGCTGAAGAATGTAGGCTTACACAGATTATAATTTTGTGCTTCACTTCTTTTTTTATTAATTATTGACACGATTTAAAGACACAATTAAAATAACACTTCAATGATATAGAGAGCTGTGAGATTATTTTATTAATTACTTGCACTTTTTAACACTTAAACTATTTTCGTCTCACACGAATACGTATTAAATTTCTCAAAGACACATCTCGCATCCGGTTACAAACACTGTCTGCAAGCAACTGAACTCTAAATTTGTAAATTTTGCTATATTTCAGTTTCTGATTGGCTAATCCTAGTCCAATAGAATACCTTCATTTAACTAAAGCTCTTTCTGGTTGTTGATTGGCTATTTTATAAACTGTCACTAAAATTACATTATTGTTGCTCCAAGAATGACTAGTAGCATTATTACACTTTCTTACTCATTATTGCCTTAATGTTACCTCATTGTTACCTCATTGTTAGCAACTTTTATCCTATTATTCTCACTGCTCCTACATTATTAAATTACGTAATACATTCACATAACATTGTTACACAAGTATACAATAATATAAATATTAATACAATGACTGTTTACATACACTTTTTACATTGTTACATACACATATTGCTTTAAGGCGGGCTGTTATTGAATTTATGTATTATATAATTTGGCTGAAATCATTTAAGTGTTAAAAAATACTGCCTCAATGGTTCGAATTCTTCATTACTTATTCATTCCTAAGTCCTGTCAACATTCAGCTGTTTCTCGCGATTGCATGGAAACAGTATGTAATTTTAAAGCCAGCATATAGCATCCAGTTTTTAAACATTTGGCTATCGCTGTTCCCTTTGTATCTATAAATAAATGTGTAATGTAGCTATTTCTGCAATTTTTTGGATTAAAATGAAGTAAATGTAAAAGTAAGTTTTAGTAAGAATGGTTTGTATACCCACTAATAAGCGATTGAGGATAGAGAAGGTCATGTGAATGTAACACTCAGACTTTTTAAAATATGACTAACGCTTTACCCCAGCGAAATGTGTGATTAACGTTTATCTGGATTCAGAAGAAGTAGACAGAGAAATAAGGTTCTGTAAGGTTAGTTTGTAGAAGAGTGAGTGAATGCAAGACATATTGTTTAAGGTTGTTGCAGGAGAACTATTATACTTCTTGGGCACACTGTATTTTTCCACGTTAAAGAAGGTGACTAAAGAAAGGAATAATAGAAACAAAACACCAATACTGATTTTCAAGGTTTCTAATTACCGGCACTAATGCGCAAAGATTTTTTCACAAGCCATTCATTTTGTTTTTCACACCTAGGCGACGAAGCCGCTCTAGAAAGCGTGTTAACGTGACAAAGCAGTGCAAAATCCCTTTGCCTTTTTAATACTGTAGTCCTATTTCAGCAAAATACCTCCCTGCTAGAGACAAAGGCTCCTGGACGGAGACAAAAACAAAACATACCCTCACTCTCTTTGTGCCACACATCCTTTTAAAAAACCCAAGCAATCAAACGAAAAGGTTTCTCTCGACGTCTCGAATAATTTTCCAGCTTCAGGTTTTAAAAATGTTTTCTCTTCAACTCCCACGCAGCTTAAAGTCCTTAGTGAAGCCGCCGCTCTCATCCCGTAACTTAACGTCCGTAATTTATTTTAAAATCCGGAGTGTTCATCAAATCATGCTTATGATGTAATTGGAAGGAAAGCGTATTAACAGAAAAGATTCTTGTTATTTACGTCAAGCGATGCTGTACAACAAGAGCCAGGCTCTTGATGATATTACACATAGAAAAAGGGATTCTTTCTATCTGATAAAACAAATACTTCGTCGAGGAGAAAAGCATATTTACTAAGGAAGATGAGTTTTTAC
Source organism: Deroplatys truncata (assembly GCA_030765065.1). Classification (NCBI taxonomy): domain Eukaryota; kingdom Metazoa; phylum Arthropoda; class Insecta; order Mantodea; family Mantidae; genus Deroplatys; species Deroplatys truncata. Next base: position 117,369,564 of record CM060975.1, read on the forward strand.
GACTTCTAAAGATACACTTGGAAACGCTGAAAATGATATGACTGAACTGGATTTCTAAATTAAAGCGGAGTTGGAGAAGTGCTCTTAAGGCGATTTAAAAACTCCTACCTTCATCGGATCATATCTCAAGCAAAAAAATGTGTAATTATTTACTTGTAAGATTACCTTTTCAGATATTTATAACCCTTGAATTCCTATTTTCTTTTGTACAACGCTACAAGGACGCTGTATAAAATGTCTTTATGCAACCTTAGCATTATAAACAGGTTCTTATTGTATTGTCCATAATTGGCTCGCGTGACAAAATAGTTGTATTCCCTACAAGAATGACGTATATCCGGTAGCAATGACGTATTCCAAGTTGCGGCGGTTTGTGGAAGGAAGATGAGACCATTTTGAGCAACAAAATTCTCCGTACATTATTAAATAGAGAATAATTAATATCGGAATCTATAACTACTTACCTTGATGTGCTGATAAGACTACATCACAGTCCGTAACACCTGCTCACTTCTCTCCCAGGAAGGAAATGCTTGCAAATGACTGTCTTATCGGTTTAACAGCCCAGGCAGAGACAAATGAATTGTAGGGAGAAGATAACGACTCATTTACAAACATATGAAGATGCTTTCGTTTATGTGCTATGGGTGCCGAATTATTTGACGACTTATTTCCTACAGTTTATAATGTCATTTCTAATGCTCCCCCTATGACCTATGACCTTCGGGGATTGTCTCATTACTCCAAGTGATGACTATAGCCATTTCTGAGATGGAGACACCCAACGGGCGGGACCGTTGCCTGTGTGGTAGGATGATGAGGAGGATCGTGCTTTTACCGTAAATTCCGAACAGTGCTGGGCTTGGGGATACTTCATATTAGGCAGTCAGAGGTGAAGGTGTGGATGGGGCAGATTTCAAAATCGCCACCCCAGAGCCGGGAATCGAACCACGGGCCCGCAGTACGAGAGCCGGAAACGAAACCACTGCGCTACCCCTGGCCCTCAGTTTATAATGTTAAGATTGCATAACATGGTGTGTCAATTTGTGGATAACCATGACAACAGAAGTAAGACAAACATTGACTCATAATGATCTAAATTATTCACTTGTATAAATTACTGTTAATGAGTTTTAAACGTTACGTCGTTTATTTAAGCGAGACTAGCTGTTCTACCCGGCATTTTTCAGGTACAAAAATATTAGAAGCAGTGAAATTCCTATTTGGAAGAGAGGAGCCCTTCTTGGGACACCCAGGTTGAAGATGGCTACGGTGGGACCATGCCGGCATTAAGATTGGCGTCATTCTGGAATACTTAGGGACCCCGATCTTTCTGGCGCGATGTCGTCAGGAAGTGGTTGGTCTTCGGGTCTCCCCTTCATCCCTCCCTTAGGGGTCACTTTGGAGGTACAGGGGCTTATTATGGCCTAGGTGTGGTGTTGTACTCCAGTGATTGAAGGCTCCTCCTATCCTAATTCCAAATAGGGGACTCGGGAGATATAGTAATATCTTAATAGTTTCTTATACAATTTGGATTTAGACATAAATAATAAACAACCTTATATAAACGAAACATATACATCAAAATATTATAAATATTTCACCGCAAGCTTCCAAATGCTGGATGTAATCAGAATTCAGTATAATGTACTTTTTGGAAGGGTTATTCTGTTTTAAGCTTTAAGAATTTGAATATTATTATGATTTACGAGGGGATACCGAAAATTTTTAGAATGCCATGTTTCTAAAAACAAATGAAATTTGTTTATATTTGGCAGCTACTTTCTAATGTTTTTCGAGTTTCCCGCGCAGTTTGTTCGATTTATTCTAATACTATTTTAATTATTATTATTATTTAAAGATTTTGTATTCACCCAAAAATTAATTTGACTAGAGAACATTTACAGGCAATGATTTTTTGAGAGTTTCAATCGCCATTAACGCCTAAACATGTGAAGATCAGCTTAAAAATGTATTTGTCGAAGAAGCAACAGTTTATAATTGGTACAGCGAATTCAAAAGAGTTTGGTTTTTCTTAGTGATGAATTTCGTGGAGGACGCCGAAAAACTGCTGTTACTAATGAAAACATTGCCGCTTTTCGAGCAATGCTGGAAGATGATCGATGGATATCTTATGAATTCCTTTGGGGACATTGCTATGAGTCCAATCTGAAACATCTTACATCAACTTTCTTCTCGATGGATTCCACATACACTGACTCCCGATCAAAAAACAAACCGCATTAATTGGTGCAGAAAAACTGCGAAAAAATTGCAAGACGACAAATATCGTTACTAGTAATGAATCTAGGATTTATTGTTATGATCCTGAAAAGGAAAATTAATCAGCACAATGGGTGTTTCGAGCCGGGGTTTCGACGAATTCGAGTGCTGGTAACAAGATAGTCGATAGTTTTTTTTTGTTGCTTTTTTCTAAAACGGGCCACATAGCAGAAGATAAAGTACCACTAGTACCATTGGTACACAAACGTCTGTTTACAGCAATTTTTTAAAAAGTTAGAAGTTTGTGAAAAACACTCAAAAGAAAATAATGTCACATCATGATAACGCATCGTCGCATACAGCAAAAGCAACAATTGAATATCTAAAGGTCAGCACCATGGACCCTCCAGCATATAGCTCTGATCTACCACCTTTATTTTTATTTTAAAAAATTAAGGAAAGATAAAATCAATTTTTCTCATCTGGCCCCGTAGCTCAGTCGGTATAACAACTGTCTGCTGTGCGAGCGGTCCCGGGTTCGATTCCCGGCTGGAGTGGGGATTTTTCTCTAGCCAAGATTAATCCTGCCCAGAGTCTGGAAGTATGAATGAAAGAGTGAATGTGTGTATGATCTATTCATTAAAAAACCAGAAGTGCAAGTAACCCAACGACAAGAGTTACACGAGTCAATAGGCAATAAGTTCCAAAGTAAAGGCCGCCGATAAGACCAATGCAGTTAAAGGGGGGTATAAATGGAACATTATAGAAAACCTGGTCTCTTAAGTGCCTCAGGAAGGGTGGCAACAACAGCTTTAAGGACTGGATTCATCAAATGCAAAACTGTATTGATGTTAATAGGGGAGTGTTTTGAAAAAACAATAAAATCATTTAATTTTCTTTGATTTTATAAAAATGTTCAGTGTTAACCTCGTAATTCATAAAAAAAAATATTTTGCTTCATATTTCAACCTAATATGAGCCATGTTTAATGTTATTTCATAGAAATATTTTCTCTTAATAATAATTACAAAATAATTTGATATTTAACTAGAATAAACCAATTTTTAGTACTGACATCTCAGGAGTTTAATTTCTCCTTGCTACATTTGGCAAGTACACGCCACCTTACGAACAGGAGAAAAGGAGAGGTTTTATCCGGAAATGCACTGACACTTACAGATTTAAGGTACCTTTATATATGTGTGTGTGTGTTTTATGCATAATTGAGACAGTATGACTAGACAGTCTCTCTGAAGTCACTGCGAGGGGGTGGGGAATTTTTTCTTTAACCAGAATCATTTCCTATCCTTCACAGACTCTGGAAGTATGAATGTGGGAGTAAATGTAGTTTAATAGTAAAATGTATTAAAAACCGATGATAAAACCTACAGTTAAACGAGTAGTAACACAATTATTTCTCAAGTTAAAGCACCCGATATGACCACAGAAATTAAAGGGGTGTATATATATATATATATATATATATATATATATATATATGAAAGAATTAAAAAACCAAAAAATTATATGTATTAAAATATTTGTGTGTGTGTGTGTGTGTGCGCGCGCGCGTGCGCGTGTGTGTGACCCAGCCAGTTACTTCATAAGTATAACGCGACCTGCTTTTATTTTACATTTCTTTTTGTCACATTCGCAAGGAATTAATAGGGTGACCATGATAGCAGGAAAAGCCATCTGCAAACAGCGGAATACTGTAACGACCCTTGGTGGAATTCGAGCCACGGTCGGGAAGTTCTATCAGATTGTGGCGTAACTGGAACAAACTATGCAACTAGGACATTGCGTTGGTGAAGTTACATAGCGAGGGTATTTATTGGCCACGTTTTTAGGTCAACCAGACAATTGTCACTCAATCTTGTCACCGTCGCGGTGAAGTAAAGACACCTCGCATCTACATAGGGTCTCAAACTGTCATAACAGCGCCTCAGGTCCTGCTAGAATATCTCCCTTCCCCAAACTTCAACTCGTCTGATTAAATGGGCATCCCATAGTTTTTTATAGAATCTGGCGCATTCTTTATTTGACGCCCCCTAGCTTCCTCATGGCACTCCGCAGCCCCTGTACCGACTGCTCTTTACCTCTGAGACTATTACCGTTCCTGCCGTTGCTAGCAACCGGAATTTGCAGCTCCCGAGGGTCACTACAATACCAAAAAAATGTATACAATTTGTAAAATAATGTAAATGAACGCTTCAAACTAGCATATTTCCTCTGCCGGCTGCTAACACATCAGTGCACAATATTCCTTCAAATGGTATAGAACTGAGTGAAGCATAGTTAAATTTACATTCATTTGGGCATAAGCTGTCCTGAAAACATATACGACAACTTCCTAAAAGACATAATGTGAAATATAAGCAGAAATTTCCTGAAGTTCAACAATAATAAGCAACTTTTTTCGCCAAACTTTAGAGCACCAACTCCTCTTTCAACTGTGTGTGGTGATAGACATCCAGATCATCTTGCACGTCCGCATGAAACAAACGACAATACATCTTCATTACAGGAAAACATACGCCATGAACATTTAACTGAAAAGGCAGATGACTTCCTGAGAAGAGTTAAAAAGTCACCTTAAGCTACATTGAGAATTTATATGACATACCTATCAAAGTAGAGTAAGGCATGTACTATGATATATAAATAAATTATTCAAAATATTCAAGAACTGTTATATGCTAATAGTAAAATAAACCTTGTTGTATACAAGAGTAAAGTGGTTTCATTAGGTATGAAAAAGCACAACATCTTGAACAAAACTCCCCTATTTCAAACTACGTTAACATGGTAAACAATTCCTCATTTTTATTTTGTCGAAAGCGTTACAGAGATTTTTTTTAAAATAATAAATAGCTATTTGAGGCATATCTTGTACTTTTTTGAATAGCCTATCAAGTCCTCATACTGATTGATTTTGATAAGCTTATTACAGGAATAACATGGAACTCATTAATTAGACAATTTGTGTAAAATAATTGTATTTCAATGTTTAATCATTTTTTAAATATACTATGTTGCAAGTTTAGATTTTTCTACCTACGTAAACACTTATGTCATCTATGGACATGCTTAAAAAGTTAGCCATTCTACTTCTTCCATCGCTAGAGCTCGTCATATCGCTAAAAATTTGAATGATGTTTCCGCATATTGTAGGTAATTAAGCACTTATTGCTTAATTTCAAATCAGTTGTAGGTAAAGCAAATCTAATTTGTTAAATTCACATGACTTAGGTAACTTATTAATGGGTAAAAAATGTATTCTTACGAAAGTATATTTTTCGAGATAAACCTCTGCAGAAGTAGCTGCATTATACCTTCCGTTATAAATGCAAAGGGAATAGCGATAGTCAAACGTTTTAGAGCCGGACTGTCTATGTTGGCCTTAAAATCTAATACGCAATCGTGAGAAGGAACCGAATGTGGACAGAACTTTAAAAGAATGACCAAGAATTGAATAATTCAAACCATTAATAACGGATATGTCTTATGCCACAAAAAGTTATTTGAAATAAATTTCGTATATTAAAGAGATCTACATTTCTTGTTTAGTGCGTTTTCGTCTATCGCTTAAACTTTAAACAAGATTACACAAAATGCCTTCAAATGAAGGACTTCACAGGGTATTCCCAGAAAATTCAAGATATGCATTTTATTTGCCATGTAAATATATTAAATATATGCTATTTTAATCCAAAATGTTAGAGCCATTTTCCAAGTTTGGTATGTATCCGACGTTTAGTTGTTGGGTTATGTTGTTCATAGACACACACTTGGACCTTGGCGAAATATCTTCCGTAACTGCTATATACCTGGTAGAGAAAGCAATCTATTGTGAATAACTTAACGTGGGTAGAATAACTTTTTATATGAATAGTATAACACATAAAGGATACATGCCAATCTGTGTGAATGTTGACATCAGAAGTACATCTGGCCTGAAGTTCATTGCTGCGGGGACAAATGGCCAATCCTTCACCCAGTAGAGATTTACGTTGAGCTTAACCGTACGATACAAGTTTTAATGCATAAGTCTTAAAACTTGCACACGCAAGGCTTAGTACAACTATGGGAAGATTAAAACAATCTCATAAACCATAACTGCAGGAGCAAACATTAAACTTTTATATCCAGCTCTCTGTTTTAATGCAACTGAATCCAGCTCTGGCGGAAAATGAAAAGCATGCAAGCAAAATAAGCTTTTTGTGTGTTTTACAGGACAGTTTTTAGTAAACCCGCATTATATATTAATCTCTCACACGGCACTAAACGACGACGCCACTGTTTTGAAGGAAAGAAAGGCCGCGAGATGGCTCTGTAGGCACGCCATAATAATCCCTTGTTTTTGGTAGCATGATTACGGCTGGGCCGCCGGAGGGGCGTGGCATATCCCGGATGCAAAAATATGCAAATAAGAGGGCGAAGTTAGGGCCGACCAGTGGCAGCAAGAATTACACATTGCATCAAGTTAGTTGCGCGATAATGAGAAAGCCTATTAGTACGGGAGCTTTAATTTGGGCGGGCAGCACAACAAACGAACAACGGTACACTGCACCTAGTTTCCTCTGCTTTATGTTATTGTTAGAGATCACTGGCTATGTCCGGGCTACATGGTTATCCTTAGTCCTGGGAAACTGAAAAACTAACCATAACCGTCCAAAAGGAGATATGCGTGTAGTTTCCGCATTATATAATAAACTTCAGTTTTTTTCCCAGTTTGACACAGGAGAGAGCGTTCAAAACACTGCTGCCAAAGGCCAAAGTAAAATGCGTCACGTTGTAACGTTAAAAAAAATCTGAAGTATGACATAGGATAATACTAAGAGTAGTTACACCTTTTCTATAAACTACTTTTACAAAATCTTATTCTTCTAACTACTTCTTGATAATCAAACAAATGTTTCCAGAAAGCTTTTATTAGTCATTTCTTACCGAGCGAGGTGGCGCCGCGGTGGCATATGCGATTCCCATTCGGGAGGTCCCAGGTTCGATTCCCGGCGATCCCCCATTCTGACCCATGGGTTTTTCATGGTTTTCCCGGGGTTGGCAGGCGAGTGCTGTGACGACTTCTTTCTATCATTTCCCTTTTATTTCGTTTCCTTCTGATCTTTAGGTGTGCTTCTAGGTTTCGTGGCCTATGCCGGAAAGATGGCGCGGATGGATGCTCAAGAGCACTCCCTGTTGAACCAGAGGGCTGCTGGATTGGTGGGTCGTTCATCGCACTCTCTCGACGGCTCCGGCAATGGAGGGTCTGTGATCTTGGAAATGTTAGGGGCTTCCGCGCGTCTCTGTGACCTATATGCCTACGACCTTCCTCCTGGGAAATAGTAGCCGCAATAGATCTGTTCAGGTCGCAGCGCGCGAGGAGTCCCATTCCATTGAATCACCTCTATACATTTCTTATAGCTAAAAGGGATTCAGTAGGCTGGAGTGATAGTCAACTGTTTAAAACGCGGATCGCTGTGTGATTAATGACTTCGAAAACTCAAACCTTCACAAAGAATATTCGAAAATTATTACCGCCACAAAGGGTTTATTTTACCTAAATGACGTGCTTTAACGAGATCTATATACTTTGCGTAGTGAGCGTTTGCTATCTCTTACGGTTTACCAATTACACAAATGTCATTCAGAATGAAGAGAAGTTCACAGGATATTCCCAGAAAATTCAAGTATACATATTGTTTGTCATGTAAATGTTTTAAACGTATGGTATTTTAATCAAAATCGTTCGATCTCTTTTTCAGAATATGAAACATAACGAAAAAATCTGATGTGTTACACTCACATGACTTTCTCTACTCTTGTACAATCTATTTTTACAAACACCTATTCTCCATATGCTTTATGTTAATCGAGATATCGAGATATCAATCTTATTGCTAATTTTCTTGTAGATGCAAGGGGAATATGGTAGCTTTTAAGCGATGGTCAAATATTTTAACGCTGGTTGCTATGCAGCGCATTCCATTCTCTTTGCAAGTCCAGGACATAAAAATCTGATGTGTTACACTCACATGACTTTCTCTACTCTTGTACAATCTAATTTTACAAACGCCTATTCTCCATATGCTTCATGTTAATCGAGATATCGAGATGTCAATCTTATTGGTAATTTTCTTGTAGATGCAAGGGAAATATGGTAGCTTTTAAGCGATAGTCAAATATTCTAACGCTGGTTGCTATGTGGCGCATTCCATTCTCTTTGCGTGTCCAGGACATAAAAAAAATGAATAACGAATTTGAGAAAAAGTATAAGTATTGGAAAATTTAAGGAAATAACAAGCAATATCTCGAAAACGGTTCACTCAACAAAAGAAATGTATATAACATAAATTGTGTATTTTAACGCGATCTACATTTTTTGTGTAGTAAAATTTTGTCTATCTCTTATGGTTTACCAGTTATGCAAAATTCGTTCACAATGAAGAATACTTTTGGAGACATTCCCAGAAAATTCGAGATATACATTTCATTTCACATGACATTATCTTAAACATATGATATTTTCATCAAAATCGTTAGAGCCATTTTTGAGAAAATTAAAATTTTCGAAAAATCTTCCATGTAAAGGGTAGTCTGGGGTGGGGGGATTTTCTTGAAAACCTTCGTGTCGCATCTCTGGAAGATACTGAACCTAAATACCAAGTTTGGTGCTTATCCGAATGTTCGTTTTTGAGTTATGCTGTTCACAGACACACACACAGACACACACACAGACACACACACGGACATGTTTCCAAAAATGCTTTTTTTGGATTCAGGAGGTCTCAAAACATGTATTTCCGGTGAAATCTCGGTATCGAATTTTTGGGTGGAATGCAATACTTCCCCTACTTACTATACGTAGTAGAGAAAGTAAAAAAATGAATAACGAATTTGAGAAGAAGTATAAGCATTGGAAAATTTAAGGGAATAACAAGCAATATCTCGAAAACGGTTCACTCAACAAAAGAAATGTATACGACATAAGTTGTGTATTTTAACGAGATCTACATTTTTTGTGTAGTAAAATTTTGTCTATCTCTTATGGTTTACCAGTTATGCAAAAGTCGTTCACAATGAAGAATACTTTTGGAGACATTCCCAGAAAATTCGAGATATACATTTCATTTCTCATGACATTATCTTAAACATATGATATTTTAATCAAAATCGTTAGAGCCATTTTTGAGAAAATTAAAATTTTCGAAAAATGTTCCATGTAAAGGGTAGTCTGGGGTGGGGGGATTTTCTTGAAAACCTTCGTGTCGCATCTCTGGAAGATACTGAACCTAAATACCAAGTTTGGTGTTTATCCGACTGTTCGTTTTTGAGTTATGCTGTTCACAGACACACACACACACACACACACACACACACACACACACACAGACACACAGACACACACACACACAGACACACACACGGACATGTTTCCAAAAATGCTTTTTTTGGATTCAGCAGGTCTCAAAACATGTATTTCCGGTGAAATCTCGGTATCGAATTTTTGGGTGGAGTGCAATACTTCCCCTACTTACTATACGTAGTAGGGAAAGTAAAAATGTCCATATAAAGGGTATTTTGAGGTGAAGGAATAATCTTAAAGATCTTTGTGTCGGTCTTTGAAGGACGCTGTACTCAAATATCAAGTTTGGTTTTGAAACGTAGTCTTTTGACCCAAGAGGAAGTGGATTAAATTAGGAATAATAGCAGATTGCTATTTGAATATATATTCCATAAATTAATTAACAAGGCGAATTTCTTCCATTTAATAAACTGATACTTCAATAACATAAATAATTACGATTAACAAACCCTTATTCGTTCACCATTCTGTACATTCTTTACGGCTTCAATGCTTTAAATTAAATTACAATAATTACAAAATTGCTTCCTGCTCTCACATTTACCAATATATTTCAAAACTAGCCGCAATAAGTCTATAGTTCAGACAATCAATATTTTCCCGGTAAAGAATTACTAAAGAGATTTTTAATACGTTATTCCAAAAATGAAATTAGAAATACCGTCCAGAATGCCTTTTATCTAAACGTTGTCCTGTTGTTTTCCTCGTAACCTAGCTCGCCGTCGAAGAAAGATTGGTGAGCCTTGTGGACAGGACGTTGAAGAAAGCTGGAACTGATCCGGCGCCTGCGCAGTCGACGACGACAATCGCCTAACGTACTGCGTGACTCAAAATAACTGCGCCTATTCTTGTTGTTGTAGTCATCTGCTTGAGAACCACTACCATAGTCGTTTTACTTCTGTTCCCGTACATGTCAGCCTTCCTTTAGTACAGCCCAGTCGCCTAAAGTGGATTTCTCCGTGGAGGGTCAATTTGGCACAGTATTTATCCGACATTTCGTTTTTGAGTTATGCTGTTTACACATATATATACACACACAAATCCAAAGGGACATTTTTCTAAAATTACTTTTTATTATTATTCAGGCGGCCTCGAAAAGTAGATAGCAGAGAAAGTAAAAATAATTATATTTTTTCCTATATAAAATGTTTAAACATTTAGCGCAACAACTGAAGAATTTCTTTCTTTTTTCAGGTTTATTTTGTACCGCAAAATGATAAAACAGAAGCTTTATTAAATTATTGAATGAAGATGTTCCATGGCGATTAAGCTGGTAATCTGAGGAAAGGAGATCCATATTTGGACCGAAGAATTCCGCTGCATTTATTCTCCATATTCAAAAACCATTAAATCAAAGGATAGAATGGCGATAACAAACCCTTTGAACAGCACTTCCATAAAAGCAAGAAGCGCAGACGCGCTGTGATCGGCCATTTGGGGTTTGTAAAATGTTTACAAACTTAATATTGCTAAGGAAAGTTTTTTATTACGTTAGTGTAGCGCTTGAGGAGAAACCTGGATGATAAACCTGCTAAACCAAATTAAGTCATGTTTCAAAGTGTAACCGTGTAACAGAATTAGTTGCAATAACTTTCGGGAACAACAAACTAGTTCTCTCGGCTCTTTGATCTGCACACTGACATAGCAAAGCAATTTAGATCGCGCTCCGCCCCTTTACTACAAATTGAATTTCATCATGATGCCTCGACTTGCCCAGATAATTGAAAAAAGAATGCTCCGTTTCGATTTATTACAAGTTCAGCAATAAAACTTGTAAAAACTAGTTCGGCCTAGAAGTATTTTCTTCATCAAATACAACCGCAGCAACCAAAGAAAAATAATTATATTTCAGAACAAAGGTGGTCAGGTTATGTTATTTGAACGTCTCCAGCATCCGACTTTGTTTATTATATTGATTTTTGTGCTTAGAGAAAGGTAATAGTAGTGTTTAACGCCCATTCTTACTGCATCGGCACCACAAGCGGTGGACACTGATTATACCTGAAAGGAAATAATAATCTGGAAAGGAAAATGTGTAAAGAAATATTCCAGCCCTAAGTTGAGGGTATATCCTCGGCACTTGCCAGTTATCAGAACTCGGGAACACTTGGAGGAGGGGGTGACTCAGTCAGAGGGTAGCCCTGGCGGGATTTAAAACCTCTCGTTCGTGCCTTAACGTCCTCGGCTACCGTGTCGATGTGTGAATAGAGATGACAATATGAGAGATGTGCCATATGACTGTCTCAGTCTATTACATACAGGGTAAACTGAAAGTTCAAGGACAACTAGGTGAGTCAAAGGTGCCTTTGAAAACGAATGGCAGGCAGCCAAAAGTCAGGTATGTATGTCAAGAGCATGGTGCCATCTTGAAAGTAATAGAATGCTCTGAGACTTTTGAACCATCCGGGTGCCCTAGACTTTTGATTCATTCAGTATTTACAGCTCTTCCATATATTGGATCTTCGGGATAAAACCTGAGTACTTGCACGGTGTTGTGTGTCAGAGCTCACATCGTCTGGCTTACCCACACCCGCGCTCACGACAGGCTTTCTTTCTGTTCTTCAGTTACCACGAAGTCATTAGCGCAATATTTCACCTTCATTTGCGAAGATGGGAAAACAGTTTAATTTAGAACAACGTGTATTGGCATGCAAATGTTATTTTAAATACTATTCGAGTCTCGCGTTCGTGAAGAATTCATCCTAGCTTCCTGCGCAATTGCCTCCTTCCAGTACATGAGTTCATGATCTTCTAAATAAATTTGAGAGTACTGATTCAGTGCAAAGTAACACATGCAAAGACTGTAGTGTAAAGAAGAAACATTAGAGAAAATTAGCGAAAACCTTGAACGTTCGCCACGAAAATCACTATCCAAGTTAGCGCAAGTTGAGGTTTCAGTGACTTCTGGACATACAGTATTTGCTATGAGCAAGAGTTAATTGTTATATTTTATGTACAGGTTTACAGGAAAACGATTTAAGAAGCGCAGATATAGCGCTGATACTGCCGGCTGTGGCATGTCGTGCCTTCCAGAGGCAAAGCCCCGTGCGAGCGGCCAGGTTTTATACTAAAGACTCTATAGGTATATACCTACATACTATCCATAAGAAAGCTGAAGCTTCTATCCATGTTACTCTAAGCAGGATAAACATCTGGTAAAAGTGCTTTCAATTTGAGCAATAAGAACGTTCTTAATGCAGAGCTAACACTCAATTATTTATAGGCAATAGATGTTTGCTTGTAATAAACATTACAAAATCTATGTGTTACAGTCACATGATTTTCTCTACTCTTGTACCAACTATTTTTACAAACGCTTATTCTCCATATACTTCATGTTAATCGAGATAAACATTTGCGAAAACATTGCTAATTTTTTGTAGGTACAAGGGAAATATGGTAGGCTTTAATGGAGAGACAAATCTTTTAAGAGCTGGTTGTTATGTGGAACATGTCCAGGACATCAAAATAAATAAAAAAATTGAGAAAAGGTATAAGTATTAGAATATTCAAACAAATAAGCAGGAATATCTCGGAAATGGGTCACTGCACAAAAAAGTATGTAATATAAATTGTGTGTTTTAATGAGCTCTACATTGTTTGAGTAGAACAATTTTGTCTATCTGTTATGGTTTACTAGTTATGCAAAAACCATTCAGAAAAAAGGACTTATGGGTACATTCTCAGAAAATACAATATACATTTTATTTGTCATTAAAATTTCTTAAATATATGATATTTTAATCAAAACCGTTAGAGTCATTTTTGAGAAAATAAAAAGTTTGAAAAATATTCCATGTAAAGGGTAGTCTGGGGTAGCGGGATTTTCTTGAAAATCTTCGTGTCGCATCTTTAAAAGATACTGAACCTAAATATCAAATTTAGTATTTATTCGATTTTTCGTTTTTGAATTATGCTTTTCACAGACACACGGACATTTTTCTAAAAGCGCATTTTTTGGATTAGGGGGCCTCAAAACATGTACTTCCGGTGAAACCTCGGTATCGAGTTTTTGGATAGAATGCAATACTTAACCTACTTAGTAGAGAAAGTAAAATTTGATCAGCATGACCAAGGGTCCTGGAATTGTCTCTTTAATTAGGCTTATTTCCTACTCTCCACAAAGTCTGGAGCGTATGAGTACGGAAGTTGATATGAGTGGGTTTCAACCTTAGTGAATCAAAAAGTAATAAACTCAATGTGTAATGTAACAATATAACCGAATAATAAATACCATCTGTTGTTTCAGGGGTCACTGCCAATTTGTTCGTAGCAGTCAAGACGAAGTTAGAGGAACTGAAATGTGAGTATAACGACGTCGATAATGATAAGGGTGGTTGTTTGGTTGCTCATTTCCGAGTGATCTTAAGTGACTAAGTTAGCAAACTTCAAACTCTGAGCATTTAAATATACAGTAACGAATATCTTGGAAATTATTAAAACGAAGATTTACAAGAGAGCTCCATGTTTCATAGCAAATTTTTGTGTATCTCCTAAGGTATCCTGGTTATGTAAAATCCAATAAGAACGGAGAAATTAAACCGAGTGTTATTTATGGATGTTCTTTAATCCTCGTACGACGGTTCTTAGCGTCATATTCTATATTGGGCATGAATGACCGGAAATTTTGCTCAGAGGCATCTTTATCAGACCTGAGGTTCTTTTATGTACCGTTAATCTACGATACGGGATCACCGGATTTGCTTCCCTTCCGTAGGAAGCCACGCTAAGGATCAAAAATATCCATCTACATCCGCCGGGTTTGAACCCGCGGCCTCGGGAACTAGAGGCTAGTACAACAGTAAGAACGAAGTGGAGCTCAGAACTTATTTATAACAATTTCAATTATTAATAGATTTTATTTCATGCAGGTGTCTCAAAGTTGTAATCCATTTTTCAGATGAAGAAAGAGAGAGAGAGAAAGAAAGAAAGAAAGAAAGAAAGAAAGAAAGAAAGAATGAAAGAAAGAAAGAAAAGACATCAGTTAACGTTAATCATGTCACGGAGAGCACAATTTCACCTCTCCGGTTATGTAAACAGCAGAATTAACTATTTTGTGCCAACAACCTCATGAACTACACGAGGACCCGCTCAACAGTAAAATGGTGACAATCCGGTAGGGAACTTATTCGAATGGCTTCATTGGAACATTTCTTAATACAACCCACATTATATGTTATAACGTGCATTGGAACCCTTATTACCTCTGCAGCAAGAATGCCATGATAGAAAGGCATAGTGTTAACATATAAAACCTCAGAAGTAATGCATTAATTAAATGCCAAAATAATTTTTTCTCTATTTATACTACGTGCTCATATCGCAACGGAACGGTTAGGAGATACCTTGTGGATCGGTGTGTGGCGGATAGTTAGCCTTAAGTCTCATCCCTACACCATACCATCTGACATCGTCACGTGTCCACAAAGGCCTTAGTGCAAGGCAACTGTGCCTCGCTTCTGTGCCAGGCAGATGGCAGTTTCGACACGTGTCCACAGAGATCTTAATTCTAGGTTACTGTATCCCTGCTTCTACACGTACCGGTCGGATGGCATTAGTGTGCCGTCGAGTCTACCTGCTTTCATTATCTGTGGATAGGTGGCAGAGCATTCGCTATTACCATCTATTTTAATTTTTACATCCTCTACTACGTGTAGTAAGTAAGGGGAAGTATTGCATTCCACCCAAAAATTAGATACCGAGATTTCACCGGAAATACATGTTTTGAGGTGCCCTGAATTCAAATAAAGCATTTTGGAAACAAGTCTGTGTGAAATTGGAAATTAAATTTTATTTATGGGCGCTCTTTAACTGCTTTGGTTCTCACGAGTAGCGTCCCATTATATATTGGACGTGAAAGACCGGTAATTTTACTCAAATGCCTCTTTATCAAGCTTGAGGATTTTTTATGTGACGTAAATCTACGACACGGGACCACCGGCTTTACTTCCCTTCCGAAAGAAGTCATACTAAGCGTTTTTACGCCCGAAAAAATCCATCGCCCTCCGCCGGGTTTGAACCTGCGACCTCGGAAACTAGAGGCTAGTACAACAGTAAGAACGAAGTGGAGCTCAGAACTTATTTATAACAATTTCAATTATTAATACAATTTGTTTCATGCACATGTCTCAAATTTGTAATCCATTCTTCAGATGAAGAAAGAGAGAAAGAAAGAAAGAAAGAAAGAAAGAAAGAAAGAAAGAAAGAAAGAAAGAAAGAAGGAAAAAGACATCAGTTGTGCATCCTATAATGTATTTGACTTGGATCCATAAATATTAAAGTTAGGCATGAAATTTGCTATGCATTCACTTTTTGTTTTGAATCGTGCTATACACGACCTCCCCCCCCAAAAATAATGACTGGAATTTTTTTCTTCGTTTTGATTTAATTCTGTAGGCCACGAAACATCTATTTACAGCAGAATTTTCATACTTTTGTCCACACTTCTTCTTTAAAGATTGCCCTCCTCGCTGATTTACAAGCCTTGGGTCAGTAGCCCGTCGAGCAGCATTCAAACCATGGATCATAGCATATCTAGGATGGTGATCAGCCCAATGCCTATTATAGTGGTTAAAAAAAAATTGAGTTTTATTTATGGACGCTCTTTAACTACTATGGTTCTTAGCGTCCCATTCTATATTGGGCGTGAAACACCTGTAATTTTGCTCAGAGGCCTCTTTATCAGGCTTGAGGTTCTTTTACGTGCCGTAAATCTACGACACGGGACCACCGGCTTTACTTCCCTTCCGAAGGAAGCCGTGCTAACGATTTTTACGCCCGAAAAAATCCATCGCCCTCCGCCGGGTTTGAACCCGCGACCTTGGGAACTAGAGGCTAGCACGGTACCACTAGTCCACGGAGGACGACTTTTTAATTATAGTGGTGAAGAAGAAGGAAATGAAATATAGAAATGAAAGGGAGAATAGGAAAATTCGCGGATCAAATTATCCAATTCAGTATTGGCCAAGCAACCGAGGAAAGCTGCAAAAAAAAAACCTGAGGTCAAATTGGTCTGCCCCGAAGCTTTGAACCCGTGATCTCTCGAATGCGGGTCACGGATTTTACCGCCTGAGCCATTTCGCTCGGTTGCCTAAACTTCCACAAGCATTATTAAGATGTGCCGTAATATAGTGTTATTAAAAAAGAAGGAACATATTTTAAATATTCATTTTTAATGAACAACAATAGATAGCAACACATACGACACACCATTCAATAGAGGAAAGTTCAAAGTTTTAAGTACCCACCTATTACTTCCATTCAGTATCTACAGCAGCGATGGGCTTGTTTACGAGAAAATTGTAACACCACAGTGAGGCAGTATTTTTAACACTTAAATTATTTCCGTCAAATTATATAATATGTAAATTCAATAATAGCCCGCCTGGAAGCAATATGTGTATGTAATAATTTGTAAAATGTATGTAACAGTCATTGCATATGCTTATATTATTGTATCCATGTGTAATAATGCTATGTGAATATATTACGTAATTTAATAATGTAGGCGCTGTGAGAATAATAAGTTAAAAGTTGCTAACAATGAGGTAACCTTGAGTCAATAATGAGTAACAAAGTTTAACAGTACTACTTGTGATTCTTGGAGTAACAATAATGTAATTTTAGTGACAGTTTATAAAATAGCCAATCAACAACCAGAAAAAGCTTTTGTTAAATAAAGGTATTCTATTGAAGTAGGGTTAGCCAATCAGAAACTGAAATATAGCAAAATTTACAAATCTAGAAGTCAGTTGCTTGTAGACAGCGTTACTAACCAGACGCAAAAAGTGTCCTCAAGAAATATAATATGTATTCGTGCGAGACGAAAAATAGGTTCACGTGTTAAAAAAGTGTAATCAATTAATAAAACGAATCTCACAGCTCTCTATATCAGTGAAGTGCTATTTAAATCGTATCAATTATTAATAAAAGAAGCGAAGTAAAATTATAATCTGTGTAAGCCTACATTCTTGTTGCATCACAACTCTGCCAAGATATGCATGTCTCTAAAATAAATACTGACGCAGGCGAGGCAAACATAAATATAATATGTAAAGAAACAGTCAAATTAGAAAGTTAATATTTTATTAAACTTGGGGCAAAGGCCACCTGAAAGTACATTTGGGGCGAAGGCTACCGGAAAGCGGGTACTATACGCGCGGTTGCAACTACTACAATTTCGGCTCCCCAACAGTTGAAAAATAATACAATTCCTTCAATACAAACTACTTCAAATTGACGCCCAAAGCGATATACAAGTAACTTAAATGCTAATTTATATATTTATATATTTAATATATAATTTATATGTCACTTTCACAAAGGATTCTATTAGGATTTACAGAAGCAGTTGAAGTACACTTCATAACACTGATAAATAACTGAAGCAGAACTTTGCTGCCTACTCTGCAGACATTCCTTGCCACCTCTAATCCGTTCTTATATGGGGCGCTACAACTTCCGTAAAGTTCAAGAACAGCGTGACACTTTCCAACTTTCTAGAAAATACCTCTTCTGTATGCACACGTTTGATTTATGCACTACTGAAAGTTTCTTTTAAAAAGCAAAGAAAACTAATATAGCAAGTTAGTTTAAAACATTCAAATAACATCAAAGCAGAGGCTTAGAAACTAAGCAGCTTTAACTGCGAGTGTAATACTTGAAATGTTATTACTTGTGATGTTTGTGTATGTGTGTTTACTTCATGTGTTGAAGCCATCTAGTGACGTCATTCTTTGTTAGGTTCGTAGCTCCATCTGGTGTTAGCAATTTGCGGCAGTATTAGTTTTGTTTGAAAGAATTTTAAGTTTTGTTTACTGTCCTCCGGCTAGCTATTATTTATCAGTCGAACATGTCTCTTGATCAGAGTGTGTAAACGGAAAGGAATCTTTTATCCAAATATAACACTGATCAAGAAATTTGTTTTACACATTTATTGTCGAACACGTTAACTACCACAATTATACATTGATCTTAACACTCGCCAAACTGAAACTGTTATAATAACTTCTTACTGATAATTCTTTTAATCCACGTACTTCAATCTTTTGTATAATTAACTTTACCATACTTTAGATCTTTCATAATTCTGCTGCGCGTAACTTGTGAATCTATATCCGATGTATACCGTACTAATACTTTCGACGAACTGACTGAAGACGACGTGTAGTGTACACAGATTTTTTATGAACTGAACGACTGACGGACTTTACCTCTAACTTAGCCTCTATTTATACTCCCACTCCCCGATATGCCTAAAGATTATAACTGAACTGCAATTGGCTAATAAAACGCGCCAATATTAGCGTCTATTTTAATATCCAATGAAAATTATGAATACATATGCTCTAGGGAAACATTCCAGAAGGTTCTCAACGGAAAAATGCGCCAACATTACGTAACCTCCTCGTTTCCAATAATGATTAACAGCTCACCCCCCTTCGCTGCATTATTGCGCGCTATTATTGACAGTTTCAGTAAGGCATTATAAATTTACTTCCCAACAATAATTACAGTCAAGAAACATCTCAAATCAATGTCACATAAAAATGCATATTCATATTACAATCATTATTTACATTTAAGTAATTTGTGATACAAATTACTGCATCATAACACGTATAAACAAACGAGAAAGGGAAATTCCTGGTTTTAGCAACACTGATATTTCTACGAATTAATTAATCTTGCTTTCTGAGATATAGATTTTGTTATCGTGTATATTAGGTGCTCCAAAATAAGTATAATTTACAATGGCTGAACTTGTCCCCGAGATGAAATGACCTGAAATTTAATCCTGAATAAGGGTATAAGGTGAAGGTTTCGGACAAACGGAGAGGGCTCCCGAAACCGGGACAGACACCCGCACGCAGATCAGTCGGCTCCTTGTGCTTCTACAGTCACCCCCGGGAGGGAGGAATGAGGGGGAGATATCCGAACGGCGACCAGATCCGGATGAGAGCCGGGGTCCCTAACGTTTCCAGATAGAACGCATCTGACGCCACCCGGGACCACCCTCAAGCCACCGAACCTCCGGCAGTCTCGCTGTGGCGGTGTCCACTCAGAGGAGAGTCTAACTGAGCAGCCCCCGCAGCGACGCCAGAGAAGAAATCTCCACAGAGCGCACCGCCGCCCAGCCGCAACCTGCCGAACACCGTCACCTGGTCCTATAACCCTGAAATAGATGACACGGAAAATGATGGGTAGAGGAAATGAGGAACAGGAGAGTCATGGTTGATGAACCACCCCAGCTTTCGCTTGTCGACCCGGTGAAACCACGAAAAACCCATGAGTCAGAGTGGCGGTAGCCGGAGATCAAACCCGGGTCCTCTCGAATCCGGACCACAGACGCTACCGCCTGAGCCATGCCCTTCGGTCTGAATAAGGGTAGTAATTGGCCTGAAATATAATGGTACTGGTGTTATTCCTTTGGTGTTTACTCCATCTCATATTTTGTTAATCCATTATTGTAGTATTATTATCTTACTTTTTGGATTACTTATAAGGTAGAAGATAGGAGTTATTGCCCTTAGACCCACTGTACACACAATAAAACAGAGTAACTTTTCAAAATTGTTGGAATCGTCCCCCAGAGACCAATTCTGATACTATCACTGCTGCTTGGAAGTTGAAAATCATGCCTTCATTGTCACTGATGCTAGTACTAATAACTTGCACGTGTGAAGAACTATGTTTGTTGGTTACAGTTTGATATACGCAAGAACACCCGCTGCTACCCCAAACATGATATACTTTTGCCTGTTTTCTATAATATGTAGTTCAATCAATTGACAAAGTTTAGGATTCAACGTGAAGGGGGACTTAGCACGTCGTTCTATATAGATCTTTTATACCTATAACTAGGACGGGTCCCCCACGAGGGAGGGATGAGATGAGAGGAGACAGAGGGCGGTTGGACATGGGGCATGACAGGCAGAGGGCAGGGCCCCTACCATTTAAAGATTTAAGCTCCCCGGATGGGCACTAGTACAGCTGCCTCTCCTCCCTCCCTGTGGACTTGCTCATCCCCTGGTGGTCCGGAACCCGGAACCCGCCCCATTCGGGGGACCAAGGTCTCCATAGAGCATCCGTTTTCCCTGCCATGAACACTCCCTCCAACACATGCAACCCCGAGAAGACGAGCAGCTGAAAGGTGAAGTGAAATGGGAATGGAGGTGAAATGGAGGAACTCAGTGATCCTTCTCGGCATTCGCCTAGCGACCCGAGGAAACCCCGAAAAAACCCATAGGTCAGGAAGGTCGGCCGTGGGAAAGGTGCACATGTCCTTCCGAATGCGGGCCACAGAGTATCAGTTGAACAAAGGTAAACTTGGGAAGAACGCAATTAAAATTGGGCCCCTAACATACACTAGAGCCATATAATGCGGTGTACAAGCAAATGAAAATGCAGGATGCGTCAAAAACTCATAATCTGCTTTATCTATCATGTACGAGGGCTGATCAACAAAGACTGAGACTGATTTTTTGCTGTAGCTTCCGTGATAGTTTCGTATCCGTAACATAAATATTTGAAATGAGCGGGTTTTTATGTATAATGTTGGTAGGCGGCAGCACTCTCGTATTGGTAGGTTGGTAGTAATGCTCTATTTTGTAGACCCTACGTGCATATCGCATACCAGACAATGGAGGTGATGCATCTTTTAAATCGATTATCACCGGTGGTGAGTCATGGTTGCATCATTACGATCCTGAAGGAAAACAAGCCAGCACAGTGTGGAAATCGCCAGGTTCTCCAACACCAAAAAAGGCAAAAGTTGTTCCATCTGCAGGGAAAGTGATGGTGATCACATTTTTTGACTGTAATGGAATGATTTACCAGCATGCAGTTCCCCCTCACACTACTGTTACAGCAGCATACTACACGTCAGTATTGGCTACACTGAGGAAGCACATTGCAAAGAAACGACCAGAGCTTACTCGGACTGGGTGGCGACTTCATCATGACAATGCACGGCCTCACGTCAAATCAAGTCATGCAGTTTTTGGCTCGATTCAACATTACCTGTGTACCACATCCACCTTATAGCCCCGATCTTGCACCCTGTGACTTATTTTTATTCCCATCACTAAAGGCAAAGCTTAGGGGTATTCGATTTGAGAAGTCTGAAGCAGTGCTCGAGAAAAGTGAGGCGATTCTCAATGACCTGACAAAGAATGGTCTGCAGCACGTGTTCAAGGACTGGCAGAGACACTATAAAAAGTGCATTGAAGTAGAAGGGGACTACTTTGAAAAAGATCATGTAAGCATTTAATTGGAGTAATAAACATCTGCGAAAAAAAATCAGTCTCAGTCTTTGTTGATCAGCCCTCGTATCTAATAGGTAGAGAAGGTATTGCATTTCACCTAAAATTTCTATAACAAAATTTCACAGGAAATACATGTTTTGAGGCTCCTAAATAAAATGACATTTTTAGAAAAACTTTGTGTGTGTGTGCGTGAGAGAGAGAGAGAGAGAGAGAGAGAGAGAACAGCATAACTCAGAAATGAAAATTCCCTCACCTTAAACCAGCTTTTAATAGAAAACGTTTCGTTATTTTTTAGTTTATCAAAATAGCTTTTAAGATTTATGTTAAAACAGATATGTTTAAGATAGTTGCACGACAAATAAGATGTATGTATATCTTGAATTTCCTGGAATGTTCTGTGAAGTGCTTTTCATTCTGAATGACTTCATAACTGGTAAACCGTAAGAGATAGACAACATCTTACAACACAAAAAATGCAGATCCCATTAAAATCACCCAGTTTATGTGAAATAAAATATTTGTGACATTAACCTTTTCGAGACATTCTCTGTCATTGGTTTGAATTTTCAAATACTTAACCTTTTCTGAAGTGGAAGTTCGCGATTAGCTTTTTCTCCAAATCATACAAATAGCATGGCATTTGAAAACCAATACATAGCGACCCCTTTTTAAAGATCTGATAATTGCTTTAGCCTATACCATCGTTCTTGTATGTCTGCAACGAAATGTATACAAGAAGTACTTAGTTAAAGTTGTAAGCTTTTGGAAGAGAAGTTTGTAGACAGATGAGTAGAGAAAGTCATGTGCATGCAACACATCAGATTTAACAGTGCCATACAATCTGAACGTCGCTGCTTCAATGGGTATGCTTACCATTATATGCCGTTTGTAGTTTAACGTTAATCATGTCACGGAGAGCACAATTTCACCTCTCCGGTTATGTAAACAGCAGAATTAACTATTTTGTGCCAACAACCTCATGAACTACACGAGAACCCGCTCAACAGTAAAATGGTGACAATCCGGTAGGGAACTTATTCGAATGGCTTCATTAGAACATTTCTTAATACATCCCACATTATATGTTACAACGTGCATTGGAATCCTTATTATCTCTGCAGCAAGAATGCCATGATAGAAAGGCATAGTGTTAACATATAAAACCTCAGAAGTAATGCATTAATTAAATGCCAAAATAATTTTTTCTCTATTTATACTACGTGATCATATCGCAACGGAACGGTTAGGAGATACCTTGTGGATCGGTGTGTGGCGGATAGTTAGCCTTAAGTCTCATCCCTACACCATACCATCTGACATCGTCACGTGTCCACAAAGGCCTTAGTGCAAGGCAACTGTGCCTCGTTTCTGTGCCAGGCAGATGGCAGTTTTGACACGTGTCCACAGAGACCTTAATGCTAGGTTACTGTATCCCTGCTTCTACACGTACCGGTCAGATGGCATTAGTGTGCCGTCGATTCTACCTGCTTTCATTATCTGTGGATAGGTGGCAGAGCATTCGCTATTACCATCTATTTTAATTTTTACATCCTCTACTACGAGTAGTAAGTAGGGGAAGTATTGCATTCCACCCAAAAATTAGATACCGAGATTTCACCGGAAATATGTGTTTTGAGTTGCCCTGAATTCAAATAAAGCATTTTGGAAATAAGTCCGTGTTAAATTTGAAATTGAGTTCTCACGATTAGATTTGGTTCTCACGAGTAGCGTCCCATTCTATATTGGGCGTGAGCAGCATAATTCAAAAACTAAAAGTCGGATAAACACCAAACTTGGCATTTTAGTTTAGCATCTTCCAAGGATGCGGCACAAAGGTTTTCAAGAAAATCCCCCCTGCCCCAGACTATCCTTTATATGGAACAATTTTCGAAAATTGTGATTTTCTCAAAAATGGTTCTAATGATTTTGATTAAAGTATCATATGTAAGATAGTTTCATGGCAAATGAAATGCATATCTAAAATTTTATTGGAATGTCTCCAAAAGTCTTCTCATTCTGAATAACTTTTGCATAACTGTAAACCGTAAGAGGTAGACAAAATGTGACTACACAAAAATGTAGATCTCGTTAAAACACACAATTTATCTCAGCTAAAAATAGTTTGTAAAAGAGTAGAGAAGGCCATGTGAGTGCAACGTATCAGATTTTTTGTTTTAGATTTAAAGTGGATTACTTGGCCCAGGGGATTTGAAACCGGTACCTCCCAAATGCGGGCCACGTGGCCGTCTGAGCCATCTTACTCGGTACAAAAAGAATTTTTTTGACAAAAACTTTAAAAAGCATACGAGATATTTCGTAACCGCAGAGCCCATTTAGAACACACTAAGCAACGTTCTAAGACCCGCGTACTGAAACTGATTTTGTTACGTACTACCTACAATATTTTATATCGTTTCCTGTATATAAATTTATTATTGTGTCTTTATTATTTTTTCTATTTAAAATTAAATTATTTTTAAAATTAAAGAAATGTAATTATAAGTTGTAGTTTATTTGTCTTGGCCAAAGCCAAGTTTAACGTATACATGATCAAGGAGTCGATTGTTCCTTAGAGACAAGATTATGTACGTGGAATTCAACTAATACCTTTAATAGTTGCCGTTACCGAGCGGGATTGCTCAGGCTCTGTTAACGTCTCAGGCCCGAATTCAGGAGGACCGCCCATTCTAACGAATGTTTTTCTTCGGGGGTGTTCGGGTCGTCAGGCAAATGATGGAGTAGTTTCTTTCAACCCCCGAATTCCCTGTTCCCCCTTTCGTTCCATTCATGATTTCATTCATCCTTCAGCCGTTGGGTCTGTTTCAAGGTTGGAAGTGTCGGCGATGGTGTTTCGGTGCCGCGTGGCAGCGAAAAGGATGTTCTCTGTGGATCTTTGTCCGTCTCTCTGGGGAGCTGGTTGCTGAGGAGGTAAACTGACCGCCCCTTCGGAGCGGCGTGTTGGTCTCTCTATGGACGGTGATCCCCTTTCTGCCTGTCCGACCTTCGGGTGTCTCAATCTGGAAAAGTTAGGGACTCTGTCATTGCTGCGTCGTCACTCCTGGTTCCGGCCGCCCGGTATCTCCTGTTACTCCTTCCTCTCTCCCGGAGGCCCCTCCTTGTGGGGCACAGGCACAATATCCTCACTGGAGTAGTGCAGAGTCCTCTCCGATAATCAGGAAAACAAAACAGTCACCGTTTTAAATACCTAAATTAAAAAAGGAAAAGAGTTTTGTCTCTCCACTATTTGAAATAAAAGAAGCAGTTCACCAAGCAACGTTCTACCAGAAATACAAGTTAAATTAAATTCAGCAAAAGAGTTTTGTCTCTCCACTATTTGAAATAAAAGAAGCAGTTCACCAAGCAACGTTCTACCAGAAATACAAGTTAAATTAAATTCAGCAACTGGTGCATGAGGAGAGGATTGTAAGAGAATGAAGATTCTGCAACTAGCTTATTTTTGAAAGGTAGAAAAGAGTAAAACCATTTAATAATTACGAGTGTTTTTGTTTCACATGTTTATAAACATTCGCTTTTGTAACTGAAAACTGAAGAAGTTATTTTGTTGTAGGAGTTGTATTGTAGTTCAACTGTTGGGGGTCCGAACTTGAAGTAGTTTGCAACCGCACGTATGGTAAAAAGTTTCCAGTAGCCTTCGCCCCAAGTTTAAAAATGTTATTAACTTTGTAATTTGACTGTTTCTTTAAATATTATATATTTATGTTTGCCTCGGCTGCGTCAGTATATTATTGTTAGAGACATGTTTCTCTTTGCAGAGTTGTGGTGCGACTGAAGAATGTAGGCTTACACAGATTATAATTTTACTTCACTCCTTTTATTAATGCTTGACACGATGTAAATAACACTTCACTGATATAGAGAGAGCTGTGAGATTATTTTATTGATTACTTGCACTTTTTAACACGTAAACTATTTTTGTCTCATACAAAATACATGTTAAATTTCTCGAGGATACTGCCTACAACCAACGCATCCAGTTATGAGCACTGTCTACAAGCAACTGACTTCTATATTTGTAAATTTTGCTATATTTCAGTTTCTTAATGGCTATTCCTAATCCAATAGAATACTTTTATTTAACTTAAGCTTTTTTCTGGTTGTTGATTGGCTATTTTATAAACTGTCGCAAAAATTACATTATTGTTGCTCCAAGAATGACTAGTAGCATTATTATACTTTCTTACTCAGTGCCTCAAGGTTACCCCTTGTTACCTCATTGTTAGCATCTTTAAACCTATTATTCTCACAGCTCCTAATTATTAAATTATGTAATACATTCACATAACATTATTAAACATGTATACAATAATATAAACATATACAATGACTGTAATATACACTTTTTATATATTTTTACATACACATATTGCTTTAAGACGGGCTATTATTGTATTATGTATTATATAATTAGACTGAAATCATTTAAGAGTTTAAAAATACTGCCTCAAAACAATGAACTAATCCAGTTTTGCACCCGTAGCAGATAAAATATTTTAGTGGCATTATTTTTGTCGTGCACCGCAGAAGCGTTGAACGTTGCTAGTAGGTGCTGGTTCCTTTAACCTACGGTTTCACGGTGAAAGTCGTAGTGTGCTTTCCAGCTGGAATTTACTAAACTAATAACCTGTGAAGTAAAGTGTTCTCAGTGCTGTTTCACTAAGCTTATGTGATTAAAGGCTATTAGGAGACGACATAATGCAGGAATTAAACAAGACGAAGTAATACATGTTAACGCTAACATTTTATCATATTTTGTGACAAAGGTGTTTACTGTAACTGTAATTATAACCTAGAAATCAGTTAATTCAAATGAGGGATTATGTACACGTGTCCTTGTCGACCGTCAACTTGCTTCTAATTAGCTGTGTAGACTGCGCTTTCTCGACGCAGTGCAGAATTAGGTAGAATTAATGCCAATGAGTTCCGCTTTCCATTATCATTTTAACTTTCTCTATTAGATAGGTACTTTCAGCAAGTAGAGGAAGTATTCCACTCAAAAATTCGATGTACTAGGTGGCCCACACAAGCCGTCTTTAGTTGAAGTTAGTTTATACCTGATAGCGTGGATGTCAAAAAGTTTGCCTAAGCAAACAAAATCTATACCGACAGAGAGGAGACCGCTAAATAAAAGACCAACGCTTGAAAACGAACCTTTAACTGCTGTTACTGGCCCCAGAGCTTATTCAGTAGAGAAGCTGCCTGCTATATGAGCCGTTTCGGGTGCGATTCCCACCTGTGCTCCAGAATGTTGTCTTTAAAAGAAAACATTTCACGCTATGCACAGAGTCCGGTGTTTAAATGTGAGAGTACTTATGTGTGTATAGGGGGGCTGTAGGATATTTAATAATCAATTCGCTCATTAACAGGAATTCAGAATTGCCGCTTGACGCAAACCTGAGCACACCTGTTAAGACATTTAGTTCCATGACAATTAATCTACAATCAGTACAACTAATGGCACCAATCAGTGCCGCATAGTTAGCAAGATTGAACAAAATTATATTTTTATTATATTTATTTACCCTTAAGGTGCGTTATAATTAGCTTATTTGCTATTAGTGCATTATTCATAGTAAGCATATGCAAAAACATGCCCGCCTTGGTGAACAAATTGATGTAAGGGTCTCTCAGGTCCACGTTCTACCTGGAATGATCCATCATTTCTTAATGTTATTTCTGTAGGTCAAAAAAAAACCTAAGCAGAAGATAAATGCCGCGTCTGAAAATATTCAGAACATGGCCTTCGAGCCTCAGCTGCATTTTGGTGCGTCTCCGCACGGATCGTAACCATATCCGTATGTCATTATTAGTGAATGTTACCTTTTTGTCTAAATGACCTTGCTCGAATAGCATGCAGGCGACCACGCGACGTTTATCAGTACGAAACTACCACGTAAACACCTGCAAATAGCACAACTGCCTCAGTAACCTTTCGCTTCGTACCTGCACCGCCCCTTTGAACAGCAATGCTCCAGCAACTTCTTTTTGCACCTATGTATGTTGGAAACATAAAACTGCAAAGGATGGCTTGTTGGACCACCCTCTCTACCTACTACATTCTGGTACAGATTTCACTGCAAATACATATTTTCAGGCTCCCTGAGGCAAAAGAAATATTTTTTAGAAAAAGGTCCATGTGTCTTTGTGCGCGTGTGTGTGTGAAGGCGTGTGTGAGTGTGTGTGCGTGTCTGTGTCTGTGAACAGTATAATTCCATAACCAAAAGTCCGATAAATACAAAAATTTAAGCCCTAGTAGATTCCAAAGATGCGATACGAAAATTTTGAAGAAAATTTCTCATCACAAACTGTTCCTTTACATGGAAGATGTTTCGAAATTTTCAATTTCATCAAAAATGTCTAAAGATTTTGATTAAAATAGCACATGCTTAATACATTTACATGCAAATAAAATGTATACCTTCAATTCTCTGGGTATAGCCTGTGAAATCCTCTTCATTCGAAAGGAATTTTGTATAACTGGTAACCCATAAGAAATAAAGAGAAACGTATGGTACAAAAAATGTAGACCTCTTTAAAACACGCATTCTATTTGAAATAGCGTTTTTGTAGCATTAGCCATTTCCGAGATATTAGTTAATATTGGTTTGATTTTTTTCAATACTTGTCATCTTAAGCTACTGTCGTTATTCAGTTGCTTCACACACATCACGAAAGAGTATGGAATTTCTAAGCCAGCATATATCGAACCGGTTTTTAAACATCTGATAATCGATTCGGTTTTCTCTATTCCCCTTGTACCTTCATCGAAATGCATCATGAAATGTATCTGCAAAGGTTTATCTGGATTAACATGAAATAGATAGAAAATATATATACATTCTGCATATAAGATAGGGTACATATTGTTTACAGTCTGGGTAATGACAGTCAATTTTTTAATACTCTTTAACGCTATATACTTCCTATAACTGTGTCAGTAGTTTGCTTAGGCTTAATTATTTTTTACAAATATTAATTCACTATCTCCTCATTCCTGTATATTTTGAAATGCATTATCGGCTTTCAAAATATTTTCTTGCACTAAATGATGACTGAAATAAAGAAAACACGTACTGTATGTGCTAGAGGGAAACCGGGCTCTCCACCATTGGCTAAAAACAACATTAGTTTTCTGGGACATGGCGCGCCCTCTCTTCCCTTTGCAATCCAAACATCCATCAAATTAGTAACTGATGAATAAATTTGTAAAGAAAACAAGAATACGAGTGATGTAATAATAGCAAGAGAGTTGTGAATGATTAGCTATGTTCACTTTATTGCTTTCAACATCTAAGGAATTATTTATTTTGAGTAAACACCAACTTTTTCCCCTCGAGCCATAATTATCAGAATGCAAATGTTGTAATAAACAACTTTTATACGCAGGAGACAACAAAGTTTGAGAAAACAAGTCATGTTTTGAAAAGCAAACGGCACTTCACTGTGTGATACGTTACGTAAATGAGGCCGAAAGTTAGAATTACTCAATCTGAGAAAAGTTACACACTTAACAATTATGGAACTGAGTATACGTTTATATTTTCTTTCAGCGTTCGTTCGCCTCAATGAAGTTTACATTTTTGTTTTCTCTACCACATATAGTAAGTAGGGAAAGTATTGCATTCCACCCAAAAATTCGATACCGAGATTTAATGAAAATACTTGTTTTAAGGTGGCCTGAATCAAAAAAAGCATTTTTGGAAACATGTCCGTGTGTGTGTATGGCTGTCGGTCTGTGTCTGTAAACTGCATAACTCAAAAAATAGCTGGATTAATAACAAACCTGGTAATTGAGTTTAGTATCATCCAAGGATGTGACACGAATATTTTCAAGAAATCCCCCCCACTTCAGTCTACTCTTTACATGGAACGTTTTCGAAAATTTTGATTTTCTCAAAAATTGCTCTAACGATTTTGATTAAAATATCATATGTTTAAGATATTTTTATGGCAAATGAAATGTATATCATGGATTTTCTGGGAATGTCTTCTCATTCTGAATGACTGTAAATCGTAAGAGGTAGACAAAATTTTACTACACAAAAATGTAGATCTCGTTAAAACATACAATTTATGTCAGGTATATTTTTTTCCAGTGAACCGTTTCCGAGATATTCCTTGTTATTTCTTTGAGTTTTTGAATACTTATATTTTTTGGGAATTCGTTATTTTTTTTTACTTTCTCTACTACGTATAGTAAGTAGGGGAAGTATTGCATTCCACCCAAAATATCGATATCGAGATTTCACCGGAAATATATATTTTGAGACCCTCTGAATCCAAAAAAAGCATGTCCTTGTGTGTGTGTCTGTCTCTGAACAGCATAACTCAGAAACGAACAGTCGGATAAACACCAAACTTGGTATCTAGGTTCAGTATCTTCCAGAGATGCGACACGAAGGTTTTCAAGAAAATCCCCCCACCCCAGATTACCCTTTATATGGAAAAGTTTTGGAAAATTTTAGTTTTCTAATAAATGACTCTAAGGATTTTGATTAAAATATAATGTTTAAGATATTTTCATGACAAATGAAATGTATATCTCGAATTTTGGAATGTCACCTAAAGTATTCTTCATTGTGAAGGACTTTTGCATAACTGGTAAACCATAAGAGATAGACAAAATTTTACCACAAAAAATGTAGATCGCGTTAAAATACACAAATTATGTCATATACATTATTTTTGGGGTGAACTATTTTCGAGATATTGCTTGTTATTCCCTTAAATTTTCCAATACTTTTACTTTTTCTCAAATGGGAATTCGTTATTCTTTTTTTTATGTCCTGGACAGGCAAAGAGAATAGAATGCTCCACATAGCAACCAGCTCTTAAAAGATTTGACTATCGCTTAAAGGTTACCATATTCCCCTTGCACCTACAAGAAAATTAGCAGCAATACGAGTTTCTGCAAAGGTTTATTTCGATTAACATGAAGTAGGTGGAGAACAAGCGTTTTAAAAATAGTTTGTAACTACTAAGAGTAGGGAAGGTCGTGTGAGTGCAACACGTCAGATTTTTATTTATTTTAAACAAGCATTATGTTTAGGTTTAAATATACAGCACGTGGATATAGGTTGGAGCCTACTACCATTAGGAACGAATAAAGCACACTATGAGCGAATAAACCGTAATGAGGAGTCAAAGATAGTCTAAAATGGCTTTTTTAAGTCTAAATGTTTACTTAACAACTTAGACTTGCAGCGACGGTACTAGCGGTACTTCAGAAATGAGTCAGTGTACAACAAAATACACAATGTTACCTTAATGCAACATCAGATAGACATAGAAAAACAATATAAAATATCAATTGCCGAGTTTTATTAATTTTAAAACTAATATAGTAGAACAATGTCTAAAACTTCAAGAAAAAGATTTAGAAAACCAGGGTGGGTGTATTATTTGAAGAACATCCTAAAATCAAACGGTCTAGGAGAGATTTGGTGGAGAAGGCAGAATAATGAATGAAATTTTTGGAGAGAAGTAAGAAAGAGACTGGAGGATATAGAAATACAAAAATGCTTAGGGAAATTTCAGAAAGCTCTTCTTTAATAGATTAGAAAATATTAAAGTCAACATGGGGAAGGGAGGAATATGTGAAAAAACAGGTAAGGAAGCAAAAGAAAGTATAGCATAGATAATATCAGGAGTTTGGGGATTAAAGGGAATGAGGATGGGAATAACACAAAACCAATGCCCTTAATGTGGAGAGCAGGAGGATCTAGTACAGTTTAAATGTAGGGCCGCTAACTAGTGGAGGGAGGAACAGATAGGTGACAAATAGCCAACGGTTGATCCAAACATTGCAGTGAAGGAAATATTCATGAAGGATTATGAGAAGGTTGGAGTTTTTATGAATAAAGTGAGAAGCAAATGGTTATGGGCAGTGAAAAGAAACAATTAGATTATAATATAGCTAATAATTAAAAGTAAGAATAAGTTATAAAGGTTAAGTTCTCACGAGTGAAAGAGGCAAATGAGACTGGGCTGAACGTCAATCCCACTTGTATCTTGTATTCAGCTAAACACATTATTAATCTTCCCTCCGCGATAATCAGCATTTTCAGAAATTAGCAGAAATTGAGCTCCTCTTCCCCGCTATCGGCACCGCCCAAAATGACCATCACCTTCATATTCTATTATTAAAGTTCTTAGTATATAAATTTCTCTCTATTCTTCCATGCCTGTTGGCCCTGGAAGATGCCTACGGTTCCTCCTCGCAAATGGAACGTATTCTAAACCATTTTCGTCCATGCTCTTGATCTTCCACAATGAAAGAGGGTAGTGAGGTTTTCTACGATTTCTTATGTTTATAGTTTCCAGTGCATCACATTCAGCAAGAATGAACTACGAAGCGTGTTTTTTAAAGTAAGTACCATTTTAATATTTTGTCGCTGCAGCGCTGCAGTCGCGATTTTGAGCATGCGCGATCACTTCCTCCATTCGTTAGGAAGCCAGACGCAGCAGATGACCAGCCGACTGTGAAGTCAGACCAGTGAATCGTTTTTTGAATGTGAGAAATGTTAGGCCAGCAAACGTTCATCACCAATTGTGTGAGGTTTATGGGGATACAATAAAGAGTGACAATGTCCGGCCATACATAGCCAAACAAACTCAAGAATTGATTTGGGAACAATTCGACCACCCTCCCTACAGTCCGGATTTGGCACCCAACGATGTTCATTTGCTTCTTCTTCTGAAGAAATTTCTTGGGGAAAATATTTCAACGACGATGATGTTATGAAACAAGAGGTGCAGTCTTGGCTTTCATTACAGGCGGCATCATTCTTTGACAAAGGCATACAAAAACTGGAGACGTAGTGTAAGGTGTAAGGGAATTTAGCCTATTTATTCATTTATTAACTGGAACTTTACACCGCACTCGTTAATTTTTAAGACTTCCGCACTTTTATTGACCAATGCAAGTATTTTTGTATCAATGTGTTTATAATAATAATAATAATAATATGTTTCCGGTTTTACAATGTACAAACACTTTTTCGGCACCCAAGATTACAGTTTTAACATTTTCTTATCACTTCTCCATTTATACCTGTTGGACCATAAATCTTTCTCAATTTCCCAATCCACCATTGCCCCTCTAATTCCTTGAATCCACGTGCTATGCGGTCTTCCTTTTCTCCACCTTTCCGGTGGCGTCCACTCCAATAATAATAATAATAATAATAATAATAATAATAATAATAATAATAATAATAATAATAATAATAATAATAATAATAATAAATAAAATCCAGAGGTCCCGGGTTCCATTCTCGACACGTGCGGGGGCATTTTTGTTTAATTGGAACGTTTACTTACTTTCTGCAAAGTCTGAATAAATAAAATATATAACTAATTGAAAACAAAGTTAAACAAAAGATGTTGAGAGTAAAGCAGTAATAATGAAGAATTTAGCTAAATAAGCTTCAGAGTAGAAATAAAAGGAATGAATTGTCCTTAGTTAGATAAGGACTACCTAATAAATAATTCAAGAGCAACAATTAAAATGAGAAGATTTAGAGAATATTAAGTAACTAAAGGTGAAGTAAAATATAAAATGCACCCTGAGGTTGAGGAATGATAGTTACCAACAGTTAGAAGTTTAAATTGGGTTAAAATTAAAGCGGAGTAGACGCCAACTGGCAACCAGTTTGTGGAAATGCTGGCTTCCAGTAGCAACAGTACTAGTGAGAAATGTTATTAGAATTAACTATCTTAATTTATATACTTGTTTTACTATATAACTGTATTCTAATTAATTAAGTTAAGAGCACATTTGTATAACTATGAATGGAATCAAAATATGATGTAGTAGGTATTAGTTAATAAAATTAGATTTTAAAAATACGTTCTGGCTTAGGCAACCAGATGCCAGGAAGATATATTAGGGATTTATTTTATTTTAGTCAACGAGTTATTTCTCTAGTCCAAGTACCTGCAATGACCATAGAAACTAAAAGGGGCTATGTAAATGAAACAACAATAAAAAATAAAAAACCGTACATATAGAAAGAATGCATCACGGAAGACTTACAAAACAGATAATGTTTCACAGACCAATAGAAGAAGATCGATAGGAATACCCAGGAGAAGATGCATGGAAGATCTTTGAAAACAGAAGAGGAAGCAGGAAGAGGAGGAGGAGAAGAAAGAGAAGAAGCTTCCTGTAAAAGTATAACTCTATCTTAAGAATAAATTATCATGAAGAGATGATTGGAATGAATAGCCTACTTCCGTATAATAGTGCAGCAATTGTAGTCCTGAATTGTTGGTTCATTGCGATTTCCTGCTCGTGGGTTGACTTGACGTGATAATGATGATAGAAAACCTGTCACAAACTCTGGATGATAAGTCAGGGAAACTATGTGATATTCATAGATTACTCTAAAGCATTCGACCTCGTCAATCGGAACATCCTTATCGTTAAATTGGAAACACTAATTGGGAAGACGTCACTATCCAGGCTGATCCCCAATATAATGGCGGAAAATTATGTGCAACTAGATGATGGTGACAGAAAATTAACATAAATGAGCCAATCGACCCGGGTCCTAAAAGGGGACTCGATGAGTCTTGTTTTATTCAACGCAGAAGCATGCATCAGCACAAGCTCTAAGGCTAGAATATACGTGTATGTAGACAAAATGCATTAGCGTCAGAGAATATAACACATCTCCAAAAGGCATTGGACCAGCATTGGAGTGAGATAAGAAAAAATAAATAAAAATTAACGAGCAAAAGACGGACCTGGTAGTATTCTGAAAAGGAGGAAGACTGGCCGAAGAGAAGGTCACGTGCAATGGGAAGCCATTTAAAGTAAAAGATGCATTCAAATATCTTGGTGTGACAATTCAAACGACTGGAAAGGCCTACATAATCCACATTAGGGAACGACTGGTGGCAGCAATATGATCACTACATGAAGTGACAACCCTACATAGATGTCTTTGAACACAGCGATGAGACTACTTGAAGTAAAGTCTGCATGAAACTCGCCTAATGGCTGGAATTAATTTGGGAATATCTAACTCCAAATCAACTCAACACAATAGAAGGGTTCAAAGCAAGGTTCCCGAAGGAAATCCTAGGACTGTCAAAGTACGCACCCTCTCATTAGTACATGTATTAACAAGAGAGATGCACTTCGTGGATGACCTACGACTGGAGCTACAGCTGCCGCCTGCTGAGAGTTATTTAAGGATAATGAAGGTATTGAAGAGGAAGAGGACTGATATAGAGGAGGGCTTCTACCGTAAGGACGCTATACACACAGAGAATGGACAGGGACGAGCTTCCAGCTGAGACGTCTAATAATGGGTTTGGCAGTAAACGACTTCCACTTCAAAATCTGTGTAACGCAGAGATACCTGAGCCTAGGGACACTATAAGGGCAGATTGTGCGGTAACAAATACCATATGACAGCGTGCCCCGCGATAACTTCCTCAATAAGTGATCTAATAAAACAGTGACTATTACATATTTAATGCATATTGTGCGCAGGCCTACTTTATTAAATAATTTACTTTTCTTGTGTTGATGTAGTACCGCTACAGTATTAAGCGGTCCAAATCTCTTGACGTTTGAGGCGTGTCCAGTAGTGAGGCAATAGCGAATAGCAGCAGTGCGGCGTTGCCTCATACGGACAGTACACTTCACCGCAGATAAAACACTAATTGCAATATCATGTGCGGACATGTGTTTCATATTTCAGAAAATCAACAGTAGCTACGGTAAAAGGCGATGTTTTCCTCAACTAGTATAAAACAAATCATATTTTTACGCCCAGTGGTTTGCCATTAATTTACAGTTATATTTCTTGACGTGTAACGAAGACTTTTAGTTATAATTATGCTTGTATGAGTAATGAATCCATTGCTGTCGTAGTTATGTTATATATTTCTGTCACAGATATAATTATCACTTAATAAGGTGCAATTTTCCATGTCCCAAATAAATTTTAAAATAGTTATCCCACGAAGTTTTCTAATACAGCTACAAACTCGTCATGAAAATCCTTTCAAAGCTCTCTGACGCAACTCTAGAAAGCCAACATGATGTGTTTCCTAAACGTCATGCATGGTTTTGTTTCACAGAGTAATGCTATTGGAAAACCAATGATTAAGTGCATTTTAATGGTTAAAGAACCAAGCTGTATCCGTTACATGAGAAGAAGAGCGTGTTGTGCTTTCAAACTCAGCAACTGTCATCACATTCTCGAGGAAGCATCCACATTGCAACTCATTGCACCATTGACGCCATAGCTCATGATTAAAACATTGTTAAAAACATTGACAAAGCAAAAATACTGGTGCTGTACTTGTTGGTAGGTTAAGCGACTCAGTTGTAAATTCAACTGCAATATGCTCAGTTCTTACAGTGATAGACTTTGTCCTAGCGTTTATAAAGTTAACTCTTTCCTGAAAATGTCGCTTGGTAAGCCCAATAGCACCAGTGGATATACCAGTAGGGTTAGGGCTGTTGTCTTCAGTGTGTATAATTTCTTTAAAAGGTATGCTAACGAAGAGAACCGCAAAAATCTTATGTAAAAAACTTATGGTTGAGGCGTGCTCATTAAGTACATCAACTGTTTCACTTGTGTATAGGGAAGCGAAAACGGATATGCCGTTATCTGTGCCACTTGAATAACAAAGAACCCATAGGAAGACATGGTTTTCATTTCTTTATTTGTGTATTACACTCCCATTATTGTGTCTCTTCTTGTTTTCTTGTAGTTTTTAAGTGAATATTGTGATGGCGTTGAAAGGGGATATACCACACACACACAAACACACACATATATATAGATATATATATATATATTCTACATAGTAATAATATAATTCACCAAGGAACATGTTAAAATATTCAAATATTCAACAACCAAGAATTGTACAAAGCAGATTGTAAGAGACGGGTGAGCTAGCAAATTCCAGGTAAAAGATAATTCTAAGTAGAGCCCACCTTTCACCAAGCTAATGAACAGGGAGTCGGTAGCGGTAAGGAGAAACACAAAGAGACAGAGAAAAGAAAGTGACAGAGATACTGAATCCACTTCCTGACGCGTCATGGGGACGCATATGCGCAAAACTTTGGAGAAGAATATTCTCATACATGTTAAGCTAACGCGGTCTGAGGACCAATTATAAATGCCGTTACATTTTTAGGCGCGGAGGTAAGCGTCACTAGGCTCAGGTATATAAAGGGAAACAAAGTCCCAGATTTTTACTCTCTCTTCTAGAATTACGTTGACACAAAGTGCCACGCTCTTAACGACAAATGTACGTGTGTGTGCATATGGGTGGGAAGACGTGTCCAGTTAGTTAGGCTCCTGATATATTCAAAAGCGAATTGGTATAATGGGATAAGCTAGCCGCCCATAAATATTTGAATTGATGATAAACCAAATTTATTAAGGGAAATGCAGTATATTTTAATTTGCCTCACCAACGATAACACTGAGACCCAAGAATTAACTATATAGGTATCGATTAGGAATGGAAAACACAGCAGCCGGCAAGCATCCATAGCCGATGACAAGAACACTGCAGCAGATAGCATCAACTATGGGAACGACGCTTTCCAGATGCTTCTGATCAACAATTTTCCACTACAGCATTACAAACGCGTAACTTTCTGACGAAGTGAAGCGAAGTGAGTTTGGCAACCGCGCGGTCATTCCGTATTGGACTGCACAGTAGTTAAGGTTAAAGCAATCCCTGAATTAAAACAGCATCTGAATTAAAATAATACCCAATATACCACTGTATACCGTATGCATTCCTTCCTTAGAAAGATAAGGAATGCCAGGACTTCTAGCCGGATGCTTGACCAACACGCCCTCAATATAAACCGGGTTATTGAAAATATGAGCTACACGCGCATATACCAGTACATTCAATTTCATTGATGACAGGTGACAACTTAACAGTACCAAATAACCAAAGTTACAGTATGAAGGTATTGCTATGACAGAAGAGCACAGAACTTATATAAATGACGACGTAAACAACTCGCATATCAACTGCAGATACGTTCTGCTGACAATAAATAAAAGTAAGTACATGGCAAGCTCAACACTGCGGCACTGAATGCATGTTGCGAATCCAAGAGAACCGCGTGTAAAGGACGCAAGGGAGGAGGGTAATAAAACATGGAAGGAAGCGTATATAATTCAGAGGACCTTCTGGTCACGCTTACGACCACCCATATTTCTGTAGAGGCGGCGGATCGATTCCTTGTGGGCCAGGAAAAGTGCCGTGTGAGCTCCCAGCTGATGGCACATGCACATCTTTCTTTTTGCACAAGCTCGGACCTCCCACCGCGATCCCCACGAGAGCTGGGTGCATCAATCTACCGTAGCATTATTGAAGAACACCGCATATAGACGTGCAGCATCGGCTTGTGATTCTAAGCTAACACAAAAACACTATATTGCGCAGAGGAATGGCGAGTTAACTCCCACGTGCCTGAAAATTATTTCTTATCCAACTTATGCAATGGCTTATGCTATCCAACAGAATGTAGCCAAAACGTCTAATAACTGGAACAGTGCTGTACATGAGAAATTATTTCACATACTCATAATTATCATCTGCTTATGGTGTAAGCCTAAAGGTTCGTTACAACTCTAATCAAACTGTGCGTCAGAACTGATACCACAACGTTTTCTTGGGTCCTCCAGGTCTCTTCTTCAGATTTTTATTGATATTGAGGCTATTTATGTGCGTTCTAACTGCATATACACATACCCTTTTACGATATCCACAGTATTACAATCTATAGCTCAATTCTTATACCTTCATGTATCCTCTTATCCAGTAATGTATAGCCAACCACAAATATTAAAAATCTGATGTGATACATTCACATGACATTTATTAATGTATATACAAATTATTCTTACTAAAGCTTATTTTTCTGTCTACTACATTTTAGTCCAAATAAGCCTTTGCATAAATAGCAATATTACACATTTCTTTACAGATACAAAGGGAACAGCGATAGTCAAATGTTTAAGAACTGGACGCTATACGCTGACCTTAAAATTCCATACTGTTTCCACGCAATCGCGAGAAACAGCTGAATGTTGACAAGACTTAAAAGAATGACCAAAAAATTAACAATTCGAATCTTTAATAACGTATATCTCAGAAATGGCTTATGCTAAGAAACACTTATTTGAAATAAATTGTGTGCTTTAAGGAGATCAACATTTCTTGTGAGTATGCTTTCGTCTATCGCTTAACGTTTGCCAGTTGTACAAGATTACACAAAGTTTCTTCCGAATGAAGAGGACTCCACAGGCTATTCTCAGAAAATTCAAAACATGCGTTTTATTTCTGGTGTAAATAACTTTAATATATGTTATTTTAACGAAAATCGTTACGGCCATTTTTAGAAAATAAAACATTTTGAATAATCTTCCATGTAAAGGGTAATCTGGCGTAGGGGATGTTCTTTAAAATCTTATTAAGTTTGGTATTTATCCGAGTTTTTCTTTTTTTGAGTTATGCTGTTTACAGACACACACACATATGACCTTTCTAAAAATGCTGTTTTTATTTTAGGGTCTTAAAACGTGTATTTTCGGTGAAATCTCGATATCAAATTTTTGGGTGGAATACAATACTTCCCCTACTTACTATTGTAGTAGAGAAAGTAAAAGTCTTATTTCAGCGACTTCAATTCTTTTCTCAGGTCTTTTGTGTCATCCGAAAAGGTGTCTTTCCATAAAGTAACACTGGTAAGGTCACCACATTATAAATTTCATTACTGTAACCTTTAATCTGGTTTGTCGGATGCTATCAAAGCCATGATTTTAGTTTACTGAATGAAGATAACCATGTTGAACACGAAAACTTAAATTATTTAAAAAATTATACCTGTAAACCATTCACATTTCTGTTAATAATTGATTATCATATACAAATACAGGAGCTGTAAAGTTTACGTTGACAATATTAAAATGTTAGACTTCATCAAACCGATTCTTACTATTTCATATATACACACTAAAACGCGTGGGCAAAAAAGGATACCTTGTGGAACTTCTTAATTTATGTCAGCTACTTTTCTTTACTGCTTTAGATATCTACCTAATATCTTTATGCTTCAGATTACGCACTTTTCACGTTGTCAATTTGAAACATTTAACAAAGTCAAATGGTAATGCTCCTTACGAGTGGCTTATTTACAAAATGCCATTGCCGAGATCGCGAATTCCATACGAGTAAAAGACATTTCCTTTGCAGTTATGGAGAATGTGTTGTTTTGAGGTGTGAATTTGTTCAAGACTTAGGTAGATATACCGATTACTAGTTAGTATTATTCGGGTGTCCCCACTGTTTAGTTTTGCAAGTTTTATTGGGTTCAAGATTATGTAAGGTACGCTAAATGAAAACTTCTGCGCAGATTTATTCAAACACAATTTAGTATAACACAAACCGAGCGAAATGGCTCCATGGTAACGTATGAGACTCGCATTCGGAGATTCCGCTTTCGATTTTCATCGACCATCCACTCTGACCTTGGGTTTTTCGTTGTTTTCCCTGTGGTAGGCGAATACT
Organism: Deroplatys truncata; assembly: GCA_030765065.1. NCBI lineage: Eukaryota > Metazoa > Arthropoda > Insecta > Mantodea > Mantidae > Deroplatys > Deroplatys truncata. The sequence goes on from CM060975.1 coordinate 117,410,007, forward strand.
GGAGTGGTTTCTCTTCTACCACGAATTCCTTTCAATCACTTCCCCTTCATTCACCTTCTCATGTTTCAGATGTACTTCTAGGTTTCGTGGTGTAGGGCGATGCCGGACAGATGGCGCGGATGCTTGCTCAAAAGAAAGAGTAATTCCCGTGGACGCTAGATGGCTGCTTGGGGATTAGGCCGATCACTCCCTCTCTAGATAGTTCCAGTAGTGGAGCGGGTCTTCCAGGAGATTTCCGCGCATCTCTGCCTGCGGCCTGTGGCCTCCTGCGATTCCTTCACTTCATCCCTTCCTCCTGGGGTGGTAGCCGCAATAGATCTCCCGTAGATCGAAGTGCGCGAGGTGTCCTTCTCCGTTGTATATCCTATCCCTATAATATAACACACGCACTGCTCTGTCATTTGCATCTGTATAGTGTTGTAATTCGAAATACTCAAATGTTTGGTTTTTCGTTGTGTGTAGTGGTGAACATGTAATACGGAAAACAACTACTGAAGCGTTAATATTCCATTTCCGCACAGTTTGTAGCTTGGAAATAAATACACTTCGACATAATATGGAACAAGAAAAGCGGAGCACCGTCGCCAAAGCACAGCATTTTATATTACCACTTTATATAAAGAGTTTTCCGCTTTGCCATGCACTATTGCAACTTATTGCACTAGACGCAGAACTGAAAGCAAAGCAAAGCTTTACAGCAGAGTAAAGAAATTGAAAGGCGGAATTCTGAATGTTAGATTCATTTCGGTAAGGTACAGGCGTTAAATTGTTAAGTGCAAGTTTAAGTTGCAACGGTTTTATTAACTACAAGGCCGAGCGGGATGGCTCAGGCAGTTTCGCCTGTGACCCGCATTCGGGGTGTCCGGGGATCGATCCCCGGCGACCACCCACTCTGGCCCATAGGTTTTTCGTGATTTCTCCAGGTCGTTAAACGAGTGCTGGTGTGGCTCGTCTTCTACCACAACTCTCCTGCCTCTCATTTCCTGTATCCTCATCTTCCTTATCACCTGTTTCAGGTTGTAGAAACAGACGACGGCGTTCGGCGAGTTGTGGCTGGGCGGTGACTTGAGCTCTGAAAAGGTTTCTTCACAGGCGTCGTTGTGGTTCCCCTTTCTAGGTCTCTCCTCAGCGTGAGGCTCCGTTCGGGGGGACCCTGAAGTTTGGTTGCTTGCGGGCAGGGGCCGTGCGGCGACGGATGCGTTCTATCTGGAAACGTTAGGAACCCCATCCATGCTTGCACCCATCGGAATCTGCATCTGGTCACCCTTCAGTTTCTCCCCTCATCCCTCCCTCCTAGGGGTCACGTTGGAAGCACAAGTGGCCGACTGGTATGCGTGCAGTGCTCTGACTCGGTTCCGGCGTCCCCTCCGTGATACCTTTACCTTATCAACTACAAGGGTGGAGTAGATAGTCTAGTTTCCTAGCTTCCGAAGTTGTAGACCTTAAAATGTTTCTCCTGCTGAACATCTCAACTACGTATACTCCATTATAGCTTTTGCAATTTATAAGCTACCCTTCCTTTTCAAACCGAGAATTGCATGGCAAGCGAGATTTGAGCGTTTTAAGACAATAAAATATACATAATTATGTATTGCACGGGGAACACCTGTTTGAACTGTGACTGCTTCACTTCAAATTTGGTTATAAATAAAATCATATTATAAACGCTGAAATGCTATATTTTATGGTTTTGTGGCTTCACCAACGTTTCTTCTAGAGAAAAAATTGAGCTGTTGCCAAACTTTTAAAGAAATCGGTTTCCCCGCGTTGTGTGAGTTGAATTGTTAATCGTGCACATTTAAATCAAAGGCGAAATTATGTTGCAATTTATACAAAGTGCTGCAAGTTGTTCTGAGAATAAAGCGGAATATACGTAGTTCTTACCTGGAAACAGGCTTCGCCACGATTTTCACGTTTCTTTGTCGGTATGTCAGATAAATGGCAGAATCTTTTTCCCCTCTGCGAGTCCCAGACAGTTGACCTTTGGCATGAGTTCACCTTTGTCGATCAACGACGTGTTTGTTGTCTGTAACTTCGGGTTGATATACAACTTCGTGAGTCTCGCAGTTCTTTATACCTTTTACCACATAGGTATATTTATTATTTCTAACAGGTAATTCTCAAATATTACTAAAATATTTCTTTTACCTTTCGCAATCCCTCTTTCTCATTTATGCTCTTTGAGAATACAGAACTAGAAGAGGATAAAAAACTTGTAGATATCTGCCTTTAAAAATGTTTCAGAATCACGAAGAATAAAACAAGTTAGCATTTATTGAATAATAAGTGATTTTCATGCAATATTTGATAACACTGCAGCACTGAGGTCACGTGCTGAGATCGCGGCAGAGTGTGAGACGTTGGATGCAAACAATTGGTGGACGCTAGAAGCAAACTCAGCACCTTTCTTTCTGTGAAGGGAAACTATTTGTGTGTACGAAAAGTTTCAGTTTGCGCTTACATTAAAAAGAAATGACCATCAAAATGTGTAAATAGATAATAAGTTTGATATTAATGAATTCGTTAGCTTGATATATACATTCTCATTTGGCCACGCAAATGTGTTGTTGAAACACGTTTTGTAAACCATGCCTAAAACGCGATGGGTATCTCTCAAGTAGAGGAGAAAATGTACTTTGTTTCGATTCTCTTACATGACAATGAAACATTGATAAAGATTACTTGTTAACAAAATATTTATTATTCTACTTCTGTTGTCACTCCTTCTCAGATCATATTTCAGCGGCTGACAAAATTCATTATCCACCTTTAGATGGACTTTGCAATACTGTGTCTTGCCATACTAAGACATTAGTTTTATCAGTCTACATTGAATGATACTACCCCAAAGATCCGAAGAGCGTTTTGTAGGAAATTTAAATTGCAACTGCGTTTCTAACGCTGCATACTTATTTTCATTAAATTTTGTTTGATTGTTCCCGATCCGTGAAGAGTTCAGTGATGATACCTTTAGGGAAAGCTTCATCACATCTGTTTTGACTCACCCCTGAGGAATCTGCATGACAACGGCCATGTTTGAGCACCACAGAAAGAGAGCACTGTGTTGTCAGATGTAACACACCATAAAGATTAGACTGTGAGAAAGCTTCAATTGCAAAAACCTAATGATTGAGAGCATATCTGTTCAGTTTCTTTTAAAACATGTATACCCTGAAGCACGCTTTGATATTCAAACATATTAATTACAGCACAATGCCGTGTCCAGAAGCTGATGCAAGCTAATTTTTTATAGATAAACATGATCACAGGAAAGCATGTACCACAATATTTTACTCAGTTTATCACATACAATCAACCCTTAAGTTCCATAACTCGTCTTTCCTATGAACACAAGAGCTTGGTTTCGCGATTAAGGAAACAAAATGCATGTTCACGGTGCTGTAAGAACGTTTTATGATATAAATATAGAGAAATACGAGAGATGAAGTATGAAGCACCTTTTAAGTATTTATAAAATACATCAAATATATGATAATTATATTAGGTGTTATGTATAGCATGGTAACATGTGATTTCTTCAAGAAATCCTTTTAAAAGAGTAATCTCCATTGCCATCATCGAATCAAAAAATACCTCGAAATAACACATAAGCTCACGAAGAGACGAGAAATGGTGCCTCTTGTTCCTATCACCTCAATTGATATTAAATTGTATTGTTCTTTGTGCTGATACAAAGGAATAGTTGGTTCGTAAATGCAACGTTTTCTTCACAATAACTGGGAGTTGATCTCGTGAGACTTTGTTCGAACATTTGCTGATGATGAAGACAGTTGAGGAAATAGTAGGGATATTTAACCCTCGATAGGTTCCCTCAATTGATAGTCTATACAACACACAGCTTCAATGCTATAATTCCTGGTATTTGTTGCATCTTATCCAAAATACGCAAACTGTGAACAGTCTGTCGGCAATGGTTTCGTCCTAGTAACAGTATCACATTCGGATATTTAGATTTTTTAGATTTGGCAGCGTATAAGGTAGAATGGTGGAAGGGAGAATAATACGGAGCTAAATCAGAGAGTAACTTTTCTCTGGTACCGCACTGGTACTTACAATCGTATATGCACACATTCGTTACTCTCTCTCCCTGATACCGTCTTCGATACATACTACTCGTGTGATATTTTAAGCGCTAGTGGCGCGCTTGTGTAAGATTTCGCGGCTATTGCCAGAGGTCTCGCCAGTAAACATTTTTGCTACTCACGGCAAGTTACGCTCCTAGATTCTTTTATTGCGGAAACAGTTATTTCCAACCGTAACTTTGATACTGCAGAGGTTAGCAGGTATAATAATTCAGTTATTACAATTTCAAGTGCTACTATTCATAATAAGTTTCAATGTTTATCCTCCCAAACGGTCGTCAAATCGCTTTAAAAGTTCAAGTATTAGATCACATTAAATTTCTCAGTTAACTGGTGTTGTCCTTCACAATACATCCACGCATACCCTGAGAGAAAGATCTCGTAGTTAACCACTGGAGCAGCTGGCACACGAGACAACAGAACGAGCTACTAGACCACGGCAGTAGAATCAACATCGCTTCAAATTGACGACCATCGCGGGACTGTGACGACCTAATTCCCGTATCAATTGTACTGGACTAGGGAACGGAAGAGACACCTAGCTCTGCGACCATCAAGGGATCTATTGTGCGTACACTCCAGGGAGAAACGGATAAAGTGAGAGAACTACAGGAGACTCACGGGTAGCAGAGCGAAGCCGTCGCAAGTGGACAGACACGCGCAGAGTTCCCTAACAGTTCCAGGATGGCCATGCGGCCAGGAAGTGTCGCTCGGTGACGTCCCTCCAAGGAGGCTGGGGAAACATTTTCAAAGTAAAAGTCTCTGCACTATCTGCCCGACACCGACCGAACCACAGTCCCGGAGTTAATCTGAAGCATGAAAACGGAAATGAAATGAGAGGAAATGGGGGACAGAGGAGAACCGTGTTAGATTACATCGCTTCAGCATTCGCCTTCGTCAACCAGGGAAAACCACGAAAAAGCTATAGTCAGAGTGGACGGCCGAATGCGAGCCTCACACGTTACTGCGGAGCCATCTCGTTCCGTAATTTTTGGGTGGCATTAAATACTTGCTCTAACTAATATAGTTAGGTGCCAGAGAAATTAAACACCAATGTTACAACCATACGGCCCTCTCTGTCCATTATAATTTACTTTCACGTCTATTCTGCAAGTTATTCGTAAAAAAGCTTGCTTTCCTACTTCTTGTTAATCATGATGAATGTTTTCAGAGTGCACATTTTGCTGCAGCTCTGTAGAAGAATGCGTGTCACTAGTACGTTTAAAAGGAAGCTCGCCATATGTATGCAAATTTGAGATTTTGTATACTCCTTGCATGGCCAGGAAAAATAAAAGACGGTCATAAGTCCCGACTAAGAATTCGGGACAAGTTAACAACCAATGTATGTGCAACCTTACTATAGAGTTCTGTAAACACAGTACTGTTGATGTAAACAAAGACACCAATGCGCTCCGCTAGTTACTACTGTAAATAGTCCAGTCTAGTGATGGTTGAAAACGAAGTAGGATACATACATCGGAGTGTATTGTACACTCCTTCCATTTATGCCGTCACCGCAGCTTCGGGAAGCATTTTATCATCCTTCTCAGCGGGCGCGTATATAGCAGGGAGAAGTGTGTCTGAAAAGTTCTGCATGATGTATGCATCGCGGAAGAATTGTGGGTATGTGGGAAGCCAATTTGGCACTTGAAGACATTGCTAGGGCAATTCCATGCAGCATTCGCATGGGTAGATTAGTAAAATAATGTCTAGTAAATGTGTCCTCTTTGAGAGTAAAAAGTATAATTTACTTTAATTTTACATTATAGTGCTGTCATTAAAGTACTATTTCATGAAGACTTTAATTTAGCGTCTTTTAACCGTTTATGTCATATCGGACGATAAATGAAATTATACTCAAATGAGCCCGGGTTCCACAGAGCTTGAAGTTACCCGACACTCATTTTTTTAGGATAAGGGAAAACCCCGAAGAAATCTTATCCAGGTAACTGACCCTAATCGAGATTCGAACTAGGGACCTCTTGAATGTGAGACAGACACACTACCCCTACACCACAGAAGATGGAGAAATTCTGAAAAAAACATTTTTTATTTAGTTGTGCTTTTGGATTGGACAGATGATTCCAGTAATATGTAGCAAAGTGTACTCTTTGAGTGTAAACAGTATAATGTATTTCAGTTTTACAGTATTTTACTTAGTTATACATTTAAACATGGTTATTATATGTGATGGCGAGAAAAGCTATTCCTTAAAATTATATATCCATATACAAATAATCTAGAAGTGTGCACATAAAATAGGACGCCACCGCATGGAAGAAAAGGTAAACAGATACACACACCTCTACCTTTCTATACATACTCCACCTCTGAAGGCCAGTAAAATGACTCCTGAAGCTGCGCTATGGCATAAATGGAAGCGAACGTACCTCTAGACACGAAGCGGCTTGTGCATGGTCCCACAGGTAAACAACACCCGTCACCTCACTCCACCCTACTCTATCCACAGTTAACTTCACTTTACTCTTAGGTTAATTCGGATCCGAAGCCTGGCCATAACATTTCAAAGGTATGTAGCTTGATATCCAGGAAATATATCGTAAATGGCTGAAGCTACATTAATAAAAATAAATAACGCAATATGTATATTTTAGGTAACATTTTATGTTATTATTTATGATTTCACAGCTACACAAAAATGAATCAGGGATCTTAAAAGGCTTTTATATAGAAAATGCAGGATATACATATTGCTTGTAACAACTGAGCCAGTTTTGGCTCCCCTACTCAAAGAATATATTTTCAGCCTGCGCCAAGTCTTAGCGTCTGGCCTCAGCAACTGCATTACCGGCCAAAGACTTGCATCGTCTTTTGCCTTGGCCGAGTGAAGATACCACCAACTTCACACTATCCGCATTATCGGTCAGCGCTTATCAGGAGAAATCAACAAAGGGGCTGAAGATAGCATGGTGACACTGTACCTGTCGGCTAACGCCAATGGACCTGATCACCGTGTCTCGGATCGACCCCGGGCGACCCCAAGGCACGAGAAGAGAATTCGTCTTTCGTCGGGCGTTGAAAAAGAAGCACTAGATTCTGGGTTTAGGAAGTGGCCTCGCACCCGCCATTTCTGACTACTTAAAATTAGTAACAGAATATTTTGCGTAAATAATCTGCTAAATTTAATTATTTTGTGCGCGTGTCGAATTTCTAGAAGTAGCGGATTGGGACGAACAAGTAATCTATTACAGAACATTTGTAAAATGGATTTGTACAAGTTTCAAAGTCAAGAGATAACAATGACATATACGTTGTTCTTATGCAGTATGAAGTAGATATTGTTCTTTACGTTGTAGTTGTTTATTTATTTAGCTCCACGTAAGGACGCCAATTTGAAGAAGTTATTGTCTTTATTATAGGAGTTTGCACCACGCTTGGGCGTCAATTTGAAGATGATATTTTGTTGGCGTTGTTTGCACCACGCTTTGGGCGTCAATTTGAAGAAGTATGTTTTTATCACGTTGTTTATTTATTTAGCTCCACGTAAGGACACCAATTTGAAGCTGTATTGTTCTTTACGTTGTTTGCTGCTACGTATGAAAAGCCGATTTGAAGTAGTTTTTATTGAAGGAGTTGTATCGTATTTCAACTGTTGGGGAGCCGAACTTGTAGTAGTTGCAACCGCACGTATAGTAAACAGTTTCCGGTACCCTTTGCCCCAAAATGTACTTTCAGGTGGCCTTTGCCCCAAGTTTTAAAAAAATATATTAACTTTGTAATTAAACTGTTTCTTTAAATATTTAATATTTATATTTGCCTCGGCTGCGTCAGTATTATTTTAGAGACATGGATATCTTGGCAGGGCGTGATGCGACAAGAATGTAGGCTTACGCAGATTTTAAGTTTTAATTTACTCTTTTTTATTAATCCTTGACACAAATTAAATAGCACTTCACTGATATCAAGAGTTGTGAGATGCTTTTATTTAATACTTGCACTTTTTAACACGTATACTATTTTTCGTTTCACATGAACATGTATTGAATCTCTCGAGGACGCACAAGCATCCGGTTACAATCACTGTCTGCAGGCAACTTACTAGATTTCAACCGTCTAAACTTGTAAATTTCTGTATTTCAAGTCTCTGATTGGCTGTTTTTACTCCAATAGAATATCTGCATTTAACTAAAGCTTTATCTGGTTGTTGATTGGCTATTTTTTATAAACTGTCACTAAAATTACATTAATGCTTCCAATAATCATAAATAACATTTAAACTCTCAAACTCATCATTGTCTCAAGGTTACCTCATTGTTACCTCATTGTTAGCAGCGTTTAACTTATTATTCTCACAGTCCCTACATTATTAAATTACGTAATATATTCATATAACATTATTACACATGAATACAATAATATAAGCATATGCAATGATTGTTACATACATTTTACAAATTATTACATACACATATTGCTTCAAGGCGGGCTGTTATTGAATTTACATATTATATAACTAGTCTGAAATTATTTAAGTGTTAAAAATACTGCCTCAAGTAAGCCAAGTTCTACAGTGTTATCATATAGCTACAAGAAATGTCAAATTTATTTATTTTTTGTAGATATTTTTTCACTCCTGATTAAATTTCCTTCCTAATTTATAATTATGTTAAAACGTTCGCAACCTCTGGGATACAGCATTGGAGATATTTGGAATAAAATGGACCCAGCACTTATACATTACAATATTGAAATATGTCTTATCTTATTGTGGCTACCAAATGGTAACAGAGCATAATATAAAACGGTAGGCTTTAACTTGCCTTGTGAGGAAACTATCGTTACGTAAAGTGCCAGAAATAGTGTATTTGAATAAAAATCAATACAGCTATTTTTGAAAAAAAAAAATAAGCAGAAACTTTCCACGTGAAGTATAGTTTTAGGAGAATGGATTTTTGTAAAATGTTAGTGTCGCATTCTCAGGAGATGCTGAACTGAGATACCAGGATTAGTATTCAACCGAATTTTCGGTTTTGAGTTATGCCGTTCACCGAGTGGGATGGCTTAGGCAGTATGTAGCCCTCATTCGGGAGGTCGTGGGTTCGATTTCCGCGGGTAGATCTTCCTGAACCATGGGCTTTTTTCAGGGTTTCCTCGGGTCGCTAGATGAATGCTGGAAAGGTTCATTGCATCTCCCGAATTTCCTGTCCCTCCATTTCACCTTCATTCTCATTTTATTCATATTTCATCTGCTTGGTTTGTTTCAGGGTTGCAAGTGTTGGCGGGAGTTTCGGCATTGCATGGCAGGGGAAAAGGATGCTCTATGTAACTCTTCGCCCCCGGAATGGGGGCCGGCACCCCAGTGCGATGTGCAAGCCTGCTTCCCTCTGCCCCGTCGTGTCTCCTGGTCCGGCCGCCTTCTGTTTTTTCTCATCTCACCCCTCCCTCCGGAGCACCCTGTCAGGTGCATAAGCACAAAGAGTATTGTAGGTCAAGGTGCGAAGTCCCCGTCCGCAACTAGTCCTACTGCTACTCCTATGTCATTCACAGACAACCACAACCACACACAAACACGCCCATGCATGCGCCTGCGCGTGCGCACGGCCTATATATATATATATATATATATATATATATATATATATATATAAATTTGTTTCTTTTTAGTTCAGGGATCTCAAAAAGCTATTTCCGGAGAAATTTCGATATAAAAATGTTGATAGGAATGCAACACTTCTAGACCTACTATAGGTAAATGATACAGAAAGTAAAAATAACTGAACTGTGTGGAGTTGGAACCCATCTTGCATTTACTAATTTCGAAATTGGGTTTTAGTTTCTCTGTTTCGTATTACAAAGTTTCATGAGATACATCTTAAATATTCTGTGTTTTAAACAACCTCTAATAATAAACTAATACATTTTAAGAACAAAACAAAATTCTCCATTTTGGGAAAATAAGAATGAATTTGTCGCTTTAAACACTTCAAGAGAAAGATACCAAAATGAGACATTCTACATAATATAAATTCTGAAAAAATGTAGCAAATTATAAAAGTATAATTACTAAAATACCAAGGAAACAAATCGTGTTCCATACAAAACAACAAACGAAGCTTATATTCACCAGTCATTTAGTTCCGAGTATAAAGAATATAGGTAAATCTTAATGTTAAGAGTAAATCATTTTCAAATTAATAAATATCTACAATGCTTCTGGAATGAGGTAAAACCTCTTCATTTCCTGGTATCATTTCGATGTTTTAGGACCTTCGTTATTTAGTTCTGGCTTTAGTAAGTAAAGTAAATTGTTGGTGAGCTATTGCATCGCAAATAAATTTTATGCTTCATTTTAGTTTTTCTTCTGTTTACATATGAAATACATAGGGAGTTGTTAGCGATACGAGGTATAATTATAATACATCACGAATAAGTCCTCTCGGTCTAAGTGACTCAAGTAATTAGGTGTTGGATTCTGATCCCAAGGTCGCGGATTCAAACCCGGCCCAGACCGGTGGCTTCTAAGTCTGCATAAAAGCGACAATCCCCTGTTAGTATATTTATTAGCATGTAAAGGAACTCCCGCAGGACGAAATTCTGCCACACTGGCAGCGCTGATATGGTCCTGGCAATTGCTTTACGAAGTCCGCTTGAATCTCCCAAATAAGGGATATTTACCATGGTTATGAAAAAGGGACTAGAGCAAAAAGAAAAGAAAAAATTATATTAGGACATGATGTCATACATTATACGAGATGATGTGCAAAACAGCTTCTCCATTGTCGACTTACTTTCAACCCAACCTCTGGCATTACACTGCCCCTTCTAATATTATTTCACCACACATACTAAAACTTCGATCTTTTTCTCCGTAAAACTCATCGGATCCCTCGCCGCAAACTCTTTAGAGGGTCACCAGAGAGAAGTGATAAAAGATGTCAGTCAGGTCAGCGGGTCACATCAGATCGATGCGTGCTTCAGCGTGTTGGTATACATGAAACAGTATCACGCACCCGTTCGCTCTCTGGTATTCACCAAGATAGCGTTTATCCCGATATAGACGAACGGACGCAGTTTATCATCATTTATCTTTCACTATCGCCTCATCCAGTCATTAGCAGGCTTTGCATTCTTTTTAGCCCACTTGCATGCTTTCAAAGAAATAGTTAAAATCTGATATACAGGGAAACTGAATACTTCAATGTATGATCCCACCGCTGACACCAAACATTCCTGGGTTAAAAATGCCAGTGGAGCCCAGTAATATTGCAAGTGCGATTTAATAATAGCATTTTATAGTTTACAGTACTGAAAAATTCCTAATGATATGATCCAGTATTCAAGGAAGGGAGTTATTTATTCAGTCTTGAACAAATATTTTTCCTCAGAAACCATAAACCTAGAGGCTCTAGCGCTTAAAAATTCCCTGGTAGCGCTCAAGGGTATATTCGTGATTCTGATTTTGAATCTGATTTAGGGTTTTTATGTTTTGATACGGTATACACTCAGCTTGGTGAAGTCCATGGGATATAACAAGGAACTACTTGACTTGGAAGTAGCCCTCTTAGTCCAGGTAAAGGTACTTCAATTCCTAGAACGTTAGTTACGCATGCCGAATATGCCACCTACCGTGAAGCCTGCTGTAAAACAAGGCAGAGCTTGCTACGTCTATGAGGTAGACCATAGCCATAGATTTCTAAGTTAAATGGAGTAGTTTCAAACTTTGAACAAGCATTCAAATGGAACAGATGAGAAGTTTGAGTCACGGCCAACATTTTAGGGGAAAATTGTCGGCTCCATTTGCCGACATATTAACCAAACCAGTTGCAAATTTCTCTTTTCAGAGTTGTTTTGATACCTTAGTGTCCCTTTTTACAGAAATATGCTCATCTGTCATTCAGTTGGTAATACTCTATATGAACAATTCGCATACGATAGTTTTCGAGGTTATGATAGCATCTAGTAATATATCTTTATTTTTTTGCCATCAACGTTGGGCTGTTTGAGACACACATTCTTACTTTACATTTCAGTATATAGTGACAGCCTTAGAGTTTCCTAATTTACGATGCAGTTTAATCTTGATGGTTTATACTGTAACAGAATGTGTATATATTAACTTGGCTTTCATCTGTATGGTTAAAAACAAAAAGAATCAGAAGGTGAACTTGCTGAAGCATTTCTCTAGCTGTTTAGGAATTCTTATAGGCACCCTATACGTGCAAGAGGAATATGGTAGGCTTTAAGCGATAGTCAATTTTTTTAAGAGCTGGTTGCTATGTGGAGCATTCCATTGTCTTCGAATGTCCAGGACATAAAATTCAAGAATAACGAATTCCCATTTGGGAACAAGTATAAGTATTGGAAAATTCAAACAAATAACAAGGAATATCTCGGAAATGATTCACTCGACAAAAAAAATGTATGACATAAAATGTGTGGTTTAATGAGATCTACACTTTTTATATAGTATGATTTTGCGTATCTCTTAAGGTTTACCACTTATGCAAAAGTCATTCAGAACGAAGAAGACGTTTGAGGACATTCCCAGAAAATTCAAGATATACATTTCATTTGTCATAAAAGTATTTTAAACATATGATATTTTAATCAAAATCTTTAGAGCTATTTTTGGGAAAATACAAATTTTCGAAAAATTGTTGCATGTAAAGGTTAGCCTGTGCTGATTTTCTTGAAAATTTTCGTGTCCCATTCTTGGAAATACTAAACTCAAATACCAAGTTTGGTATTTATCCGACTTTTGGTTTTTGAGTTATTCTGTTCACGACACACACGGACACGTTTCCACAATTATTTATTTGGATTCAGGGCACCTCAAAACATGTATTTCCGGTGAAATCTCGATTTCGAATTTTTTGGTGGAATGCAATACTTCGCCTACTTATATACGTAATAGGGAAAGTAAAAATGTACGTGCATCTGTTTTGTAACTCCTTTTGACTTGCAGGGTTATTACTTCAAAAAAGTAGTTTTTGAGGCTAGGAAGTTTGTAATAAAGTTTGAATGAGCGTGATATGTATTTGATATTTGCACTGTACACAGACCTCCATATTTTAGCATAACTGCGCAGAATGGTAATCATTTTAATCACGTGTAGGATCATTAGAGTTCCAACTCATATTTTGGGTTCCTTAGCCTTCTTTAAATACACGCCCTCCAGAAATATCTAAAACATGTCCTCGGGAAAAGTCATATGCTTCCGACAGCACCAAAGGAGCCAATGAATGCTGTTATAGAAATGGAAAATACTTTCCCACGTCATGCAACGAAACGAAGGAAAGCGAAACGTCATTCCAGCATGGTTGCTTGGCAACGCCGCGCCAAAAGGAACGCACATACCACACCCCATTACACAGGAAATGCTTTGCATACTGCGTTATTATGCCAGCTATATCTGGTTAGCGGAACTTTAAAGTAATGTAAAAAGCAGGTTGTATTAGGTTTATTTAGAAAGCAGCAGGAGTATCTGAAATTAACCTTCTTCGTGCAATAATAAAGTCACTTACTAGTACCTGTTAAAATCGCGGTTTAAAACATTAATAACAGTGTTCCTTTACCTGGAATACCGTAAACATTGAAATACAATATCCGTATGAATATACATTGTAATTACCGCTAAAGTTAGCGGAGAAAGAAGAATATTGTGAACCACACAGAAAACTGAATATTTTCCAAATCCTTTAATATATTACTTTACTCAATTCAAATTCCTTCCTATTCTTCCCACTGGCTTTCCCTCTAATCATTTTTCCCCCAGTTTAGAGACCTTTAACCAAAGAGATCGTATCAGAGAAGGAGTTTAAGTAAGAAAATAAGTTCAATAGAGCTTAGGGATCTAAAAGTCTTATTGAACCTAACAGTTGAGAAAAAAATTAAAAAAAAGAAAGAAATAAAGAAAAAGAAACTCAGCCACAAGGGGATCCCCTGCAGCAAGAAGCGAGAGAAGACACCGGGCGGCCGGAACCAGGAATAACGACACAGGAATGGCAGGGCTCCTATGTTACCAGATAGAGACTCTCTGGCAGACGGGCAGGCAAACCGGGGAATCTACCCCGCACAGAGGGGGTCCAACGCCCCTCAAGGGGGTTCGGATACCCCAGCAACCAGCCGAAAGCCGAGGACGGAGAGAGTCACAAAAGGACCAACGGACGAATGATCAAGTGAAATGAGAATGGAGATGAAATGGGGGTACAGGATATGTGAAAATCCTTCTCAGCATTCGCCTGTCGACCGGCAAAACCCCCGATAAACCCATGGATCAGGAAGGTCGGTCACGGGAATAACATGCGGTTACTATAGTTAATAAGATACTCATGCTGAAACCTTATAAATAATAAAAATAAATAGAACGTAGTATTTATAAGTTTTAATTGTTAAATCTATATAATAATATACAGAAAAACTGTATTGTGTGTGTGGGCGGAGTGGGTGGGTGTATGTAGGCTAACCAAAAGAAAACCACTGAACCGCTTACATTCCTTGGTGGAATAAGGATTCTCTGAAGGTCATAAGTAATATGGGGTCCGTTAGAAACGACATTATGTACTACAATACACGTAAGGGGATTTGATAGGAAAATACAGGCACAGTGGCCAACCCAGTATAAGAGATAGTAAGGAAAGTTAATGAAAAAATCTGATGTGTTACACTCACATGACTTTCTCTACTGTTGTACAAACTATTTTTACAAACGCTTATTCTCAATATGCTTCATGTTAATCGAGATATCAAGATGTCAATCTTATTGGTAATTTTCATGTAGATGCAAGGGGAATATGGTAGATTTTAAGCGACAGTCAAATATTTTAACGCTGGTTGCTATGTGGCGCATTCCATTCTCTTTGCATGTCCAGGACATAAAAAAATTAATAACGAATTTGAGAAAAAGTATAAGTATTGGAAAATTTAAGGGAATAACAAGCAATACCTCGAAAACGGTTCACTCAACAAAAGAAATGTGTATGACATAAATTGTGTATTTTAACGCGATCTACATTTTTTGAGTAGTAAAATTTTGTCTATCTCTTATGGTTTACCAGTTATGCAAAAGTCGTTCACAATGAAGAATACTTTTGGAGACATTCCCAGGAAATTCGAGATATACATTTCATTTCTCATGACAATATCTTAAACATATGATATTTTAATCAAAATCGTTAGAGCCATTTTTGAGAAAATTAAAATTTTCGAAAAATGTTCCATGTAAAGGGTAGTCTGGGGTGGGGGTATTTTCTTGAAAATCTTCGTGTCGCATCTCTGGAAGATACTGAACCTAAATACCAAGTTTGGTGTTTATGCGACTGTTCGTTTCTGAGTTATGCTGTTCACAGACACACAGACAGACACACACACGGACATGTTTCCAAAAATGCTTTTTTTGGATTCAGTGAGTCTCAAACAAGTATTTCCGGTGAAATCTCGGTATCGAATTTTTGGGCGGAATACAATACTTCCCCTACTTACTATACGTAGTAGAGAAAGTAATATGTTGTACGTAATATAGTGTATATGCCAAAAATGTGCAGTGTTATCACATATTGATTAATATTTTAACGCCGGATTGTATAAAAGACGGGCAGAGACACGCTGTCTTGAGGAGTGCTATAAAGCCAGGTAAGGACGTTTAGAGTTCCGTAAGAATGAAGGTGGTTGTGCAGTAGCAAAAACTTCGCGACTGATCGTCACGTGTTTTCTAGCCAATTACGGTAGTCCATTTCAGAGTGTTTGAGTGAACTTGTTTGCTGTTTAACCGTGAATTTGATCATTCCGAGCTGTACATCGACTCATTGTGCGGGCACCTTAGGAATTCGGACTCTAAGATACACATTATGTAGTACATTACCGTTTAGCAGTAAAATAATGTGTCGTTCGGTTCGTGTCAAACAGCCATATGCTTGTAAACTCCTATTTCAAATTTTTGGGCGACAACTGTCATTTACAACCTTCATTCGAAACGGAGATTTTAGTTAAATACTTCGAGCGATAATAAAAGGCATAAGCTTCCAGTTTTCTATGAGGATGTTAAGAACTACTTACCTGATGTGTCGATTACTTCTGCAATGTTATAGTAACTAACCGTTATATCCTTCTTACCCATCCCTGCTTTTCAAATCCGAGTGGTGGACATGACATAGAAGAACCTTTAAACACGGCACCTGATTCAGGCTTTGCTCGAACTCGCGCCTTCTGAATGCAGCAGTGATGCATGCATGGCATTTCTGCTCGTTGATCGCGTGAATTAAACAATCGATTGCGTTGAAAACAAAAGAGCAAGCGAAGCCTAATTCTGGAGTGCAATATACACACACTCTCGATATCTCTCTGCAGCTATGTTTTACTAATTACAGTATTTCGTGCTTGAACTAAAGTAGGGTAATTCCAAAGGGAGTTAAACCCAGAAACCGCACCTAAGCCTGCGATTTTACTGCTTTCAGATAATCTAGCTGCATTCTTTGTAAGTACCTACCGCCTGTGTACTCTTGGGATTTAATAGCAAACACCTGTAAGAGCCTGATTTCGTTTTTATAAACCTTAGGAGACCGAGAATTGCGAAGCTGACAAAATAATAAATGACAACTATCCTTTAAATTGGATTTCGATAGTGGTCGAAAGAACCCTTTCTGAACAAAACAAACTTCTTGTGTATTTACACTAAGGCAATGGCCTGCTGATGGTTTAAGCTTATAAATATTCAACACAGCAACACAGGTAAAGTGATTTAAACTCTAGAATTCTACGTAACTGCGAAATTATGAGCGTCGTTGACGTTGTTAGCTGGTCTGCATGTAAACAGCACCAATAGGTGGCTAGTGTGAAAGTGCGATGGAATTGGTGCCTCTTTATTGGTTAACTTCTTACCTTCTCTGTAAGGTATCTGTAGTAGGTAAGAGGACGTTTTCTATTTTACCTAAGAATTATATGTCGACATTTCACCAGAAATAAATGTTTTGATGGACCTGAATCCAAAACATCATTTTAGAAAAAGGTCAGTGTGTACGTCTCTCTTTGTGGTGTGTGAACAGCATAATCCAAAAAAGAAATATCCAGTAAATACCAAACTGGGTACTTAGGTTCAGATCCTTTCAAAGTTGTGACATGAAAGTTTTCAAGAAAATCCCCCATCCCAAAATGCACTTTACATGGAAGGTTTTACGAAATGTTTATTTCTCGCTAACATTTTTATTAAAATGCCACATGTTTAGAATATTTAAATAAAATGTACATTATAATTTATGAGAATAGTCTTTAAAGCCCTCTTCAATCGAAAGGTGTTTTG
Organism: Deroplatys truncata; assembly: GCA_030765065.1. Classification (NCBI taxonomy): domain Eukaryota; kingdom Metazoa; phylum Arthropoda; class Insecta; order Mantodea; family Mantidae; genus Deroplatys; species Deroplatys truncata. The sequence continues at coordinate 117,427,365 of CM060975.1, forward strand.
TATACTTTTGTATAACTAGTAAACCATAAGAGATAGACAAAATAACGCACTACACATAAAATGTAGATCTCTTTAAAACACACATTTTATTTCAAATCACCTTTTTGTGGCATTAACTATTTCCAATACATTTGTCGACATTTGTTTTAATTGTTTTTTAAAGCGTTGCCTCGTTTTGTTTCTAGAGATGTCATGGAAAGGCTATGGAATTTGTAGGCCATTATATAGCGACCCGATTACGTTTCCGCTATCCTCCTTGTACCTACTGCAAATGTCTAATAAAATTATTTCTGCAAAGGTTTATCTCGATTAACATGAAGTAGATGGAAAAGTAAGCTTTTGTAAGAATAGGCTTTAGAAGCTATATAAAATAGATGATAATAGGTACAGTAAGACACACTTGTAACATATTCCATATTTTTACGACTATAACACGATAACCCTTGTTCTTAAAATGTCTATCTCCAATTCGTAGCGGTGGATGCGTACTAGAAATCATGGACACCAGATGTGATAACACATTTTTAAACAGAATTCACTTTTGTTTTCCTTTAGATATGAATTCAATTATTTTGCTGTCAGGTACATTGTACCCATGTTACCGTGAAGAATATCCTTTACGCATGAAGAGAATGATAAACCAAAGCATATTTTTCCTCTATGACGTTTTCACATATCCATATCATCTGATTCTATAAATTGACATGACTTTCTCTTCCCTCTATCGTTTATTTGTGGATATGCAAATTATTCTTACACAAGCTTATATTTCTTTATACTACATTTTAATCCAAATAAACCTTTTCAGAAATAGCTACAGTAACATTTCGTTATAGATACATGGAGAACAACGATTTTCAAATGTTTAAGAACTGGGTGCTACATACTGGCCTTAAAATGCCATACTGTTTCCATGCAATCATGAGAAACAACTGAATGTTGACAGGACTTTAAGAGAATGACCAAGAAATGAACAATTCGGACCTTTAATAAGGTATATCTCAGAAATGGCTTATACAACAAAAAATTATTTTAAATAAATTGTGCATTTTAAAGCGATCTACATTTTTTGGGTAGTACGTTTTCAAAATTAAAACTCTTTAACTGCTGTGGTCCTTAGTGTCCCATTTTATATTGGGCTTGAAATACCGGTAATTTTGCTCAGAGGCCTCTTTATGAAGCTTGAGGTTCTTTTACGTGCCGTAAATCTACGACACGAGACCACCGGCTTTACTTCCCTTCCGAAGGAAGCCATACTAAGGATTTTTACGCTAGAAATAAATCCATCACCCTCCGCCGGGTTGGGAAGCTGCGACCTCGGGAACTAGTAAGTTTTCGTCTATGGCTTAACGTTTACCAGTTATACGACAGTATACAAAATTCCTTCCGAATTAAGTGGACTTCTATTCCTAGAAAATTGAAGATATAGATTTTATATGTCATGTAAATATCTTTAATATACGTTATTTTAATGGAAATTGTTATAGCCATTTTTTTTAGAAAATCTAAATTTTGGAAAAATCTTCCAAGTAAAAAGTAATCTGGGGTGTGAGGATTTTCTTGAAAATCTTCCTGTCGAGTTTTTGGACGGTACTGAACTTAAATATAAAGTTTGGCGTTGATCTAATTTTTCGTTTTTGAGTTATGCTGTTCACAAACACACAGACGCACATATAGACCTTCAGAAATGTTGATTTTGGATTCAGGGGGCCTCAAAACATATATTTCCGGTGAAATCAGGATATCGAATTTTTTGGTGGAAGATAATACTTCCTCTACTTACTACATGTAGTAGAGAAGGTAAAAAAATTAATTTAATGCCTTGAAGAACGACCAAGTAGTAAATTTTGTATGTTGTTGGCGAGAAGTCTCAAATTAGGTACTGATTCAATTTCACGCTCGTGTCTGTTCGGTGATCTTCCCGTCAACACACACGTTGGTTGCTGTTTGCTTCTTGGCGAATATTTTCCACAGGAGATTTTTCCACGCTGTTAAGCGAAATGGCGAGCGAATAGTCCCAGTTTTTCATGCAGAACTTTTATACTTATTGCTTGCGTTTTATTTGCTTGCAGTAACTGCGGCTTCATCCGATTCATGGATTGCTGTGGCAGTAGAGTAACCATCTGCTCATTGACGAATCTAGATACTGGAAAACAAACTAACTCGTTCGTTTCTCACACATTATATGTCTGACTACTGAAATAAAGCAAGGGGGAATTTCCTCCTTGATTTTCCAACTACCTGTACATATTTGCATTCTTATTTGTATGTTAGGAGGACTAAGGAGTAGGACTAACTGCGGAGGGGGACTACGCACTTCGACCTACAAGATATTTTTTGTTCCTAAGCCCCTGACAGGTACCCCCGTGAGGGAGAGGTAAGGTGGGAGGAAGCAGAGGGCGGTCGGACCAAGAGGCATAACAGGGCAGAGGAAGGGTCCCTACCATTGGTTGAGGGCTCCCGCCGACACTTTCAACCCTAAAACAGATGAAAGGTGAAGCGAATGGAGGTGAAATGGAGGGACATAGCGACCCGGGGAAACCCTCGAAAAACCTAGTCATGAAGGTTGGCCACGGGAATGGAACTCAGGACCTCCCGAATGGGGGTCATAGACGTTACCGCCTGAGCCAACTCGCGCGGTTTTCTATGGTAAGTAGAGAAACTACTGCATTCCGCCCAATAGTTCCTTTTCGAGATTTTATCGGAATAAATGTTCTGAACCACCCCAAAAAGGAATTATTAGAAAATGGTTCCCGTGTGCGTCTACGTGTATGTCTGTGTGTGGGGGAAGTTCTGACTGTCTAAGTCTCAAAAACGAAACATCAGATAAATACCAAACTTGGTATGAAGTTGGCATCTGTCAAATATGGGACATTATTTTCAAGAGAATCCCCACACCACAAACTCCATTCACGTCGAAAATGTTTCTTCATTTTTATTAAATCAAAAAGCCCAAATGATTTTCATTAAAACACCATGTGTTTAAGATATTCTTTAATAAAATTATATTGAATACTCTAGAAATAAGCTAGGAAATCCTCTTCATTCTGAATTTTTTTTTTTATAATTTTGTACCCTGATAAATTATAACGGTTGAGAAGCTACAAAAAATGTATGAAACATATTTAGAACACAAGATTTAACTAAAATAAATTTTGTGGCATTAGGCATTTCCAAAATATCCTTTGTTATCGGTTTCCGTTTTTAGTACTTTTTTTCATTTTTAAAGCGCTGTCACCGTTCATATGTTTCTTGCAAAGTGATGGAAAGAGTTTGAAATTTCAAATGCAACACATAGTAACTACTTTTTAGAGATTTAGCTTTTCGTTTTAGGCTTTTAATTACTTTTATCTGCAAGGAAATGTGCATTGAAACTATTTCTGCAAACGTTTATCTCGATTAACATAAAATACAAAGCTGAATAAACGTTCTTATCAATATTGTGTAAAAGAGTGAGTAGAAAAACTGATGCGGATGTAACACATCAGGTTTTGTTTATAACTTTCTTATTTCGGGAATTTTAAGCATGATGTGTGAATACAGTGTGTGAGTACCTTACAGAACGTGTGGATTACTTAATTTGAGAAATGTATGTAGTTTTATGTTTGCATTGCTCTGAGAATGAAAATACCCTTTTCTTTGATTTAAATTATTTCATAAAAAGGTTAGCTTTTTTCCTGGGCCTTCACTTATTATAAGATCTGTAGAGTATTCTGAAACTGAAATCATGTATATGTAGATACTTGGAACGATTTAGTTAAGGTGAACAGAAACCCGGAGATTTATCTCAATCAGCTGTAGAGGTTTCAGGTCTTTTACTTTCTCTACTATTCGATACCAAGACACCAAGATTTCACCGGTAATATATGTTTTGATACCCTGAATCCAAAAAAAAGCATTTTTGGAAATATATCCGTGTGTGTGTCTTTGAACAGCATAACTCAGAAACGAACAGTCGGATAAACACCAAACTTGCTATTTAGGTTCGTATTTTCCCGAGATGCGACACGAAGGTTTTCAAGAAAATCCCCCCACCCCAGATTACCCTTTACATGGAACATTTTTCGAAAATTTTAATTTTCTCAAAAATGGCTATAACGATTTTGATTAATATATCATATGTTTAAGACATTTTCATGGCAAATAAATTGTATATCTCGAATTCTCTGGGAATGTTTCCAAAAGTATTCTTCATTGTGAATGACTTTTGCATAACTGGTAAACCATAAGAGATGAACAAAATTTTACTACACAAAAAATTTAGATCGCGTTAAAATACACAATTTATGTTATATACATTTTTTGTTGTTGAGTGAACCATTTAGGAGATATTGCTTGTTATTTTCTTAAATTTTCCAATACTTATACTTTTTCCCAAATGGAAATTCGTTGTTCATTTATTTTTTGTCCTAGTAATGCAAAGAGAATGGAACACTCCACATAGCAACCACCTCTTAAAATATTTCACTATCGCTTAAAGCCTACCAATTCCCCTTGCATCTACAAGAAAAGTAGCAATAAGATTGACATCACGATTAACATGAAGCATATGGAGAATAAGCGTTTGTAAAAATAGTTTGTACAAGAGTAGAGAAAGTCATGTGAGTGTAACACATCAGATGCTTCTTTTGTGTGTGTGTGTGTTTTAATGGGGGAAAGGTTATGTCTTGTGGTTATTAAACATCAGATATTTTAATACACAAAGTAGAGGAACGAGTCATCTCGTTTTGAATTCACGAAATCGAAAAAAAGTGTCCGTTGGAAGAAAATGAAAGATACTATCAACTGCGATTTACCTTAGGGTTCTAGGGTTCTAAGGGGCTGTCACTGATATTTTGAGGGCACTTTACAAATTAAAATTAATTTATAGCAGTAGCTACGTCTTTAAGTTTAAAGGAGAGATGGAATATTCATTAATCTATTTTCTTCTGTGTTTTACGGTTTTTCAATAAAACATAGTTATGTATGTCTTTTACAATAAATATTTTAAACAAAACACCAGCATTAAATAAAATAACCAGTTTTTAAATAAATCTTTTGGAGTTCATGCAACGTTTTAGTTATAACAGCACCATAACAAATCCGAAGAGAAGAATTTAGTTATTAAAACAACCGCTTGAGAAGAGTAACTTTTTTTTAAAAAAATCATAATGTGTATATAAAAGTGAAAGCTTTACCCAAAACTTTTCTGAAAGCAAACACTTCTGTACTTTAGTTTTAAGCAGGAATTTTTCTTATTTAAAACTATAAAATACCTGAGGTTTTTATGCCAAGAACTCAATTCGGATTCTAGTTTAAATGATATCCTTATAAAAAAAAGGTTACATAAAGCTTGCCCATATTGCTTCATAACTTAGAATATGGACTAAAGGCTTGCCAATATCGAATGCACTATAGCAGGGCAAGAAAAAAATGACATACACCTATATGTAGTACATATATTTATAATTATTCTACTAGAACCACAAGTCATGTATACCCGATGAATAGGCGTAAGTACACCAAAACGCAAAATAGTTATGAAATTGTATCTCTTAAATTGTTTAATAGCTTATTTGATTATTTTAAAAATTCTTCTGCTTGTAAGTTTAAAAGCAAGATACGAAGTATTTTAACCTGTAATCACATATGCAAGGTTCAGGATTTTAATTCTATTGATTGGACATAATATCCTTTACTATTTCTGACTTTACTATACATGTACACCTATTTATCAATCAGATCTCTCTATCTTAAACCTTAGCACAAAATACTTAAGCGTCAAAGTGAGGTATTGGTTAAAAGCCTTAAATTTAAATAAACAGAGAAAAGTGAAGCAACTTTGATGCAGCAACTTTATTTTCCTTCTCCCTACATGTTCAACGCAGGTCTAACTGTCAAATTCTGGTAAACAAACAAATATGGCCATAGGGTCTGCAGGTCAAGCAATTGGGGAATAGAGAACATGCAGTCTTAGATATGATTAACGTGCCGTACTCACAATAACTCAGGTTGTACAAAATGGCATCAACCACAGGTGGTTTAAGCAAGACTACTTTGGTTCAGAAAGTGCTAGGCCGTAACGTAACGAGCGGTGGATTATTCTTTTTGTATGCAAGAAAGGCTACATAACAGGTAACAATCACGACTCTCAACATATTAGATATCTATGACGATCTAGAAAAACATCCATAAATTGCTTGACAGGCAAAATTACCGAACAAGATGGTTCCGCGGTGACGTGTGAGGCTTGCATTCGGGAGGACAGAGTTTGAATCCCGTCGACCACCCACGCTGACCTTGAGCTTTTAATGGTTTTACCTGGTCGGTAGGCGAATTCTGGGATGGTTTCTTATGCACAACTATTTTCTTTCCATCATTTCCCTTTCATCCCATTCCCTTTTCATCTAGCAGGTATACTTCTAGGGTTCGTGAGTATGTCGGTGTCGGATAGATGGACACCAGAGAGCTGTTTAGTCGATTAGTCGACGGGTCTTTCATCACTCTCTCTAGGCAACTCCAGCAGTGCGACGGGTCTTTGAGCCAGGAACTATCAGGGACTTCAGCACGAATCTGTGCCCTGTCTGTCTGCAGCCATAGCCTCTTGTTGTTTCTTCGCTTCATCCCTTCATCCTTGGAAATGGTAGCCACAATAGATATATGTTGGTCACAGTACGCGAGGTGTCTCCCTCTGCTGTATAACCTAAAAATATACCTATACTATAGGCAAAATGAAATTCAAACTAAAATCGATAGTTCCTGAAGATAACAGGTGTTTACCTAGAACCAGGAGTTTGCGATTAGAGCTGTTCCCGGTCATTCCACGAGATTTGGCAGATCCCTAAAACAGCTATCGCCAAGTACTGAACAGATCGTTGGGTGCTTGCCTGCTCAGTACATAAGCGTGATGGGATCAGCTGAAAGAGGAGCAAAGAGGAAAATGTTGACGTCACTCATACCCTCCTTTGGCGCAGCTGGCGGCTCTGTCGGGTACTTTTCATTTGCCAAGAAGGACAGTGCGTCAAAGTGTAGATCAACAACAACTAGGTTCAACCCTGCTTGGGAGGAAATATACTTTATTACAGCACAATATAATGGTGAAAGTGTTTAGTTTCTAATAAGATATTAAACCATATAACAATTTCAACCTACAACGTCAATGTCATTATTCATCTTGTTATGCGAATAAGTATGAAAAATACCAAGGAGAAGCAACTAAAATGTACAAAGTTTGTGAATGTAAGTCCAGTACATTTTATCCTACTGTAATTTATTGCTATTGCAGAATTTTTTTTATGTGGTCAAACTCACAACTTGTTTATTTTGCTTTTGAACATACGAATAATTTATTATTCTTGCTTGTATAATCCCTTCTATGATACAATGCACAAATTAATTATGTCTGGTCATATTGAAGAGTCCTAATAGTATATTATTTATCACCACCACCATCAACACCACCAATAATAATATATGATCATCTGAGCGATATAGTTCCGTAAAACAATCTGATTATAACACTTCAAATCATTTTGTATCGCAAAGTTACTGTCGTGCAAGGAAACACAACTGAGTTTACAAACCGGCATGTTGCTCAGCTTTCCTTGTGGCAGACGCTAACGGGATAGCGGCAGGTAAAGCCGGCTCCTCAGAGCTACGTATTGGTGATGCCTTCCCTATATATTACGCAATCTCAGCACAACTATTAGAGAAGATGCTGCACTGTTAGGAGAAGAAGTTTGTTGCCAATTTTCTATCCTACTGCGAATAGTTTGCGGGCTTCTAAACCCTGTATTGCTTGCGAAATACTGGCTGCGGAAAAACAATGTGCAGAAAATTGTACAATACAGTACTAGTCACTGTCACTAGGTGTGTCTGATGTTCAATGCCGTATTTTTGTTGTGAAGCCTACTGGATGGCACGGTAATACCGAATGCTCGTCTTGTTCACTACAAAGAGTACAGCTAGTTTCTCATTCTGTAACTCATTAATTGAGATAGCACCCACATCAAACATTTTACCACTCCAAATAATATTTAAACGCTGAACTTAATGTTTATGTTAAATGAATAAAACATTTTCAAGATCATCACTATCTTCACGATTAAGCCTTACAGGTTTGTTCCAATGATATCAATTACATGTTTGCTATGTCCATCATTTCTTCGGAATACTAACGTTTTTCTTGCCTATAGGTTTATAATTTAGTAGCTACTTTTAGGTGCGGCATTCTTCCATTCTATCTACATGTTCTATCTAGTTAGTTCTATATTGGTGTAGCTTCACAATTAACTTAAAACTGCCGAGTTGCTTTAGGATCTCGTCTTTTCTCTTCTTGTCTAACAATGTATAACCTGCGGCACTCTTTAGAAATCTCATTTTTGCGATTTCTGTTTTTATTTCTTCATGATACTAAGAAATATTACAGTTTCAAGGTAACGCTATGAATAGCTTTGGAGAAAATAAACCCGAAGTTCAGAAATTGAACACTGTAGAGGCAGTCTACACCATCTTCCCTTAAATAAAAACAAAACGAGAAACCCGGAATATGTGTATTTGGCCAGGCTTCGAATGTGCTGGTAATAATGTTTACACTCTCCCGCAGCATGTCCAAACCTATGCCCCAGCCCTGAAGTGGCTGAACGAAGCGAATATGATACCCTATTATTTCCATGTCATTATTAAGTAGTACAAACGCCTAGTTGGAATTTATATTATTAACTTCTCCCGATGTATACTACCAGCACACCATTTGAATTGAATGTACTTGCGCTTATGTTCATTCACAGTCTGATTTACACACTCACTGTCATACTGTACCTATATTTTCTCGTTTAGTACTGAATGAGACGAAGAGAGTCGCGGGTTCGAGTCCCGCCACGGGCATGGGTGTTTGTGTGTGTATGTGTGTTGCGGAAATAAGCGGTATGAAAACAGTAAAACACAGTAGCATAAACTGGGTACAACAAGGGAACTTTAAAAAAACAAAATAGAGCTTTTAAAGATGTTATCCATTTATTCGATTCCGCTAGGCACTAAAAGAGGCGAAAAAAACTAATGTTAACAATCCGCGGTGTACCATTTCTCTTCTGAACTTAATTATAAGAATACGTTGATGTGAGAGGCGTGTCATAATTATTAATCAATACTTGTTATAAAATTTTTGTGTTACCTTTCCAGGTTTCGTCTATATGGTCTCTGCATATAGGACATCAAGCTGGACACCGCCTGCAGCGTCATTTTCCCACAGAAAATCTATGGTTGTACTACCGCTAAGGTGCTCATCTTGCTGAGGAATCTTCCACCTCGCAAAGCGTTTGTCTTCTGAAAGAAGTTAAAATCTCTATGCGACTTATTCTAGAACATGGTCGATAATTTTCTGTCCCCCACATTACTTCTGCAAAAACGCTGTAACAATAGCAACAGCATTATAGCGAACATTGTTATGCAACACAGCATTTTGAACAAGTTCGCGTCTCTTCCTTCAAACTGCATACGCCCATCACTGCGTTGTTGGATGCGATATTATTATACGCTTCTCGTGATATCAAGATGCGATTGCACAGCATTTGTAAAGCGTGATGCTTGAATGAGCCATTGTCAACCTGTAAACACTTTCATTTGTTGCGATATTACCAGCGGGCGGCCCGACTGTACGAACAGTAAAGATGCCCAAATTCGGCACTATCCTTGATTACAATAATACAAACTTTCTCTTTTGAAGGTTTTTCCACTTTTCAGTGGTTACTATTCATTCTTCACGATTCTGCCAACCTTCCTCCTCCTGATACCGACTACTCATCAACTAACTAAACCACTTCTCCAATTTGCTCGCGGTCTTCCATTTCCTCCTCCCTGATGGTGACCATTCGAAAATAATTCTAAGCCATCGCTCTCTTCTGGAGAGCTCTTCTTTCAATTCTGTCTATAACTGGTTCGTTCATCCCCATTAACTGTCTTACTTCTTATTCCTTTTCTTCTCAATCTAGACACTCTGGCTCCGCTACGTATCCTATCCATCTTCACTGTCTGTATTTTGCTTTCCTGGCTCACAATTAATATCCAGCTCTCTGCTCCATATGTCATAATAGATTTCCACTACCGTTCTAAGTATATGCTGTTTTATTTTTCTAGATATAACTCTGCTGCATAAAACCCCATTCAACATTTTTATAGCTCCTCTTGCCTGCAGCATTCTGTAGTCTTTAGAACTACCAGTTTCATGTAAAATCGAGCTCAAGTATTTAAATTGTTTTACAGCTATAATGTTCCCTTGTGGTAGGATAAGTCGGTCTTCAACACCAACTAATAAATATTTGTTTTTTCCATTTTACCTTCAATCCTCCTGCATCGAATGCCTCCAACAGTTTCGATAAGACAAACGTTTGAGCCTAAAGCAGGAAGTTACTATTACTGATCAATAGTTTTGATACAACCTTTATATTTTTTCTGTAATTAACTGTAGTACCTGTCTTAGAGAGCTGTGGCTACCTAGGTACTTCTTGCAACACCCATGCATGAAGAGCAGCGTCAAGCGGCATGATTTTGAACATAGCTCTTCCTGACATCTTTATGAAGGTGTGACATAAATATTATGCCACCTCAGCTGTGTGTCGAGATTAGGAGTAATCATTTCAAGCACCTCGTGCGACTGCACACGTGGATACACCACATCCTGTAAGATATATGTTACGCGTGTGCTTAGTGCTGCTTAGAGAAATGCATCATTTTGCTCTCCCTATATTTCCTTACGAGGACGATAAAATAAGCAAACCGAGGTTAATTGCAGAAACAACCACGCAGGGCAATAGAGTAATTATTTGAGAACGTGGACAAGCAAACATTTAATCTGCAGGTCTCATTCCTCAACGTTCTGAATCTCGTAAATAACACCGGGAGCGATAAAATAAAGAACTTCCAATTAGAACTATTAATAAATGCCACAGTGGGCCGCAAAGGCTTAGAATCGATTGAACTCGAATTAATCATAACATAATTATCGCAGTAAATCATCGTGGCTACCGGCGTCCCTTCCCTTGTTTTCCTAGGATTTCCGGGTAATGGTCGAGATTTGTCCTGACCGCAAACTGTCCTGGTTTACCGGAGGCTTTACCCGGGGTTAAGTGCAACGGAGAGCATGGACAGGATGTTTCACCTGCCAAGTACCAATAGCTGGGGATGTTCTAACTGTCCATCACTTATTGCTTGCTGGATTCATACACGGGAACAGCTTTGCTCTGTTCCTTTCTAAATTCCTGCAGGACGGACTGAGAAGTACTATTGGTAAATGAGTGCAGGGAACAATACATCTGTATAAATAAAGTCGAGAGATTTTCTGCATTTCTAAAAAATACTTTGCTATATGTTGAGTGGTTTTCCAAATGTGCTGAATATCTTAAACTAACTATGATAAGAAACACTCGTCGTGTTTCTTGGAGAATCTCTTTAGAGTATAGCAATTGTTTCATGGTTGCATACCAGAAAATCCAAATTCATGGGCTTTGCTTCCTCAGTATTTACCCAAGTATCTTCCTCCTCCTCCTCCTACTTCTTTCTGATTGAGGTAACCTTTTTCATTCCACTTTTCTAAACGTGTTCTCAATAGATTGAATTATGGAAATGTTCAGTACCTTGATTTTTAGTTATTTGTAACCTATGGTTACAAATTTTCTTTTCCCAAAAATATATGATGCACGTGTATGAATATCTTGAAAGTGGTTTATGTAAGTGATTTTGTGCAAGCGTTTTAACAAAAATGTTACATAGGCGTAGCAACAGGTAATAAATATGTCAGTTACTTCCCAAAAAATATATTTGATTCCTTAAAAGTAAAATGTTTCTTGGAATTTTTTCTCAGATTGTGTTGCAAATTTAAAGCTATATTCAATGAAGTCCTGTGAATACGTTAACAGGAGTTTTCAAATGTTTTGATTTATGAAAAAATTGCAAAAATATATTTTCTTTAAAAAAATTTAATTTTGAAAGTACAACAGGTTTTAGATATCCCTGAGTAAATATAATTAGAAACATATAAATCGTAATTGATAATTTTCATAGTATCAATCCCAGATGACTCCTAAAAATAGTACTTGTTGTGTCAAACATTTAGAATTTATAAACTAAGACCATTTAAAGATACTTTTATTATAGCTTGTGTTATCACACAAGCACTCATCATACCGTAGGATAAATTTTGAGGTCTCTCTCATAAAGATCCACCGGCATTTTATTTAATCGCATTTAATTTGCTCCGGGTATCTACCGTTATACATAGAATAGGTTATGAACGACAAGAAAGTTCATTAGTGGTGTCTTTGGTTTCTGAGAATAAACGTCCATTCGAATGTCATTGCAAAAGATTGAAAGAAAAAGGTAATCTTTTGACGCTGACCAAACCAGGTGATTCATTACTGATGAGCTTTGAATTTTTTCAAAAGTTTTGCTATCTGTTCTTTACGAGATTGTCACATTTCGTTTTCATTACAAGAAGGTTTAACTCAGAAACTGCTACATCTTTGTTTAATGACTGTGGTGGATTTCTGTGATGAAGGTGTATAAAAAATTCACCCAAGCTATGATAAGTTTGAAATGGAAATGAGAAGTACTGGAAAAGTACCTTAAGGACTACGGATTCAGATAAAACATGATTTAAGCAAAACTTAATCAAAATAATCTTCCTTTTTCTGCTCCCAGTTCCTTCAACTAAAAGCCCAAAATGTGTTAATTTGAAATGCTAGATGTTTCACAATATTAATAATATGTAATAAGGTAGTTTTCAACTGCTATTTCTTCATTTGAGATCTTACCATAAAATTTGGCTTTTGATTATGAGGAACTTGCACAAAGTCTTTTGTCAGCGTTTTAGTTGAGCATTATTAATAATTATTTTGAAACGACTTGTTAAATTTAAATTTTAATCAGAAATGTATAAGACTCTACGAACGCTTTATATAATTATTTTTTCAAATAACCTTTACTGAAATCCATGGCCAGTGGATCCGTGGCAGAGACTTGTGGCGATAGACTGAAGTTGACAAGATTTATTGTCATTCTTCCACGCTAGTCATTAGAACGATATGTGAGCGAGAGATGCAGTTGTTCGTGTGCACGGCATTATAATCAGGTTTCTCACCAAAGAAGGCGAACTTACGGACGGAATAGAAAATGCTTTGGAAAACATGTGAGTATAGCTAAGAATAACCGTCGCTGAGAAAGGCATTTTCTTTCCTTGGTGTTTTATTGTTCTTAGCTGTTTTCTTCTTCTTCTTTAAGATGGATTAGGTCTTTGGACCTGTTCCGAGGCTAATCAAACTGCTCCCACCACATACGGGGTCGTCCAGTGTCTCTTCGTCCCAAAGATTCATAAAGTAGTGCTTGCCGTGATAAACTCGAAGGTTCCCATCCTTTGACCGTGCTCTTTCCACTTGCGCTGATACCTTTTAATTTCTTATACAATGTTTTCTTCCTCTAATTCTTCCCTTATGTATAAATAACAGAGTCGATCTTTTCTAGTTATACCCAATAAAGACCTTAAAAATCTCATTTGAGATGCCTCCAAGCTTGATGTTTCCCTTTTTTTATTGCTCACGTCTCACATGCATATTTTAATGTGGGCTTAGATTTTATTCTATACAGCTTTAATTTAAGATCCTCCACATAATATTTTATAATATGCTTTAATATGTTCTTCCATTTATACCTTTCTATCAATTACAGATATTGTTGATCCTAAATATTTAAAGATAGACACCTGCTCGATTATTTGTCCTCCGTTTATATTAGCTGTTATTCCACAATAATTAAAATGTCCTCTATATTTGTCGTAAGACATGATGTCTAAATGCCTATTCATTTCAGCAATTTGAAATATTGCAAAGTGCCATTTTAAGATGAATTCCGCAGTTCTTGACTAAAGCAGAAAGACTATATGAAATTCACTAGGTGTTTCGAAAACTCTCCCTCAAATCCAGACTATGTAGTATTGTTTAACACCCGATATTTCTATATACAGCAGCGCAGGCAATGGAAACTATGGTAAGGAGAATGAGAAAACTGGGACAGGAAATTTGGGAAGGAAACCTTCCCATGCCTAAGTTTAGGGTACCTCCACGACATTTATCAGATATGGAGACCAAGGAAAACCTGTCAGAGGAAATGGTCCTGGCGGGATTTGAACCGCAAACCTCCCCGTTCACGAGTCGATGACTCGACCACCCATGTCTGTCTCCTGACTATGTGAATATCCTTCTGTGATTACCATGCATTTGGAGGAGCGAAATGATTGGGAACTCAACGTATTAAAGTCGATGCAAAGGAACTAGAGTTAGTGTGCAAATGATTACAGTCATGTCCAGCCACGAGGCGTGTTTTTAATATAAGTATCGATCATTTTCTTAAAAAAATTACTTTACAAATGTTTTATTATTATTAATTACCTTACACTGCTGCTCCATATAGTCATCAAAGATGAATGCTTGTGATAAACGCCAAGGCCGCATTTCTTGTTTCACATCATCAACGTTGAAATATTTTCTAACAAGGAATTTCTTCAGATGAAGAAACAAAAGAAAGTTGCTTGGTGCCAAATTCGGACTGTAGGGAGGGTGGTCGAATTGTTCCCAACCAAATGATGCGATCAGATATTGAGTTAGTTTGGCTCTGCGTGACCGGGCATTGTCACCCATTGTTGTTTCTACATAAACATCACAGAATTGACCATGAATGTTTGCTGGAGTAACATTTCTCGCATTCAAAAAACGAATCATTGATTTGGCTTCACAGTCGGCGAGTCGTTCGATTGTTTTGAACATTTCGAAGCACTCTAACAACATGAAAACACAAAGTGATGATCTCCCACAGCTACATCTGGCTACCTAATGAATGTAGGAAGTAATCGCACTTGCTCAAAATCGCGACTGCAGCGGCAAAATATTAAAACAGTACTTACTTTAAAAACACGCCTCGCACTTTTTCTGATAGAGTAGAATCGTAAAACGACTCACCTGCTGTTAGAATGTCTTTTTGTAGGCTGAAACTGAATAGGGTCTTAACTTATTTACGTAAGTAGTTTGGTGTGATAAACTGCAAGAAATATTATCACGTTTATATTTCATAGTAAAAAAATAACTATTTGAAGACAATATAACTGTGGAATTTGGTAAAAAGAATGTGAACATTTTTCTTGTTATGTTTATTTGCATTTTTGTTATACTTATAGCTTGTGCGTTACCATTTAAGTAAAGCACCGCATTGAACTTTAAATCTATTTTTCTCAATTCCTTATTTTCAGCATTTTCCACTATTCAAAATGTTTCCTGGACCAGAGTTTATAACTTTTCAGGAGAGTTTTAGCAACTATGGATTTAAAAATTGTTATCCACTATTTAAAACCTACAAATAGTTTATTAAAATTAATTAAATTATATAACCCACATTGAAGAAGCAGAAAAAATATCTGATGTATTACACTCACATGACTTTCTCTACTCTTGTACAAACTATTTTTACAAACGCTTATTCTCCATATGCTTCATGTTAATCGAGATGTTAATCTTATTGCTAATTTTCTTGTAGATGCAAGGGGAATATGGTAGGCTTTAAGCGATAGTCAAATATTTTAAGAGCTGGTTGCTATTTGGCGCATTTCATTCTCTATGTATTTCCAGGACATAAAAAAATGAATAACGAATTCCCATTTGAGAAAAAGTATAAGTATTGGAAAATTTAAGGGAATAACAAGCAACATCTCGAAAATGATTCACTCAATAAAAAAATGTATATGACATAAATTGTGTATTTTGACGCGATCTACATTTTTGTGTAGTAAAATTTTGTCTAACTCTCATGGTTTACCAGTTATGCAAAAGTCGTTCACAATGAAGAATACTTTTGGAGACATTCCCAGAAAATTCAAGATATACATTTCATTTGTCATGAAAGTATCTTAAATATATGATATTTTAATCAAAATCGTTAGAGCCAGTTTTGAGAAAATTAAAATTTGCGAAAAATGTTGCAAGGGTAACCTGGGGTGGGGGAATTTCTTGAAAACCTTTGTGTGGCATCTCTAGAAGGTACTGAACCTAAATACCAAGTTTGGTGTTTATCCGACTGTTCTTTTCTGAGTTATGCTGTTCACAGACACACAGACACACACACGGACATGTTTCCAGAAATGCTTTCAGGGGGCCTCAAAACATATATTTCCGGTGAAATCTTGGTATCGAATTTTTGGGTGGAATACAATACTTCCCCTACTTACTATACGTAGTAGAGAAAGTAAAAATCAATAATATTTATACACAACGTTTTTCTCGTAAATTGATTATAATTAAGAAATACCTGCACAACAATTTCTTTATGTTTGTATACTAAGTGAAAATTAAAAATTTGGAACCGTAACGATAAAACACACTCATCAGAAGTGGTTAATTATGAATACCAAAGCTAATACCTAAACAACGGTTTATCATAGCTCGTTAAAATGTTGTTTGCAGTATATGTTTTATGTTCTGAGTATACGATAAAAAACCTGATGTGTTACATTCAAATGACTTTCTATACCCTCTGTCTCCTATTAATGGGTATACAAATTATTCTTACAAAGTTTATTTTCCTGTCTGATTCATTTTAATGAGATAAACGTTCCCGGAAATAGCTACATTACAGATTTCGTTGTAGATACAACGGCAATATGGATAGTCAAATGTTTAAGGTGGACGCTATTCGCTGGCCTTAGAATTCCATACTCTTTCCATGCAATCCCGAGAAACAACTGAATGTTGACACGACTTAACGTGGCTAAGTATTGAACAAATGAACCATTAATAACGAATATATCGGAAATGGTTGATCCCACACGAAAGTTACTTGAAACAAATTGTGGTTTTAAATAAATCTACATTTTTCAGTGGTACGTTTTCGTCTATCGCTTACCGTTTACCAGTTATACAAGATTACACAAAATTTCTCCCGATAAAGTGTACTTCGCAGTCTAATTCCAGAAAATTCAAAATATACATTTTATTTGTCATGTAAGTATCTGTAATATATGGTATTTTAATCAAAATCATTACAAACATTTTTATAAAATCAAAAATTTCGAATAAGTTTCGTGTAAAGAGTTTGGGATGGGGGTTTTCTTAAAAATCTTCATGTCGCATCTGTGTAAGGTACTGAAGTTAAATACCAAGTTTAGTATTTATCCGACTTTTCGTTTTTTAGTTATGCTGTTCACAACATACACTAACACGGATTTTTTTCTAAAAACGCTTTCTTTTTATTCAAGGGTGTATTCAAACATGTATTTCCGATGAAATATCGGTATCGAATTTTTGGGTGGCATGCAATACCTTCTCCACTTACTAGGTACATAGGTGATAGAGATAATAATATCAAAATAATCAGAAGAGAACTGTAAATCTTTGAATTTTCACGGATGCGTTGCCTTTAAGCACTCACTGACAGTTGTAATAGGTCGAACTTAAGGAACGTCGTATTTTGAAGTTTTGTCTCTGGACACATCATCTTTATTTTTATTTATTAGGTTTAGTGTGAACCTGGGGTACTTTAAATTATTCATAAAAGAGTAACTGTAAATAAAACGCAAAAGTTCTGCATTCACAGATGGCCGCATTGGCCTACTAATGGCCGTCAGATAAACTCTCTCTGGAAAGGTCAACAGCTCAGTTGTTTATTTTTGTAAAATGTTTGCGTAGGTTGGCTGCACCCACGCGAACCTCCGCTGAATATCGTTTCAAGAGCATTTCTCTGTTGTACTTAAATTACTCATCACCTGTGGAGGAAAACAAGTGAATATTCACGATTCTCATATTCTCACCTAACAATTGGTGGGTTCATTTTTTGTAATATTTGTACAAAAAGCATTTTGAAGTCTTTAACCTACACCATTGCGTGCATACCACACGTGCTACTCGGAAGGAGTATTAGTATTTCAATTCTTAAAGAAACTTATTTACGGTGTCATACAATATATTCTGCGGTTGAGAGATGGTAAACTGAGACAAGTAAGATGTCTATAGCTAAACTTTGGGGAAGGCTTTGGATAAGTGTTGTAATAGCTCGGTAAAACATTTTCTGTATGAGTTTCCCATGAAACTCACTGTTATAACGAAATTCTCACTTGTGATTTAAAATGAAATTAAATCTCTCTAGTCTTAAATCTCTAATCCTTGTTTTTATTTAAATTCTCAATTCTTTGAGATATTCTCTTTAATGGGAGGTTAAAAACCCTACCCCATGAATATTAAATCCATTACATAAGAAACTGATAAATATACCGGAATAAAATTTTCACACAGCGTAGTTGAATGCCTTCTACGTCCATTCCTCTGCTTTTATCCAGTATGTCTGTTTATTAAGGAAGATAGGAGCTTTCTCTCAATTATTCCCACCTTTGATTAAAATTTAACAGAAATTACTTTTAAAAAAATCAA
The DNA here is from genome assembly GCA_030765065.1 of Deroplatys truncata. Taxonomy (NCBI): domain Eukaryota; kingdom Metazoa; phylum Arthropoda; class Insecta; order Mantodea; family Mantidae; genus Deroplatys; species Deroplatys truncata. The sequence continues at coordinate 117,445,799 of CM060975.1, forward strand.
CCGTCTTATCAATACATAGTAGATCCACAATAGCACATCATTTTAAAATTTAATTTAGCTTTCTTCTGCTTTCTGATAAAACGAGCCATTATATCAGAAAATATCATTCACTGTAAAAGCTGTTCAAAATCAAAACATAGAAAATAAACTCGCATATATTTATAAAGAACGAAATAAAATCACTAAAAAAACATAGAAGCTATCAAATTTAACAGTAGTGCCAATTTTAGAGCGAGGCGTCCCCTACAAGGTGAGCAAAAACTTATCTTTCTATTCCAAGTGTGTAGAGGTTATGATTTTTTCTGTAAAGTGGTGCAGAATTCATAGCACAAAATGGTAGCTGCAGAATCATTTATACATACCAGGTGGCCCACACAAGCCGTCCTTAGTTGAAGTTAGTTTATACCGGATAGGTTGCCTAAGCAGAACTGTAAAGGGGACTCCAGACCAACATGGAGGAGACCACTAAATGAAAGACCAACGCTTAAAAATGAACACTTTAACTGCTATTATTGATCCCAGAGCTCATTCGGCAGATAAACTACCTGCTATATGTGTTTCGGGTTCGATTCTGCGCTGGGTTCCAGAAAATTGGCTTTAAACAAAACATTTCACGGTATGCCTAGGATGTGGTGTTCGAACTTTGTTAAGGGGGATGTTATCGATTATTTAATAAGCAATTCGCTCATTAACAAGAATTCAGAATTGCCACTTTACGCAAACCTGACCACATGTGTTAAGTCATTTAGTTTCATGACAGTTAATCTACAATCAGTACAACTATATGGCACCAATTGGTGCCACAAAGTTAACAAGATTAAACAAAATTTTATTGTTATTATACTTATAACCCTTAAAGGTGCATTAGAATTAAATTATTTTATTAGTGCATTATTCATAATAAGCACGTGCAAAAACATGCCCGACCCTTGGTGGACGAATTGATGTGAGGACCTCTCAGGCCCACGCTGAAAATGTTCAGAACACTGCCTTCGAGCCTCAGCTGCATTTTGGTGGGTCTCCGCATTGATCGTAACTATATCAATGTGTTCATTAATGGGAATGTTACTTTTTTTCTGAATGACCTGGCTCGAACTGCATGCAGGTGACCACGGGACGCTTATCAGTACGAAACTACCATGTAAACACCTGCAGACAGCAGCACTACCTCAGTGACCTTTATTGCACCTGCACTGCTCCTTTGAACCGCAGTGATGCAGCAACTTCTTTTACACCTATGTATACGGGAAACATAAAACTGCAAATAACAGCTTGTTTGTGAAACCTGATGTATGTAATTAAAGAGGAAACTCCAATTTATAAGGCTGCACACAAAAAATAGCAGCTTTTTTGCAGCTTTTACCATTTAGCCTTCCCGCTATTATGTAAAATTAAATATTCGGAAAGATTTGCCCATAAATCCATAAATAGAATTCAAGCATTAAAGGTTTATTTTCTATTAAGTCTTAAGATTACGAAACGTTTTAGTTACATATATCCTAAACTAAGCAGATATCTACCCATTAAATTCTGTCTGGAAGGAGGCAGATAATGTCTACCTTGTGACAGACCTTGAAATAGCTGTCATGCAAAAAAGTTCATTTTTTAAAATCTCGGGTATTCAGACAATATTAATGAGCACTCAGATAACCACGAAACAAAAGAGATGTTTAGCTGTTCATGGTTATGTAAAATACAGGGAGATACTGTCTAGATATCTCACCCTCACCGAGATTCGAACACGCTCCCTCCCCAGATTAGTACCTTTTACAGCACGGAGATACTATAAAATCTAGTATTGCTTATGAAGAGCCAGTGTAGTAAAGCAAGAAAATACTCCTATGAAATTTCCTGCGTTTTATCAAGTGTTCGAGATACGAAGCATGTTCTGGAAGTAAAGATTCGTCACGTTCTGGAACGATGGGCAAATGTCCTATCTCCACACCCCATTTGGGCTCGCAAGTCCAAAAGAAGATGGCCAAGCACGTAGGGAATCACGTGTTTACAGCAATAACGTAAAAACTGCGACATCCTACTGCATGTGAGATTCTCTGCGTGATACGTTCTGTGCATGTAAAAAGCGAACGCTCTGACGAAAATCATAGACATGTTACTACTGGTAGCAGCTATAAAATAAATCAAACCTGTGATGAGCCCGTCGTTAGAGTCGAAAGCCAATTCCATATCATAAACAAACATATCCATAAGATATTAAAAATAATGATGATGAGGTTTATGTTCTTATTTTAAGAATTAAGTAAGGAAATAAAGTCAGTCATAATAGTACGAGTAGATTATGAGACAAGGAATAAAAGTAGGTTTTTATTTTGTGAATAAGAACGCTTGCGAAACAAAGGCCGTTCGCAATCCTACGAGAAAAATAAAACCACTTTTAACACACGTAGCACATTTTAGACAGTGCTCAAATTTGTAAAATATCAAGAATATTATATTGATTCCTGAAACTAACAGATATCACGTTTAGAACGCAATTCTTGAAACAGGAGAAATGGCGTTAAAAAGGGAGATGTCAAATTTTTTGTCGATACGCTAGCAGTCATTTTCAGTGAAAATATTTTAAACATGTTTTGCTTTACACCAGCCAATGAAGCGACTAAATTTTGTATCATATTTCTTTCTAGATTTTTTTGTAAGTGCTTCTAGTGTTATCATTTCTGCTGCTTCTGTAATTTCACCTGACTCTTCCATTTCAGCTTCTTCTGAATTCATAGTTTCTCCCATATAATTTTTATGCAGGCAATTCTAATGAAAAATAAAGTTTTAGATAAAATAAAGCATAAGGCTGTTACTATAACGTGTAGTCTAACCGACAACGAACTGCGATAAATTGAAGTATGACGATTTGTATTGTGAACAGATAATGCGACCGCTATGAGAAACTAATCATGTAAAAAGACACAATGAAAAGTAAAACCTAATCAAAACAAGTCCAATTATTAAACGTGTGCAAATACAAAGGGTAATTGTCTTGTGATTGGATTGAAACCAAAGCTTTTAGTTCCTGTGCTTTGTCTAAGAAGTTCCACTTTTAGGCCATGCTGTCTAAAAATTCGTTAAATACATTCTATCATACTCATTAAGCATTTTGTCCAGTATACTTCCGTTATTTAAAGATGTAACATGCCATGGTACAAATTCTTTAATATTTCCATCATAAACGTCCACTCCATTTAACAAAAGCGTAGCCTGCTTATAGTTTCACGGGAAATTAATCGCATATTCTGGTCGACAAACGTCAAGCTTTCGGCCGTCTTCTCTCTGTTGCCTTCCTCAAGGTACTAAAATAGGCCGACCGACCGTTGTTTGGTACTCATGGTGAATCTAAGTGTGGTTTTAATATACCTACCTTTGTTAAAGCTTTACCACTGAATTGGCAAGGTGATAGTTGCAAGGTGGCTTTGAAGGTTTTTGGGTGTAGGGTGGTAAGGATATAGCGCCAGATTTTGCTCCTCAACGGTGACCTTCTCAGGCAAGCGTCCTCGGTCCCCGGAGTAATTTTGTATCCAGAAGTTGTTGGCTTTTAATTCTGATCAACTTCCATGTATTACGGTCTTGAAGTCTTCCGGTGTGAACTAATATCGCTCGACAGGTGGATTTTCCGTGAATAATAATCAATGATCAATACCAGAGAGCTTTAGTATTTAATAAAAGTGCAACTGCTTCTCTAAATTTTATGCATAAGATCTAAAATAGAAGAGAGAGTGAAATAAGCGAGAAAAATTAATGCAGCTCATAGAAAAAGGACAAAGGACCATCTGCTTTGGCGACACACAGAGCCTCAACAATATTATTTTGGCTATTTACGATGATAGATGGATGTCCAGAAACGTTTCTTTCAGGTTACACGAGACTCTGTCTAATTGACTATCTGTGTATTACTCTCATATGTCTATATAACAGCGGTGTGATTCTTCTATAAAACAATGCACAAACAAACCCACACAAAAGGGGTATTTCCTTAAATAGTTATACCTTATCTGTGTATAAGCTTTTGGCAGATATATTCTAAAACATTTGGGATATACGGATTCATAGCTGGAGATCGAGAGATGGCTGGCACGGTATTAAGAGTGATAAGGGTTGTATGAATACTCTGTGGATGAGGTACGAAGTAACTTGAGGGGTTTTCCATTGTGAGAAATTTCAGCACATTCCTGCACTCGCCATATCTTGTGCTAGGTAATATCTATTTTGTAGAAATTAAATAACACATACAGTTTGAAATTTTCAACTGAAAAATACCTTAGACTTTCTATCAAAACCGCATTTGAACTCCCTCTCTATTCAAACCTGAGACTGTTAGATTGTAACAAAATTTAAGCGTGATTCAAGACAGAAATTTCATGGAAACAATCATTAGTTGCTGAATTTTTTTATTTATTTTTCATCCGTCTTTTTTTGTAGTATATATTAATCGCTGCATTATCTATTACAATTTAATTGTTTCGAAATAGAAAATAATAAATTTGCGCTTCAGTAACTGTTTCATATTACAAGCTTACCATATTGCACAAAATACAACTTACAGAATAATATTTGTTTGCTGTCTCGATAGAGTACTTTATAGTTGTTTAATAATTTGGCAAACAAATTTATGATATACATTTTCGTCTAAAACAATCCAGTTATTCTCCAAGGATCTAGACCCAGTTCTCATAAAACAATACAGTGCAACGTTCGGAAGTTTATATACTTCCATGTAATGAACGATATATCTATCTTTTACATAGGTTCCAAAATGTAATAAATAATATAATTTGTATACAATTAGTAAGGATATATAATGTAGTTATACTAACGAATTTTAACATCCTCTACTGCTAAGTATTAAACATTGCACTCACACAGAAATCCATCATTTTCTTTAGCAATTCCTTAAATAACTGTTTGCTGGTAATGGGGCGCATTTCTCTGTCCCAGTGTACTGTTCAAAAGAGTGAAAATTAACAAGAAATGTTAGGACTGTGGTGGTGATGATCTCTGTACCAAAATAAAAACGGCGAGAGTGCCTGCTAGTTGTCTAGTAAGTAGAGGGAAGCAGCACTTGACGTAGAGAAGCCGATACAACGGCAGTGATTGGTGCGAGGGAAAGTGGGAAGCAGATTTATGATTCGGGCTACAAATTCACCTGAATTTGTGTAACCCCGTCCCAGCATTGCACACACGCACGCCTCTCCCATGTTAACTTAATTTACTTCGGACTGGGGCGGGATGTTCGTTTTCATTATGGGCAAGGAGGGGTGGGGCGGGGTGTGCAATCCAGCTTACTAGCTGAGCGTTGGACTTCATACAAGTCCCCTGTGACAGTTATTAGTAATGGGGAAATAAACCTGTAACCTTTACTCTCTTCCACAAACCTGACCACCTCTGTCAGACTTGTCTTTCAATTTTAATGGACAAGAGACAGGCTCCCTGAGCAAAGCATTCTAACAAATAGAGACTTTCCGAACTACTGAAGTGTGGTATTACTTTCGCTCGTGCTTCATATTGCTACTGCCACTCTCATTAATAATTGTACGTAATAAGTAACTCTAAGAGGTTATAAAACATGAGATTTCTTTTTAGATTATAATTACCGAATCTTAGTACAAGTACAAAGTATATGTCTTCTTCAGATTCAAACATTGAACATTTACCCTGTCGCGTCTCCAATTGGTCAATCCGTCGTCTTTCTATTTTCCCCCATCCTTGTGCTCTAAAACTTAAAGATCTCTATGGGAATCTTCCCCTTGAAATTTAATGTACATATTCCAGTTATTTATTTCTAAATTCCCTTGTTCTTTCGTTTATATTACACAGGGTGATCCATTTAAGTTGAGACCGTACAATATCTCCAAAACTAAGTGTTATAGAAAGAAATGTCTTGAATAAAAGTTGTTTGATATTATGGGGGAAAGTAAATGACATTAGTCGTGTTTTGTTTGGAGAACTTTGTGATGGTCATTTTGGGGTCCATTCAATTTTTTAAAATGGGAACCTGCCTTTTTATGTTGTTTCTCACTCCTCATAAAAAACTAAACAACATTTGTATAAACCACTTTGCAATTGTTCTTATACCAACGTAAATAACAACGAAAATTCTGAATGGCCGTGTACGAGGAGCGCAATAAATGGTTGGACAATCCATGGATGGTCATTTGAGGGTCAAGTTTCGCTTCTTAATTGGGGATCATCATTTTTTTTATTTCTTTCATTACTTCTCATCATAAAATAACAGCTTTTTTAAACCATTTTATAATGAGTAAACAGCATAGAAAATGTAGGTTCTCATTTAAATAAATTAAATTGGCCCTAAAATTACCATTATAACGTCCTCCAAATAAAACATAACTAATGGTATTTACTTTCTCCCATAATATCAAGCAACGTTTATTAAAGACATTTCTTTCTACAACAGGTTTGGAGATATTGTAGAGTCTCAACTTATATGGTCCACCTTGAATATCCCCAATACTGTATTATTGTTTCGTTTCTTATTCAATCTTGTCTTCTCACCCCAATGATTCACCTTAAAAATCTCACCTTAGTTGCTTTTGTTCGACTTATATCCCTTTCTTTAGTGTCCAACCTTAAAACCATATAGATATATTGGTGTGGCTATTGTTTTATGAACTTCTGAATTCTTTCTATGTTTTATTTTTATGTTCTGATTCTACTACATACCTTATTACTTCGTACTGTTTTATGCGGTACATCTACTTTTCCTTGATATGATACTTTATATCCAAGAATAATTCAAACAATTTACCTGTATTTGTTCTTAGATTAGTATTATCAATAAAACCACTGAATTTTTGTTTTGTTTACGGCTATTGATATATTATATTCGTTTCCTGTTTCATTTAATTCATTATGCATTTCTGTAATATATCTTCATTATTAGAAATAATCACAAGTCATCTGTATATAGGAATGATATAATGAAATTCCTTTTATTCCAATTATCCATAATATTTAAAACTTCCAATTGCTATTTCTACTACATATACGAGGCGTGTTTTTAAAGTAAGTACTGTTTTAATATTTTGCCACTGCAGTCGCGATTTTGAGCATGCCGCGAACACTTCATTCAGTAGGAAGCTGACGCAGCTGTGAACGATCGACACTATGTGTTTTCCTGTAGCTAGAGCGTTTCGAAATGTTCAAAACAATCGAAATAACCCGCCGAGTGTGAAGTCAGATAAGTGATTTATTTTTTGAATGCGAGGAATCTTGCGCCAGCAAACATTCATAGCCGATTGTCTGAGGTTTATGGGGAAACAATAATGAGTGACAATGCCCGGTAACACACTTCAAACAAACTCAAGATTTGATTACATCATTTGTTTGGGAACAATTCGACCACACTCCCTACAGTCCATATTTGCCATAAGTGGTTTTCATCTGTTTCTTCATCTGAAGAAATTTCTTGGTGGAAAACATTTCAACAACATGATGTTTGAAACAAGAAGTGTAGACTTATTTGGAAAATAATGTTATGTTATTTTTTTAAAATATTATATTTATTTTAAAACACGCCTGATACGTCAAGTTCATAAGTACTTCGTATAACAGAAACTATTTTTTGCCAACACGATTCTGCCCTGTAAGAAATTAAACACGTATTCCTATACCACGCTATCATGCTAAACATATTAAACTTCCAACTTATTTTATTGGTGTCAACAAATGGTAGCTACAGGAGAATAGACCTGGGTTTTCAGTTAATCTGTAATAAATTTATTATGATGTTTCTGCCCATAGCTAAATATTGCCAAACCCTACCATTAATTGCTCTCTAACTTGCAAAGTGTTATAATTATGCCATGCTAAATTGGCACAAGTAGCAATGGTGTGAATGCGGATCTGGATTACTGCAAAGGAGTTTTACACAACAATTCAAGTCCTTAGTTAAGACAATCACTATGAAATGGGTCAGAGACAAGACAAGAAGTCTTGACAATAAGTTAACAAGCTTCTCATGTTACTCCTTTGTGCGGCAGCCTCCGAGAATTATAAAAAAAAATTTGTGATTGGAATAGTTTACTGTACAACGGGACATGCTCTGTTTATGACAGCTAAAATGGTCATCTGCACGAGAGTAGGTCCCCAGGGACGCTCAAAGATGTCCCAAAAGAATCCGAAGAAGCCCATTACGGGAGCGGAAGTATAGCGGTAATGTAATAAATCATCATTTTACGAACCATTTCACACATCATAAAACAAGACTTTAAGCTGAAGACTTTAAAATAAATACAGATCAGGGTTTACAACCCTGTAGTAGAGCAAAGTGCTTGCTGATAAAGCTCCAAAACGGTAGTCACTGGTGCATTCGAGAAGACTTTAACGCAGTGGAAAAAATGACCCGCTAAGAATAGTGTTTATTTTACAGCTCTCTGGAATAGATTGCCAAATTCCCTAAGATTGTAAGGGATCGCCACCCTACGTCAATGATGGTGTGGTGGCGCGTGCTTCTGAGGGTATCGCAGCAATGTATTCGTGCGAATGGAGCGCCTGTCCACGACTACCGAATTGGCATGCTGAAGAGCTTACTGAAGCTCTTAAACACCACTTTGTTTGAGAGCATTGTTGGTTGGAGCTCAACCTGCCCCAGTTCAGGTTGGCCCCACCGAAGTCCCGACCCATATCCCCTGGTATTATCAACATGTTGCAGCAGGAAATGACGTATCGAGTCGTTGAAAGCATAATTATTGAAACCTCAATTCTGCCAGAGGTGGGGCATGCCACAATAGGAGAGTGCTGGATTGTCCAAAGGCGTTCAGACAAACGTTACGCATTCTCAGAAACATATCGTGTTGCTTGGTTGTATAAACCGGAACATTCATGTGATCTATATTCAGTTCTTTCTCTATACACTAGCTACTTTTGTTTGAAATCTAGAAATTAATCACAGGAATAGGCAGTTGAAAATTTTAACAGTTCTTCTGCTCTCCAAGTTATCAAGTTGAAATTATAACGCCACTTAGATATCTTCATAGTTTATATACAGGAATAAAAAGCTTCGATAAACGTCCTAAGTCATCACGAGCAGTCCAGATGTGTCTTTATCGATCCTCATTCTTCGCTGTCATTATATGTTTTCTTTTCAACGGCTTCTCTTTTGTTCAAAATTATTCCGTGACTTTCATAAACACTGCCACTTTCATAGAGGTTCTACCAAAAACTTTGTCCTTTTTCTTTTGCAAGAAAATTGGTTATAACACATTAGATATAGAGGTTTAAGGTCTTCCTAATTAATTATACTGCTGATTATGGTGTATTATTTGGCGTTGAACTGGTGGAGATGGTACGTTTTCTTAACAAACCGCAACGGAAGTCAATAACGTGAGAAGTGAACGAGAGATAATTATATCTATAGGCTGCGTAATGCATCAAGGAAGGATGAAAGCGGGTAAAATTTTGTTGAGCCACGCAGAGATCTTAAGTTTTAACTTGAGTGTTTAAAAACATCATAATCGACTTTTGGAGGAACGGGAAACTATTAAAACATTAACGCATTCAGAGATGGGTATCGCTAAGGAGGAATCTGCGCTGGTTGTAACATATAATTACTCATGACAACTTGGGCTACTGAAATATTTCTTTAATATGGACACCACCTACTGTCCCTGATGAGCAGGAAAGTTACAGGGACATCGTGTGTTCACTTCTCAGTACCCTTCAGCTAGCAAGGGCCGCATCGTCGCCCTCTCGCGGGACTCTTCGCTTCTACTGGCGAGAGCGGGTGTTTCGAACCCGAAATGATAAGGACTTGCGTGCGTCTCTGTGATCCAGTCTGCCTGCGGATCTGCGATTTCTACGGCTCCTTTACTTCATCAAGCCTCCCTGAGGGTGTAGCCACAATACATCTAGTTGGTCGCAGTGGGGAGGTGCCCCCTTCCGGTAATCACATCCTACCCCTCAGCTAGACCTATCTACCTCTATCCCTTATGCCCTTATGGTTATGAGCCAACTAAATAAACATTGGGAGTTACCATTTTAAGGATGACGCTACGAAAGAGAAATTCGTTCTGCAGACAACGTTCATACGCATTATGGAAGATTGAGGTGACAAAACTTCCTACTTCCTCTACGGCCCCTATACTCCAATTCATGTCTGATCAAAAAAAAAAAAAAAAAAAAAAAAAAAAAGCAAGCGCTCCAGAAAGCAGTATTTGAGGTTAAAGTGATTTAGAAGCTCCCAGAACCGGTTCACCAAGAGGGTAATAAGCGTTGTAGCGTTTTAGCCTGGAATAAATTGAATTTGTCCTGTACTATGTAGAAAAACACATTTTGTTTCCAGTCTGAAAAAATACCAAAAATGGAACTTAACTATTCGTAGCTATTTCCGATGTTATCAACACACTTAGAATAAATTTGATATTTGAATAAAAAATCTGATATCGGAGTATCTTAGATTGCAAAATAATAAAATAAAAAGTTGAGAGATCCCATATTTGTTTCACATTATGTCACCTTGATATTTCACATTTTATATGGTTGTACAAGAGGGGAATTTAAGACGCAAATCTTTGCTTAGTGCACCTAACGCAACTCCAAACGCCTGAAAACAAACCCCTGAAAACAAAACAACATGACACTCAAATTGTAACATCTAGATCTTCAAAATATATCTAATTTGAATTTTAATCAGAATACAGCAACTTCTGCAAGGTGTGCAATAAAATAATTTTACAATTGCTACGAAAGTGTCATTTCTATACTTTCACGATATTACGGCCTCGTCATTAGTAGTAAACATGTCACACGTAAGGCATATTAGCACATGTTCTCTAAAAGTTATTGTCCGCAAAAATCATCATATCAGTGCTGTATGAACAGTTAAGCAAACAATCTGATGTGGTATACAACTCACAAGACTTTCTCTACTCAAGACATATTCACATTTGCAGTATATATTTAGTATTTATATGGAAAGTTATATTTTATCCACGTCACGTTATTTGCAACGTATTTTTGCCTAGGCATAGTTTCAAATCAAGCAATAAGTGGTTAGTTTCATTCGGAAACAGTATTCGGTAACGAGCTGGATAGAAGAAGGAGGAATCCCAGTCTCTAAATGGCTGTTAGGTGACGTATTTACACTTGCGAAACCAGCAAGTTAGCACCGCGGTAACGTGTGAGGCTTACGTTCGAAAGATCCTGGGTTCGATTCCCGGTGGTTGCCCATTCTGACCATGGGTTTTTTGTGGTTTTCCCTGGTTGGCAAAGGCGAATGCTGAAGTGGTCTCTCCCCAGTTTCCTCTCATTTCAATTCCCCTCCATGTTTCAGGTTGACTCGGGGCTGTGGTTCGGTAGGTGTTGAGCAGATGGCGCAGAGGCTTGCGATTTGGAAATTTGGAAAGCCTGTCGATCCTCCACTGCTGTTTTCCCAGTCCCAATAGAAGGACGTCTCCGAGCGAACCTCCCGTGGTCGGGTGATCAAACCTAGAACAATTAGGTAAGTCTACGCGTCTCTGTCTATTTGCGCCGTCCTCCATCCGTTCCTCCCGGGGGTGTGCGCACAAAAAAATCCATTGGGGTCGAGGTGTTAGGCACTTCAAGATGGGGAAGAGGAAGACACGCCGGACCGCCGCAGCAGAAATCGTCGCTGACCCTCCTGCACCCGCCGAAGGGAAAGCCTCCACGCCGATCACTGCTGGAGCTACACCGGGACTTGCCGCCGCCGAATCGCCGGCCGCTCCCCTGGCATCTGCCGGGAGTGCCGCATCTACGCCGCCGGTGAGCGTGCCTTCATGGGCAACGGTCGCTGCTTCGCCCCGGCATTCACAGCAACAGCAGCCAGTCTCATCTCCAGCGAACATCACACCTCACCTCCCACCGCAGAAGCCGACAACACCAGCCATCACAAATCAACAACCTACGCAGCAGCCAAAAGCACCACCTACATCACCAGCGACGCTGTATCCTCGATGCAGCGCCGTGATATCAGGAGTACCCCGGGACCTTCCATCACGTTACGTTCTCACCGCCGCACAACACCGGTGGCCTTCAACCCTGAAGGCCACAAGGATCATCACATCCCGGGGACCATCAACGCTGCTTCGTCTGATCTTCGCTGACCTGGCCGACCGCGAGGCAGCCTTGAGTTCCGGCCTGCCCCTGCTAGGGCAGGTCCTTCGAGCTGAGGCTAGTCGAACGGAAGGTCATCAGCCCTGCCGAGGATGTTGCTCCTTTGGGCACGACGCCTCTTCCTGCGCCGCACCTCCCAGGTGCCACTACTGCGGTGCCGCAACATTAACTGCACACTGCACAAGCCACGATCTCCGCCGACGCCGCAGGTACTGTGCCACCTGTAGTGGCCACGGCCACTTTACAGGCCATGGCGCAGTGCCCGCTCATCCGAGGGCAACAGCAACTCCTCAACAAACAACGCCGCCAGCTCAACCACCAAACCTTTCAGCACCATCAGCGCCAAAAAACGACAAACAGACAACAACTTCAGCTTCACCTCATCAACACGAGCCTTCCTGCGCTTCCACAGCATCAAGCCTGCAGACCGCTGTGGAAAGCATACAACTCAGCCTGCGGGACATCGGCCTACGCCTCGAGGCGTTGCAGCGGTCTTCCAGTGCACTCCTGGCAGCAATGGAGGCCAAACATCGCACAACCATCCGACACGTCTCAACGATTGCCTCACAGTTCCTGCGACTTCGGCAGAACGTCCAGGACAAGAGGAACCCAGTGGTCAACTCGTGTCAGCGCAAGCTGGCACGCATCGAAACTCACCTCCTGGAATCAGATGACGCCACAGACAGCAGCTGCAACGACCAGCCCACACGATTGGGAGCCCTAGAGGCCGCCATCGCTGGACTTCGAGAGCAGCACCAGCATTCCGAAGCCACTTTCCTTCAGAAGCTCCAGCTACTGGAGGAGAACTACAACAAACTAGAAGAAAGCAACACATTTATAGGCGCGTACATAGAATCACATCTACTTCGGCTACCACACTCACAAAGACGCTACAACCGCAGACGCTGTGTATTTTAATAATAAACATATTTCCTGCAGTAAGTTTTGTGTAATTATTTTACAGTTATATAATATTATACAACATTCAGTCCGTATGAAGACGACTTCACATGCTTCAGGATATGCATTTAAATTGTCACATCGGAATATATTTATACTTTAATCAATATTGTCATAGCCAATATTGATAACATTAAAAATAGCGAGTTTTTTATGTAAAGGACAGTTTGGTGAGGGAAAATTTTCTTAAAAAACTTCGCTATCTGACGGTTGTTTTTAGCTCACGTAACATTCATTCGCCGTATATTTTTAAAATTAATGCTTTAGGTGGGTGGAGGTTTTAGTGAACCTTCAGACATATATTTCCAGTGAAATATAGGTATCCAAGTTTGATTTTAATATAATACGAAACGTGCTTTTAAAGTAAGTACCGATACATTTTTAAAACCTAACAGCATTATCTTCCAAATACTTTATTATCATATACCTTACACTACCTCTCCATATAGTCACCTGCGTTATTCAAGCGCTTGTCGTAACGTGAAATCAGTTTTTGTATGCCTTCGTCAAAGAATGATGCCGCTTGGGATGAAAGCCAAGTCTGCACTTCTTGTTTCACAGCAACACTGTAGAAATGTTTTCCATCAAAGAATATCTTCAGACGAAAATCGCTTGGTGCCAAATCCGGACTGTAAGGAGGGTGGTCAAATTGTGTCCAATCAAATGATGCGTGAAATCTTGAGCCTATTTCGCTGTGTGGCCATTGTCACTCATTATTGTTTCCCCATAAACCTCATACAATTGGCGATGAATGTTTGCTGCGTAATATTTCTCGCATTCAAAAAATGGATCACTGATCTAACTTCACAATCGGCGGGTGGTTCGATTGTTTTAAATTTTTTGAAACACTATAACAACAGGAAAACACAAAGCGACGATCGCTCACAGCTGCGTCTGGCTTCCTAATGAATGGAGAAAGTGATCGCTCATGCACAAAAAGTCGACTGCAGCGCTGCAGCGAACAAAATGTTAAAACGGTACTTACTTTTAAAACACGCCTCGTACTTCTTCTACCTACTATAAGCAGGTAACAGAGAAAGTAAAGATATCAAACGGGTTGCAATAGAAAGGTCGCAACGAATATGTAAAGAACCGAAACGCAATATCTTAAGAATGAGAATTGATCCATTGTCAGATTTTATTTTATCCTTGTACAATTTAGAGTTATTTTCTTAAAAAATGTTACTTGCACAAGCAGATTCATACAATATTCGGAAAGTTTCTGCGTCTCGTCTGTAAATGTCTGGAGATTGGCTTTAATAGCTAAGAAAGTGTAATCGAAAAATTTGTTAATTAAAACAGATAGCTGAAATTATTGTGCTTATTTTAAGAAAATCGCAGAAAGCGCAATACAAAAATCTAGCGTGTTGCATTCACACAACTTTCTCCACCCACTGCTTTACAAACTATACTTACAAGTGTGTTCTTCTATTTCTTGTTAATCGAAATAAACTTTCGTTACAAATTTACACATATCGTTGTAGGTATAAGAAGTATACGGTAGGCTAAAGCGATAGTAAGATTTTTAAAAAGCGGGTGTTCGTTTGGTGGCTTTGAAATTCCATGCTCTTTGCATGACCACAAGAAGAAACGAATAGCGAAACCTTACAGACATACAACAAAGAATACCTCGGAAATGGTTAACGCTATAGAAACTTTTACTTGACATAAACTGTGTTGTTTATCGAGATCTAAATTGTTTGTTACTAAGCTTCCGTTTATCTCTCACCGTTTGCTAGTTATACAAAAATAATTAAGAATGCAGAGGGCTTCACAGGAAAGTGGCAGAAAATTCAAAAGAAACATTTTATTGGTCATGTAAATATATGAAACATGTTATTTTAATAAAAATCGATACAGCTATTTTTGAGAAAATTAAACATAACGAACAATTGCGCATGTAAAAGGTAGTTTAAGGTGGAGAATTTTCTTGAAAATCTTCATGTCGCATCCTTGAAAGATGGTACCAAGTGTAGGATTTAACTAGTTTTCGTCTTTTAGTTACGTGTTTACAAATACAGAAGGTGTACACTTGGATCTTTTTGTAAAAGGTATCCTTTTTTAATTGAGGGAGCCTGTAAACCTGTAAACGTGTATTTCCTATGAATCTCGACATCGAATTTGTGGGTGAAAGACAATACTTCTACTGACTATAGGTAAGTAGTAGAGAAAATGAACTGGCATGTATCTTCCACCGAGACACGACTTGAGGGAACAATATTGCTCTCGCGTAGCTAAGTAACTTAAATGGGTCATGAATCGCGCAAGAACCGCAGTATCTACTGCGGGAATAGCTGCTCACTCTGGGAAACTGCAAGTCCAGATTGTGCTTTAAGCAGTTGTTGAGATATTTAACGTCGTACTTGACGATATTTCGCCCCACCCAGCCATTGCTCCGGGGTGCAATCGATGTTCAAGTGAATAAAGTACATCGAGAGAGGGAAGACGGTCTTGTGA
The DNA here is from genome assembly GCA_030765065.1 of Deroplatys truncata. Taxonomy (NCBI): domain Eukaryota; kingdom Metazoa; phylum Arthropoda; class Insecta; order Mantodea; family Mantidae; genus Deroplatys; species Deroplatys truncata. The sequence continues at coordinate 117,461,309 of CM060975.1, forward strand.
CCTACATAAGGAGAGGCAGGAACGTCAAACGGCACAATGAGGAAACTGCCATAACATCACAACAGGCATGCACTTCACGTGTGTCCCATTTGTTCGTGCGTATTTTATACACCTATAGGATTCTGATGTTTACTGAACGTAATTGATATTTGCAGTAGTAGTAGTAGTAAGAGTAGTACTAGTAATAATAATAGAATAGTAGTGGTAGTGTGGTGAGGCACAATGGGAGGACATATTATAACCCTACATTGTCGAAAACAGTAGTTAAACCAAAGCGTAAAAATCTTTAAAATTATTAAAATCACAAAAGTAATAGAGTTAAAACAAATAGTATCAGCAACTATAGAAAAAGCAAACGAGATGGCTCCGTGGTAACGTGTGAAGCTCACATTCGAGAGGTCCTGGGTTCAATTCCCGTCGGCCGCTCCGATCATGGGTTTTTCAATGATTTCCCTGGATCGGTGGACGAATTCTGGGGTGGTCCCCTTTATACCATGATGTCTAACATTTCCTGACTCAGCATTACCTTTCAAGTTTCAGATTTGGAGCTTCAGGCGACGGCGATTGAAGTGTTGCGGCAGCACGGTGCAATTTGTTCTTTGGAAACAATTTCTCCCTGATGTTTGGTGGAGTCCCCTACTGGGAGCTGTCTCGATTATCATGGCAGTCCCTGGAGGGGACACGGGATTAGGCAATGCTAGCGGGGTCAGGATGTGCATATGGATTCATTAGAGAGTCCGTCCTTGTTAGCGCACATTGTCGTCCGGATCTGATCACCCTTCGGGTCCCCCCCTCATTCCTCCCTCCCAGGAGTCACGCTACAAAATGCGCCCACTGTGGTCTATTTGTGACAATGTACTACAGGTTACTGGAGACTCCAAAAACCTAGCTATAGTAAATTAATTTAAAAATAAGATGAAAATTCAAAGATTCGGTTCCTGCTGGAGGAAGGGAATTTTGCTTTAACCACAGTCATTTTTATCCTTCCTAAAGCCTGGAGTATCAGTATGTAGTGAATGTGAATGTGTTTAATAGTAAACTGTATTAAAAACCAACGTTAACAAAACCAACAGTTCAAGGATTTGTTTCTGAAGTAAAAGCTCCCGATATGGCCATAGAAGTTAAAGGGAACTATATAAATGAAACAGTTATAAAAACAAAAGAGATTCTGCTTCATGAGAATCAGTATTCATCCCTACAGCCTTTGTACTCAAACATTTTACTCTCAGCAAAAATAAAAACAGCGTTCACTAAAACTTTAAGTATATACAAGATATTCAGCTTTACTCATGTGTCAAAAGCTTCGATTAAGTGTAATATATAGGATCTTAAAAGACTAATAATGTGCACTTAATATCGTTTTAGATTGGATTTCTAAAGTATTTCTGTGCTAGTACAGCTAATTTGTGATTTAAAAGAAGTCTATTTACTTTATGAACTTGTGGCGAAATGGAATAGTATTACTGTGAAAAGCCTCAGTTGAGGTAAACCGCAAATACAGTGGCATTTAAACAACTTGAGACGCCTGATATTTCGCTCTAAGCGGAGTAGTGAGACAGCTGCGTTGCCGTGTTGTATTAGAGCATGTGTCAGCTGTTTAGTAGCGCGCCATATAGCAGACAGCTCACCGGGAGCTGTATTAAACCACGCCAACATGGCAACGTGTTCCCTCAAAGTTCAACTTTTTGGCGAAGGGAAAGGAGGATAGTGGTACCTTACTGGCTAGAGCAACAGCGGAGGGTACATTGCCATGGAAACATACCCCTCCAACAAGTACCAGAAGTCTCGTGTTATTTAAATTCTATTGTATAAACGGGTTTTCTCTTCTTCTTTTTCTCCTTTACTTTAGAGTTTAGGGTCCTTTGACCTGTTCCGATATCAAGAGGAAACTATCTTGCTATTTACTGCAGAGTCGACCCACATACTTATAAACTTTTGGTTTGTAGTTAGTTCCTAACTTGTTTTCGGAAGTGGTGATATTAGTTTTTATTATGTGTTGGTAACGCTTATTCTTTTGCTCTACAATTCTTTCAGTTAAACATCGATGTTTTTTCGCTTGGTCTACAGAGGAACATCCTGCAATTAGTCAAACAAACTCCCTGTTCACTTTTGCGTTTTTCTCTCCTTTTCATTATCCAGCTTTTAGTGTCTAGATTTAGTGTGAGGATTGATTCAACCATTTTGTCTTGTTTTATTTAGTAAATATTTCTTAATTGTCCCGCTCATCCATTAGAGTTTATATAATCTCGTATCAATGTAATTTTCTCGTGTATATGAAATATCACAGTCCAGATAACTCCAGAAATATACAGGTTGGAGCATTTAAGTCGAGACTGTACAATATCTCAAAAGCTAAGCGTTGTAGAAACCCTCATAACATCAATTGATTTTTTTGGGTTTTTAATGCCCTTTAACTGGTAAAGTCATATTCGATGGTTAAATGATTTTCAGATGAGACCGGGGTTCATTCAGCTTAAAGTTACCGAGATCATCATCTGAGGACAAGAGGAAATTCCAAAAAGCAACCTTATCCAAGTAACACGCCGTGACAAAGATTTGAACTCGAGACCTCTTGAATGTAATCCAGATACGATACCACCATACAACAGAGATGGACAAAGTTGTATATTGAGAACATTTCTTACAACATTTATAATAATTGACAGAAATTACTCGTAGATGGACAAACAAGCTTTTGTATCACAAAGATTCTCTTATCCGTCATTGTTCCGGGCTTATTGTGCTATTTGTATTGTTTTAAAATCAGTTCATTATGCTTGCACCCTACAGGAATACAGTCTCGTAACAGATAATATTTCAAATTCTTCTGGTTCTAAAAACATTTTTCCAAAAACCATATATCTTCTGTGAGTGCCTCATAGGAGCATCTAATGTGCTGGGCTGTTTCAGTTTCTTTCCTGCACAGTCTGCAACCTCAGTTACCCTGAAACATTCCCATCATGTTAAGCTGCTGTTTCATAGGAGCACGTCCTGTGAGAAAGGCATTAAAGATCTTCGTAGGTCGAGAAACTAGGTACTCCTCCGCTCCTAGTGGAGCGTTCAATTGATTTACTGTTGATGTTGATATCTACTTTAGATATTTCATATTCATTGCCAATGCGTACTATTATTTTTGTTTTATTTACAGACATGTGAAGATTTACTATTATTATGCCACATTATTTCTGTTAGAAGACATGAGAATGATAAAAATTAAAATATAGAACTACTTCCGTAGCAACCTAGTTGTTTACTTTTGTAGTTTTCTAGTAAAGCTCAATAAGCTATGCTTGAACCTAGTTAGCAAATATGTAACACAAGTCTGAAACCATATATTACCCTCCCTTCATAAAATTCTGGACGAAAAAACAACATATTTCTGCACTTCCAATTACAGCCATATAGCAATATAGCACAGAAATAAAATGCATGTCGTGGTATCCCTTTGTTCCCGTCCACGGTCTACATTTAATTACGTATTTCTGACATGCTTGTACATTTTGTGTTTTTGTGATGCTTTGAAGAGGGAATGAAAGAACCGTCGAGATTGCTGCAAATGTTGCTTGTCTCTTTGACATCACATGTAATAGGAATGCAGCGCTAAAGGACAGAAAAATAGAAGATTGCTGCCGTTATACAAAACTACAATAATTGCTGTTTGCACTGGCAGAACCATTCAGCCTTTCTGTTCTGCTCTCTAACTATTAAAAACTATTTAATGCTTAAAAAAGCATGTTATAGCTTTCAAACTTCAATTTACTTATAAAAAATACCAACTTTTTTAACGATGACGACATTAATAACTATACAAAATAACATAATTAGTTATAAGTAACTCAATCATATTTCGACCGAAAGCTATGCTTTTTACTCTCTATTCGCTTACTTATGGTACAGAAAATATAATACTACTAAGAAAGTTCACTATCGAGGTTTCACCCGAAATATGTAAGAAGGTTCTCTAAAGTCTCCAAGAAAGCATTTTAAAAAGATTGGCAATGTTGTGTGTGTCCTTTGAATGCATGTCAAAATCGAAAAGTCGTATGAATACGAACGTGTATCAAAGTTCAGCATCTTTCACGATTACAGTACCACTTTTTCACAAAACGTCATCCACCCAAATATACCCATCACGGAAAATCTTCCATCATTTTTCATTTTCTTAAAAAATAGCTGTAAAAGTTTTGACAAATATAATATGTGTTGGACGGATTTATACGAGGAGCAAAATGTGTCTCATGAATTTTTTCTAAATACTGTCAGTAGTCCTATTAAATGTTGCATAATTTTGTATAACACGAAAACCACAATTGATACACCTTAATCGGATAAAAATTTACAACTTATGAAAGTACTCAATTGTTATTAAACTCTTTTCGTATTTTTATTACTTTCTCTACTACTTATAGTAAGTAGGGGTAGTATTGTATTCCACCCAAAAATTCGATAACGAGATTTCACCGGAAATATATGTTTTGAGACCCCCTGAATCCAAAACAAGCATTTTTTGGAAACATGATCGTGTGTGTGTGTGTGTCTGTGTGTCTGTGAACAGTATAACTCAGAAACGAACGGTCGGATAAACACCAAACTTGGTATTTAGGTTCAGTATCTTCCAGAGATGCAATACAAAGGTTTTCAAGAAAATCTCCCCACACCAGATTACCCTTTACATGGAACATCTTTTTAAAATTTTAATTTTCCCAAAAAATGGCTAACGATTTTGATTAAAATATCGTATTTTTAAGATATTTTCATGACAAATGAAATGTATATCTCGAATTTTCTGCGAATGTCTCCAAACGTATTCTCCATTGTGAACGAATTTTTCATAACTGGTAAACCATAAGAGATAGACAACATTTTCCTACACAAAAAATGTAAATCGCGTTAAATTACAGAATTTATGTCATATACATTTTTTGTTAAGTGAACCATTTTCGAGATATTGCTTGTTATTCCCTTAAATTTTCCAATACTTATATTTTATCTCAAATGGGAATTCGTTATTCATTTTTTTTGTCCTGGTAATGCAAAGAGAATGGAACACTCCACATAGTAACCAGCTCTTAAAATATTTTGACTATCGCTTAAAGCTTGCATCTACAAGAAAATTAGCAATAAGATTAACTTCTCGATATCTCGATTAACATGAAGATATGGAGAATAAGCGTTTGTAAAAATAGTTTGTACAAGAGTAGAGAAAGTCGTATGAGTGTAACGCGTCAGATTTTCTATTTTAGAAAATTTCATGCTGCGTGTTTACATTTCCTCAAAGTAAGTGCGTCATATACCCCGCCGATCGTCCACTCTGACCCATAATTTTTCGTAGTTTTCCCGGGGTCGGCAGGCGATATACCACGATTTGCTTTCCTCCCGTTTCCTCCTCATCTTACAGGCATGCTTATCGGTTTCTGGTGTTTGGCGGTGACGGACAGATGACGCCGATGCATGCTCAATGGAAAAAGTATTCCCCGTGGACACCAGAGGGCTGCTTGATTGGTGGATCGTTCATGGCGCTCTCTCGGCGGTTCCGCAGTGACACAGATCTGCGAGTTTGGAAATGTTAGGTACTTCCGCGCGTCTCTGTGGGCCTTCTACTTATGGCCTGTAGCCTCCCGTGGTTTCTTCACCTCATCCCTTCCTCCTAGAAGGGAGATGGTAGGCACAGTATATCTGTGTAGGTCGCAGCGTGCACTTTGTCACCATACGTTGAATCACATAATACCTAATAATAAATCCATTATTCCAAGGATTAAGTTTGAAAGCTTGCGATTCCTTTTTTCCCCCTTCTTTTCTTTACAAATGTTTCTTACTGTGAATTTTTAATTTATTACTCCTTGCTTCGTATTACGTATTTTATTCCCCCCCCTATTTGTATGTAACCAAGTACATATTGTTCATTTCTAGGCAAGATAGATGGTGAATAACACAATTTTGAACAATAATCATTTTATATGTATTATAGTACCGAGGGGTTATTTTGTGGTCCGGCTACGATCGCGTGTAAGCGTAATTCGCTGGCACTGCAGTGACTTTGGTGTCCTTCATAGCTCATCAGGGGTGAATGGCCTGTTCAAGGCTATGCTTATCGACTATCAATGTCAACTGTCAGTTTCTGCCTTCTGTTCGTGCTGTAAGGATTAGAGTTTGTTCGTTATGCATTTCAAAAGTGAAAGCTTATTTAAACAACTGGGTCCTGTGTGAATTAGTTTTGAGCATCTATTGTTGCTGTTCTTGTCTTGTTATTAGTCCGCTGAAAGGTCTATCTAAGAATTCACGCTTGAACAAATAATGTTTATGTACGATACATACTAAAATCCAAATTACGTAAACAGATGTATAGACATTTTCAGGAGAGATTTCCTGGTGCTCCAGTACCAAATAGAGATGCTGTCAGATATCTACTTAATAAGCCCAGGACAAAGGGATCGCTAAACGCGAAACTAAGAAATGAAAAAGACATGTTCTAATGGAGGAAAAAAACTGACGGATTTGGTGCATCATTCGAAAGCTCTTCAAAGTAGTCTCTAAGACGTTTCGTACAGCAAGTGGATGCTTCAGAAACCTCTGCTGATACAGATGCTAAGTTTTTAAAGTTGACAACCTGCCGAGTGACTCCATTAGTAACAACCTGTAACGACGAGAAATAAACACCACTTATAACAAAGTTAGTACTCATTATAGTACTCATGAATATATAAGGCGGGAGTTTTAGAACGGAAAACCCCCGTGTAGTAGACAGCGCGCGGAACACTCATGCTTGCGATCTCTGCCAGCCATAATTCGACAGTTCTTATATTATATATAGTGCATTTTAACGGAAGAGAAAGTTGTGTGAGTGTGCCACATGAGACTTTTTTATTTATTGTGTGTGCATACCGTAATGTAAATATTATAAATAACATGTTTATCTATTTATTTATGTTACGAATAAAACATTTCACATTTATACACCACATCAAATATTGTATTAAAAATGAAATAAAATAAAATGCTTATGCGTATACACAATACGCAAATAAAACACAGAGCCTAAGATATGTCACGCCCAATCGTATCTTCACCACGCCGAAAAAGCTGATGTTTTACAAAGACGCGTGTGTATAATTGAAAATAGTATTGGGCGCAAGAACAATTTCCCAAACCAAAAAAGAGATGATGTACGAATCCTTAAGGGTGTTCATTGCCAACGTAAAAGAAACACTCCACTAGTATGAAACTAGGGTTTCGTTCGAAATGAAATTAGTTTTATTTATGGACGCTCTTTAACTGCTGTAGTCCTTAACGTCCTATATTGGTCGTGAAAGAACGGTAATATTGCTCAGAGGCCTCTTTATCAGGTTTGAGATCTTTTACGTGCCGTAAATCTACGACATGGAAGCACCGGTTTTACGGCCCTTCCGAAGGAAGCTACGCTAGGGATTGTTACGTCCGAAAAAATCAATCGCCCTCCGCCGGGTTTGAACCCGCTACCTCGGGAACTAGAGGTTAGTAGGATTTCGTTCGGGTTGCACGGTTAGTGAGTTGAGGTGATGTGCTTCTCATGAAAGGAGGCGCTTTTGGCCCAAAATTATAGATTTAGATCGTTGAAGTTTGAATCGGTCGGGTTTGTCCTGGGCGCGTTGAGCCACACACCAGAGCACTGGCATGTGTGAGTGATGTGGACAGCTTCTTCTATTCTTACTTCCCTTTCACGCGCTGCCGACCGCTCAGACTTGAACGCTCGAAAACGATCCTAAATATCACTTTGGGTCGAAACAGTTTGAATTTTTCAGAAATCAACTTCCAACCCAAACGAAATCTCAGTTTTAAACGAATGGGGTGTTCCTAGTTAGTGCACCGGTCTTAGTGCAATATTTCTGCCAGAAAGATATAACATCAGCATAAGAAGAAGAAGCAAACTTTCTCCATATATCATTGCGTTTATATTTTTTCCAGAGCAGTGGAGAAGCACTCGCATTACTTGAAATAATGAAAATGGGTGTTTTGGCCTAAGGCAGGTCCAGTCTCCTTAGGCTACACCGTGAGTGGCAATCACAACTTGCCTAAGGGCGTGCTAGGTAAGATAATACGGCACTGGTTTGCTACCCCCTTCCTCAACCAGAACTAAAGACGGAAGAAATAACCGCAGGCTGGCTAATGCTCGTTTCATATCTGAGCTCCCTTCCACTTTCTTGGTGGATAACAGAAAACACGGGAAAATCTTATTTAGATAATTCACCTCAACTGAGAATCTAAAAGGAGTAATTTTGATTACTGGGAAGTTATGCTAACAATTATACAACCTTGTTTTATTATTCTTCGAATAATTAAGATAACTTTTATGTTTAAACCGATTTTCCTGTTCGTATAGGACCGGAGTAACTTGGCCATGTTTCATAATAAATACCAAGGACCTTAATTACATAATTTTTACTTACTTTGTAAATATAACATCCTTTAACCCACAAGTCATATCGGGCGAATTAAACGGATGCAATGATGCTATGAACCCGGGATCTACTGATCTTGTAGTTACCCAACATTTGCGTTTTAAGATAAAGAAAATCGCGTAAAATCATTACCGAATATGAAGCAAATACATTTCCCCCACACGAAAGAGGCGGGTTTCTATTTCATTATTTAACTTAGTATATTAGTATGTCGATTTCATTCGTTTATTGGCGACAGCTTGACGCATTAAAGCATTAATAAAGAAACGCAGACGCGTATATTCGTATTTCACGCAATGACTCTGTTACGTTCTGTCAGAAATATTCTAAAATTGTAGGATAGATCGTGGAGGACCAGCATTCTTACTTGTTACTTCTCCTTACTTCATAGCACAGCATTTTGTTTAGGACTGCTTTGTTTTGCCATCTATAAATTATAGTATAATATTTTACAACTACACAGAATGCATTTACATCACCGCACTTACGTATATCAGAGAGTCGGTATGTTTCTAATAGTGATAACTATAATCTTTTTCTATAAATTGTCCATAAAACATTATAAATACGCTTAAAACTTGTCATCCTCCGTGGTGTAGTGGTTATCATGCTGGCCTCTAGTTCCGGAGGTCGCGGGTTCAAACCCAGCGGAGTGCGATGGATATTTTTCGGGCGTAAAAATTCTTAGCATGACTTCCGTAAGTCCGGTGGTTCTGTGTCGTAGATTTACGACGCGTAAAAGAATCTCAAGTCTGACAAAGAGGCCTCTGAGCAAAATTACCGATATTTCACTCCCAGTATAGAATGGGACGCCAAGGAGCACAGCAGTCACAGAGCGTCCAAAAATAAACAAATAAGTAAATGAAACACTTAAAACACACGAATCCCATTTGCAGAGCAAATTCCATCCCCGAAAATCAGTAGCAGTCGACATAGATTTCCAAAGCTCAGGAAAGAAAACTGAAAGGCATGATTTCAATGTAAAAATATTGTAACGAATCTTTTACTCCAAAATTGAATGTAGCTAGTGAACCTAAATACTTGAGCAATTATTCACTGGGAAGCGATAAAGGCAATTATGCACGTTGTTAACAGCTTGTGAAATAATGATGAAGCTTAAATTCAGTAAATAATTGCTTTCATCCAACTTGGTTATTAATTTGGACTCATTTAAATGCGTTTATGGAGAGAACATCGAGCAATTAGTTTCATTAATTGCGATCGCTTAGACACAGTAATAGCTTACGTGATTTGTCTAGTTTTATTTCACACACCAAACTCTCATTTATACTCTGTGTTATGATAAGTTTTTATCTGATTCAAAATACAGGATGGAAGGTAATTATTGCATAATATGTTAACAGATAATCCTACTTAATATAAGGAATAACCATTTCTAATATGATTTTTTTTGGCTAAAGCACCAATAAGCCAGAAAAAAATCAAGAGCGTAAATGGATCGGAATAATTACTGCACCAAGGGGCGCGGAAATTACCCTCTTTTTGTTGTAATCCTCATAAGTTACACGCATTTTTAAATTTAAATGTTACAAAAAGCTTAACTTCTGAGTGAAACTTGACAACACTGGAATGCGTGTGATGCGTGTTACTCGCGCGATATAAAGAAGGAGAGTTGGGAGTAATGGAACCGCTTGTAATGTTTAAAGGGGGCCTTTTGCCAAGATTATACACGTGACATGATAGTGTCCCATGGTGCGATATATGTACAGTCAAGTGCAAAAAAGTGCCGATGTTTTTGGTTACTTTTAATGTCTTTCATTCTTTAATGTTGCCAGAATCTCCTCGTCATTTGTGTTCCGCGTCTGCCTTAGGTGAGCTATGCTCTAATTGGTTTTAGCTGAAGTCCAATATGCTAGCATTGCCCTATGAGGAAATGACAGGCCTAGCTGGACGATGAAAGGGTTGGAAAATCGGTATATGTCACCTGAATTGTTGAAACAATATTCTTTCCAAAGAGAGTCCATACTAGGCCCTGAATGAGTCCGGCTCTTACCTAATTGGTTCGGCATTCAAGCATTAACCTATGTAACCGAAAAATGGACGGAAGGCGCGGCAGAGGCGTGTTAATTGTTGTCAACTTAAACCGCGGTTCCTCTTATCGGCACGTTTTTTGCACCCGACTGTACACTCGATCAATTTAAAACTGGCTGGCATCTGAGAGTCAAGCTCGAATTGGGTACTTTCGTAGGCACTTGGGACAGCCAGGCTTTGTTCATAAGACTGCGTGTTTTGTAGTAGTTATAATGGGGAGCACAACTATAAATACAAGAGTCTTACGAGAAAACAATTAATATACGAGATTTCAAACAGTCAAATGTTTCTGAGTGTTTCATCATTAATATGAGTTATAAATAAAAACACGCTTTATTGATTTATGGCTCTCAATGGAGCACGATTATAGCTCGTTACAATGCAATGCTTACTGCAGAACTTTTAGTTCAGGTGTGGAGAATTAGCTTACGTTCCTGGGTTGTAAGTTTAAATCTCTTTGTAGCTACCCAACGGTTTTCCCCTTTCATTTTAAATGCATTAGTAAAAATATAACAGTTTTTCTTCATTTTTACTTTCTCTACTACATATAGTAAGTAGGGGAAGTATTGTATTCCACCAAAAAATTCGATACCGAGATTTCACCGGAAATACATGTTTTGAGACCCCTTGAATCCAAAAAAAGCATTTTTAAAACATGTCCGTGTGTGTCTGTGTGTTTGTGTGATTGCCTGTCTGTGTGTGTGTGTGTGTGTGTGTGTGTGTGTGCGCGTCTGTGAACAGCATAACTCAGAAACGAACAGTCGGATAAACACCAAACTTGGTATTTAGGTTCAGTATCTTCCAGAGATGCGACACGAAGATTTTCAAGAAAATCCCCCCACCCCAGATTACCTTTTACATGGAACATTTTTCGAAAATTTTAATTTTCTCAAAAATGGCTCTAACGATTTTGATTAAAATATCATATGTTTAAGATATTTTCATGACAAATGAAGCGTATATCTCGAATTTTCTGGGAATGTCTCCAAAAGCATTCTTCATTATGAACGACTTTTGCATAACTGGTAAACCATAAGAGATAGACAAAATTTTACACAAAATTTGCAAATCGAGTTAAAGTACACAATTTATGTCATATACTTTTTTTGAGCGAACCACTTTCGAGATATTGCTTTTTATTCCCTTAAATTTTTCAATACTTATTTTCTCAAATGGGAATTCGTTATTCATTTTTTGTTTTGGATATGCAAAGAGTATTAATCTGTGGGAAAAGGAATGGTGCTGCACCTAGCAACCAGCTGTGCTTAAAGGCTACTGTATTTCTATATTGCCCTTGTAAATATGTATTCCCCTTACATCTACAAGAAAATTAGCAATAATATAGTCTGCAAATGTTTATCTCGATTAACATGAAGTAAATGGAGAATAAGTGTTTGTAAAAATAGTTTGTACAAGAGTAGAGAAAGTCATGTGAGTGTAACATATCAGATTTTTTATTTATGTGACGTTTATTTAGTAGTCCGTCTTACCGGTAGTTGACAACCATGGCATTAATTTATCGGTCAGAAGGAGGTTTCATACTCGTTCAATTTAATTTTATAACCACAAATCTCACCACTATTGTGTAACTATATCTATAAGTAAAATTAAGTAACACAAGCAATATTATTTAACTATATTACAGTAAAACGTGTTGTAAAAAACAAAAGATAATAAACAGTTACGGAGAATCGAACTCGAGCCGCTTGCATATGAGCTAAGTAGTTTAATCACTGCTCCACGCCAAACACAATATGGAAGGAGTTGAAATCAGTGGTTTGTATTACAGAGTTAGCCAAAGCGGCGCAGAGAAGTTGACGGTTATGAACCGCGCCCTCATTCCAGGGAAGTTTGCAAAACATTACCTGCTCAAGAGACTGAGCACTTTTAGTTTGACCGAGTGTACATAAACAAAGCAGGCATCTGCTTTAAGATGTTTTCATAACAATACAATATTTTTCAATCTCGCTGTATTATATACGTAAAGAAATATAACAACAAAATCACATACAGACAATAATATGTTTGGCTTCTTAAATCCCCTTGCTTCTTCTTTGATTGCTGAACACAGGAGGTTCTTTTCTAAAATGCCGTAATAATTGCCAACTTAACAAATATAAACAAGAGTTAAAACTATTGTGGGGAACATTCGAAAAGAGCTGCTCAAGCTATACTGGCATGTTAATCTAAACAGCTGCTTGTAGTTTTAAAGCTCTAGTACCCCTGTGCTGTGGCTTAATGCATTCCAAGAATATTTATAACAGTGTTTTGTATGTGGTAACACATTGGATATTCCTAGGTAATCAGAGCTATGTGCATAAAAATCCTTTACGTTTTGATGTTTGTGTTGTGGAAGTGATTTTGGATATCCTTTAATTGAGGAGGATTACAAAACTATGATTTCTGTACAATTCACAAAATACACTTGCGACATCTTTCTTTATTTTCAAACTATTTTACTGTGGCCTTTAAAATAGTTTTGTTGACTTTTAAGGTTCGCCTATGGGTTATTGATATCAGGTAGAAGTGTTTTAGTAAATAAACAGAGCAATTGTGTTACCGCACGGAGTATAGGTGACAGCAGGTGCTGTAATGGACACACTCCTCCCCTTCCCTTCACAACAGTCTGTTTCTTCTGACAGCTCCTTCACTATCGCTATACCTGCAGTGAAGGAAACAGTTTCACCAACATTGTTTTAGGATCTTTCATGTTTTCAGAATCATTTCAGTAATATTGCAACTACAATTACATGTGTATGTGCAAGTAAGGACACTAAAATACCAGAAGCTCTTGAGACAATAGGACAGGTTTCAGGTACACCGAGTAAGGTATAAAGCAGGGAACTTTAAAGAAAATGTGACAAAGCAACTTGAAAGTATTACAGAGAAGAGTTCAGGGTACGCAGAAATATGCAAAACGAGGCAGGGAATCCAAGCAAGTCTGATGTTTCGTTTTTGATTTATTCCTACTATGCCGGATGATGTGGAACATCGTTTTTCAACATATAACGAGTGTCTACGTGCTAATCGCATACGATTTATGTTCCATGTACTTCGAAAATGCATTATTACTCACTACCAACAGCTAAACACATCCAAATTATTTTCTTCCAATACTCAATAATCCTGATGCACGTGCTCCCGAAGCAGGGTGTAGTGCCTTCAACTGTTTATATTTGCTTATCATATTTGTTTACAGAGAACAGTGCAAAGTTACAGTGATTTCCACCTTCCCTCGTCACCAACCTTCGGTGCGTTCCTAACTTGATGGTTTACTTACTAAAACCCCTCTACTTGCTGAAAATAAATATAGGATTATTCAAAAAGAAGGAACAGATTTTAAATATTTGTTTCTAATGAACAACAATAGATGGCGACATATGCAATACATCACTGTATAGAGAAAAGTTAAAAATGTTATTGTATGTGTCCAAAATGAGCACCATTTGCTATGCGAGGGCGACCAGTCCTTTACCGTTTGCAAACGCAACCATCTACAAATTTATTGTATCAACTGTAAATTTTTTATGACGAGGTGACTCGTTGTTGAACTTACAACGAAATGCACGCTGCAATGAAATAATTGATGCACTCTTTGAATAATACAGCACACAAAACGACTTTTGCTGTGGCGTCGCCATTTTCTCGTAAACAAACACAGTGCCGCTGTAGGCACTGAATGGAACTAAAAGGTGGGGCTTAAAACTTTGTAGTTTCCTGTATTCAATGATGTGTCTTATGTTTCGCTATCTATTATCGTTCATTAAAAATGAATATCTAAAATGTGTTTCTTATTTTTGAATAACCCTGTGTAATTATATAATCTATATGTGTTTATCATCCTGATTCATGAATTGTTTGTTGCCTTCTAGTAGTCTTTATTTCAAAAGTGTTGATGTAGGCTAGAAAAATTATTGTTCAGCAATGAGGTATTATGGTGGTCTGTTGATGTTCATCATTAGCAAATCAGCCAAAAGCACGAAGTGTTTCTAAAAGCGGAAAGGTGGCCATACATTTTATACCTACCGCGTGTTAGGTCTGCGGCAGTAATGGCCATGGTGCACGAAATGCGGCTCGGGCGGGATTGTCCTGGGACACATTACCCAGTTCCTCCAGCACGCAGAAAAATAGTAATGCGAAGTGTGAAGTTTTTATCAAGTTACTCTTTACCGCACTGCAGTCCATCTGCTTAATTCCGTGATGAAGCTTCAGTTTTTAATAAAGAAAAACTCACGAGATTCCAGTATAAAGGTTAAGCGTTGCTTTGTTAATATTAAACAAAGGAATTCCTCTTTAAAATACAAGATAACATTTTCTTTAACATATTTGCGCTGGAATATAATAAAAGTCTCTTAAGAATAACTTAAGAGCGCTTCACTTAAATACAAAAGATTGCTCTTTATAAATCCAGTTATATGATTTAACATTACTAATTAAAGAATGTTTATCTTAGAGTATTTTATTAGGATTGTAAAGAAAGAAACAATAACATCATTTGGTCTGCATGGAAACAATCACCAAACAGAGCGGGATGGTCCAGGCGGTAACGCCTGTGACCCGCATTCTGGAGGTCGTGTGTTCGATTTCCGCGGCCGACCTTCCTGACCCATGGGTTTTATCGGGGGGTTCCCCTGGTTGCTAGGCGAATGCTGGAAGGGATCATCACTTC
Source organism: Deroplatys truncata (assembly GCA_030765065.1). Taxonomy (NCBI): domain Eukaryota; kingdom Metazoa; phylum Arthropoda; class Insecta; order Mantodea; family Mantidae; genus Deroplatys; species Deroplatys truncata. The sequence goes on from CM060975.1 coordinate 117,476,465, forward strand.
CCACGAATTTCCTGTCCCTCTGTCCCTCCATTTCACCTCCATTCTCATTTCACTTCACCTTTCATCTGCTTCATCTCTTTCAGAGTTGCACGTGTTGGCGGGGTCTCGGCGTGTGCATGGGAGGAGAAAAGGATGCTCTGAGCCATGGGTTTTTTCGGGAGGTTCCCCGGGTCACTAGGTGAATGCTGGGAAGGATCATCACTTCCCCTGAATTTCCTGTCCCTCCATTTAGCCTCCATTCTCATTTCATTTCACCTTTCATCTACTTGGTCTGTTTTAGAGTTACAGTGTTGGCGGGAGGTCTCGGCGGGTGCATGGGAGGAGAAAAGGATACTCTGAGTAAACCTTCGTCCCCCGGAATGGGGGCGGTCCCTGGGTCCTGGGCCCCCCAGGGAATGTATAAGCCCACAGGAAAGAGAGGAACCGGCTGTACCAGCTGCATCTGGAGAGTTCAATTCTGAAACGGTAGGGCCCTGTCATCTGCCTGTCGTACCTCCTAGTACGGCCGTCCTCTGTCTCCTCTCACCCTATCTCTGCCAGGGGCACCCCGTCATGTGCCTAGATACAAAAGATCTGCATAGGTCGAAATGCTAGGTCCCCCTCCGTTCCTAGTGCTATCCTATCCTATCGCCAAATTAATTTCAAAGTGCACCCTATACCACTTCCCAAGTAGGAACATGAGAGCCATTGTGTAAGTCAGCACAGTGTTTGCTTTGCAACACAGGAATGAATCTTCCTTATTCCGGAGAATTCTTTCTTCCAGAAATTAAAACCAAATCACTGGTGTTCCTTCAAGCAACGACAACGCTTCGACTCCTTTTTTCTTCCTTGTTTACCCAGATTATTATTACTGTGTTTTAGTGTATCCTTTATCGCTTATTACCGCAATTACACAAGACACAGACACCCACAAACACCTATGCCCATGGCGGGACTCGAACCCGCGATCCTCAGCTTGGAGAACACCGAAGCTATACACTCCAGCAACCACGGCTACAAGGGCCGGCAACACCTTAATGCCAATAGTCCAATTTCAAACACATTAAAGACATGTACGGAGAATATCACATTAAAAGACAATCCAATGCATTACGATGTCGAGGAGTAGATTGTTCAGGAGATTTCAGACTTCGTTCAAATCACCACAGAATGAAGAAATAAAACTTTTAGTATTAGTACTATTTAGGTCATACAACACTCCATTCGATGTAACTTTTATGCCATAGTCTAAATTAATTATGAACTGAATTATGTAAAATGCATACTTTCGCGTCACTTTAAAATGTAAAATCTTAAAGTAATGGAAAACTTTCCATCAGATGTTTCTGTATGACGCTGTCCTCTTTAAGAATAGCTACTCTTAAGCAGATTGAATTCGTAGCTTGTTAATTTCTGCCCTAAATTGTAAGCGAAACGCCCAACCCTCCCAAAATAATAAAAAGCGAAAACGCATTTAATACTGATGAGATTGAAATAAAAGAAAAGCGACTTCCTCACACGAACGTAGTGTTATAAATCCAATATCCTATGCGCGCAGCACACACACACACACACACACACACACACACACACACACAAAGCGCGCTTTGCCCTGCTCCTCATCCTCCTATCCGTTTTTTCTAGCACATTCGATAGGAAACTTTCGTGTATAGCACGAAATCGGTTTTCCAGCAGTAGTATTTGATTGGAAATCCAAGTCCATTTCCATTAATATCGGAAACAAATCGATGTGGGTCAGGCGGCTGAAGCCGTTCATTAAGAGCTTCCGAGGCGTAGGAAGAACTGGCAGCGCCTGCGACAATCGCATTTATATTCGCCCACATTTCACTTCGGTCAGGCGGACGGCCTATCTACACGGCGCTATGAAACCAGCTTCAGAGCCATTCAATTTTCTGCTCATCTTATAAAGGAAAATATTGCTTACCAATGAAGCAGGTCATTTGTTTCTAACCTAATACATTGTCATACGTAACAATAATGGAGAGTAGGAATGTGTTATAACTAGGCTGGCTTTTCACTAACACGTTTTCTGGCCAGTTTTATAATTTCCTAAATGCATGAATTATTACAATGAAGAAGACTGCAATCGACAGATAAAATGTCAGTATACACAGATAGCTATAGGCAAGAGGGGGGAAATTTTGGGCACGAATTGTCTGTTGACGCGGCAGCCTTAAGAGTGTAATTCTAAAATGCGAAGGAATAACAAATGCGGAATGTCAATTCATCTGTAACCTTGCATTCTGAAATGCAAATCTATCACTAGAAGACAAGTTAAGTTTGGAAAATTTATTATTCCTCTTCTCATACCATCGAATGGTATTCTTAATTAATTTTCTAAGAATACTAATTCTAAATAATTTCAGATAATACACTAAACATAAACGTCTTGAAGGTCCAACTTTTGGCTTTAGGGAGAAAACACCATAGATCTATTAAAAAGTAGTAAAATGTAGTAAAGTATAATGTTATTGTTTTATATGCTTTCGTGAAATCTTAATGCATCCCATATAAAAAATATTTTTTGAAAGATACAAGTTTTTCAATAATCCTCTCCCATTAATAAACTCAGGAAAAGAACATCTCTTCAGCGTGTTAGAAACACTTTCATTCCAAATTTTACAAATAGGATATCATTCAAGAAATGAAATAAGTTTAAAAATTCTTAAGTTTTTATGATGGTTAAACCAGGTGGCCCAACCATGCAATATTTAACGTGTCCACTAACCCTTTGTGTGTTAAAGGAGTTGCAGAATTCAACGGGGCAATTGCAATAGCGCCCTAATAGAACACTACCGCTACTACTAATATTATTGCTGCTACTACAACACCAGCGGTTCTCAAAGACGTTTGTCTGGGTACACGGAGACGGTTGAAACATCGCATCACTCAACAGGGGCAAACTGTTGAACACCTATTCAATGAGCAAAATGAGCACATCAGCACGTTATATGATGATGATGATGATAATAATAATAATAATAATAATAATAATAATAATAATAATAATATTTATAATAGCAAGCGAAGAAATGGCAGCGAAACACTGCCTGCTCTCATGTTTGTTGCTTATAGTCCGTAATGCTAGTCAAGAACAGCGTAAACAAACTTTAAAAAAAATAGTTATGGTTGGATATACGATGGGTCGAATAAAGAAATTTTAATTATTTGTCAGTCTAAAAGGTAACCTTATTCCCTCGAAAATAAAGCCACTGTAACTGAAGTGGGAAATATTCTAAGACTTTTCAATCTATTTTTATCTATCATCACGGACAGTGAACTCTAATGCTAGGGACCGTTTTTGTCTATCATCACGATCTGTACACTCTATTGCAAGCCTGGGATGTGCCTCAACGAGCGCGATCCGCTCATCGTCTTTGCTGATAGCAAGATGAATAAAAGGAAACTCGGCTGGCCCCATAGCTCAGTTGGTAGAGCACCCGCCCTGCGCGAGGAGTCCCGTATTCGATTCCCGGCTGGGGGTGGGAAGTTTTCTCTAGGCAAGATTACTCCCTATCCTTACCAGAGTCTGGAATTATGAATGAGTGTGTGAATGTGTGTGTGTGATCTAATGGTTAAAGCCCAAAGTTTACTAGAAACCTAAAGACAAGCGAATAAGAGTTAACACCATTATCTATAGGCAATAATATATTCCAAAAGAAAGACCGATCGCCGATAAGACCATTGTAGTTAAATGGAACTTAAAAAAATAACAAAAGAAAACAAAGTCGCTCATCTTAATTCGCCAGTTTCCCACTGACCTGCGAACACTCAGAATTGCCTCTTTGAGTTCCGCAAATCTTTTAACACACGAAGGGATATCGGCATACTTGAAATACGGCGCGGTTGGGTTACCTAGTATGTAAGCAATTTATGAATACTCTTAAGTACCACTGATCCACAATTTCTGATTCAGCGCTTACTATGTGCCTTTGGAAGGGAAGTAAAGCCGGTGGTCCGGTGTCGTAGATTTATGGCACGTAAAAGAATCTCAAGTGGGATAAAGAGGCCTCTTAGCAAAATTTCCGGTCTTTAACGCCAAATATAGAATGGGACGCTAAGGACCACAGCAGGTAAAGAGCGTCCATAAATAAAACTCAATTTAATTTTTTGTACTTTGAGCAACAAAGAAACATTTCAACCTGCAATCATTAAAATTATGGAACCCTTGACATTTTTAGTAGGATAATATGTAAATATTAGAAACGCAGAGGGAGTTTAAAGCGGGCTTTATATACACGTTATATTGGATTATGGAATGACTTATATCATGCTATTACTGAAATTTGTTATAACCTATAACTGGCAATTTATGCTTCCAGATACTTATACATATACAGATACTTATTTATGATACAGAGTCATGCTGAAAAATTCTCATTAAAATGCCACAATATATAAAGTATATGCAGGTGGTCCAATACTATACCAGGATAGACAAACCTTTTGAAATGGAAGCATTAAAGGCGTTTTCAAATAAAGTGCAGAATTAAAAACTTTATAAACATACAAAGTAGGATGCAGGAGATGGGTACCTTTAAATATTTCCAGAAGATATTGAAGGTATTAGATTTTCGGTAGTTAGATTTCGGTGACTGCAGATTTCAGCTTAGAGGTAAAATGTGAATTAGAATTTTATTTGTATTATATTGTAATTATTTATTTTCTTCTGACTTTACATTTACTTCATTCGTAAAATAGTTTAATTAAAACCTACTCAAATCTTGATTTTCTGAATAAAATCGCAATGTGTAGACGAACTATTTTGCACTCTTATATACATACAGTGTATATATGTCTGACTGAATGTTTAACAGCGCTTGGATACCAATCAACAGCGGCTTTATTAGCTGATAATTCTTCTCCTTATGCAGGGGGAGGAAAAATTATCTGATAATTAATACTTCTCGAAATACATCAAGGTGTATTTGTAGAGCGATTAACATATCATTTCTAAATGCAGGAAAGATGTCGTTAATAACCACACATTCAATTGATAACAGAACATTTACGTTTAAAAATAATGTTCTAGAAGGTTCGTACATTTTTGTCTCCTATCCTCTGAAGTGAAGTGTTTTCTCTTTATATTATAGAAGTTTCATTCGATTCAATAATCGAAATCTGCTCTCGTAGCAATTAATTTCTTTAAGCAGCACAGTCTAATTGGAAATATTTTATTAACAGACAACAGAACTCGCAGTTCTGCTCGCATCGTTGCGTTAAATGCGGAAACACTTCTCTGTTTCACTCTCTCTCACACTTCCTCACTGTCTTTCCACACTTCTCTTCCCCTCCCTCTTTCTCGCACTTTCCCTTTCCACTATGTATTCCTCCATCCTCCTCAAATCTTCTCTGCCTATCTGTGTAACTCGTGTATTATTATATGACTGTCTTACAAGGGCGTTGCACGGTTGTAATATTTAAAATTTGAATATCAGAAATCGTAAAATTGGAAAAAGATACCTTAACTAAACAGGAACAGAAATAACACTACATATGGAGTTTATCAACATTTTTCCATGACTAAACTGCGGATTTTAGGCACTTAAAACAGAAATAGACGGTAAAATATGCTTTTAAAAAGACACTAACAATACACTAAAAGACACTTCGGTCAGCCTTATTAATGTGTGGTGTTTCGCAGCCTGACGCTACATGGTGCAAGAGACTTTCTATTTATAACTATTTAGCATACAGTAGTCATGAACTCGGATACTTCCAGAGGCATACAGCATAGGTCATACAGATATCATGGCGTTATAAGCAGATCCGATTCTCTTTTATTTTACTGTCTTCTTTTCTCAGTTGCTAAGTCATAACCATTTGTGTATAATGCTTAGAATGGAATGTCTGTGGGTTTTTTTTTTGGTCTTGTCTTACATACACTTAATGTGGCGTAACAGCAATACTTTTCTACTCCATGGCACTCTCAATGAACAGTCAAAGCCTTATTAGCAAGCATATTCTTTATCTCTCGCATTCCAATATTTAGGCATTTTAAATACTGTTTAGTCTTTTAATCATCTGCGAACTGAAATTAGAAGCTGTGTTATAGCCCATGTCCGTCGGAAAGAAGAGGAGTTTTCATGGTGAAAGAATTATCAAAATCAGTTGAATGGTTTTCGAGATTACCCTACATACACACACGCACACAACTGCTCTCTGTTTATATCAGTATGGATTTTTGAAAATCTGTAATAAAGGTTCATTTTCTCGGGAATTGATAAAATTAGAAATGTAAGTAAAATATTTAACAGTACATAAACTTGTCTCTACGTTACGTTTACAAGTGATCCAAACGATCTGGTGGTAATCGTTTTATAAGAACTGATATTTGTAACCGAATTTATACTGAAAATTGTATGACTTCTTAAATATTTATCATATCTAGGTACCCTAAACAACATAAATTGTAAGCAATAGTATGCTTGTAAACGTCTGTTACTGAGGCAGTATTTTTAACAAAATGATTTCAGTCAAATTATATAATATAAAATATATAAAATATATTGCCTTAAAGCAATATGTGTAAAAATAAAAAATATAAAAATTGTATGTAACAGTCATTGTATTAATGTTTATATTATTATGTACATGTTTAATAATGTTATGTGAATGTATTACGTAATTTAATAATGTAGGAGCTGTGAGAATATAGGTCAAAAGTTGCTAACAATGAGGTAACAATGACGTAACCTTGAGGCAATAATGAATTAGAAAGTTTAATAATGCTACTGTAATTCTTGGAGCAACAATAATGACATTTTTGAGACAGTTTATAAACAGCCAATCAACAACCAGAAAAAAATCTTAAGTTAAATAAAAGTATTCTATTGGAGTAGGATTAGCCAATCAGAAAATGAAATGGAGCAAAATTTACAAATTTAGAAGACAATTGCTAGTAGACAGCGTTCCCAACCGGAAGCGAGAAGCGTGCTCGAGAAGTTTAATACTCATTCAGTGTGAGTCGAAAATAGTTTACGTATTTAATAAGTGCAAGTAATTAATAAATAATCTCACAGCTCTCATTATAAGCGAAGTGTTATTTAATCGTGTCAAGGATTAATAAAAGGAGTGAAGTAAAAAATTATTATCTGTGTAAGCCTACATTTTTTAGCCGCACCACTCCCTGCAAAGAGAAACATGTCTCTACAAATTAATACTGACGCAGCCGAGGCAAACATAAATATATAATATTTAAAGAAACATTCAAAATACAAAGTTGATTTTTAAACTTGAGGCAAAAGTCACCGGAAAGTCAATTTGGGGCGAAGGCTACCGGAAGCTTACGCGGTTGCAACTACTTCAAGTGTTCGGCTCCCCAACAGTTGAACTACAATACAACTCCTCCTAAAACAATACTACTTCATTACGTAACACTTCTTTCAAAGTTGAGTAATAATCAATCATCTAGATATTTCGATTTTATCTTTATTTTGCGTTCCTCTCTCCCTCCTTCTATGTCTTTCTCTCTCTCTTACACACATAAATAAAAATACTAAAAGTTCCATCTCTTGTAGCCTATTATAAACTTATAAACAAATTCATTCATTCAAAATCGACAATCACCAGAAGAATGTTTGTTACACACTTTTTACAGGAATACATGAGTGTTGCATAATTTCGATATGATTTACGCAGTATATATGAATCTATTACTGAGACTGTCCTAATAAATATCAAACAAAGCTCTAGGGAAGTTGGCTATTATCTCAAAAACCTCTTGTAATGTTGATTTCGTGTAGGTTTTATATTTTTGTTAGTATATAAGTTATTTCCGTCCTAGATTAATAAGGAATCCCTTGAATATTTCACACGCTCTCTGCAGATGATACCTCCATATACCTTTGCTCTATAACGGCAGTCCATCCATCCGATATTCCCTCACAACATATTTGACTCATGTGAATACTAAATAATTCAAAAGGTTATATGTGGCAATATGCGGTCAGTTGTCTCCGCGGGCTGTGGGGAGGATGCAGAAAGGATAATGGTGAATTTTCAGCTGCTTTTTGCCCTGGTAAATTGTTTAGTCTCTTCATTTATATTTTAGCCGGTGTTTATACACACAGCTTGGTGTCACTTAAATATGTATAACTATGAATATTCATGCATAGTGACTTTTCCTCCCACATTGTTGCCCAAAATGTTATGCTGTGCGGGGGAGTCAAAACGCTGTTCGTATTACGTTCGGCTATTAAGTACTAACAAAACGGTTTCAACTGAGCTCTTAGTGCCTACCTTCCTTTGCTATCATTCAAGTGAAGAAACGCGAGTGGTCAACTATTTTACGTTTCTGCTAGATTCGTAGAGTCTAGAAACTTTTACAGCGTGTAGTTCTTGTCTCTAGTTTTCAAAATATACCAGTGGCCCACCCGCGCCCTATTTCAAATGTGTAGATATCCCTTCGTACGTTAAAAGAATTACAGAACTCAACGGGGAATTCCAAGTGAACAAGGTTAGTGGGGAACTGACGAATTAGCGTGAGGGTTTTTTTAAGTTCCATTTATATCCCACCTTTAACTACAATGGCCTAACGGGCGACCTTTCCTTTGGAATATATTATTGCCTATAGGTAAATGTGCTAACTCGTATTCGCTTGCCTTTGCATTTCTTGTCTTACACTTAGATCGCACACCATTCACTCTCGCATTCATATTTCCAGACGCTGGGGAGGATAGGGATTAATCTTGGCTAAAGAAAAAATCCCATTACTACCCGGGAATCGAACACGGGACCCCTAGCAAGCAGGCAGGTGCTCTACTGACTGAGCTGTGGGACAGCCGAGCTTTGTTTTACTCCTCTTGCTTATCAGCAAAAGACGATGAGCGGATCGGCACTTCGCAAGCTTGCGAAGAGTGTACAGCTCGTGATGAAAGACAAAAACAGACCCTTGCACTAGAGTGTGCTGTCAATGATGTTAGACAAAAATAGACCGAAAACATCTTACATGGCTTTATTTTCATGGGAGTAAACTCACTTTTTAGACTGGCAAACAATTAAAATATTTTTATTTGAACTATCCGTATCCATCCATGGCTATTTTTTGTGTCTACGCTGTTTTTGTCTTACGGACTTTAAGCAACAAACATGTTTCACTGTCTTTTATGCTTGCTATTGTAAATGTTATTGTTACTATCGTTATATTATTATTATTATTATTATTATTATTAGCATCATCCTTTAACAGTACTGTTACGTTGACTTCGCTCATTGAATAGGTGTTCGAAATTTTGCCCCTGTTGATTGACTCGCCAACTGTCCCTTTGTATCCATATGGATGTTTCTGAGAACCACTGGTTTAGCAACAGCAATGCTCCGTTCAGTCGTGCAAATTTTAATGCACGAAGGTTTACCTGTATACTTAAAATACGGCGCGGTTGGGCCACCTGGCAGACAACACTGCGTATTACAGAACAACAGTGGTATTCAGATATGCTTCGTACAAGGAGAGGTGCAGCTGCATCTCGTAGTCATTTATTCTTTCAATTTCAAGAGAATAATTTATGTTTGAACCTAAATGCAGAAGTTTTGTAAAATATTGTAACTTTGCTCAGTTTTCACTTTTCTTTGCTCTGCGCGTTGTAATAAATAACGCGTGAAACGGTCTTTCCTTTCCGCTTCACCCACTGGAGCGTCGAACACAGGAATTTCGTTTCTCTCTCTAACTGTCGAACACAGGAGACCTCTTCTCCTCTCTAGTCGCACAGTGAACCCGCTGAGTAAGTATTTCACCTCGATAACAATCTCACTCACTCGTAATTCGTAAGCTTATGAGCTTATACATAGCTGCAGAGCTTTCTGAAAGGAAAGGAGGAAAAAAACATCCAGAAATATCTCGGATTTCGATAGGGTTCTGGGATTTACGTCGGGTGAGGGCGCCGGCTTCTCCTTTCCAGCCAAATAATGGCTAGCGCTAAAGGACGTAGGTAAGCCCATGGCAGTTACGTCACAATATAATTAAACGTGAGTCAAACACCAAATTTCATGCTTGAGTCTGGCATGGTTTAAGGATACTAGGTAGAAGACTTTAAGGAAAATCGAATGTGGAGAAATTAGTTAATTTGTATTTTATAAAATTAGCTCTGATTACGATTATTAAATATATATTTTTACGAAGAAATGTGTATCTTGAATACTCCATAACTATCCTCTTCGTTCGTATTATAATTTTCTATGACTGAGAAATCATAACATAGGGAAAACGTGGATCTCATTACAATACACAATTTATGTTACATTTTTTTTATAATTAACTTCTTCCAAAATATTTTCTGTTGTGCACTTGAAATTCCAAAATTTTAAGCAAAATATTAATTATTCGTTCTTTTGCTTCTCATCAAGTCATACAAACAGTATTCAATATAAAGGTTTTTTTCCTAACACTAAACTGCTGTTCTAGGTCCACTATGTACCTTTACACCTATAACAAAGTTAGTATCAAAGCCATTAATTCTGCTGAGTATTTATTATAATAAACAGGAAATTAATAGAAGTGAACATATTACGAGTATTAGACCAAGGGAACTTGGAGTTTCTTTTCCAAACTCAGGGAAAATTGACTAGTTACCACACAGCAAAATAATAAACTTCATTAGAAGTATTAAATTGTAATTGGACACCGATATATAATTACATATTATGAACCAGTGACTTCTCAATAGATCTACTAAGGTAGTAGTGTAGGGAAATTAAAAGTAACCTTTACGACCCACTATTTTAATCTGATCTAATCTAAAGCGAATAGAAAAATAACTTTATTTTATAATAAAAAGAAGCAACTTCCAAAGTGTTGCTAAATTCGTGTTAAGTTTTAAATTTAACAAGAAAAATAACTGTTGAATGAATAATTGGAAGAATAGGTATGAAAGTACATTATAAATACACTGGTGTGCAAAACCTAAGGACGAAAGTAATCTTTGCATGCTGTGACACTGCCAAGTAACATAACTCGATGAAACTTGAATCATACATAGAGGGAACTGCTATGGTATGCTACAGTAGGCAACTAAACGAAATATGCAATGAGACAAATAGAAATGTCACATTTATTCATAGACCATAAGCTACACTAAAGTCAATACGACATATGATGGCTCTCTAGATTTACAGAAACAGATACATGGTACTTAAAAGGGTGTATGATCACCACGGACAGCAATGCCTGCTCTGCATCGTGCTCCCATGTTGGCCACAAGTTTGGTAAGCAGTTCTTGTGGTAGGGCGTTCCATTCCTCCACAGCGCTGTTGACAACTGTTGGATGGTCGTTGGTACATGTGAATGTGCTGCAATGCGTCTCCCCAAAGCATTCTACACGTGCTCGATGAGATTTAAATTGGGGGAACAGGCCGGCCAGTACATTCGCCAAATATCCTCTCGTTCCAAGAGATCCTCTACCTACGCTGTTCGATGAGGTTGCGCATTGTCATCCATAAAAATGAAGTTAGGGCCGACTGCACCCCTGAAAAGACGCACATGGGGAAGGAGTACAGTATCACAACAACGTTGACCAGTGAGCGTCCGTGTTCAAAGTTTTGGAGGTCGATGCGCCCATGCAACATTATGCCTCCCCAAACCATAACATCCGGACCACCAAAAAAATCATGTTCAAGGATGTTGCTGGGTTCATTACGTGTTTACACCTCTCGTCAGATGAGGGTACGTCGAGAATCACTTCTTAGACTGGATCTGCTCTCATCCGAGAAGAGCACGCGACCCCATTCCTCGTTGGACCAATTTTGATGCTCTTGGGACCATCGCAAACAGCGCCGCCGATGCGCGGATGTCAATGGAACACAACGTACTGGCTGTCGGGCAGGGAGACCACCTCTGTATAGTCGCCATTGCACTGTGTATCGTGAGATTGAGTGCCTAGCTGTCCTGTTAAATGTGGTTGCAATTGCACCCACTGTTTGGCGTGGATTCCTTCTTGCCTTTTGCACAATGTAGCGGTCAACTGCTGCTGTAGTTGAGCGTGGTCGACCACCACCTCTCCTTGAGACAGCAGTGCCTGTGGTTTGAAAGGTTCCCCCATGGACGTGAAACAATGCTGTGAGCAATTCCAAACTCCTGAGCAACACTCGTCACACTTCGCCCTTCTTCCAGTTTCCCGATGATTCTTCCCCGTGTGAAGTCATCCAAATGGGCCATGTTGCAATGAAGAACACCACTACAGTGCACCGTAACAGCTCGCTAATTGCCACACACCGTCTTGTCCTGTTTCGTCAACTGCCCCGTGCTGCAGGACCAGACCCATTTGGCACTATAGGCTCGCTACACTCACTCCATTGACCTCCAGCTTTCTGTGTACGTGTGAGAGACCTCTGGCAACATGCTCCCGCACCTTCATCTACTTCCACCGAGTAGTTCATTTGTTATATTACTTTCCCATCTCGTCCTTAGGTTTTGCACACCAGTGTAGTACAGAAAGTCGCATGACTGCTGCTCATTATTATTATTATTATTATTATTATTATTATTAGTAGTAGTAGTAGTAGTAGTAGTAGTAGTAGTAGTAGTAGAAGTAGTAGTAGTAGTAGTAGTAGTAGTAGTAGTAGTAGTAGTAGTAGTAGTAGTAGTAGTAGTAGTAGTAGTTTATTTGTTTCAAATCGAATTATTTTGAGGCTGCTCGGTGAGGATTTTGATAGAACACTCAAATTAACTTGTACAATTAAAGCTTTGTTCATTTTTTCACTAATTGGATTAAAATATCATACGTTTGATATAAAAGGTGGACCATTTAAGTTGAGACTGTACAACATCTTTAAAAGTGAGCGTTGTAGAAAGTAATGGCGAATCAAAGTTGCTTGATATTATGAGGGAAGGTAAATGCCATTAGTCGTGTTTTGTTTGGAGGACGTTATGATAGTCTGTTAGGGTCGATTTAATTTTTTAAATGGGAACCTACAATTAGGGTGAAATTAAATTGGTCTTAAAATGACCACCACAACCTCCTCCAAATAAAACACGACTAATGGCATGTACTTTACCCCATAATATCAAGAACTTTTATTCAAGAACCTGTTTCTACAGCACTTAGTTTTGGAGATATTGTACTCTCAACTTAAATGATCCACCCTATATTCTGGTATATCAAATAATTTGAAGTTTCTGTAAATAGCCTATGAAGGTCTCCTTACTTCCACTGAATTTCCTTAATTCAGGGAACATATAGACACACAAAAACATATTGCAGGAAAAGATATGGAGCTCATTAAAACACATGTTTTATATAAAAAGCCTTATCGCAACATTAACCGTTTCCTAAATTTTCATTGTTTTATATCTGTATTTATGTTTAATTTTCTGTGCCATCCATATAATAAATAACACGAATGTAAATGGAATGCTTTTGGTTTTTACACTTGAGTTCGTTTCTAGTAAAATTTGCTAGTAATGTACACAATTTAACCTTTTTCCGAATTTCGTAACCACATCCGTGAAATTATTTCTAAACAAATTTCTATTTAAATTAAGATATGAATATTAATAAGACAATAGTAGTTTCCTTTTATGTATTTTATTTGAAAACAAATTTCTTGAATGACTAAAATCACTTTGATTTTTATTTTCACTCTTTTTGGAAATCCTGAAGTCTAGTTCGTAGCGGGGGTTTGGAAAATAAGGAACGTTTTCTGGTGTGTATGAACTTGGTTTAGGGTTTCGGGTACGGAAATATTATTGCCGGCTACTCAGGTAGAGGATAAGTGATTGTGAGATTATTATCTCAGGGATTGTGTGGATGGGAGATGAATTGTACTCACAGCTCCTCTCAGTGGCCCATTTATTCTGAAGATCCACACTTGTTGTCGTACTGAAGACCCTTTACACAAGACGCGTTCCTATCTGTTTTTCCCCGTTACAGTTTCCGTCCTTCTACCCTGGATTTTATTCTCTTTCTTATTTATTTACAATATGACTTTTGTCATTCCTAGCTACCCTATCTCTCACTGTTATATTATGACGATTTCCTATCATATATCTCTTTCCCTAGTGATAATATAAACTGTTACACGTTGCTGATTTTCCTATCATTTACTACACTAAGTATTTCATCTTGTTCTCCCTGACCCTTCACGACACAAAGTTTTTACGTCCTCATCCTAGCTCTTCCCGACACAGAGTTTTAACATCCTCTTCCTATCTCTTCACGACACAAAGTTTTTACGTCCTCATCCTAGCTCTTCCCGACACAGAGTGTTCCATGTTTCGCGTGTCGAAAACTCGCTCCTGCTCCTAGACAAAAATCTATTTCACGCCTCTTTTCTAGTTTCATTCCCTTGCGTTACTATCCACGTGACTTTTGTTATTCCTTATTGGCTATTTCGCTACTTTGCGCTTTTTCTACCGTTGGTTCAATTTCAACAACCTTATGCACTGCGAGCGTCTCTACTGTTTCACATTATTAACGGCTGATTTGATTTTCTGTCCGCATGAGTGCCTAGCGCATCCGTTTCATTGTTCCGCTTTCCGGCGAGTCGCCGTCGATTTCAATAGAACTTAACTGTTTCTCCTGCTAGCCTTTCCTGTATTTATTAAAGGGTTTTGCCCTCTGGCATATTTCCTTGTGTCTTTTCTTTTCCTGCGTTTCCTTTCACATTCTGATTTATTTATACGTGTCTCTACTTTATTTTATTTCATCCGTAATAATGTTTATTTCCCCCTTTTCTTAATCTTTAATATTCTCTTTTATCTCCTTCTTATTTTGTTTTATTAGCGGATTAGTCTTAAACTTTTATTCTGGCTGTGATTATTATTGTACTCGCGGATCTTATCACTTCAAGTTCCTACAGGAAACATAGAAACGATATAATTTCGGGAATTTCAAAATATGCATTCAGTATCTGCCTATAACAGCTTATGCTCTTTTTTGACCAAATACAATAAAAAAACACGATCTCCGGTTAAGGTTCCGGTTAGATATTAACTGAGCTAGGGCTAATTTTCATATTACAACCTTCGGTTTACAGTTAACCGAAAGTTATTCTTAGCGATGAGCTAACCACTATGGGGTAACGGTTGGGGTACTAATCACACAAAAATGGCGTACCTTCGACCTCAATTGATAGTCGATAGCGGTTCCAAGGCAAAATATTAGAGCAACATTTATACGAGTATAAGAGGAGGAAAACCAAAATAATTATACTTCCGAACGAGTAATTTCCAGGCTTTGAAGGAGGGTGATTTTCGTAACCCTTATTAGATTGTCGGAAGCTGCACTGGGTTCCTTTTAAGTTCTATTATATTTCTGCTGCATAATACCTCTAGCATTATCCTTAGACACGGTTTGCATATCATTTTATTTAATTTACTTTTTTTAGCTTAAATAATGTAATATTTGTTTAAATATATAATGTAACTGATATTAACAGAATCTATTCTGCAAGGGTCGTGGTTACCATGCTAGCCTCGAGTATCCGAGGTCGCGATGGATTTTTTCGGGCGTAAAAATAATTTCAGTAATATGAAATGAGGGACAGGGAATTTGTGTTAAAGATAAACTACCCCAGAATTTGCTTGCCAACCAGGGAAAACCACGAAAAACCCATGGTCAACTGCCCGCTCCAAGAATCGAACCCAGACTTCACGAATGCGGACCTCGCAAGTTAAAGCTGAGCCAACTTGCTCTGTGCCGCTGCAGATTAGTTTGCAGGACTTTTTATGTTTTACATGTTATGAACCACATGGTATAAGTTAAAAAGGATAGACTCAAGAGATATAGAATATAAACTTTTCTACTGGAAAATAAAAGACATATCTTCTTATCTCTTTAATTTCTTACTACATATAGTAAGTAGGGGAAGTATTGAATTCCACCCAAAAAAGTTTATAGCGAGATTTCACCGGAAATACGTGTTTTGAGGCCCCCTGAATCCAATTAAAGCATTTTTAGAAACAAGTCTGTGTGTGTCTATGAACAGCATAACAAAAACGAAAAGTTGGATAAATATCAAACTTGGTATTTAGGATCAATATCTCCCAAAAATGCGACACGAAAATTTTCAAGAAATATCCTCACCCCAACTAACCTTCTCATGGAACATTTTTCGAAAATTTTGATTTTATAAAAAAGACTCAAAGTATTTTGTTTAAAAGGCCGTATATGAAATATATTTACATAACAAATAAAATGCATATCTTGAATTTTCTGGAAATAGCCTCTGAAGTTCTCTTCATTCGGAAGGAATTGTGTATAATCTTGTAGAACTGGTAAACGTTAAGCGATAGACGAAAACATACTACACGAAAATTGTAGATCTCTTTAAAACACAGAATTTACTTATAATAAGTTGTTCCGCGGCAAAGCCATCTCTAAGATATCCGTTATTAAAGATTCGAATTGTTCCACGCTTGTCATTTGTAAGTTCCGTCGATTTTCAGTTGTTTCTCGCGATTGCATGGAAACAGTAAGGAATTTTAAGGCTAGCATATAGCGTCCAGTTCTTAAACATTTGACTATCACTGTTCTCTTTGTATCTATAACGAAATGTGTAATGTAGCTATTTTTGCAAAGGTTTATTTAGACTAAATACAGTAGATAGAAAAAATGAGCTTTAGTAAGAATAGTTTGTATATTCAGTAATAAAGATAGAGGGTAGAGAAAGTCCATGTGAATGTATTACATCAGGCTTTTATTGATCATTTTATAATTTATTTCCAGGATTAAAACTTAAACATCAATTGAAAGGTGAAGTGTGCGGTATTAGATGCTTTTGTGAATAAAAGACACTAATGAAAATAGGTAGTAGTCAACTCCCAAAGAGAGAGCAGAATGAGAAAGAGAGAGAAAGATATGCGGACCGCAGTGCGACATATAGCAGTGAGAGGTAGGTTTTAGCTTTTATCTGTTATCACAGCGGAACTTTCTCTTTGCATACGTCTGGGCTTTATGTGGATAAGTACTTACTTTGCTGGCGTCCTTATATCTGCCCTAATAGATACCTGCCCTCCCTGGAGAACAAGCTCTCGAAATTTGCGCTTCAGAAACCTTTTGGTCTTCGATAGCAGGCAAAGTGCTACTCAACTCCCCTTCTCAAACCGAACGTTTAATTAAACATTAATGCTGTATACCATTAAAGCATTTATTCTGTAGAAAATTTACAAGCTTCTCCTTCTAAGAACGTACAAGAAAACCTCTCTTGCTGAAGTCAACGACTACCGAAATGGCAGAACCAATCATTAATGCGTGAATAAAAATTGGATTTCTACAAGAAAAAAGCCGGAGAATATGCAGACAGCTTGGTACTATATTTTCAGCAAAAGTTTGCCTTTTTCAGTTTTCGTACTCCAGTTAAAAACCAATCAAGCAGACGCCAAGAATTTTGTGTAAATTTGTAACAGATAAAAATTCTGATGTGTTACATTCACATAATTTTCTCTACCCTCTATCGTTTATAGTGAATGCACAAATTATACTTAAGAAAGTTTATTTTCCTAACTAATTCATTAAAATCGAGACAAACCTTTCTTTAAATATCGCATTACACATGTCGTTATAGATAAAAACGCTAGTCAAATATTCTAAAATTGGATGCTACACCCTGGCCTTAAAATTCCATACTCTTTCCATGACATCCCGAGAAACAATTGAAATTCCACAGGACGTTAAACGAATGGCTAAGTATTGAACAACTGGAATCATTAATAACAGATACCTCATAAATGGCTCAGGCCACAAAAAAGTTATAAATTGCGTATTTTATTTTTCAAGTAAATATCTGTAATATATAGTATTTTAATCAAAATCGTTGCAGCAATTATTTAGAAAATCAAAATTTAAAAAATGTTCTATGTAAAGTCTCATATGGGGTGGGGGGATTATCTTTAAAATCTTTGTGTTGCATCTTTGGAAGGTACTGAACTTAAATACCAAGTTTGGTGCTTATTCGACTTTTCATTTTTGAGTTATGCTGTTCACAGACACACATATACACGCGCACACAGACACATGGATAGACATGCACATGGAGCTTCTTCTAAAAATGCTTATTTTGGATTCAGGGGGTCTCAAAATATGTATTTCGGCAAAATATTGGTATCGAAATTTTGGGTGGAAGGCAATACCTTCTCTATCTACTAGGTACTTGTTAAAGAGCGAAACAAACAAAAACAAATGTCATTGAAGAAGCATTATAATAACCAAACGATTCATAAACAACACATAATATAGAAATAGCATATTTATAGCAGCCAAACTAATCGTAAAGATCTGATGTGTTACATTCACATTACTTTGTCTACCTTCTATCGCTTATTAGTGGGTATAAGAATTATTCTTATGAAAGTTAATTTTCCTATTTACTTCATTTTAATCCAGATAAATATTTCCGGAAATAGGTGCATTGCACATTGCGTTATAGATACAAAGCGAAAAGCGACAGTCAAATGCTTTAGAACTGGAAGGTATATGCTGACCTTAAAATTCTCTCCATACTGTCTCCATGTTCATCACATAAACAGGCGAAAGTCGACAGGGTCTTAAAAGAAGGTTAGGTATTGATAAATTAGAAGGATTAATAACGGATACCTCGGAAATGGCTGGTGCCATGAAAACGTCATTTGAAATAAATTGTGTGTTTTAAAAAAATGTACATTTTTTTTGTAGTGCGTTTATCTCTGTCGCTTTAACGTTTACCAGATACATAAGATTACACGAAATTTCTTCCGAATGAAGAGGACTTCCACAAGTTATCCCCCAAAAAATTCAAGATAATCATTTTATTTGTCATATAAATATATTTAATATATGGTATTTTAATAAAAATTGTTAGAGCCATTTTTCAGAAAATCAAAAATGTCCAAGAATCTGCTATGTAGGACAGTTTGGATTGAGGGAATTTTCTTGAAAATCTTTGTGTCGCATCCTTGGAAGATACTTAATCTAAATGCCAGCTTTGTATTTATGCGACTTTTCGTTTTTGAATTATGGTGTTCACAGACACACACACACATGGACCGTTTTCTAATTTTTTTTATTCAGGGAGTCTTAAAACATGTATTTCCCGCTAAATCTCGATATCGAAATTTTGGTGGAATGCAATACCTTCTCTACGTACTATGTGTGTGGTAGGGAAAGTAAAAATGTGAGTTCAGCATTCCAGTGCTTTTGCTTTCATTGACTATGTTAAAGTTAACAAATATCATCACTGAAAGGTAACGAAAGTCAAATAGAATTCCACAACATATCATCCGAGTGTTGCGAAGTAGATATTTAATTATAAGACTAGAAACTAATAAAACCAGCGAAAATTATAGAGATTTTTTTCACTGTTACCTGTAATGTTTAATGTATTTATTTTATTTTAGCCTTTGGTCGTCAAGGACCATTTGGCCATCAGGATGTCATATGTCTATTAAACTCACACAGACATTTACTCTCTCACTCATGCTTCCAGACTCTAAGGAGGATGGGAAATAGTTCTGATTAAAGAAAAATCCCCTTCTTCCAGACGGGAATCTTACCCGGGATCTCTGGATTTGGAAAATTAATACATGGCAGAATTCTATGTAAATGACAAAAAGAATGGATTCCCACTACTTAATAATGACACTTCCTTGGATGCTATCCTACTTGCAGATGAGCAAGTCAAATTTTTAAATGCAGAAGAGGATTGTCATAAATCGGTGTTTAAATTAAATACAATTTCTGCAAAATTTAACCTACAGATATCAACATGAGAAACCAAAGAACCCATAGGGAGCAAGATGGTTTTAAATAATACAATTTTAAACAAGTAAGAACTTTTAATTATTTGTGATGTAATACATATCATATTAGAATAAAATATGTAAATAACAAATTGACAAAATATATAACAAAATCTGATGTGTTACACTCACATGACTTTCTCTACTCTTGTACAAACTATTTTTACAAACGCTTACATTTTCATAAACTTATTGCTAATTTTCTTATTAGATTCAAACGGAATATGATAGGCTTTATGCGATAGTCAAATATTTTAAAAGCCGGTTGCTATGTGGAGCATTCTATTCTCTTTGGCTGTCATAAAAAAAACGAATAATGAATTCCCATTTGAGAAAAAATATAAGTATTAGAAAATTCAAACAAATAACAAGGAGTATCTCGAAAATGGTTCATTCACTCTAAAAAAAATGTATATGACATAAATTCTGTGTTTTAACGAGATCTACAGTTTTTGTGCAGTAAAATGTTGTCTATCTCTTACGGTTTACCAGTTATGCAAAATCCTTTCAGAATAGAGAGGACTTTTGGGGACATTCGCAGAAAATTCAAGATATACATTTTATTTGTCATGAAAATATCTTCAATATATGATACTTTACTCAAAATCGTTAGAGACATTTTTTGAAAAAATTAGAATTTGCGAAAAATGTTCCATGTAAAGAATGCTCTGGAGTGGGGATATTTTCCTAAAAATCTTCGTGTCGCATTTTTGAAAGATGCTGAACCTAAATGCTAAGTTTCGTATTTATCCTAGTTTTCATTTTTGAGTTATTCTGTTCACAGACATACACATGTACCTTTTTCTGAAAATGCTTTTTTTTGGGTTCAGGAGCCTCAAAACATGTATTTCCCGTGAAATCTTGGTATCAAATTTTTGGGTGGAATGCAATACTTCCCCTACTTACTAGACGTAGTAGAGAAAGTAATAACGAGTGTAGTACAAGAACATTATTGAAAAGAATGAGAAATCCATGTAGTCATTAAATTCTATAAAAAATGGGTGTCCTAGTATTGGCACATGGGTCACTGATTACCAACCGAATATATGAATTGAAGCAGTGGAGATGCGTTTTTAAGCCTGTTGCTGGATACTTCCCTTCTATAGCACAAGAAAATTGAAGAAATCAAAAAAGAGCTAACATTTGAAATATAAATGATTAAAACATAAATTATAGGAATAAATGGTAGTAACATGTCCAAAAAATGATTCACGCCGAATACCAAGACGAAATGTTGTTTTATAAACCAAAGGGATATAGACAAAGAAAGCACTGGATTGGTTAATAAGCATTCCAACCCTTTTTTATGTTTTAACTTTATATGTTTATGTATTATTAAATATTATAAATTTTAGTTGAAGGAACGGAACAATAGCTAAATCTGTGTTGTTAATAATGATGAGGTTTCTCTCGAAATTCTTGTTGTAATTGGCCGTTTTAAAGTATACATAATTTCTTCATTTGAACTATAAACCGTAACTCAATATCACAAAAGGTAGATCTTGAAACATTTTGTGAAACAAATACATTTAAAGTTAAATCTGTGACACTACAGTCCTTGTGTATCTTAGTTCGCCAACTTGGTTGACGACCTCACGCCCACATACGTAAGGCAGAGTTGGATGAACATCCAGCCGATACGAGGAGATGATATAGTTAGCACCATGCTTTATCCACCCAGGCACATTGACTTTGGTGACAATTAGACCGCTATTGGGCCGACAAATCCGCAATTACATGGGAGAACTTGAACTCATGGATATACACTACGACACGGCGCAGGACACAAATAAATTTACTACGTAAAATACCATGGAAATATTCATTTTGCACGATGTGTAATGAAAGAAAGCAGTTATTGCGCATATAACAATATATTTTTAGGCGATAATAAATTATTTAAATAAACAAGCTTGATTTTTAATGACAGTAATTTATCCGCCTGGAACATGGAATTTCTAGCAGGCTTTTCTGTATATAATTCATGGAAAGGTGTCAAAAGAAGACTAATAGACACCAGCCAACAGAAAGTAGAATAAAATTGTGAAATTAAACCTTCTTTAGGTCTAGCAAATAAAATAAAATTTAATCTGGGTAAAGAGACATATGTACTTAACTAAGGAAGAAAGGAAAGATCAGGAATAGCATGGTTTAGACTGGGAAGCTGGAGGGCACAGAAAATGACTGACGTTTTTGGCAGGAGAATTTGCCCATTCTGTGGTTTGGATGAAGACTAGGTACATATTTTAGGGGAATGCGCACAGTGGCAGAACCAGCGAACAATTCAACTCAAAGAAAGATTCTAAAGTTCTGCTAGAAGGGGAGTGGCATCTTGGGATCTACTGTTTGGCCAAAGGAACTGGATAAAGCGCAAGAAGCCAGGTAAAATTTGTTCAATAGTCTCAGGCAATTTATCTGTATTTTTTGTCACCTTTAATTTCTATCTTAAATATGCATGTACGGCCTATGACACATGCACAATGCATTTGTGTAATAACTTAATAATTTGAAACCAATAATAGTTGCTTATAATACAAGGGGTAAAATTAGGGTTTTATTTTGCGAGTAGGCATGTTTGCAAAACGAAGGCCGAGTAGGAGTATAACACGTGTGGCATATACTATTTTTAGACAGCGCTTGAATTGTAAAAGTCAATAATATTGTTACATGCTGGGTAGATGGCCTAAAAGTTTAAATGAAAAATTAAATTAATTTCTAATACCCAGCACGCACATTGAGGGGACGTATACTCACTTGACTGCGGAGAACCGAAACGTGGTGTGGAGGTTAAGAGGAAGGCGTGGGTTTTTCACTGTACAAAATCCATAACACAATTATACTCACACATTTCTAGATTTATTTCCCAACCGTTTGGGGTTCCTACATTATTAAAAATGGAAGGTGGGGGAGACGTCCACCGATCCAAAGCCCTGCTTACACACGCGGTCCGTTCCTCACGGAATCCTAACTGAGCAAGAGGCTATATCCTCCACTACTCATGGCTAGCAAAGCTACCAGCCAAGAGTGACGTAAACAACAATGTGTCTGGTAATGACAATGTAGATCAATAATGTAACTCCCCAAATTATTAATACGCCACATCAATATATTTATTCCTGAAGCTAACACATCATATTTAAAACGCGGTTCTTGAAACGAGAGGAATGACGTTAAAAAAAGCGAGATGTCAGATGTTTTGATGTTTTGTTGATTCGCTAGCAGTCATTTTCAGTGAAATTATTTTCAACTGTTTTGTCTTATACCAGCCAATGAAGCGATTAAGTGGTGTATCATATTGCTTTCTGGATTTTTGAGGTAAACACTTCTAGTGTTATTCTTTCTGTTTCTTCTGTAATTTCACCTGGCTCTTCCATTTTAATTTCTTCTGAATTCATAATTTCGGCCATTTCATCTTCATATAGCTTACAGTAGATAAAGAAATAACATTTAGATCCAAGAAAGCAGAAGGCGCCAATATAATGTATAGCGAATATAACTTTATAGCGAATTGCGATAAATTGAGTATGGCGATTTTTATTGTGAACAGATAATGCGAGCAGCTTGAGAAATTAACCATGTAAAAAGACATAATGAAAGGTAAAATATAATGTAACCAAGTCGAGTTATTAAACAGGTGAAATACAAAGGGCAATTCCCTATGATTGAACTTGAAACCAAAGTTGGTCACTAGTGCGATAATCTAAAGCTTTTAGCTCGCGTGCTCTATGTTAGAAGTTCCACTTTTAGGCCATTGTACCTAAAAAGATACTTTATCTATCTATCTACCCTTTTTTAATACTCCTGCTATCTCCCACTAGGGTCCCATATATGAGTCGTTAATCCAATGACCCCTAGATAATGGTAATGGCACTAGGGAGAAACAAGTGCTTGTAGGGTTTGAAAATGACCAACCATTAATGTGGCATTTACTTAGAGTATGAGATTCTTTTACATGCCGTTTTACTTTCGTTCATGATAAGAATTTTTACAGCCAAAAAAATTCATCCCTGGTATAAACCCATCAGCATAAAAGCTAGAGATTAGCATGATAACCATTACATCACGGAGAACAAGTCCAATAACGGAACTTGGGACCCGGTGTGCCCTGAGGTCAAATGGTGCTACAGTTATAGCGTAAATAAAGCTAACACAAGGCGTTCTCAGTGACACTATCTCGGTATTGGTAGGTGTTTGTTAGCAATGAATACCGGACCCTTAATCACACAATTCCTAATTTCCGAGTTCTATTCACAACCCTATAAAATAATAAAACAAAAAAGCATTTTATAACCACCTACCTACCGATCTCAAAACAGAAAAAAGGAATATATTAAGGGTATTAATTAGTAATTATAGGTGCGTGTGCCTTTAATTTAAAACATAACCCATTTTTAAATTAAAAGTGGTTTTGTAGCTTTGTGACCACATTTCTACACAGTTAAGCAATTGCTTTTTGTACAAATACTATCTCCTGACTTATCTTAAAAGGTCAAACTTGAAGTTACAAGTAATATTACATTCACGAAATGTCGTTAAAAACTGCAAACTCTATCAATTAACGGAAAACTGTCATTTCGGGAGAGCCATCTAGACAGAAAATCCTAACCTCACGTAACACGGTCCTTTGACGGTAATGGATGATACAGGTATTCTAACACTGAATACAAATAATTAAAATGCCACTGTTGCTAAGTTTTATAATTTTATAGGCCACCTAAAAGTAACAATTGTCGCAAGTAGAATATACTATGTTTAACATTCGCGGTTTTCTCTTTCTTTAAAAATGTTAACGTTATCTTGGATTGGTATTTGGTTATAGCCTCGTGTTTATTGTAAACCCTTTGTACTCCACAGTAGTATACTATAAACATGTGATACCTAGTTAGCTTTAGGTATCAATAAATTAATAAGTACAGTGGTATTATGGTGGTCTGTTTTCTTAATTTTGCAGTACATTAGCGTAACTTTATAGGAGTAACTTTAAAAAATCCCAGGAGAGTGACATCTATATCATATTTTATATGGTGATTTAAGGTTCCCCAGATTTTCCGATATTCCCGAATAAATCCCTGGCGTAGATAGTAGTAACCTATCTCAGTAGGTACATAATATAAAACAAACAAGCCCAGGATAAGCTTCTGGACAGGTCGAGCGAAAGAATAAACGAAAAGCGAAGTAATAAATCCTTCCTTTCCCTCTCACGCACGAACGCATCTTTGCTTCAGGTTCTGATGGTATACCCATAACTAAACTCTCTGATATCCACGTTCTTCTACATTTCATTTACGTATTTTTTTATATTGTTACGTCTAGATGCCAGGACGAATTGTTATTTTATGCTTCAATAATTTCATATTTTAATTAATAAAGGATATTCGGAACATTCAGTATTAGGTATCATATCAAAGAAGGTTTAAGAAATAGAGTTACCGAAATATGATTCGTTTATTCGTGTTATGTCCCACATTGGAGGGATTATATGTAGGTCAGTGTTTTCATATAACTCGACATAAAGATTGTGGAATCGTCAAAGAGTAATGGTTGTATAGATTCACCCTAATCTGTGTTGGTTGAGTTAAATCAACTCAAAATTCGGAAACATTTATAAAGTTTTGCTCAAGCATCTGGCAGCTAAATCAAAGTCGTTTGTTCATGTTCAGGAATTAAACTCAAAACGCTTGTCCCGGTCTCATGGATTGAATTGGATTGGTTACGGAGGGGACTCGACACTGATCCACATAGGAGATGTTGTACCTACGCCCACAAGGGAGCGTCCCCGAAGGAAGGATGAGGAGAGAGGTGACACCGGGCGGCCGGAACCAGGAGTGACGGCAGGGAATAGCAGGGTCCCTAGGTTTTCCAGATACAGACGCCCCGGCAGACAGACAAGCAGACCGGGGACTCCACCTGCACAAGGGGGTTCGGATACCCCCGGCAGCCAACCGAAAGCCGAGGGACAGAGAAAGTCCCAAAGAGCATCCTTTTCCTCTGCCACACTGCACCGAAATACCATCGCCGACACCTTCTACCCACGTTTTCTTTCCAATTGGTTCTATAATGTTATATATTTTCAATTAACTTAAACATGCGAGTTCCTTTCTGATCTCGCCACTTCTCTAATAAACTGTAGTCTGCCACGTTCCTTAAAAATCTCATTTTCTTTATTTTGGAAAAGTGTCCATCATTCTGAACCATACAACAACATGGACAGAGCCATTACTTTATAAAGTCGTTCTTTCTCTGCAATAATCTCTATAACAATGAAGTGCAGAAAGAACTAGATTGGCCTCCTAACAATGGCAATCGTTCGAAAACATGGGAATTCTTACCGGAGACGTGACGCAGTAACAGTGACATGTAAGTTATAAATAGCGTTTTCATTGGCTTGTAAAAAGCACCCATAATGGCTGAAATAATAATGAAAAGGAATTTTAAGTAAATTATAAAAGGCTTTTACCAGCACACAAAACTTACAAAATCGTAATTTAGTCCACAAGTTCCCATTCTGGCTGATAGCATCAAGCTATTTTTGAAGAGTAACGCATGGTAGATAGCAAAAACAAGCTCTAGTAAAAACAGAGTTAATTTGATGAACCAAAGATCCTCTCTTGGCATCAAGCTCAGTCAGTACCTGCTGTGCGAGTGGTCCCGGTTTAATACTCGGCTGGGGTGGGAAGTTGTTTCTAACCAGATTATTCCCTTTCCTCCTCAGAGTTTGGAAGTATGAATGAGAGTGTGAATGTGTGTGAAGTAACTGATAAGATACCGAAAACCGACAACAAGAGAATACGAGTTAACACCATTGCAGTTAAAGGCGGGGTATAAATGGAACTAATTAAAAAAAAAAAAGATTCTCTCCTTCTTACATCACTTGTCTTCTGGGCAATGTAATATGACATCTACGCTCGATGTCACACAGCACATTCTTGTTTAGCTCGAGCCTTTCCATTGTCTTAAGTTCTAAATAAACTTCGTCTTGCTATTCCGTCAAAAATTCGTAAAGTATACAAGTGTGTTTACTTTAGGATTCTGGGTTTCTTCTTTACACAAATATATAAGTAGTGCTTGCATCAAAGAGCGGAGTTCTCTCTCTCCCAAAACAACAATAGCTCGCATGACAATCACAAGAAGTCTAATGATAAAAGATCTGACGTATATGTTACTTTGATTTTCTGTGCCCATCATTTATATTTCTTTCAGAAGTTATTCTTACAAACCTTATTTTCCTATCTGTTTCAGTTAGTCGAAATAAATCCTTGCAGAAGCGGTTCCATTAAACATTTCGTTGTAGGTTCAAGGGGGACACAGGAGGATGAAGCGACAGCCAAATGCTTAAAAGCGGGTCGCTATATGCTGGCTTTGAAATTCCACTCTTTACATGGCATCGCGGTAAACAAACGAATGGTGATTTAGCACTTAAATGTTGGCAGGAAATGTGTACTGTAATATTGACATAAGATCGAATCTAGGGAAGGATTTCCTTTCTATCTTAAAGCATTGAAAAATTAAAACCATTGCAATGAATATCTTGGAAATGGTTGAGGCCAAGAAAATGTTATTCGACAAAAATTGTGGTTTTAGCGAAAGATATATATAATTTTTTGGCGTGTATGTGTATGTATTGTCACGCCAGGCATATTGTTGCGTCGTTGGCGACAGTAATGTTGTGGTAATTCTTTCGGGTGGGGTTTTGAAATGTCGTCTGGTATGGCTAGGATTAGAGTGGGGGAAGTTAGCGTTAGTTCCTTTGTGTGTTGTGTGTTAGTGTCACTTTTCGTCGAGTGTCTGGTGTGGAAGGTCGTATGTGAATTGTGTGAATATAACCACGTGTGTGTAGCATCTCCCTTCAATTTCTTCCTGTTTATCTTTTGTGTGTGATGTAGGGGCACCGTGTTATACTGAATAAACCACAGATAAAGCGATTAATGTGAAATTCTGTGTATTTTGTGATAACTATCCCACGCCTGCTCTGCAATACGTAGTGAAAGTTTCTGGTCCTCTCACTACCTCTGATGCTATGCCTCCCAAAGTATATGCTGGGATAACTAAAATTCAATATCTAGCTGCAAATATTTTTCCTCACTCCAGTATATAACAATATATATATATGTATATATATAAATTTTCTGCATATGTCTTCCAGTTTAGCAGTTATGCAAAATTATAAAACAAAGAGTAAAGATGAATACACAGACTACTCACAGAAATTATAAGATATGGGTTTTATTACGCATGTAAATATTTTAAACATACGGTATGTCAATAAAACCATTAGAGCCATTTTTCAGAAATTTTGGAGAAATCTCCCTATCCAATTTTTTAATGCAATGCAATATTTCTATCATAACTATGTGGTAGAGAAATTAAAACATCATTGTCGACAATGCGTTCCGTCCTCAATGAATAGATACTGTTGACAGCTCACAAAGTTTATATTGATGATTATGATGATGGTGGTGGTGATCACTGAATGGCCTCTTAAAGAGACCAGTACATGGGCTCATGGAGCCCTTCGTCTCATATTCTTGGCATTATCAAGTTCGATGGTCCATATAAAACGGACCATTTCCGTGACATCTGCCGTTCTTATCTCCTCAGGTTCCAAAAAGGACCCTAGGGATATATAGCTATGCATAGCGAAACCTTCACATTCACATAATATATTCTGTGAGGTCTCAAAATCTCTTACACATTTCCGACATAAAGAGTGTTGTGTAAGCCCCATTAAGTATAAATGTCAGCGTAGAGTGTTGTGGCCCGTAACAGCATTTATGTTAGAATATTTCCTATTAACATACGACAGAAAAGTCATACTTCTCCTAGGGTCGGTTTCACCAAACGCGAGTAACTTTTACTCTCGAGTAAAACGTGGTTTACTCGCTCTTTGGGCGTTTCATCAACAACTTACTCTGGAATAAATTGCGTATGCAAGAGTAAATCAGAGAGTAACGTTACTCGGCGAAGTATTGTGGAATAAAGTACAGAGTAACCGCTAGCTAGCATTTTACAATGGCTGCACCGCTACAGGATTGATGAGAATGGTTTTTGAGGACAGTTCTAGCGATGAAGATGAGAATTTTTACCAATGAGACTGAGTACTTTGGTGAATACTGGATCATCACTATGATCTGGCCTTGGAGGTCCAAAACCGACAAATTAGAAGAAAAAATAGAACAAACGCTTACACTACATATTCATGTTGCATATTAAACAGAAGACAAATGTATCACCTGTCTTATTTGCAGCTATTCTTTTATTAGCAAAATCCTGCTTTGCAGTTTTTTTTAGCAAATCCCACTCTGCCTTTATATTAGCTGCAGTTCTATGTACCATAGCGGTGCCAGCGTTATATTTTTCTGCAGCCTTCTCCCATGTATCCTTCTTCTGGCGCATAGTTGAACCATCTGTTCTCTTGTACTCTAACACACTTATAAATTCTTCTACCACAGAAAGCGGTAGGAGCTTTTCAGAAGAATGCCAATTTGGACTTCTCTTTCGCTTTCCTTCTCTGACATGATTCTGTAAATTTAACACACATTAAGTATATCTAAGTTAACAGGATAAGTTCATTATAACGAAAGTTTAAGTTACATTTTTTTCGAAAATATTAGCTATTACCACGTATTTCTACTTACCAGTGCTTTCATTTACTTCTTTCTCCGTAGCTTAAATCTCTAAAAACTTTCGTTTACTCGCACTAAATTCCTTAAAATGGCGAAAACAAGCTGTAAACATTGCTCACAAACTATGAGAAACTACGCGATCGGCACTTTTCTGGCACAATTATTGGAGTACTAACTCGAGAGTACTTTAACCTCCACACAAGCATGGTGAAACGTTACATGCCACTCGGGAGTAACAACCACTGGGTTAATGTTAGTCTGGAGGTACTATTCTAGACTTAAGTCGCGTTTGGTGAAACCGGGCCCCTAAATGGCTAAAATGCGAGTACGAAGCGAGGAGTAAAACAGTGAAAAAGAAATGATAAGTAAATAGACGCTCTATTTTCATCCACTTTAAAGCAATGTTGGTGACTGCCGTCGGAGAAAATTTCCGGGGCAGGTTTTGTAAGTTATGTGGCAGTGACACAAATTCGTTGTGGCATTGGTGCATTCTTGGGACGGTGTGCGTGACGTTAATCTAAACATAAATCTTGAGGATTGCCCGTTTCTGTACAAGTAGAGAGCGCAGCTGTCGTTCCACCTCGCCCCCAGACTTTATTATGTTTCTAGCTCATTCTGCTTGTGGCTTCTTCCGCAAAAAATGTTTACGTACCTCAAAGAGAACGGAGATGTGCAAGAAAGCGGTTTACGATGCAAATGAAAGACAAAAAAAAATCGCCTGTGTTCCTGCTACCTGCAAAACTGGAGCATGGAAATTATGTTCCGGATATAGAACGTTTACCAAAGGTTGATTCCGAGAAATTGCCAGGGACAGAGGTAAAAAGTATTGGGTTTTCTAGCAGAAGCATATGCGTCGTAACCAATACAGAGGAAAAGAAAGTGGGATAACACAAGCAATGCAGTGCTAGTTCAGTGAAGAGCAATGCAAACAAACCACTACGGACAAGCTGTAAATGACCTTCTCTAGCTATCCCTTCCCGCAGTGCTGCCACGTTTACACTCTGCAAGCGCTGTAAGTACGTAAACATTTGAAATGAATTTGCTTCTAAGCAAATGTCATTCATTCTCTTATCTAAAGCTCAATATTATGCATATAATAAATCCATCAACCAAATGCTTCCTGTAACTTTCCATTTTGCTTAAATAACCCATAATTTATATAATGAGCAACTCCGCAGTTAAAATCGAGCTTTTAAAAGTTTGTTTGTATATGTGATATGTTCACTCAAGAACGCTTGAGGATTGCTGTGAAATGTGGTGTATTACTAGCTAAAGAAGAGGCTAGGCCAAATTATTTACCTCCGACAAAGACGAAATATAAGGGGTACGAACACAAATACTATATTTCTTATTATTAAATGTTGTGAAAAATGTTACCTAACAAAAGTAGTCAGCTTTATTTTTTAAAATAAAAAAGGAAACACTAGGTAACTATTCATAATAATCCTGCAATGCGTAGCCTCTATAATAGGTCTAAAATTGTATAAATTGAGGTGTAAGACAGAATACACAGTGCAGAAATGTGGAGAACCTGTATTGTCCGTCCCTCGTAAGACGAATTAAATACAGTCCCCTTGACTGAATGGGTACGTACACACTAGAGCTATCCATCAACGAGTTTTGATCACTTTTTCGTACCATTCATGCCTTCGAACACAAATAAACTCTTACATACGGGTGAGATGGGTGTACTGGTTTCCGAGCGTTGTCCCTCTCAGACCATTCCGTTTGGTATACCGAACGGGTATTATGTCTCATTATCTGTTCGAACCCCAAATTGACCACACCCAAGGAGAATGCTCAGTCCGTTTACTTCAAGCGTTGTTGTCTTCCTTATACGTACGAGAGCTGTCCCAGAAGTACCCGACCTAACAAAGAAAACACAAACATTTTGGGAGAAAACATCTTTGTTTCTCTACATAGTCTCCTTTCAGCTCGATATACTTTTCCCAGCGATGTTCAATAGCTTCGAGATCCTATTTATAGTGAGGATTGTCGAGTTCTGCAAAACAACCATCAACTACAAACTCCACCTCTTCATTGTTGGCAAATCTTTTACCACCAAGCCATGTATTCAACTTTGGAAACAGAAAATAATCAGAGGGGGCTATGTCTGGCGAATAGGGTGCATGAGGAAGCAATTCGAACTTTAATTCATTGATTTTAGCCATGGAGATAATGGTTGTGTGAACTGGTGCATTGTCTTGAAACAGAACTTTCTTTTTCACTAAATGCGGCCGTTTTTGCTTGATTTAAGCACTAAAACGCTGCAATAAGTTTGCATAATACTCGCCATTGATTGCTTTTCCTTTTTGAAGGTAATCAATGAAAATTATCCCATGCGCATCCCAAGAAACTGACGCCATGACCTGCAGATGGAACTGTCTTCGCCTTCTTTGGAGCCGATTCTCCCCTTTCAATACACTATTTTGATGGTTCCTTCGTCTCAGGTGTGAAGTGATGGGCCCATGTTTCATCCATGGTTATGAATCGACGCAAATACTCGGCTTTATTGCAGCGAAACATCGCCAAACATTCGACTGAAACATCCTCACGACGCTACTTTTCTTCCATTGTGAGTAAACGCGGCACCCATCATGCGCACAGCTTCCTAATGTCTAAATTTTCAGTTAGTATGCGATGTACAGCACTTTTTGAAATGCTTACGATGTTGGCTAGCTCGCGCACTTTCAATCGACGGTCATCCAATACCATTTTCTTCACAACTTCTGAAGTGGTCACCTCATTTGGTCGACCACTGCGATGTTCGTATTGGCAGCTCGTACGGCCTCGCTTAAACTCTGACACCCAATACTTTACTGTTGTAAACGAAGGAGCAAACTCCCCCAGCGTAGAATCTAGTTCAGCTTTAATACTAGTTGGACTAAGACCTTTCAAATGAAAGTATTGTATCACATAACAACGGCCAGTTTTATCCATGTTTACAAATTCGCTTAGAGTTCACTATTAATGGCTTCCAAATAATTACTAAACAACGTTGCATCGTCAAACTTCAAACTTAAGCTTTATAAGGGTGGTACTTTTTTAAAACAACAACTGCTATATATACGTCAGGTCGGGTACTTCTGGGACTGCCCTCGTAGTTCAAGTCCGCGTGCTAATGGAGCTGAATGATACAAGTGAAATGCAGGCGCAATGTATGTACTAACAATGAAACGTTAACAAATAATAAGCGTTGTCTGTTGTTTTACAATTAGTGCTATGAGGATATTTCAGCTTTCCTAGAATTTATATTGGGAATTTTTTTCTTTAAGAATAGAGTGATAGCTCGCATTATCCATTACTACCACATGCCCTTCTTCCAGTCTTTGAATGAGATCAGTGAATCCCTAAACACTACATTACTTATCCTTTATGATAATCACCACTACTTTTTGAATGAAACACTAAATCTTCCACTTCTATGAAACATATTTGGCCTATTTGGCATGCATTTTATTAAACATGATCTTTATCTAATGGAATCCTTACACCAGGTGAAACTTCTATTATGGTTTTGATTTACCCGAGTTTCGTCACTGTAAAGAATAGGACGAGCGTGTTCTTCTGGACTCTAAATAACCATTGTTTCATTTTTTGAATTATAATATACAATTTGTAATGTTTCTTTAACGAAATGTTTATACAAATGACCGATATGTTTTTCTCTCACAGAAATTCCGAATGAAACTGTTTATGAAACATTTATGACATTTATTTTATAACAAATCTTCATACATAATGGTAAACAAAACATTAAAATAGAATTTGTGTATCATAATGTTGTAAAAGAAATCTTGGCCGTAACAGTAGGTAGAAACCAAGTCGAAAATGCAGTAACAGGACATAGGCTATTGTCATTTCTTTGCCTTCGCACTGAAGCAGTATAAACACCGCTATGACGTGAACTCTCGATCGACCGAATACTCGAACGAGTAAATACCCATTTCTCATGTAAAGGCATGTGAACCAGAAACTCTACCATAATTTGGTATATTCGTTGTTGCTTTTCACATATTTGGAGAACGTGAAACTTAAATATCTAGTTTCATATTCATTCGACATTTCACTTTTTACTTTCTCTACTACAGAGTAAGTAGGGGAAGTATTGCATTCCACCCAAAACTTCGATACCGAAATTTCACCGGAAATACATGTTTTGAGGTGCCTTGAATACAAATAAATTATTTTTGAAAATATGTCCATCTGTGTGTCTGTCTGAAAGAAAGCATAACTAAAAAACGAAAAGTCGGATAAATACTAAACTTAGTATTTGAGTTTAGTATCTTCCCAGGATTCGGAACAAATATTTTAAAGAAAATCCCCCCAGACTACCCTTTACATGGAAAATTATCGAAGATTTTGATTTTCTCAAAAATGGCTCTAACGATTTTGATTAAAATATCATATGTTTAAGATATTTTCATGGCAGATGAAATGTATATCTTGAATTTTCTGTAAGTGTCCCCAAAAGTCCTCTTCATTCTGAATCACTTTCGCCTAACTGGTAATCCGTAAGAGATAGACAAAGGTTTACTTTACAAAAGCTATAGATCTCGCTAAAACAGAATTTGTGTCATATACACTCTTTTATCCAGTGAATCATTTCTGAGATATTTCTTGTTTTTTGTTTGAATTTTCCAATACTTATACTGTTTCTCAAATGGGAATTCGTTATTCGTTTTTTTATGTCCTGCACATGCAAAGAGAATGCTCCGCATAGAAATCGCTCTTAAAGGATTTGACTATCGCTTAAAACCTACCATATTCTCCTTGCACCTACAAGAAAATTAGCAATAAGGTAGTTTCTGCAAATTATTAACATGAAGTAAATGGAGAATAAGAGTTTGTAAAAATAGTTTGTACAAGAGTAGAAAAAGTCATGTGAGTGCAACACAAAATTTTTATTCATGCTGTTCACAGATAAACGGGCACACACACACATGTGCGAACCGGTTTGTTAAAAAAAGTTTTTTTTTATTTTGAGATTAACAAAACATTTATTTCCGGTTAAATCTCCATACCGAATTTTTGGGTGAAATACAATACTTCCTCTACCTACTATGTGTAGTTGGTAGAGAAAATAAAAGCGGCTGTATATCACGGTTAACCAGCAGGAAGCTTGGTGATTGGACACCAGCGTGTGGCAAGCAATAGAATTGGATATATATATAAAAAGGACGCAGTCCACTGAAAAATCCCTGTTGTGGTACTGCATTTAAAAACAGAAAAAGAGATGCGGAATTAGAATTCGTTGGAACAGGAAATCTCTGTACGGTGGTTGAAGCGAGTGGTAATTCAATAATTCACTAATTTGGGACAATTGGACTGATAGGATTACAGGTGGAACCAAATCAAATCTAACGCTTCACTCACCTTCATTCATCTTTTATTTCGGTGAATAATACCAAGTTTTAGCCCGATAGCCTTCCATAAACTATACACAAACAGTTTACCAACCACAAACGCATGAGTACAGACCGCAGAGCTAATGGGATGATTTCATAAAGTTAATTACTTTAGTATAACATAAAATTAACAAGTTGCTCTGAATAGAGAGGGAGCCTATCTGAGGCTCAACTGTTAAATAACCCAGTGCATTACAATCGTGCATTAACCTTGTAACGTGCATTGTACACTTCATTATATTTACCTAGGTACGTTTAATATGCGCTTCATTATTTCATGGCTATAACGTCACATCTGCACAGTTGCCTTCGCTGCTACCGTGTAATATTTACATATTCACAGTGTTTACACAAACAGAATCAAAGTGCTATTACAACGCGCTTTGATTAGTGAAGACTAAATGTCTTCGGAAAGCACACACGCGGGAAATGTGCTGTCATAAAGAGAAGGTAGAAATGCATGATCATAAAACTTAGTGAAATGCAAAACCCCTGAAGAAAAACAGAAAAGAATAATAGAATAAAATGATATTATATAATACATGAAATACATATAATTAATTATCTGGTATCTTATTCTATCCTGTGGTATTTTCTTGTTCGTTCCAGAGCATATTTTAACAATCAGTTTCTTCTCAATAACGTCCTTGCCAATTACTTTGACTCTTCAGCCTTGGTCTTTTAATTTCAGCATAAGGATCTTCATTAATTATTTTATCCTTCCATTTCGTAATCTTCATTATACTGGTATATCTTCAATGGATTTCCCCCACTTCGTCACAATGTCAAAGTTTCTGCACTACTCGTCATACAAAACACTTCAGCAACATTTTACATATATTTTGCTTCAAGGGTCCACAGGATGCGTTTATTTTTCTGGTAAACGCTTTTTCTCAAGTACTGCGCTCTACTGTCTTCCACAGCAAAGAAAGTCCCCGGGGAATGAAGGGCAGAGGGGAAATTTCTGATTAGATGCGGTCCGAGCCCTGCCTACTTGCTCATGTTACCCTCATTTATGACACAGACGACAGCTCAGTTGAATAGTTTTACTCCTTGTGTAGCATGCGTTCTCTGTCACACATTCACTGTCCTTGTCGCACTTTTTCTAAACAGATAAGGTTAGCACATTCCTGTCAGGGACTTTCTTTCCGTTGGCGAACAGTACCTTCTTGATAATAGCTATATTGCTACTTGCGGTACATCCAAAGTGTGTATTTAAAACTTCCATATACTCCACTACCTCATCTTGAATTCGATTTCTTGGTTTTCCTCTGTAGTTTTTCTCTCTTCTTTAAGAAGTGTTAATCAATCGAAATGTTTTAGTGCACAGACACACAGAAGATAGAACGCGGTTGTTCAAAAACATCAAGTTTAAATCGAGCACCACATGTCGGAGGTCTCTGCAATTCATTACAGCGGTTTAAACCGAGGTCTAGATCAAAGTAACATTTATGTTTTCTCACCCTTTAGAAACCAATCCCTCGCTTTAAAATTGTTCCGGAATGAATTGTTGAATTTGATTTCTCCCTCCATTCTTCTTGTTTCTTCGCATGCTGTCATGGCGATGATACAGTCAGTGTAAGGTATTGATTAATCTCTTTCAACTTTGAGATTTGAAAGACTATAACTGCTGTATAAAGCGTTTTATCTATTAATAACAAACTAA
Source organism: Deroplatys truncata (assembly GCA_030765065.1). Classification (NCBI taxonomy): domain Eukaryota; kingdom Metazoa; phylum Arthropoda; class Insecta; order Mantodea; family Mantidae; genus Deroplatys; species Deroplatys truncata. Next base: position 117,512,870 of record CM060975.1, read on the forward strand.
CACCACGTGTATATGGGATAAACACATAAACAGCCCCAAATTGGCAAAATTTTAATTAGGGAGTGGAAGGAAATAGCCACAAAATTAAAAGAATCAGGTGGTTTAGCAATTAATTCATATTGTGATTAAATCCGTTTTTCCTCTAATCACTTTCGGTTTTCCGAAAGCATAACGCTTCAATTAACAGCGCACTAATCGGCATCTTCTCTCTTCCGGAAGCTCACTCACGTATCGAACACAGGGCAGGTATTTTAGCGTCGCTGAGCGAACAGCAAACGGCACTGAACTGAGCCCCACACATTCTTGCATGGGACGGCGATCGCTTGGTTTTATAACCGCACGGACTCTCGAGTAGGTTCGGTATAGGTCGGGAAAGGGGAGTCTGGAAGCTTCAACTGGCGTCCCGATAAAAGTTCCGTACAGCCAAAACTGAAAGCGTCTTTCCCTATCTTTTAAACTAACCATACGACGGCTCGCACTGAAGAATACGTCTTCGCCTCTCAAGCGCGAAATACGCGAAGGCTCCGTCACAATATTATGAAGGAGTTCGTCAACATAACAATTATTAAATTAATAGATCATGTATAAAAATGAAAGAATAGCGTTATATTATCATATTTTAGCCAATTTAAATCCTAAACATAACAAATTGTAAATCGTTTTCAAAAAACAATATGGACTAATCCCTCCACAAAATATGATGTGTAGCAGTCATGCGTCTTTCTGATTTATTTTTCGCCTCTTCTAGAAAGTATTTACCCAAAAGGTTTATATTTCTGTATATTTACTGTTCTTGTAATAATTATTTGTCAGAAAGATTTCAATGATATAAGATTACTCAAACCTGTATAGTGTATCCAGCAGGTCACCTCAGCGCATTGTCAACAGATTCATTGCTGCAATAGTTGACTGGCGGTAAAGGCAGAAATGCTATGCAGCAACTACGGAAGCTTCCAGAATATGAAGTTGGTCCAGAAACGTTTGGAGTCAGAAACCTTTGAATCTGGGCATCTGTAGATATTAATGGGGAAACATCGCAAATCAGTTTAGTTTCAACTGGTAGTGGTCGTTGTGATGTAAGTAAAACGACCACCACGAAGTTAGCAGACGACCGAACTTATTATCTCCACGCTCAATGGGTTAACATACGCAGGCGCGGCGAAAATTCCTTCCTTGCCCGAGTTCCAGGAATAGACAACCTACATCACACCGTCTAGCTTCACGTCAACTACAAATGGAAATGAGGACGGCATGTTCTAAAAGGAAGTTATGGAGAAAGTCCAAATGAAATCCGAATTGCCACTTCGCCATGCTGACATACAGCATAGCTTTGCACAACCGACCACAGCTCAGATCAATGAGGATAACCTTTGCGAGTGAAATTCGCCGTTTAGAAAACCGCCGGTTGTGTTCACAATTTATTATAGCGTATCAACTCTGCACGTAGCCAAAGCACACCGTTGCCACATTTTTTCTCCTACTATTTAATAATCCATTGCGTTTTCTTGCACTGAGAGTAGAGTGAAACTTAGCAACAGCAGACTCTCATCATACAATAGATAGATTTAGACATGTGAAAAGCTCAGTTTGAGGTGCACGTTAACATAAAGAGGGCGGTGATGGTGCGAAAATTTTAGAGTACTTCAGAATCTTGGTCATCCGGTCGAGCTCCGCATAATTACGCGGAAGGGGAAGCGTGTGCTGCAGAAATGCTGCGAAAAACGAGAGAGGAATGAAAATTTACAGGGATGGACATATGCACAATTATTTAGAATGCTGACGATAGTTATGTAGCATCTGCAGCACAGGTAAGCAAATTCTTGACAAAAATAATTAACGTACACGAATTTAAAAATTACTTAAATATCATTTTCATTGATTAATCACATAACCATATTAATTTGAATCGCACTTTTAGCATTAAATCAAAGGGTTTTACGGAGTAGTATAATCTTTGGTCGCTAGGACGGTTCAGCACGATTTGAAGTGCAATTAGGTGATTATAATGTCTAGTATGATCGAATATCAGTAGAGTTATTATATGATTATATTGTGCCCAAGCAGAGCTAAATTTTCCCCACAAGTTCAAAAAGTAAAATTTATACTTTCCTTTGAGTCGATTTAACTAACACAGAAAAGTATTTTAGAAATCTAACCCAAAAGCATGCTAGGTGCATATTATTGGTATTTTAACATCCTCTATAACACGTTTAAAATGAACCGAAGCTTTGACATATTAATAAAGCTGAATATATTGTATGTGCTTAATGCGCTTTTGATAAGAATAAAATATGTGAGTACAAATATTGTAGAAATTAAAACTTATGTTATGAAACTTAACGTTTTAATTCCTATTAAAATTATGGAGTTCTCATCGGTGACAGAAAGTGTATTATCCTCAGTATAAACTTATTAACATGATCCATACTCCGAAGCACATCAGATCATCATTGAATTAAGAATGAGAACTCCATAACACTATTCTCAGAAGTCAGTCGGCTTCTAAACATGCAAAATGGATGCTTGAGTATATTCTAGTTTGTTTACATGATTTGAATACGTGATGAAAGAGATTAAATGGCTAATATTGCTAGTGATTTAGTAACGAACAAATATTAGAACCAGGCAATCTTTATTTACTCAAACGAAAAAAAAAACACGTGATGAAATTTACAAAGATTCGCAGTGATGATATTTTATACAACAATGCGGAATATATAGGATGTATCATAATTAATGGTACAAACTAAAACGGTAGAAAATATACGATAGTAGAAGCAAAAAAGTTACAATAAATAGGGGTCCGTGAACAAACCGTGTGCGAGATTTATTATTGTAAACGTGTGGTTATGAGCCGCCACTGGTACGTGAATTGCTTGAGGATATTCCTCTTGAGCAACGGCGGGGTATGTGGTACATGCATGATGGAGCACACCGGCTCATTTTGCTGTTATTGTAAGAAGACATCAAACCTGGATATATGGTCCAAGATGGATAGGTCGAGGGCTTATATCTTGCCCCCCACGCTCACCTGATCTCAATCCTTTGGATTTTTCTGTATGGGGTCACCTCAAAAGTGTAGTGTAGGCACTCCCACTGATACGTTGAAGTACTGGAGCAGAGAATTGTACGTGCTTGTCAAAAATTCCGAGATGATCCGGGGGCGTTTGAAAGAATTCGAAACTCGCTGCAGAGACCAGTGCAGTATTGCATCCAAATGCAAAGACGACACTTTGAACACCTCCTTAAGCAGGGAAGAGCGTGCAGCATTAATGACATGTAACATAATAAAGTAGAATAATTGTGTTCCTTGTTAAGTTAAGCTATGAGTAAATTTTGAGACAACTTAGAATGTAAGTTATTGAACGAAAATTCTAGTTCTCAAATGCATTTCTACTAATTAGGAAGATGTTGTTTAATGAATTCAGGGACGACTTGTAATCACACATTTACAATTATCTCGCACATGGCTCGTTTACGAACCTATAATTACTGATACGTTCTTGCTTCTACTATTGTATAGTTTGCTTCTATTATTGTATAGTTTCAACCGTTTCAATTTAAGCTGTTAATTATACGGCCTGTTGATAAAAAAACTCAAAATTTCTATACATGAAACATGAACCTTATGCATCAGTTTTCTCACCCTATTCTTTTTCCCTTCGATTACCAGCAGCGTACAACGTGCCCATACCCTCTATTTTGGTGTGCTCTAAAGATTTTTGTTATTCTGCTGAATACATTGATGCACAAAAGTGGCATATCCACTGGGTTGAAAGTTACAACACCATACTGCATTATTCATAATCCGAGGGTGGCCGTCTATACAACCCTTGAGAACTAGGGGAGTAAACCTTCAATTAATACCCTCCCTTCAATGATGAGAATTCCAAAGGCATCTCTAACCAATGGAAGCCGAACAAGTTCCTATATTAATTAATTTTGGCACATATCTGAGATTTCAGGAGTGGGGCAGTTGAAGTTACAAAAAGCATGTAATAAAATATGCGTTCTTTTGTTGCACCGGTTCCGCTCCCGGAGCCTAAATATCTGGTATACGTGCCGTGCTACGCACGAATTCCTAATCCTGACTAATGGAAATTCCAACGTGTATATTTATAAATATTTCAGCAGCCGAGCCACAAACGATACGGATCGTGGAGAGCGGCGTTTGTTAATAACATTCCAAACCTCGCCAATAATCCCAATCATTAACCGGACATGCTTCCCTGAGCCTCGTCCGCACCGTTGCCAACGCTATCTGTCCTCATCGGCTTCCCCAGGCATGTTCAAAACATTTAGCACTATAAAAGCAACTTTAAGGCACTAGAATAATACACGGATTGTGAATAAGTAATAGTTATTTGGAAGCAAAGCATTAATTGGATTTTACATAGTACTATACAAATATTATGGTCTTTATAACTTTAGGACACTATTAAAACATAATAAAGCGGAGGAATTAGAAGTCAGCGACGTTTGGTAACAAACATATATCCCAGCTTAGAAACTGGGATACTTCAAATTATCTTTCCTGCAACATTATACAAAAATTCCAGAATACTCGTCTGTTTCCTGCAGTATTGTAACTGTCTAGATGGACATATGGAAATGGGAACAGCTTGCCTGTAAACGGGATAGAAAATGAGCATGATGCAAACGCTTAAGGAATCTATTTTTGTGCCTATAACACTTCTATTATTGTATCATGATTAAACAAATGAACAAAACCTCCCCAACCTCGGTATATACGAGGCATGTTCTTAAAGTAAGTACCGTTTTAACATTTCGCCGCTGCAGCTCTGCAGTTGCGATTTTGAGTATGCTCGATTACTTCATTCATTAGGAAGCCCGACAGCTGATGTGAACGATCGTCATTTTGTGTTTTCCTTTTGTTATGGAGTTTCAAAGTTTTCAAAACAGTCGAACGACCCGCTGACTGTGAAAAACAGTAATTCGTTTTTTGAATGCGAAATATGTTACGCTAGCAAATATTCATCGCCAATTGTTTCTGAGTTTTGTGGGGAAACAAAGTCACTCAATTGCACGTGGATACTATCTCATAAAAACATACCCGGTAATAAAAGAGCCGATACAGCAGCAAAACAAGCTACAGAACTACCAACCCAAGATACTGATATCGAAATACCTCTCCAAGACGCAGTCACACACTTTAAGAATAAAATACACAAAGAATGGCTGACCAGCTGGATGAACAATTCTACAAGTAAACTTCACGATGTACGTGGAACTTCAACTCAAGAATATCCAATAAGACAGCTACAGCAGCGAAACCAAATTGTAATATCCCGACTACGAATTGGCCATACTAAACTGACACTCTTATGTGTTAAATAGAAGCTCTCCACCAATTTGTGAAACATGTATAACAGCATTAACAGCAGTACATATTATACTAACATGTCCAAAATTTGAAAATAACGTAATCAGGTTGGTATGACCAGAAATATTTCTGCAGCACTCAATGTTGCAACTTTCATCCAGAAAGTAATTATTTTTCTTAAATGAATTAATATCCATCAATACATTTAACCAAATTGTAACCTGTATGTATACATAATGTGTAAGTATTATACTGTAATCCAATAATGTAAACAACTGTACATGAAAGGTCGTGATAAAACCTAGGAAGGTTAAAACGACCTAAATAAAACCTTTTTTCAAAAATAAAATAATGAGTAACAATTCCCAGCCACACACAGCCAAACAAACCCAAGATCTGATCGCATCATTTGGTTAGGAACAATTCGACCACTCTCCCTACAGTCCGGATTTGGCACCAAGAGATGTTCATCTGTTTCTTCATCTGAAGAAATTCCTTGGTGGAAGGTATTTCAACGATAATGTTGTGAAACAAGAAGTGCAGAAGTGACTTGCATCATTCTTTGACGAAGGCATACAAAGCTGGTTTCCTGTCATGACAACTGCCTGAATAACGGCGATGACTATGCGGAGAAGTAGTGTAACGTATAAGGTAACGAATGATGATAATAATAACAATAATAATAATAAAGTATTTGGAATATAATGTTGTGTAGTTTTAATAAATATCGGTACTTACTTTAAAACACGCCTCGTGGATGCTAATGAAATCACTTTGCCTACCTAGAATGTTTCATTTGTTTCATGTAATTTTGCTAAAGGATTATAATCAAGAAAAGAAATAAAACGTAATAATTTTTTTGGATTTTAATTCCTGGAAAGCATTAAAGCAACTAAATTGTAGGAAAATATTTGGTTTTCTGGTTGATATGGTCTTGGTGTAGGGTTTCGGGTACAAGAGGTGATTGTACTTACTCGGTGCTGCTGTTGTGCTGGTGTTGTGGTTGCTGGTTCCTTGGCGGCGTTCTCCGTTGTGTTGGTGTGAGTGTGTTGGTTTGGTAGGGTGCTAGGCGTGGGTGTAAGACACGTTGGGTGCCATTTTGTAGCGGGGGTTTGGAAAATAAAGGGAACGTTTTCTGGTTGATATGGTCTTGGTGTAGGGTTTCGGGTACAAGAGGTGATTGCCGGCTACTCAGGTAGAGGATGATTAGTTGTGAGAGTCTTACCTCAGGGATTGTGTGGATGGGAGGTGAATTATACTCACAACTCCTCTCAATGCCCCATTTATTATGAAGATCCACACTTGTAGTCGTACTGAAGGCCCTTCACACAAGACGCGTTCCTATCTGTTTTCCCCCGTTACAGTCTCCGTGCTTCTACCCTTGATTTTGTTTTATTTCTGAGTTACTCACAATATGACTTTTGTCATCCCTAGCTACCCTATCTCTCTTCCCGATACAAAGTTCTAACACAAAATTTCACGTCCTCTTCCCATCTTTTCCCGACACGAAGTTTTTACGTCCTCCTCCTAGCTTTTCTCGACACGAAGTTTTACATCCTACTCATAGCTCTTCCCGACACGAAGTGTTCCATCTTTCGCGTGTCAAAAACTCGCTCCTGCTCCTAGACAAAAATCTATTTCACGCCTCTTTTCTAGTTTTGTTCCCTGGTGTTACTATTCACGTGACATTTATTCTTCCTTATTGGTTCTTTAACTCCTGTGCGTTTTTTCTCCCATTGGTTCAATTTCAACAAACTTATGCTTAGCTAGCGTCTCTTCTGTTTCTCGTTATTCACGGCTGATTTGATTTTCTGTCCGCATGAGTGACTAGCACATCCGTTTCATTGTTTTGCTCGCCGGCGAGCTCTCGGCGATTTCAATAGAACCTAACTGTTTCTCCTGCTAGCCTTTCCTGTTTCTGGTTCCTTTCACATTCTTTTCCTTTCTGATTTATTTATACGTGTCTCTACTTTATTTTATTTCATCTCTACTTTATTTTATTTCATCCATAGTAATGTTTATTCCCCCCTTTTCTTAATCTTTAATATTCTCTTTTATCTCCTTCTTATTTTGTTTGATTAGCGGATTAGTCTTAAACTTTTATTCTTGCTGTGATTATTGTGCTCGCGGATCTTATCACTTCAAGTTGCTTTTAAAGCTAGATACGTGCCAAATTCTTAAAAAAATTATCGTTCAAGTTTGGAAAACGAAAATGCCTCCTGTACTCCCAATCTTGCCGCAGAAATGAGATACGTAGGTTACAGTCAAACAAACTAAACGAGATGACTTCCTAGTAACGATTAAGGCTCACATTTGTTAGCTCCCGGGTTCGATTCCCGTGAATCGCCTTCTCTCACCTTGGATTTTTCGTGTTTTTTCTAGTCGGTAGCCGAATACTGGGGTGGTTTCTCATTACTACGATTTATCTTTCATTCTGTTTGCTTCTCATGTTTCAGGTGTGATTCTAGGTTTCGTGGCGTATGTCGCGGATGTTTGCTCAAAGGAAAGAGTATTTCCATGGACATTAGAGAGCTGCGTGGTCGACGAGGCGTTGATCACCCTCTCGGCAGCTCCAGTAGCGGTGCGGGTCTTAGAGAATGGAACTGTGGCATGTAGCCTCCTGTGGTTCCTTCACTTCATCTTTTCCTCTTGGGGACAGGTGGTAGCCACAATAGATGTCCCGTAACTCGCAGTGCACGACGTATTCCACTCCGTTGTATTACCCTTTAGGGCCAAACAAAGGGCAACTGAAATGCTGAACTATGTTTACATGCCATACATGTAATGTTTATTTCAGTGGTTGATATTTTCATTCAAGTGCCTTAGCAGAATTTCATTAACTGTACAGGGGACAAAAACTTATTATTTTTTATTTCACTACATGGATTTAGGCCATAGATCTAAATAAGACATCTCCCATGTTATCATTTTAAGACCAATCTTTCTTCGTTGGTGTTGCCGCTTTTCTTAATTGTAATTTTACACATGACGAAGTGCAGGCTTAGATTAATTTTAAGTGAGCTTCATGTCCTCCTTTGTACACAATTTTTCAAGCTTTCCTTAGTTGTATTTTATTAAAGATTAAAGTTTTCGTTTCGTAGTCAATATAATTATGTAAGAATATTAAACCCTAGTCATTTATACGTAATTTCTTCATTTACGAATATGTAATCATAGATTTAAAACTTAATAAGTTTACAGCTTTGCTAAGCGTTACCTAACGGATTTGAAAGTCTGCGATTCTTGCTTTTCTTTCCTCCCTTTCTTTTCTTTCTATCGCAAGAACTTGTTACCACGAGTAAACATGTGATTTCCGTTTGTGTTAGTTGACACCCTTTTGGTTAATTTTAAATAATTCCTGTGTGCATAACCTAACTCGATAGAAGAATAATTTTTATATGATTAGTTTAATATCAACATAATTTTGTGTTTTTTGTTTTTTATTATTTAGTTTGGCTTCCTTTAACCGGTTAGGTCATGTCCGTCAATGAATGAAATGACTGAAATGATGCTCAAATGAGACTGGGACATTAGTCCTTTTAGAATAAGGGAAAGTGCTAGTAAAACCTATCCGGGTAATACCCTAACCGACATTCGAACTCGCATTCTCTTAAATGTGAGACAGACACGTATCCTCACACCACAGAGGCGGGCTGTGTGCATTGTCATTACCTAGTACAGAAAGTCTTGTGAATGTATCACATTAGACTTTATAAGTATATCGCTGAACTGTAGCTAATACTTATTTATGTTATTTTCATTTATTTACTTTTTCCATACCATTATTTCCCTTTTTGAACAATTAAATGTAAATAATTTAGGTTATCTCTTAGTATATTCTAATATTCCTTAAATAAAAGACGTATTTTAATTTATTGGTATAATTTATCATGAATTACTAAATTAGACAACCTTTATACCTTTTATTTCATTGAATGATTTAGTAAACATGTGGATTTTTTATTTTTGTATCGACAGTTAAAAGATAGTTAAATATTTGGTTTTTACTAAGTTAATGTTTAAGCTAAAACATTATTTTGTTTCGTTCTTTTATTTGAATCAAGGCAAGGTTTTCGTCCTCACTTCGCTTTCTCTTAGCATACAAAATCGCTTCAAATACATGAAACAACTGCCTTCGGAATTTAATTCCCATATGACTAATGTAATGGGCCTTCTTTTAAAGCTTACTGCTCATTCTACTGTGGAACAGACATCCTCTTACTCTCAAGCATAGATTGTCTCACACACTTGAGAAATCTCGCGGTTGCCAAAACTCTCCTCTTCCTAAAATCTTTAGCTGCAAATGTATGAAACCGAGAAGAAAAATGCTTGTATTCTATTTGAATGTACTCATTAGGAACTCTCTCTGTTTTAAAGGATGGCCTCATTATCATTATGTACCCAGAGAAAATTCCTTTGAATGTATGTGTATGTGAGCATGTACCCATGTATGCATGCGTCGTCCACCGTGGTGTAGTGGTTACCATCCTAGTCTCTAGTTCCCGAGATGTGGGTTCAAACCTGGCAGAGGGCGATGGATTTTTTCCGGCATAAAAATCCTTAGCAAGGCTTCCTTCGGAAGGGAAGTAAAGTAGATGGTCCCGTGTCGTAGATTTACGGCATGTAAAAGAACCTCAACCTGATAAAGAGGCCTTTGAGCAAAATTACTGTTCTTTCACGCCCAATATAGAATGGGCGCTAAGGACCACAACAATTACGGAGCGTCCATATATAAAACTCTATTTAAGGTTTATGTATGTATGCGTATGGAAGTTTCAGAAATAGCTCAACAAATACTACTATTTCTTCATTATTAATGATATTTCCTCTGCGCAGTTATTTTGAAAGTTGAAAAGATTATACTCTACTGTTACTTATGACAAAAATAAGTTTTCAGCTGCCAGCAAAAGTAGCCGATACCTATGATAAATCTAATTTCTGCAGTGCTAGGGGTTTGGAAGCAATCTGTCACATAAAAGTACAAAAGTCACTAAACAATGAAGAAAGCGTTTTGGAAGGAACAATTTGGAGATTAAAACGTTTCCAACCTCAGAAATGGCACTGTATCTGACAGGAATTGCCAGTGACAGAGGCAAGATGCTCTTTTTTCCATCCATCACTGACAACCCCGTGTTGAGTGGCGCTCCGAAGACAAACAATGGAAACTTGTTACGAGAGTGCGATGGCGGCCCGTTAAGTTTGTAACTGGCTTTGGAGTGAGTTTAATTTTTGATACCAGCGAGAAAAGTCTGTAATCAACTTATCAGCAGAAAGTTAACTCTGCACTTTTACAGTGAAGTCGGATACATTCCTCAGAATTAAATACCGCTGCATACAGAGTTTGATTAAGGAGAGTACCTTGCAGTTTGTCATTAAGCCAGAGAGGAAGCTAGCTTCTCATTTAATTTGGTTCTTACGCGATGCTAGAGAGATGAGATGAAAGCGCGTTTCTAATTCCCCTCGTCCACAGTTTACGTGCACGCTTTTTGTCACCCTTGTTTGCAAACAGACTCGACAAAACATTTAGGATATAGCTCAGAATCTGCTTTGCTTCCTTGTTGATATAGCAGCAAATGGATTTCATGAAACAAACAATGCCTACTCTGTATTTTATCTTCCTTATCTTGCTTTCTTTATTTTCCTTCTTCTTCTGCAACTTTTCCGGCTATTTCCAACAGTATTTTCCTTTCTCTTCTTTTCTTACCCAATGACCCTTATTCCCAGCTTTGGTTTCTTCCCTTCCAATATTATCCATTTTTAGAAAAACGTTCTGTTTGTGGTGTCTGTGTGGGTGTGTGTCTGTTAACAACATAACTCAAAAACGAAAGGTCGGATAAATACCAAACTTGGTACTTAGGTTCAGTATCTTTTAAAGATGCGACACGAAAATTTTCAAGAAAATCCCCCCATCCCAGACTACCTTTTCCATGGAACAGTTTTCGAAGATTTTGATTTTCTCAAAAATGGCTCTAACTATTTTGATTAAAATATCATATATTTAAGATATTTTTATGGCAAACAAAATGTATATCTTGAATTTTCTGGGAATCCACCCAAAAGCCCTCTTCTTTCTGAATGTCTTGTGTAAATGGTAAACCGTAAGAGATAAACAAACTTTTTCTACACAAACAATGTAGAACTCGTTAGAACACACAATTTATCTATATATTTTGTTTGTGGAGTGAACCATTTCTGAGATATTCCTTGTTATTTTCTTGAATTTTCCGAAGTTTTTTCCAAGATTTTTCAACTTTTTCTCAAATGGGAATTCATTATTTCTTTTTTATATGTCCTGGGCATGCAAAGAGAATGGAATGCTCCACATAGCAACCAGCTCTTAAAAGATTTGACAATCGCTTAAAGCCTACCATATTCTTCTTGAACCTACAATAAAATTAGCAATAAGATATTTATCTCGATTAGCGTGAAGTACATGGAAAATAAGCGTTCGTAAAAATAGTTCGTACAAGGTAGAGAAAGTCATGTGAATGTAACACATCAATTTTTAGTATTCAGAACCAATGAAAGTCCCTGACGAATCAGTATAATTAAGACATACACCTCTAGCAAAAGTCATATATTCTTAAACCAGCAAGAAAACGTATTCGTTTTATGTGTTTTTTTTTTTTCAAATCATTACAGTTTAGTTTAAAAGTAGTCATTGGTGTTTGGACCGTTCAGATATAAATACTAGCAACTAATGTTTTATTTTCATCAATAAATGAACTGGGGATGCATAATATGATATGCTGAAAGGATAATTTAGTATTAGTATGTTATACTAATTTCTGCTAGAAGTATAATGCATCATTCTTAGATTTAAATTTGAAATGTGTAAAAATGTAGTTTTGAAAATTAATTCGAAGAAAGATGACAAGTGTAATTTTTTATATTATAAACTGTAGCTCTCAATAATGATATACCTCACTTTTTCTTCAGCTTTACATACTGTTGAGACATAAACGCTTTCCGAGCAGCTCCACAGAGCTCAAGAGACCACAATGTTTAACTTATAGTACATTATATTTGCTATGGACCAGCTGTTGCGCATCGGCCTTCCTCATTACTTATTTCAAATCTTTTGCAGTTTTTGTATTGCGGCCCATTATGGCAGGTGTTGCTCAGGGGTCCATCGCACCTCTACTAATGTCTACATGTCCGACTTTCGAATGTACTATCCACTTGTACCGCCATGTATGCTGACGATACCGTACTCTATTACTCTCATTCCGATCTGCGCACAGCCATCAATACTCTACAGTATTCTATTGTTGCACTTTCTCCATGGCTCGCCACTTGGCGCATTTCACTGAAAACATACAAAACAGAGGCCAAAGTCTTCTTCCTCTGTCCTTACAAGAATCCCTTCCTTCTCGTTTTGCTCCACGAGCCTCTCTCCTGGTTGCAACTGCAAACATCGGTGAAATATCTCGGTGTACTACCTGACACCAGGCTTACGTGGAATTCCCTTCTACAACGCATCGTCACCTTAGCTTCAGTCAGACACTTACAACTTTATTCCGTATTTCACCTTTGGTCCGTGAATGCTCTTTGCTGTTATATGCATCCCTTCTGCGACCCTTGACCACCTGCATGGGGTGCTGCCAGCAAGACTCATTCACCGCCTCCAGATCATACACAATTTCATTCGAAATTGATGGCTTCACTTTGAGTTGGGACTTTCTACTATTCACCAGTTCATCCGCACCACCTCTAAACCTTTCTTCGCCAACTTTCAGTAAGTGCAGGGAGCAATAGAATACAGCCTCGGAGCAAGAACTCGTGGGCCAACTCGGCTGAAGCGCAGACCACCACAAGATTTGCTTCTCAGTGATCCCAGTTCTGCCTCAGACATTCACTGATTTGTGTGTTCACTGACTATTTTGTTTTATAGTGAGTGCTGTTTCTGATCTTATGTTACTTTCTGTGCATTCTATTTACTCCACTGTTAATTTATTATTTTATTTCGAGAAGTCATTTAGGTTAATCTCTGTTATGTCGTGGATTAAATTTCCATTCTGTTCACTGATATCTGCAAAGCATTAGTTTGTGTTAATAAAAAACAAAACTGTTGGCCAGGTATACTGCCACTCTGTGCCGTTGTCTTTATCATCAGAAGAGACTATACGAGTATTTGAGCCAAACATTTCTTTGCTGAATTCTTGTCCTACTCTCATCATCTTTCTCTCCTTTTCAATGAATAATCTCTTAAATGCAAAGATTCCTTTCCAATCAGACACCCAATTTCTTCTTTTCTCTAGTAGTTTCCTGATCTTACAACAAAGAAGCTTTACATGGAGAGGCATCTCTTCAGTTTGAAAATCCTGCCGAATGAAGCACCGTTACCAAATAGCCTACTATGATGTACCTGGAAGAATAATTGCTTCACTGACTTTTATACTGAATCTGATTAAATAAGGCACAATAAAATGAAGCACATATATTTTTGCTTTAAATAATTCATTTCTAAATGACTAATCTAAAAAAATACATTCCCTGAATTAGAATAGCATCACATAACATATATTGGCGATGAACAAAGATGGCTGTTTCACAGATACTTGTTTACAAAGAGATTCTATTTCCACCAAATTTATCACAGTCCAGCACATATGAAAACCTTGTCCACCTCCGTTGTGTGAGGTTCGCGTCTCTGTTCATATTTAACAGGTCTCGAGATCGTATCTCGTTTAGGGCGATTTACATAAGGTTTTTTTCCAGGGCTTTCCTTATACTGAAAGGATGAATGTCTGGTAACTGCGCTCATTTGAGCAACACTTCACCAATTTCATTCGTTATCTTTCGATCTAACCTTACCAGTTAAAAGATGTTAAACTCTGCCTTTACTTCTTCTTTACCGGTTTACCTTCCCCATTTGGAGGGCTTATAAGCCAATGCCTGGAGTCAGACGCCTATCGGGGAGCAGACGGACTTTTGGATCGGATAGACGGATCAGGGTGGGTGATCAGCCCAAAGTCTGGTAAGAGAGCGAGGAAGGAGATGATATAAAATGGATAAAGGGAATATGATAATGGAGCAATTTGTAGAAAGAATGACAGGGGAAACCGGAGAACCCGGAGAAAACCCGCCAGATACCATTCGTCCACCACAAATCCCGCATACGGTTCCCTGGGTTCGAACCCGTGCCACTTTAGTGGGAGGCGAGCGGGCTAACCACTCGGCCACGTCGCCGCCACGTTAAACTACAATACAAAAAATTCTGATGTGACACATTCACATGAGTTTCTCTATTCTCTGTCTTTATGAGTGGGTAAACAACTTATTCTTACCAAAGCTTATTTTTATATCTACTACATTTTAATTCAAATAAACCTTTGCAAAAGTAACTACATTACACATTTCGTTATAGATATAAAGAGAACAGCCATAGTCAAATGTTTAAGAACTGGACGTTAAAATTTCATGTATCCATGCAATTACGAGAAACAACTGATGAGACTAAAAGAATAAGTATTGAACAATTCTAACCTTTAATATCTCAGAAACGGATTCTGCCAGAAAAACTTATTTTAAGTAAATTGTGTGTTTTAAAGAGACCTACATTTTCTGTGTGATACACTTTCGTCTATCACTTAACGTTTACCAGTTACACAAGATTATACAAAATTCCTTCCGAATGAAGAGGACTTCGCAAGCTATTCCCAGAAAATTCAAGATATACATTTTTTGTAATGCTTTATTTGTAATTTTAATCAAAATCTTTAGAGCCATTTTTAAAAGATCAAAATTTTCTAAAAATGTTCCATGTAAAGGGTAGTTGGGATTGGGGATTTCCTTTAAAGTTGTTGTGTGGCATATTTGAAGGGTTTGAACCTAAATACCAAGTTTGGTATTTATCTGACTTTTCGTTTTTGAGTTATGCTGTTCACAGACACACATACACACAAGGACCTTTTTCCAAAAATGCTTTTTTGGATTCAGAGAGCCTCAAAATATGTATTTCGGTGAAACCTCTGTATAGAATTTTTCGGTGGAATGCAATACCTACTGCACGTGGTAGAGAAAGTAGAAAATTCAAAAATAGACACCCACACAGTCTTCTGCCCACGTAGTTATTAACTAATGTGGTTATTATTATTATTATTATTATTATTATTATTATTATTATTATTATTATTTGCTCTAACTCCATTTATATTTAATTAACATTCTGCGTCCTTTCCAGTACGGATAAAAGATTATATCTAAACGCAAGGGAAAGGAATTCAGCAGAAAGCATGATGGGAGAAGTAGCTATCTGGCTTGTCCCACGTAAATTTTCGGTGGACTATTAAGACATTAATGCTGTCTTGGAATTGGCACATCAGGGGCACAGTGAAGCAGAGCGTGTGAAATGCTGTGAGGAGCAACGGAGCGATAAAACGGGAAAAGCTCTTGCTAACTAGACGCGAGTATTCACCCAGAACAACCAGACGCAGTCCTCACTCAAACAAAATAATCTGCATTTCCTTATAAACAAACCGCCAGAGGGCCGGGAAAATAATAATCCTTTAAAAGCACACAACCGACAGTTTTATTTCACTCAAGATAAATGTAACGTGCAATGAGGTGGTTTACTGAGCACAAAAAAAGTAAACGAGTGCACAACTACTTCAGTAAAACTAAGGCTGTTTTGCGCTTCTAAGGGCACTGCCATGCACTTACAGCATTTTCCATGTATTTATTAATGCATTAAACTTGGTTTTATACAGTAGCCATTAAATGTCAATGCCTCTTCGTTCCAAGTCAAATTAATTTCAGCTTTCACCGAAATACATGCTTTGAGGCCACCAAAATACAAAAAAAAACTATTTTATAAAAAGGGCGTGTGTATGTCTGTGAACAGCGTAACTCAAAAACGAAAAGTCAGATAAACACCAAACTTGGTATTTAGGTTCATTGCTTTACAAAGATGCAACACGAAGATTTTTCAATAAAATCCCCCCATCCCAAATTACCCTTTACATAGAATATGTTTTCGAAATATTTGATTTTAAAAAAAAATGGTCTAACGATTTTGATTAAAATACTATATTTTAAAGATACTTACATGATAAAGTGAATATTTTGAAATTTCTGGGAATAGTCTATGAAGTCCTTATTCGGAATCAATCTTATATAATCTTGTATAACGGTAATTGTTAAGCGATAGACAAAAACGTACTACTCAAGAAATATAGATCTGTTTAAAACGCATAATTTATTTAGAATAATTTTTGTGGCATAAGCCGTTTCTTAGATATCCGTTATTAAAGATTGGAATTGTTCAGTTCTTGGTCATTTTCTTAAAGTCTTGTCAACATTCAGTTGTTTTTCTCGCGATTGCATGGAAAGAGTATGGAATTTTAAGGCCAGTATATAGCGTCCAGTTCTTAAACATTTGACTATCGCTGTTCTCTGTATATCTATAACGAAATGTGTAATGTAACTATTTCTGTAGCACCTCTTGCAGGTGTTTGGGAAAACCACACTTTATGGGCGACGTCAGGTACATCAGGTAGACTGGACGCCACCCTAATGTCATCTGCACGACACGAAGCTAAGTTTCAGTTGCTATGCACTGAGTTCTCTGTGGACACATGACGAAGCTAGATGGTATGGTTATAGGGATGAGACCTAGAAGGCTAACTGTTCACCTTTCTGTATGAAAGCAGCAATTGGACTTCACGGCACGCTAATACCATCTTCACGGCACGATGCAGAAGATCCAGTTGCTATGCACTGAGCTCTCTATGGACACGTGACGAAGCTAGATGGTATGGTTATAGGGATGAGACCTAGAAGGCTAACTGTTCACCTTTCTGTATAAAAGCAGCAATTGGACTTGATGGCACGCTAATACCATCTTCACGGCACGATGCAGAAGATTCAGTTGCTATGCACTGAGCTCTCTGTGGACACGTGACGAAGCTAGATGGTATGGTTATAGGGATGAGACCTAGAAGGCTAACTGTTCACCTTTCTGTATGAAAGCAGCAATTGGACTTGACGGCACGCTAATACCATCTTCACGACACGATGCAGAAGATCCAGTTGCTATGCAATGAGCTCTCTGTGGACACGTGACGAAGCTAGATGGTATGGTTATAGGGATGAGACCTAGAACGCTAACTGTCCATCTTTCTGTAAGAAAGCAGCATTTAGATTGACGGTACGCTAATACCATCTTCACGGCACGATGCAGAAGATCCAGTTGCTATGCACTGAGCTCTCTGTAGACACGTGACGAACCTAGAAGGTATGGTTATAGGGATGAGACCTACAAGGCTAACTGTTCACCTTTCTGTATGAAAGCAGCAATTAGACTTGACGGCACGCTAACACCATTTTCACGGCACCATACAGAAGATCCAGTTGCTATGCACTAAGGTCTCTGAGGACACGTGACGAAGCAAGTGGCTACAGGGATGAGACCTAAAAGGCTAACTGTCTGCCACATCTCGATCTAAGAGCTATCCGCTAACAGATCCGTCGCAATATGACCTTGTAGTTAAAGTGACATAAAATAAATAAAGTGAAAAAAAGGTCCATTGCAGAGTAGAATGTGCGACCTTTTCCGATGCCGTTATGAATTTCTTACTGCATTGCAGGAACAACGTTGACTTTTCTAGCGGTGCTTAATCCCCAAGTTATTTCTTTCATTTATTTTCAGCAAAATGTATTACGTTGAATAAAAGCAACAACAGTCAAGACACACATGTTTAAGTTCGAGTGAAACAATAAACGCAAATAGACATTTAACTTAAATTTTAATTGGTTATGCACTTGAAGTGGAAAAAATAGGTACCGAACTGTATAACTATTATACACAGAAGTTTATTGAGCGCTCATTGGATACTTATATTTAATAATTTAAGAAAAAAGAAAGTAAATGTTTTTATTTGAATGTATAATAAATCAGATTAAGTGCTAAACTATCTTATTCTTACTTAAGCATTCAATGAAGGGAAATATGAAAAACATACAACGTTGATATCGATGTTAATTTTCGAATATATGAACGTTGTTGATAGCGAGCGAACAAGAGATAGCCTTGAGACGTGTGTGTAGTCACTTATTGAACCATAGTTGCGACATCGTGACTTCAGAGTAAATTATGATTTGCACAAAACCTAAGTGCTAAATTGTGGTGAAACGAGGCACTTGAGGAAAAACGCGAAGATGACAAATTATGTAGATTAGCTGTTGTTCTCCCATATACTTCAATAAGATTTACCTTAATCGTTCCATATGTGAATTATAATGTGGCTAAAAGTGGTAATAATAAATTATATTACAAGGGATAAAACCACTATTAACACGTGTGGCAATGCTATTTTTAGACAGCGTTCGAATTTGTAAAGTATCGATAGTATATTATTGATTCCTGAAACTAACAGAGATCACGTTTAGAACGCGTTCTTGAAACAGAAATTATATTTTAAAAAGCGAGTTGTCAGATGTTTTGATGTTTTGTTGATTCGCTAGCAGTCATTTTCAGTGAAATTATTTTCAACATGTTTTGCCTTACACCACGCAATGAAGTGATTAAATACTATATCATATTGCTTTCTGGATTTTCGGGGGTAAATACTTCTACAGTTGTTGCTGCTTCTTCTGTAATTTATTTCACTTCCACTTCCGTTTCTTCTGAGATCATAATTTCTGCCATTTAATCTTTATGCAGGTTAGATAAAAGAGTAACGTTTTAGATTAAAGAAAGCTGCCATTATAACTTATAGGTTAACTCTACAACGAATTGGGATAAAGTGAAGTATGACGATTTGTGTTATGAACAGATAATGCTAGCGCCATGAGAAGCTAATCATTTAAAAAGACATAATGAAAATCAAAACCTAATCAAACCAAGTCTAGTTGCATCTGCAAATACAAAGGGTAATTGCCATGCGACTTGAACTTGAAACCAAAGATGGTCACAATGCAGATTATCGCAATAATGCGATAAAATCTGAAGATTTTAGCTCGTGTGCACTATGTTAGAATTTGTACTTTTAGACTTTGTTGTCTAAAATTTTATTTTCTCTGCATTTAAACGTTCACAGACTAAATGAAATAATTTTTCATTTGTTTTTGTACAATATAGAATCTCCTCCTAAAAAGGTGATATATTCACCGGGCATACATTACAAATCTCCAAAGAATGGTGAATAGGCGTAATAAAACCAATGTTTAAAACTCTTATATGCTACATTCACATGACTTTCTCGCCCAGAATATTTTATATAGGTAGCTATTCTTGCGGAAGTTTATTCTTCTATCTACTGAAAGTTAACGTGATAAACGTTTGCATAAATAGTTCCATAAACATTTTGTTATAGATGCAAAGAGTATAGCGATAGTGAAAATGTCTAAAAGTGCGTCGTTATATGCTGGCCTTGAAATCCCATACTCTTTTCACGATATCGCGAGAAGCATCTAAAACGCGATAACGCTTTGAAAAAATGACTAAGTATTTAAAATTGAAGGCAATAACAAAGGATGTCTCGGTAGAGGCTGATACCACAAAAACTTTTGAAATAAATTGTGTGTTTTAGAGAGATCTATATTTTTGTGTAGTACGTTTTTGTCCATCTCATATGGTTATACAAAATTATAAAAAAATTCTTCCGAATGAAGAGGGCTTCACAGGCTATTCCCAGAAAACTCAAGACTTAAATTTTATTTTTCATGTAAATATCTTAAACATATGATGTTTTAATAAAAATTGTTATATCCACTTTTTAGAAAATCCAAAATTTCCAAAAATTTTCCATGTAAAGGGAACCTTTGGGTTGAAGAATTTTCTTGAAAATCTTGTTGTCATAACCTTGCAGAATTCTAAACATAAATAATATTTTTGGTATTTATTGGGCGTTTAGTTTTTGAGTTATGCTGTTCATAAAATACACACGCACGCGGGTGTCACTTTCTAACAATGAGTTTTTGGATTCAGGGAGCTTCAAAACATGTATTTCCGGTGAAATCTAGACATAAAATTTTGGGGTGGAGTACAGCTGGCATAGAAACTAAAAGGAAAACAAGAGATGAATTCAAGAACTAGAATTACAGTATTTTAAAACGAGCAAATTAATGTTTGCTAACATTTTAATAAGATATCTTAATACTACTTACTAGAAGTATTAGTAACGGTGAACAACATGGATTCATACGAGGCAGATTCTGCGTAAACTACAAGGCGTGTCTTTAAAGTAACTACCGATAATTTTTTAAAAAATAACATTGTATTGCAAATACTTTATTGTTATTCATTACCTAACACCTTACTCTACTTCTCCACATAGTCACGGCCGTTCTTCAGGCACGTAACAGGAAACCAGTTTTTGTATGCCTTCGTCAAAGAATGATGCCGCCTGCAATGAAAGCCACGTCTGCACTTCTTGTTTCATAACACCATTGTTGTTGAAATGTTTTCCAGCAATAACTTTCTTCAGAAAAAGAAACAGATAAAATCGCTTGGTGGCAAATCCGGACTATAGTGGGGTGTCGAATTATTCCCAACGAAATCATGCGATCAGATCTTGAGTTTGTTTGGCTGTGTGTGACCGGGCATTATCACTCATTATTGTTTCCCATAAACCTCACACAATAATTAGCCAAGAATGTTTGTTGGCTTAACTTTATCACATTCAAAAAACGAATCACTAATCTGACTTCACAGTTGGCGAGTCGTTGGATTGTTTTGAACGTTTCGAAACGCTCCAACAATAGGAAACACAAAGTGGCGATCGCTCACAGCTGCATCAGGCTTTCTAACGAATGGAGGAAGTCATCGCGCATTCTCAAAATTGCTACTGCAGCGGCAACATATTAAAATGGTACTTATTTTAAAAACACGCCTCATACGTATCTATTCATAGGAAAAAAAACAAATAAACAAATATAAAGAGAAGCGAGTATATTTGGGAAAACTATTTTTGCCCACCTCTGTAGTGTGGGGGTAATGTGTCTGCCTCATATTCAAGAGGTCACGAGTTCCAGTATCGATTAGGGTGAGTTACCCGGATAAGGATTTTACAGGGGTTTTTGCTTATGTTGAAAGATGAATGTCGATCTGGATCCCAGGCTCATTTGAGCATCATTTCGCCCATTTCATTCTCCGATATGGCCTAACCGGTTAAAGGATGTTAAACAAACAAAAAATAAGCCATTTTATGAGTGGATTATAATCACTGCCGTTGGTAAAATTGCAACACCAAGAATTCAATGAATTTAATACCACAGGTTAGGTACATGACAAGTAACAAATGATAAACTTTTCAAATCTATGCATGACCTTCGAGTCCTAATATTCAGTATTTGGTGTGGCCTCCATGCGCTGCAATTAGAGCTGCTATACGCCGTGGCATTGAATTAAAAAGGTTCTGAATAAGTTCCTGAGGGATTTTCCTCCACGGAGTTTGTATTCGAGCCCACAAATCCGTGACACTGGTTACTGGAGGACCGTGACGCACCAGGTGCCGACCAACCATATCCAGACATGTTTGATGGGCAACATTTCAGGCAAACGTGCAGACGAGGGAAGCAATGGTACCCGCCGCTCTTCGAAGAAGGCTTGTACATTCCTCGCAATATGTGACCGGGCATTGCCCTGTTGAAATATGACCTGTGGAGATGCCTGAAGCAGGGGGAGTACATCAGGCCGGTACCACCGGTACCACCGTTAGGTACCGGTTGCTGTTCAAAGTGCCCTCAATTTGTAGGAGACGAGATCGTTTGTTGTAACCAATGGCGCCTCAAACCATCACACCTGGTGTTTGTCCGCTATGCCGCTCAACAGTGCAACCCTTCAGGTTGAGCTTACCACAGCAATGCCGGACACTATGCGGCCATCACTGTAGGACACGTTGAAGCGGGACTCATCCGAAAAGATTACATTTTGCCACTCAGCACCCCACTGATGGTGTTCACATGCCCATTGCAGTCGGAGGAGCTTATGGTTTCTGGATAATGGAAGCTGACGTAATGGCATGCATGCAACCAGTCCAACCTGCAGCAGACGGCAACGAACCGTTGATGCAGACAAGTGCACACCTGTTGCAGTGCTCCTGCGTCGAGCCAACACTGTGGATGAAGCTGTACGGTCCGTTATGGCCATGCGGACAAGTTGATGGTCATCTCGTGCTGTGGTCATGTTCCGTGGTCCAGTCGCCGTTCTTCACTGCGTACGACTTTCATCTATCCACTGCTTCCACACACGCATCACTGTCGTAGCAGCATGCCCTGTACGAGCCGAAATGTCACGGTGTGACAAACTCGCTTCCCAGAGACCGATCATTCTACCCCGTTCGAACTCACTCACATACCGATATGGCTCCCTTTGACGTCGATGAGGTATACTGGCACTCACTTTATTGTTTCCACCTTGTTTGACAGCTCTGCACTGACTACACTGGGCGCAACCCTGACCTTGTCGGAACGACACAAGAGGGCTCTGCTCGTCCTACGTGTACCCCATCTCTCTGCAAACCTAATCACTTATTGCTTGAACACTCTTCTACACTTCCACCAAGTTTGGAGTTATTCGGGAAATTTTTCCTTGGTGTTGCAATTTTCACAAACGGCAGTGTAAAATTTGAAAAGCTATGCAAAAAAAAGGATACTCAAAGATTTGATTTTAATAATCAATCGAATATATTTAAAAACGGTAACCCGAATTGAAAAAGGAAAAATTAGAAGTTCTAAATTAGAAATTATTAACTTAGGAGTATGGCAGGGCTGCCCAATGTCGTCAACTCCTTTTATCACATAGGACCCAGTAATTTGCAAACGCAGTTAAAAGTGATTTTATATCGTATAAACTATTTAAACTCAACATTATTTCCGATAATAGGCTTTATTTGCAGATAAGAGATGCACTTAAACTAACCCCGTTTCTAAGCGCTGAAAGTTTTACAGTATTCGTTTCTTTTTCTCAGGGTAAGCTACAACGAAATCAAAAATATTAAAATCCAGGTAACCTACGCAGCTAAATTCTGTTGATTTTCTACATAGTTACTTCAACCTTATACAATCAATAAAAAGCTAAGCTAAGGTGGAATACTAACAAAAGCTGTTTTCTCAATCTGCTTACTCAAATATTGCATATTTGTTACCACTGGAAAACTCCAGCGCAACAGCTGGGCTTTAGTTCAACATAGATGCATGATTTATTGCAGCAAAAAAAAAGCCACGAAGTCCACGATAATTATTTTGTCCACTGCTGCAGGATGCCGGGGTTCGAGGCAAACAAAAATTCATTTACAGGTGGCCTTATTTGTTCATGCTAGCTCATAAATTTTGCACGTACAAACCACGGTACGTCATTCGGTGGGATACAATGATAATTTGGTGGCAGTGTTGGGATTAGCTACACGCGACCTACGCATGCTCATATGTTTCGAGTGTAAACAAATATTTATGAAACAAAGGAAAAAACAGAAACATAAAAAAGGAAAGAAAAAAGAGTTACTAAGTGGAATTAAATGAAATGAGAGATATACTTGCTAAAGATAGAAAAAATTCTTTTTCGAGGTGTTATAAAAATGGAGAGGAAAACAAATAGTTTCAAAAACAATAAGGAGGGCTTATGGAAGCCATATACGGCTATTCAACCAAGTAAGTGCTAAATATCACCTAAGCTTTTAACACAATAATATTTGGATTTTACTTTCAGTCTAATGATTATTCATCATCAAAATCATCATCAGACACAGGAATTTCTAAACATTAAAGCCAGGATGGAAGGAAATAAGGTTAAACTGTACAATAGGCAGGGAAGTCGTAGGTGACAAACCACCCCCATCCCTCGTCTTTTGGTGTCAACGATCTATGGCCTCTGATGTTTTGCATTATTTGTAATGATAATTGTTTTAGTGTAGTTAACTTGAAGCCAACTACTTAAGAATTTCTATGCCTGATCATCATCGTCGTCCTCGAGCCTGTTCCGCCTCCATCAAATTGATCCTATCATCTTTCTGATTTCTTATTCTTTATTGTCGCTTCAACTGTAAAGTCGTATCGCGACTACTTTAGAATACAGAACATGATTACAATGAAAAATACAATATTTTAAACAGTAATAGTACATACAACATTAAATTCTCTAGATAGGTGTGCTATACATTGTTATACAATTTTGTCGCTTTCATAAAGTTTAAAGTTCTTTGTTGTGCTGAATTTAGGGCGTCTGGTAGGCTGCTGGGGATGTCACATCTTTCTCTGCGTTGTACATAGCGACGGCAGGCTGTAACGAGATGATGAACTGTGAGGTTCGATCTGCAGAGGTCGCACACGGAAGGAGGATCACGGTTAAGATGTTTGTGCGTTATAGTTGAATATCAAATACGTAGTCGAGTCAATACAACTGGGTATTTGCGGTTGAAATAATGGTGTTGAAGTTTCGACTCGGAAATGTAGACATCGTTTAACTTATTTCTAGATGTGGCCTTCCAAGTTTATCTCCATTGATTAATGCAAGTCTTTTTGGTGAAGTTGGTGAAGTCCGTCTGTGGGATCTTGATATTCTGAGGGGAATATGTGGCTTCTTTGGCTGCCTGATCACCTTATTCGTTTCCCAGAATTCCGACGTGAGACGGAGTCCAGGCGAATGATACTGATTTACCAGAGATTAGCATTTGGTTGTACAGTTTCTGATGTTCCTTAACCATATTTGGGATGTTGAGGTTTGTTTAAGGGATGTTAAAGCACTCAACGAGTCGGAAAATATCATGTAATTATATAGGTTATCTTTTTAAAGTATATATTCCAATGAGAGTTGAACTGCGAACAATTCACAAAAATAGACAGAAAGACAGTTGGGAAGACTATATTATATGGTGTAATCAGGGAATACCGCTGCACATAATTAAACTTCTTTCTTTTGGGTTGTAGTTTTTGCATCTTTTATTGCCCTTGTAACTGGGGTATTTACATGATCTTTCCAGTTAAATTGATATTAATTGTAGAATACGTTCTACTTTCAGCCTTTTTCTAATATTTTCGCTCCTTGTTTTATCCAATAGATTGTATTCAGTTACGATTCTGAGAAACTTCATTTATCCAACCTCTTTATTTTAATCCATGATTAGCAGTCGTATAACATAATCAGCAATTCCATCACTTTGTAAAACTTAAAGTAAGATTTCCTTTATCACACTATTTTCTAATATTCTTCGCATTGTTCCACAAAATTATTATATTTGTTTAATTTTTCATCAATTTAAGTTTTGTTTTGTGTGTTATTGAACAACAGAAGGATTTAAATGTATTAACTTGTTCTACTATTTTATTATCTATAATTAACTTAATTTTAAATGTCATTTTGGGTCTTATTTGCGGGTAATAACTACTAATATTTAATAATTATCAATTTATTATAATTAATATATAATTATATTATAACTTTCGCACTTCTGTAGTATGCAAGGGCTGGTAACAAAGTAGCACTAAGTAAAATTATTAAGCAAAGAACCTGGAAGAAAACATAAAAAGACGATAGCAGAGGTGGGCAAATAAATTAAGATGGAGAGAAATGGAAAAGCAAAAAAAGAAATAAAAGAATGTGGGGTGTATCCAGGAACGTGGAAGGATAAAAACGTAGAAAAGATGAATGGTCATGCAATGCAGAACCACTCCCAGGAGCAATGATCCAGCACTGTTCTTGCCAATACAGTTTGATGTATTGTACGTGGTATAGAAGCCACGTACTAGACACCATAGTACATAAAACCTCAAGGAAATTAATGCATCCGCTGTAAGTTAGAAGTGAGGGGGGGGTAACCTTTCCTCCCTTTTCACTGCTCTTTAGGCTCCTCGCCAAGAAATTGAATTACGTGATAGCTGACAGTAAGGGGGAAGGCCTCCTTGAGACATTTTCTCGCCTGAAAGCGTTAAGAGGCTAATATTAAAATAAAATTCCGAAAGAGAAAAAAATTCCACTCGAAGGAAATGTTTTAAGAGATATTAAATTTCCCAGCAGCCTCGCTGTAACGCAGTGTGTAGCCCATATTCAACTAAGTTTACCGCTCTGATACGATCGTGGAATAAGAAAACCAGGATAACGAGTAATTTCCCTTCTACGATTGGGTTAATCTCGAATGAGGCGTTTAATAAAATCATGGCTATTTTATCGGTTTTCCAATAACACGACGCGAAGGAAGTCTGGACGAAATCAAAGCCATTATTTTGACTTTGTTCTTTAGGAACTTATCATAAGTGATTCTTCCCGCCGGTTGTGAATAACTAAGTTATAAGTGACAAGTAATTTATTCTGGATATCATTCAGGTTACAAGTATTGAAAAGATACTTGAATGTTTGTTTCATCTGTCTTTTAGAGCAGTTATACATTCGTTCAAATTTTATACAGAATGAAACAAAAGTGTGTCGTATTGGTTTTGTTTTTACTTTCTCTACTTCTCCACCCAAAATTCGATACCGAGATTTTGAGGTCCCCTGAATCCAAAAAAAGCATCTTTAGAAAAAGGTCCGCTTGTGTGTCTGTGTGCCTATGTGTCTGTGAACAGCAAAACTCAAAAACGAAAAGTTGGATAAGTACCAAACTTGGTATTTAGGTTCAGTACCTTTCAAAGATGCGACACGAAGATTTTCAAGAAATCCCCCCACCCCAGACTACCCTTTAAATGGAACATTTTGATTTTCTCAAAAATTGCATTAACGATTTTGATTAAAATATCATATGTTTAAGATATTTTCATGACAAACGAAATGTATAACTTGAATTTTCTGGGAATGTCCCCGAAAGTCCTCTTCATTGTAAATGGCTTTTGCATAACTGGTAAATCGTAAGAGAAGATAAAAATCTGATATGTTACACTCACATGACTAAGCTTTAGTAGGCTTTAAGCGATAGTCAAATATTTTAAGAGCTGGTTGCTATGTGGAGCATTCCATTCTCTTTGTATGTCCAGGACATAAAAAAAATAATAACGAATTCCCATTTGAGAAAAAGTATTAGTATTGGAAAATTTAAGGGAATAAAATGCAATATCTCGAAAATGGTTCACTCAACAACAAAAATGTATATGGCATAAATTGTATATTTTAATGCGATCTACATTTTGTGTGTAGTAAACTTTTGTCTATCTCTTATGGTTTACCAGTTATGCAGTCGTTCACAATGAAGAATGCTTTTGGAGACATTCCCAGAAAATTCGAGATATACATTTCATTTTTCATGAAAATATCTTAAACATATTTTAATCAAAATGGTTTTAGCCATTTTTGAGAAAATTAAAATCTTCGAAAAACGTTCCATGTAAAGGAATCTGGTGTGGGGTGATTTTCTTGAAAACCTTCGTGTCCCATCTCTGGAAGATACTGAACCTAAATACCAAGCTTGGTGATTATCCGACTGTTCGTTTCTGAGTTACGCTGTTCACAGACACACACACACAGACACACACAAGGACACGTTTCCAAAAATGCTTTTTGTGGATTCGGGGAGTCTCAAAACATGTATTTCCGGTGAAATCTCGGTATCGAATTTTTGGGTGGAATACAATACTTCCCCTACTTACTATACGTAGTAGAGAAAGTAAAAATGTTGGACACAAAAAATGTAGATCTCGTTAAAACACATAATTTATGTCATATACTTTTTGTCGGGTGAACCATTTCCGAGATATTCCTTGTTATTTGTTTGAATTTTCCAATACTTATACTTTTTCAAAAATTCTTTCTTAAGGACATGGTCTATAAATTCTAAAAGATTAAAAAGGATTCACAAAGCCCTTGTACTTGAAAACGAGTACATTATAGTTATAAAAGAACGTAAATGCGAAGAAGGCTTTGACTTTTAGTTGAGTATGCCATGGAGAAGCAAAATAGTTGTTGTTACTCCACTGAATATGGTGTAAAATAAGACATATGTCACGAATATTTCATTCCAAGCAATATGCATGGTATTTCAAAACGAAGGAACAGATATTCATTTTTAATGAACGACAACAGGTAGCGGCACATGCGAGGCATCATTGAAAAGAGGAAAGTTCAAAGTTTTAAGCTCCACCTATTAGTTCCATTCAGTGCCCACAGCGGTGCTGTGTTTGTTTACGAGAAAATGCCACAGGAAAAGTCGTTTGTGTGTTGCATTATGCAAAGAGTGAATCCATTGTTTCATTGCAGCGTGCATTTCCTTGTAAGTTCAACAACGAGCCGCCTCGTCATAAAAATTTACAATTGATACAATAAATTCGTAGAAGATGGTTACGTATGCAAACAGAAAAGCACTGATCGTCCTCCGTGGACTAGTGGTACCGTGCTAGCCTCTATTTCCCAAGGTCGCGGGTTCAAACCCGGCGGAGGGCGATGGATTTTTTCGGGCGTAAAAATCCTTAGCATGGCTTACTTCGGAAGGGAAGTAAAGCCGGTGGTCCCGAGTCGTAGATTTACGGCACGTAAAAGAACCTCAAGCCTCACAGAGAAGCCTCTGAGCAAAATTACCTGTTTTTCACGCCCAATATAAAATGGAACGCTAAGAACCGCAGCAGTTAAAGAGCCTCCATAAATAAAACCCATTTTTTTTTTTTGGAAAAGCACTGGTCGTCCTCGCATAAAAATGGTGCTTGTTTTGAACACATATAATAAAACCTTTAACGTTTCCCTATATTCGTTCATTAGAAATAAATATTTTAAGAATGTTCCTTCTTTTTGAATAACGCTGTATTATATGCACGATTTAACAAATAAGACAGCAAAATAAAAGAGAATGGAATCTGCCAATGTCAGCATATTTTAATAAACCTCAAGCAAGAAAGTTGTGCTTTATTTCGTTTGTATATTGTGAGTAAGGGTGGCGAAAATGCCATCAGCGTCTTCACCAGACGTTACGTAAAGAATAGGAGAACGTAGCACAGGATGACTTCACGAGGGTATAGGTTGCAGTAGCTGGAAGCGTGGTGGAAGTGGTGACATCATAAGACATGTAACTTCTGTTACCAATCTTTCCAATCCTTAATTTATCTAGTTTAACCTCAACTATCGTACATTTCCAAAAGAAAAAGGAATTAGACAAGTAGTGGATTTACCTGCGCGGCAGAGGAGGCAATGTCGTCGGCCTAGCACCTACGTCAAGATTACAAATTAACACTAAATGAATTTAAAGAACTGACCGTCAAAGGTTCCTGCTAGACACGTGGCTGGTCAAGAGGCCGCCGTCAAAAACCCATTTGTTTAAATACCCGACCAAAGTGAATTAATGCCTAGTTGGTAACTGACGTAAGCGTATGTCGGCAGAAATTACATAACTCACCCACAAGAAGTTATATTTTCCATCCAAACCGCGTGTCACTTAATCTCTGCTTAGTTCAACATCCGGGAAATGAATAGAAAGAAATCTAAGGACGATTTCCTGTAGTTGCTTAAACCAAGTTTGTCCTGAATATGTCAAACTGTATAAAATCATATTTATCAAAATCTGTTAAAATAAAATTATAACCCTCACGATATTATAAACAAGATCATTAACTGATATGGTAAGTAACTATATAAAGAGAGAACACTCTATCCAGTAACATTAGAAATCAGCCAACCAACATTTTATGATTAACAAACGAGACTCTGCGCCTTTTCCAAAGCGGTTAACTTGGGGGCCTGGGAGTGAGGAATCTTCATATTCACCAGCTTCACTTCTGTTTCATTGTATATATCAAGGGTTTATGTACTTGTGTAAAAACTACATTATATGTTATTAAGTAGCTATGCCCAGATAATTACTCGACCATTTCGAAACCACTTACAAAGAGTATCTATAGGCACTGCAGCATTTCCATAACTTGAAAGACTATCGGTGGGAAGTTAAGGAAGGAAGATGTTCCGTCGATGTTTCATATTCTTTTGCACGAGTATCGAGGATTTTTCATCGGTTTATAGAAACCTCCCTTGCTGTACGAAATTACAGTTATAAGGGGTAAAGGGGAGGAGGTAAATAAAATTAATTAAATAGTCTTTCTGGTTTAAAAAGCTATCCATGCAAGGTCGCAGCCAGCTAGTGGGTAATAAAATACTATTTTAGACATCATGGCCTAAAAGTAGAACTTCTAACACAGAGCACACGAGCTAAAATCTTTAGATGTGCGATAATTTTCAGTGTGACCTACTTTGGTTTCAAGTCCATCACATAGCACTTGCCATTTATATTTAGACACGTTTAATAACTGGACTGGGTTTGATTAGGTTTTACTTTTTATTCATGATTAATTTCTCATGGCGCTCGCATTATCTGTTCACGATACAAATCGTCATACTTCAATTTATCGCAATTCGCTTTAGAGTTAACCTATGAGTTGATTGGCAGCTTTCTTTGATAAAAAAAAACCTACAAAGAGATTAATGGCGATTTTATGAATTCAGAAGAAACTGAAATGGAAGAGTCACATGAAATTACATAAGCAGAGAAAGAATAACACCAGAAGTACTAACCAAAAAATCCAGAAAGCAATATGATACAGTATTTAATCGCTTCATTGGTTGGTGTAAGACAAAACATGCTGAAAATAATTTCACTGAAAATGACTGCTAGTGAATCAACAAAACATCAAAATATCTGACGTCTCGCTTTGTAACGTATTTCTCTTGTTTCGAGAAAGCATTCTAAATATAATCTCCGTTATTTTCATTAATTAATATAATATTATTGATATTTTATAAATTCGAGAGTAGTCTAAAAATAATATATGCCACACGTGTTAAAACGGCCTTCGTTTCGCAAACATTCCTACTCGCAAAATAAAACTCTACTTTCACCCCTTATATCATCTACTATTTTGTGCTAACTTTTATAATCCCAAAATATCGACGAATGCCTTAATTCACATTATACTAATCTCGTTTTGTATAAACTAATGTGGGCCCCTCTAGTGCACTTGCTGCCGTATACATATATGTCAGTTATTAACTGGCAGGGATATGTGCCCCTCGACACCCACAAATGTTCGGAAATGGAAGTCCTGAATTCTACGCATGTTTTAGACTTGCCAATGCTACCCAGATACGGCCGTACAACCGCCAGCGTGCAGCTATATTTCGCTTTGGGACATTTGTATTTTTGTTGTACATGACACATGTTAAATTTAAAAATGTTTATGTTAAGGAAAAATTTATCCGATACCGTTGCGGCCACCTCTGGCTAAACGTTTCTTAAATATAATCCCATGTCTAATTAAATGAGATCTCAGTTCCTTTCTTGGAATACTTCACTGATCTTTCATTGTCTTGAATAGACTTTAGAATACATGAATCAAATGAAATAAATTCATCATTACCGAAAGCAGAAGATCCATGGCTCGAATCTCGGCAATGGTATTTGGATTTTAAAATCTGATTCAATTTTTCAAAAAAAATGCTATTGCCCTATATTAATTTTAAATCGTTTCTCCTTTAGCTTTTTATGCTACTAGTAATAGTAGATATAAAAAACATCTTCTTCTAGTAAGTGAAAGAGGTACCTATTCCATTCCACCAAAAATGTCCATGTCAAGATTTATCCTGAAATACATGTTTGGAAGATCCCTGAATCCAGGAAAAGCATTTTTAGAAAAAAAGTCTTTGTGTATGTGTTTTTCTGTCTGTCTGTCTGTCTCTTTCTCTCTCTCTCTCTCTGTCCGTCTGTAAAAGCATAACTCAAAAACGAAGAGTCGGTTAAACACCAAAGTTGGTACTTAAGATCTACATCTTCCAAGGATGAGAAATCTTCCAAGAAAATGACTTCACCCCAAAGTACACTTTATATGAAAAACTTTTAGTAATTGTTTATTTTCTCAAAAATGGCTCTTAAATTTTTATTAAAATATAAAGTGTTTAAGATATTTGCATGAATTAAAATACACATCTTCAATTTTCTGCGAATGGCCTGTGAAATCCTCTTCATTCTGAATGACTTTTGTATACTTGGTAAACCTTATGAGATAGACAAAATCTGACTACACAAAAAATGTACCAGGTGGCTCAATCACGTATTTGACGTATGTAGACAACCCTTCGTGCGTTAAAAGAGCTATAAACTCAACGGGACAATTCCAAGCTATATGGATACACGGAGACGGTCGGAACATCGTATCAATCAACAGGAGAAAAATTTCGAACACCTATTGAATGACTGCAATCAGCATAATAGTACCGTTATATGATGATCATAATAGTAATGATAGTAACAATAGCATTTATAACAACAAGTGAAAAAATGGCAGTGAAACACTGCGTGCTCTCGTGTTTGTTGCTTATAGTCCGTAATGTTAGACAAGAACAGCATATACATAATTAAAAAAATCTTATGTGCTACACTCACATGACTTTCTCTACTCTTGTACAAACTATTTTTACAAACGTTTATTCTCCATATGCTTCATGTTAATCGAGATATCGAGATGTCAATCTTATTGCTAATTTTCTTGTAGATGCAAGGGGAACATGGTAGGTTATAAGCGATAGTCAAATCTTTTAAGCGCTGGTTGCTATGTGGCACATTCTATTCTGTTTGCATATCCAGGACATAAAAAATTGAATATAGAATTTGAGAAAAAGTATAAGTATTGGAAAATTTAAGGAAATAACAAGCAATATCTCGAAAACGGTTCACTCAACAAAAGACATGTATATGACATAAGTTGTGTATTTTAATGAGATCTACATTTTTGGTGTAGTAAAATTTTGTCTATCTCTTATGGTTTACCAGTTATGCAAAAGTCGTTCACAATGAAGAATACTTTTGGAGACATTCCCAGAAAATTCGAGATATACATTTCATTTCTCATGATATTATCTTAAACATATGATATTTTAATCAAAATCGTTAGAGCCATTTTTGAGAAAATTAAAATTTTCGAAAAATGTTTCATGTAAAGGGTAGTCTGGGGTGGGGGATTTTCTTGAAAACCTTCCTGTCGCATCTCTGGAAGATACTGAACCTAAATACCAAGTTTGGTGTTTATCCGACTGTTCGTTTTTGAGTTATGCTGTTCACAGACACACACACACACACAGACAGACACGCACACACGGACATGTTTCCAAAAATGCTTTTTTTTGGATTCAGGAGGTCTCAAAACATGTATTTCCGGTGAAATCTTGGTATCGAATTTTTGGGTGGAATGCAATACTTCCCCTACTTACTATACGTAGTAGAGAAAGTAAAAATAGCTATGGGCGGATATGGATAAGTCAAATAAAGACATTTTAATTATTTGTCAGTCTAAAGGTGATTTCAGTTCCATGAAACTATTTCTGCTTATCATCACGGACAGCGCTCTAGTGCAAGGGTCCTTTTCGCCAATCATTTTTCAAGCCTGGGAAGTGCATCTCAATGAGCGCGATTCGCTCGTCGTCTTTGGTGATATACAATCACTCCAAAAGTTTTAAAAATGGACGCAACAAAAAACTAAAACATTGTATCTTTTCAAAATATTCTTCATTGCATTCTATACACCGTCTCATCCTTTCAAACCATTTTTCAAATGCTGAACGTCATTCTTCTTTGGAGAGAGTGCAAATACATTCTTCGTAAGCAGCTACTGCAGCTTCAGCTGACTCACATCGTTGACCTCGAATTTTTTCTTTCATTTTGGGGAATAGAAAAAGTTGTATATGGTGCAAGATCTGGACTGTAGGGAGGATGGTACAAATATCTGACTCCTGCATAAATTGGGCTGTTTCTTATGCAGGGTGGACAAAAGCACTGTCATGGTGCAACAAAATTCCACGTAGACCAGTCTTAGGACCCTTTTTTCTCAGTTCATTCAACACTTGTGGTAGACATTTTGTAGTGATCCATCTAACAATAAGAGTCCGTTGTCCCTCAAGCGGAATCGTCACAATGTGGCCACTTGCTGAGAAGAAGCAACATATAATATTCTTGCCAACACTTCTCGTTCGCTTCACTTTCGTTGAGCGATCTTCTTCTGGGAAGAGCCAGACCGATGACTGTCGTTTAGTTTCTGGGTCATACTGGTAAATCCAGCTTTCGTCACCTCTTACAATGTTAAATATGCTTTTGGATCTTCCCCCATTGAAGTTTTCAATAATTTCCTGGCACAATTGCACACGTGCTTGTTTCTGCTCATTTGTAAGGTGTGGGATCCAGGGACTGCAGAGCTTCCTGACGTCAAGTTTTTCTTCAGGATTGTTTTCAGGGCTTCTTGAATCTGACCATGTGTGCAACGATGATCTTCCTGCAACATGCGCTCTGCTTTCACAACATGTTCGTCCATTGTTGCTGTTGTCGGCGGTCCTGCTTGGTTTTCATCTTCGAGGGAATCCCTTCCTCTTCTAAACTCTGCATACCATCGATAAAGGGTGGATTGTAAAAGGCAAAGATCCCCAAATGCACGATGTAGTCTTTCAAGGTATTCTCTCCCCTCTAAACCGACTTTAAAGTCATAGAAAATCATAGCACAGAAATGCTCTCGCTTGAGATCCATCCTGCGTATGGCGTAGCAACACCTGCTATACATACACACGCGGTGCTGACGTGCACATTGTTGGAGCGCGCCCAGACTTGCACGTGTTACTATCTGAACTTCAATCTGAAGTTAGGTAAAGATGCTTTGGCATACCACTACTCAATTGAGTAGTAGAACACAGCTCGGCTGGTCCCGTAGCTCAGTCGGTAGAGCACCTTTGTGCAGTGTGACGGGTCCCGGGTTCCATTCCCGGCTCAGGCGTGGGAAATTTTTCTCTAGCTAAGATTATTCCCTATCCTCCTCAGAGCCTTGAAGTATGAATGACAGTGTGAATGTGTGTGTGATGTAATGATAAAGCCCAAAGTTATTACTCGCGCAAAACTTCTGGAATCGTGACCTTGATTGCTACCCCAGCTGCCGAGCCTAGGAATGGTTTATGTTTAGCTTTATCAACGAAAGCGATATAACACCTTTGCTTACTCACAGTGCGTAACACATACAGTCTGCATAGAAAGTGTCTGCATCTGGTCGTAACTTTAAAGAGAGCAGTATCTAAATAGTACTTATTTTATATTTGTTATATTTATAACCATGGCTCCTACGTTTTCAAAGTTGAGTGCTAAGTTGTTACACAGTCAAAGTAGGGAAAAAATTGCAAAGTCCTCGACTTCATGAAGTAAGAAGCAGAGATGAAGGAAGAAAATTTATGTTCGTCCGAGTTCCACAAAAGCCTTAAGAGAGTGAAAGAAAGAGTAGTCAAAGCAACTGGTGTTTCACCGAGTTCCGTTTCCAGAGTTCTTAAAAGATAAGAAAAAAACATATGGATGAAAGAATGCCATTTGACACGCCTGGGAAGAAACATAAGGTCCCTAAACGTATTACAGAAATAGACGATTTCGAATGCGTCATTCGGCGCACGATTCACAATTCCTATGTGGAAGAAAATACTGTGCTAATAATAAGCAGATTGCTCATCCAGTTGAAACACAGCAGAAACTTTCAAGGTGGTGCTACAAATCTCAGAAAAATTATTAAAGATTTAGGGTTCAAGTGGAAGAAATCGAAATCAAATAGAAGAGTTCTAACAGAAAAGCAAAATAAATAAATAAATAAATAAATAAAATGAAATAATAATAATAAAATAAAAAATAGAAATAAAAATAAAAAATAAATGTTGCCATGATAGCTTAGTCGGTTAGAGCAACGGCACGGAAATCCTAAGATCTGTGGTTCAAATCCCGGCTATGGCATTTAATTTTTCAGTCCTATTCTACCTTTCCAAATGACTAATTTTATATGTACTTATATCAATGTGTATTTATATCAGCATCAATTTTCAAGGTGGTGCTACAAATTTCAGAAAAATACTATAATGTATGAAAATGAGTAATACATACACAGCAGTCATACAGCATCTAAAAGTTGGAGTGACGATAGCGAATTACGTTTGCAGGCACCTGTTGCCAAAGGGCAAATACTTATTATCGTTCATGCTGTTGGAAAGATCGGCTTCGTTCCAAATGCCCTTCTTTTACAAGTCGCAACAAACAACAGGAGATTTTCATCAAGAAATGAATACAGAAAATTACATGAAGTGAATCAATGAAATGTTGATACCTAATATGCCTGCTGGGTCTGTTCTGGTCATCGACAATGCTTCACAATGCGTCAACACTCAAATTCACAAACCACCTACCTCAACTTCCTTGAAAGAAGAAATGAGAGCTTGGTTACTTAGACATAATAAAGCTTTAGATGAAAGCATGAGTAAAACAAAGCTATATAACTTAATTAAAGCCAACAAACAGCTTCAGAAGTTATACATACTTGACCAGATAGTAATACAACATCGCCATAATGTGCTTAGACTGTCATCGTATCGCCCAGATCTAAACCCAATCGAATTAATCTGGGATGATATCAAAAAATGGGTGGCATGCAGAAATATCACTTTTAAATTAAAATATGTGGAGCAGTTATAACGCCAGCAATTTGCTGAAATTGGAAGGCCAGAATGGGAAAATGTATGGCGACATGCTGAATAAATTAAGAATCATTATTCCGGAAAATACGGAATTGCAGAAAATCAATCAGAAATAATTCTCATGCTGGATAATGGTGCAGAAAGTAGTGACAGCAGTGATGACGGCAATAATGTGAGTGATTCCGCAGAAGAGGAAGGGTTGTTAGATGTGGAAGAATTGGAAGCAATGGTTGACAGCGTTTTTTATATTAAGCGCTTTTTACAGCGTGGATTTTAATATACTGTATATAACTAAGTTTAACAGCGCAACGCAGTGCATAACCGGTGTGGATATTTGACGATGACTGTCCCACGCAATCCTGCAGCATGCAGTCGACCGGTCACCACCTGATCTGGTAAGCAACTCGCATAATAGCTCTCATTAAGATTTTCACGTGTCTAGAACTGTTGCGCCGATTATAACTAAAAACCCAAAAACACATTGCCTATAGGCAATAATATGCGCTAATGGAAAGGTCGCCGATAAGATCCTCGTAGTTAAAGGAGGGATATAAATGAACTTAAAAAAAGAAAACCTTAAGCTCGCTCACGCTAATTTACCAGTTACCACTGGTCTGTGTTTACTTGGAATTGCCCCATTGAGTTCTGCAACTCTTTTAACACACGAAGGGTTATATACACACTTAAAATACGGCGCAGTTTGGGCCACCTGTTATGTGTTCTTAAGATACACAGTTATTATCAAATAAAAATGTAGTGTTAACCATTTCCGGGATATTATTTGTTATTTGGTGTGAGTTTTCAAATACTTCTACTTTTTTCAAGAAGTAAGACGCTCCTCGTTTTCTCTCTGGTTATGCGAAGGACATGGAATTTTAAAGCCATCGCATAACGATCCACTTTTTAAAAATCACTTTAGCTTACTCTATCCTTCTTATATCTGCAACAAAATGTGTAAATGTGTAATGAGAGTACATGGGTATTAGCAAGAAGTAGAAAGAAGAATAAGCTTTAGTAAGAATAATTTGAAGAATAATGAGTAGGAAAAGTCATGAATGCAACACATCATATTTTTAGTGTGAGCGACATTTTACTATATATTTCACTTTTGGTTCAACTTGCAAGTTTTACATCCTATTCTCTTTGCACTTAATCACATTTGCTTCGTTTTCATATTACCACGTTGTTCGATTCCACTGAAATTATTACTATGTTAATAGCCTAGATTTAGCATAGTTGTTCTTTGATTCTACATTCCATATCTGGAAAACGATAATCAACAGACGCGGTATCTATTCCCTTTCACGACCGCATAGTATTGAACCTCGCATAGCATAACAAATTGTGATGCTCTGTTGTTTCACCACAGATATTCCAAATATTTAAGAGACCACGCAATATGTGCAAAATAAGGTTCATAGCATAGCTTACTCACCGCATTGATTTGAGGTATTTTAGTATATCTATTACATCCAGAGTTCTAGGACAGCAAGGGCCCCAAAGTAAAACTTGTCAAGTTCTGCAGCCTTGTAATGAATAGGGCTAACTTATAATTTAAACAAAAATTCACTAAGTAAAGCATACTAAACTAGAACTGTAGGTGTAATTGTATTATTGAAAATTCCATACAGTTTCCACGTAATCGCGAGAAACAACTGACTGTTGACAGGACTTTAAGAGAATTACCCAGAAATGAAAAATTCGAACCTTTAATAACGGATATCTCAGAAACGGTTTATGCCACAAAAAACTTATTTTAAGTAAATTGTTTGTTTTAAAGAGATCTACATTTTTTGTTTAATACATTTTCGTTTATCGCATAACGATTACCATTTATACAAGATTATACAAAATTCCTTCCGAATGAAGAGGACTTCATAGGATATTCCCAGAAAATTCAAGATGTATATGTCATTTGTCATGTGAATATGATTAATATATTTTAATCATAATCGTTACAGCCACGTTTTATAAAACCAAACATTTCGAAAAATGTTTCATGTAAAGGGTAGTTTGCGATGAAGGAGATTGTGGTAAAAATCTTCGCATTTTTGCAAGGTACTTAACCTAAATACCAAGAGTGGTATTTATCCGACTTTTCGTTTTTGTGTTATGCTGTTCACAGACACATACATACAGGCAGACAGACACACTCGGATGTTTTTCAAAAAATGAAATTAATTGGTCTTCCACACAAGCCGTGTGTTGGACAAGGTTGGAAAGGTAGAATCAGATGACTGTCATAGCCGGGATTTGAACCACGGATCTTTCGGTCTCCATCCAGTTACTCTAACCACTAGAGGGTATAAAATTATTCTTACTCAAGCTTATTTTTCTAGCTACTTCACTTTAATTCAGATAACCTTTGCAGAAATAGCTACATTGCACATTTTGTTCTAGATACAATGGGAACAGTAATGACTGTAGACTAAAAGAAGTATCTCCAAAGACCAAATATCAAGATAATTTTCTCCACTTAATGGGCACATTATAGATTTTTCTGCAAAATTATTTATTTTGAGTTCCAAAGACAGCATAAAATCATATAATGCAATGGTAAATGCAATATCCCTAATGCTCTTATGACCCATTGATTACATATACCTATATCTAGGTGTGATTTCTAGCTTAGGTTACTGAGGTACTTGAAATGTGGGATTTTAGGAAACGTTAAATTAAATGTAAATATTGCACTTTATTCTCACCGTAGATGTTGAACGATAACTACACTCACGTTTGAATTCTGGCCTCAAAATATTTTGCTTCTAAGCTAAAGCAATCCATATGTTCACGATTTTAACGAGTGAAACTTCAAAGAGAATATACTCCTTTTTACAGCAAGGAAGTGCGAGTATTCTGAAAACAAAGCCATGCTTTTATCAGGTATTAAAACGATGCACAAAGATGTTTAAATGC
Organism: Deroplatys truncata; assembly: GCA_030765065.1. Lineage (NCBI taxonomy): Eukaryota > Metazoa > Arthropoda > Insecta > Mantodea > Mantidae > Deroplatys > Deroplatys truncata. The sequence continues at coordinate 117,552,505 of CM060975.1, forward strand.
CATAAACACTTGATGCAGTTTACCGAACGAAACTATATTGTGCATTTGGTGTTGAAACAAGAGCAATGCTTTTATTTCTCTTTGCTTCTGTATGCTCGCGTTCTCTTTTCCTTTGTACTTCGCTTTGTGTTTGATTCCTTTATGTCTTTGTATTTTAGATATTCTGCGTATCTACATAGCGAGTTTAAGGAGCAGATACCTATGATATCAAATTTCGGAGAAGATTGCAATGCTGAATACAAACCTAAAGCAGACATTAATTTTTTTCGGCACAATTTTTGTGATACTACCATTCTCATTTTGGCTTACTTTTGACTGCAACTTTTTTTATATTCAGCTTAAGGATTTTATCCAGAGAAAGTATAGATTATTCATGGAATAATGTAAGTTGAATTGATGATCATACGCCATGGCGGTACTGTTCCTACTCTACTAAAAGCCCTTTCCTACAATCGGCCTGACATCCGTGAAGAAAAGAACGGGACACACTGACTGGCTTCCCTCGCCTATAATTATTGGTCACGTACTCGGTATAGCACGAGGGCTGTCCAGAAAATATCCTCCGTTCATGCATAGCACGAGAATTAGTGGAGGTAGCGCCGACATTTCGAAATCAGCGTGCGCAGTAGCTCAGTTCGCTTCTAGCTGTGCAAGATGGAGCATCGTACTGTCGCGTGTTTGCTGGTTATAACCTAAACAACATGTGTGCCGAAATAACAAATCCCGCCAAGTATGAAGTGCATGTGAAGTGTGAAAAGGCTCAGAAGAGCAATCCAAAACAAGCGTCGTGGTCTCCTGGCAGCTGGTGCTGTGTTTTTGCATGAAAACGCTCGCCCTCACACAGTAAACACCACAAATGAACTTTTGGACAAGTTCAAATGGAACGTTTTTGACCATCCCCCGTACAGCCCGGACTAGGCCCCTAGCGACTTCCAGCTGTTCCCGTATATGAAAATGTGGCTTGCAGCTCAGTGCTTTGGCAATGACGCAGAGCTTCAAAACGCCGTGACAGGTTGGCTTGGTTCACAGGTGGCAGAATTGTATGCAGAGGGCATTTTAAAGACTGTGAAAAGGTGTGAAGTGCTTGAATCTGTTTGGACACTATTATAAAAAGAGAGGAAAGCTGTAGTTTTCAGATGTATATGATAAAACTTTTGTACGTATACCGGTTTCATCTTTATTTCAAAACGGAGGTTACTTTCTGGACAGCCCTCGTACTAGTCAGCCACCAATATGAATGCGTGCAGTAAAAGGAGGAACTAAACAGTTACAGAACAAGTGGGCAGAGCATCGAAAGAGCAGTCAGATAAAGAAAATCCGCAGATCCGAGTTGGATTTACAAGCGAGGTTGAGACCTGCAAAGTTTTCGTAATGCAACTATACATTCTCCTATCGCCTTGCCGCTCATTCCCATCTGATCCCGAGCCTGGCATTGTCAACAAAAATAGTAGCGCCTTCCTCCAAGCCCACCCATATCGTGGCCGACTAGTATCTATGTGTAATGTACGGTTTTTTAGTATATTCTTTCCCGGTCTTTCTATGCGATAACCGCGTCCAATGGCTCATGCCCTCTCTTGGCATTTTGATACAATACAGATAATAGGAGGGAAAGGCAATTTGCTGGTAATGGTTAATTCATTGTGAAGTCAGATGCTTTATGGTAAAACAGTGCAAGAAAGGCGGACAGGACGATCATTGTTGTGAGTTTTAGTCATGTGTTGGACTGCCGCAATAATGAAACAGCGTGGTATAAGTTAAAGAACAAAGACAGGTAATTAGTGGACTAGGAGCTTCTCTCAATCATACTACTTACGTTTTAGAAAACGCCATCATGATAAATTATTAATAAAATAAGACTAAAACTCATTTCCGATTATTTACCCCTTTGTGAAATTCAAGATTTATTAAAAAATGCTACGATTTACCTAAGAAAAGATGTCTTACCCCTAAACATGTGTTTTTTTCATTCTCAAAAAGAGAAACAAAACTTCTTTCTTAGAACGTTCTGCTTCGCCATAAAGACGTTTCATCTTCAGTCTTATAGCCTGGGCTTCAAATTGAAGATGTGTTTCCAAAATAGTAGCAATAACATCAAAAATCGTTGGAGCAAGTGTTTTAATAGTCGAACGGAAATATAATCGTCGCGCAAGCGTCTATATGCCAATGAAACTGGATGCGAGTGTTCCGCATAAATAAAATAAGACAGGAAGCAGCACAACGGTTAAACTTCCGGCCTGCTCTCATTTGCGGCACAAGAAACAAAAAAGAAACAGACCGGAGGAGGTAGGAAGAAGGGAGAGAGCGATAAAAAAAACGAAACAAGCAAAAGAAGGAATAGAAAGGAATAAAGCTTTTCCTCCACGGCGATGTTATTCCTCCATGAAAATTAATGGAAGTTTTAACATTGTGTTGCTCGTGATGGGAAGAAAATGGAAGCGGGATGGTTTCTTATCTGCACCAGCTGAACACACATGCAGCAATATGAAATGAGAAGTCTTTTACCGTACACAAGAAAAGATATCAGCTAAAAATAAAAAAATCTAAGAACACGCTTTACTTCAAAGAAATAAAAGAAATATTCAATTAGGACATTCAGGAATGGTGAATTTGACACAAATATAATTGTTTTTAAAGTTAATTACTACTTCTTCCGGAAATAATGGCAATTACACTATCTCATAGAATGCAAAAAGTATACAGAAGGTGATACAGTTCTAAATGAAAAATTTGGAAAACAGAAAAGGAAAGGTTTAATAAAGATACAATTATTATTGTATTATCTGGCTAGAAAAACCTGTAGTTCTGCTCGTGTTATTGCGTTAACTACACAGATTCTTTATTCTTTCGCTATCTCTCTTGCTTCTTTCATTAACTTTCCCTTTTTCTCCATTCCCTTTCTTTTTCCCTCTCTCTCTCCGTCTCTCTCTCTCTCTCTCTCTCTGTCACTCTCATTTTCTAATTCTCGCTTCCCCTCTCATCTTCTCCTTACCACCCCCTTCATTCCATTTCCTTCTCCTTCTCTCTATTTCTCTCTCTCTCTCCGAGTCAACAGCTTTAGAAACTTTTTAAGGGGTTCATAACTACAGTCTTTACCATAGCAACGGGAAAACAGAATATATTAAACAACGGGTTTGCCAATCTAACTGAAGGAAAATATTACTGCAACTTCTTAATTAATATTAATCATATTAAATTGTTGTGAATTCCAAATTAGTCAGCAACATTATAAATCTTATTTAACATTTGTCGCAACAGTAAATAATATAGATATTTCAATGTTTTCACTTCGTACCTATTATAAATTCCTCTACGGGAAGTACTTTAACGCTATAGTCTATTTATTCTATATTAAAACCTGAGGTGTATTACATTCAAACTTCTGTAACAATAGGTTCAACAATTTTTGAGTGAAAAATTTGACGCGAACACTTTCATACTTACGTTAGCAAAAAACAAATACACATATATCCATTATTCTTATAAAAATTAGTGATTCTTCTATCCACATTACGTTATTCGCTATACGTTCTTGCCTAGAAGTGATTTAAAATTAAGTAATAATCAAATCTTTAGCTGTGATAACGGGATGGATTATTCCCATGGAAAGAAATAAAAGCAAAAGAACGAAAGAATCGCAGAATTTCAAGCATGTTGCGCCAGATGTCTTTGGGAAAGTGTAGACATGCAACACAGAATAAACGAAAAACGGCTTACGCTAGGACAAGAGTTTACACAAGTAATAAGCTTTACTTTGTTTCCTACAGCAAGTTTTTGTATATATATTTTCTAGCTATACAAGAATACGCAAAATTCATTCCACATGAACAGATCTCCATGGCTATTCAGAAAAAATTTAAGATATAAACTTTATTAATCAAGGAAATATCTAAAACCTGCGGTATTTTATTAAAAACAAAACACTTTAAATAGATTTTTCAAATTTTATTTTGTAATACCATTCATTGTTACAGCAATGATACAAAAACTTGTCCACGTAAAAACTAGTAAGATTTCGGAATATTTTCTAGGAAATCTTCATGTCACAACCTGGAAAAATTCTGAACCTAAATACCATGTTTGGTATACATCCAATCATTCATAGCTGAGTTATGTTGTTTAAGCTCGCCTCCCAAATACACACTTTTTTCGGTGGGGATGGGGATTCATGGGATCTCAAATCGTGTATTTCGGATAAAATCTCAATATTGGATTTTTGGGAGGAATGCAATTCTTTCTCTGCTTATGACATCTAAGCGGTAAAGAAAGTAAAAACCAATGCATGCGTGCGCGCAGCCACATACACGCACACATACATACATACATACATACATACATACATACATACATACATACATACATACATACATACATACATACATACATACGTACACGTCTACGGTATACGTACTTACGTACAACATACATGCATTTATGAATACAAAACATTTAGGATTCTATAGTTCAATACTAAAAAATCTGATGCGTTACACTCACAGGACTTTCTCTACTCTTGTACAAACTATTTTCCAAACTCTTATTCTCCATCTATTTCATATTAATGGAAATAAACATTTGCAGAAACGATCTTTTGACATGCAAAGAGAATTACATTTTACACATAGGGACCAGTTCTAAAAATATTTGACTATGGCTTAAGACCTACTATGTTCCCCTTGTTTTGTATTTGCAAGGGCAATATAGAAATACAGTAGCCTTTAAGCATAGACATATCTCTTAATAGCTGGTTGCTATGTGCGACACCTTTCTCTTTGCCACAGATTAATACTCTTTGCATATCCAAGACAAAAAATGAATAACGAATTCCCATTTGAGAAAATTATTAAAAATTTAAAGGAATGACAAACAACATCTCCAAAATGGTTCACTCAACAACAAAAATGTATATGACATAAATTGTGTATTTTAATGCGATCTACATTTTTTGTGCAGTAAAATTTTGTCTATCTCTTATGGTTTACCAGTTATGCAAAAGTCGTTCACAATGAAGAATACTTTTGCAGACATTCACAGAAAATTCGAGATATACATTTCATCTGACATAAAAATATCTTAAACATATGATATTTTAATCAAAATCGTTATAGCCATTTTTGAGAAGATTAAAATTTTCGAAAAATGTTCCATGCAAAGCGTAATTTTGGGTGAGGGTATTTTCTTGAAAACCTTGGTGTCGCATCTCTGGAAGATACTGAACCCAAATACCAAGTTTGGTATTTATCCGACTGTTCCTTTTTGAGTTATGCTGTTCACAGTCACACAGACAGACACACACATGGACATGTTTCCAAAAATGCTTTTTTTGGACTCAGGAGGTCTCAAAACATGTGTTTCCGGTGAAATCTCGGTAACGAATTTTTGGGTGGAATACACTACTTCCCCTACTTACTAGACGTACTAGAGAAAGTAAAAAATGGCATTATTATCTGTATCCTCATTAATAGAATCTGTGCCCATTATTGGATAATCATTGCAGTTTATTTTAGGTGAAGGATCCCAGGAAGGTCGAAAAACCTGTCTACGTTCTGTGTCGGATTTTTCTTAGTCCGTTGCATCACCCATACGTCGGGTGTGCTTTCTATAATAGTTTTCCGGGTCGTCACAAGGGGTCGGTCGTGCTCTACCTGCCTTCCAACTGTTCCTGGGTTAGGAGTAGCACCACGATCGCTGGTCTGGTCATGCTTCTTCTAGAATCATGAAGTGAGTTGTGTTTTGGAGTTCTGAGACGTGCGTATAATGTAACTCGTTTGGCCTTCTGTGTTCTTGTTTGTTCCTGCTCGATCATTTGTGTGTCAGCTGTCTGTCGCAGGTGTGTAATTGCTGAACCGGAAGTTTTGATTCAATTAGTAATGATCAATTTAAATTGTAATGGGTATAGTAATGGGTTTCTAAATTGATTTATGGAGTGGTGTATTTGTAATAGTTTCTACCCCATTCAAGGTGTTGTTGGGGCAGAATTGTAACTATACCTGCAGCAAGACCAAGACTAGAAAATGAAAATATGATATGCTAAGCAAGAAGCTTCAAAAAAGGAATCTGTAAAGCCGATTATCTCTATTTATTTTTCATGCATTGAGCATGATGTGGAAATATTTTTCCAGGTTCTTCTTGTGATAGCCTCTGAGTGTATACAATTACAATTCCCTCCATAATTAAGACACAAAGAGAATAGTAGGTTGTATGGAGGCGGTGCAGTTCACTAAAATATATATACTGAATCAACTATTATTGATTAAAAATTAACAATACAATGCAACTAATTATAACAATAAACAAAGAGTTAACATTATAATGTTTGGAAATTTAGCACGAATTAATAAATACCATGATTTGAAGAAATGGGTTGACAGAACCAATAATTATTTTACGCTCGACCATGCCAAAATATAGTATTTATACGACTGGTAGCAATACTTTAATGGGCCTCATTAAAGTACACCTGTTCATTAAAGTATTGATATTCGACCAATCAGAAGCCGCCACGTAAGATTGTGAAAGCGCAAGTATCGATTATTCTGCGTAGTACGTCTCACAACGCTAGCAACTTTGCTTGACACAGGTGCTACAATGTCATTGTATTGTAACCATAGATAAAGAAATAACGATTGTAACACATCACTCTAACCAGAAACGAATAATTATGAAACCTTTAATTTAGATACATGGTCGAGCATAAACAGTCGTATGAAACTTGACTATAATGGTGATTAAAACGCTCGTATGATAATTATTAACCTTGTTTCGCTGGGTTAATAATAATACTCGCGTTTTAATTACTTCCATTATAGTCTCGTTGCATAATATACCAATAACATGCATCTTTTCGCATACGGTTAGTTTGTATGTTACTTTGTTCCAGGCCATACAGTACTTTAATTGCCGAAGTGTGGTCTACCCAGAACTGAGACCCTGCATACGATTTTAATGTGAAAAAGATGCTCATTCTTGGTTTCTTTCTTTTTTTCCGAAATTCGTTTAGATTTATTTTATTAAACTATGTATACTAAGTAATTTGTGAACCAAGGCGTAATGTTTTATACGTTAGCCGTTAACAAAATGGAAATCAAAGCGTTTCTTTTCACTGACACAAGAAATGTTGCTAACGTTAGTAACATGCTGGTAAACCATTCTACACCTCTCTGTATTCATGCCGTCCCATCACTCAGCCGCTCTAGAGGTCGATGGGATTTTGTGTGTGAAAAATGGCTTATATAATGGCTTCTTTTGGGGCGGAAGTTCCATGCAAGAGATTTGTGTGCCCTTCTATCCGAGTTACGGTAGCTAAGGCTCCATATAACCTTAACGCTCCAATAGGATGTAGGACAAATGAACTCAGTGGGAGGGAATAATATAGCTGTATTTTAATCCCGTGTAGGCGACGTTCAGATACTTGTTTTCGAAGGTTGCTGCAGAAAGGAACCAACTCTTCGCTGATATTCTCATCTGCCTTTTCTTTTACAAAATTGTACTTCTTAAACTTGGCCTTTGTTAGTTTCATACCGATTGCGCCTACTAAGTTTACATCAAAACAAGGCTGCCAAGAAGCCGACAGAATATTTGCAAGTTTAGTTCCTTGAGTCCTCAAGTGAACGAGGTCCTGCAAATGTTAATTTAACAAATGTCAAACAACTGAATTGAATTTAAAATTAATACAGGTTTATTTGTGCTTATTGCGTTCTTTCTTCAATTTCTTTAAATTTCATTAAAATATCATAGAAATAAAGGCCGTTTTAAAACATCCTTCCTTACATCCTTCCCAGCATTATTGCATTTTATCTTTAAAATTATAAAGTATGTTGTTTTGTTTAAGAAAAAATCTAAAAATTACTCCTTAAACACAGATATATATTAAGTATCTAAAACATACATAGATGTATTTTTATTTTTATTCACATTTTATAAACGTAATCTCAAAATTGCAAAGAGATTGAGTTAAAACCCGATCATATAGAGCATATGTAATCATCTGGCAAAGAAACTTCTAAGCATTAAATCCAGGACGGAAGGAAATAAATTTGAGCTGTTATTTACTATGTTATTGGCAGGGACATCGCAGGTAACACACCATCTCCCTGCCCTCGTACAGTCTTTTAGCGTTTGTAGACTGCACTCAGACGGTTTTTACCTGTCTGTCTGTGAGCCTTGGCCACTGTTGTTTCCATTTTTGTATTAACAGTGGTTTGAATGTAGATAACTGAAGCCAACTGCTTAAGAATTCCTATGCCTGCCAATGATGGAAAATCCGGAATAATGTTTGGAGAAAAGCTAATTTAAAGACACTTAATAAAAGTTTTTAAAAAGGCCTTAGTATATACTTGCGTTTTACTACCATAATTTAGACATCTACCTTTACTGATTATACAAGGTAGCCCAAACAAGCCGTCATTTACAGTTTTGTGTTTCCCGCATACATAGGTGCAAAAGAAGTTACCGCATCACTGCTGTTCAAAGGGGCTGTGCAGGTACAAAGCGAAAGGTCACTGATGTAGTGCTTTTGTGTGTAGGTGTTTACGTGATAGTTTCGTACTGATAAGTGTCCCGTGGTCGCCTGCATGCTGTTCGACCAGGTCATTCACACAAAAAGGTAACGTTCACCAATAACGAACACACAGCTATGGTTACGATCTGTGCGGAGATGCACCAAAGCTAAGGCTTGAAGGCTATGTTTCTGAACATTTTCAGACGTGGCATCTGTCTTATGCGCACGTTTCTGTGATGGATCATTCCACGTATAACGTTGGTCTAAGAGGACCTTACATCAAATCGTCCACCAAGACGGGCCAGTTTTTCCACATGCTTATTATGAATAATGCACTAATAGAAAATATTGTTAATTCTGAGTACCTTTAAGGGTACATAAATATAATAAAAATAGAATTTTGATAAATCTTGTTAACTTTGCGGCACCAATTGGTGCCATATAGGTATACTGATTGATGATTAATTGTCATGGAACTAAATGGCTTAACACGTATGCTCAGGTTTGCGTCAAACGGCAATCCTGAATTCATGTTAATGAGCAAATTGATTATTAAATAACCGATAACGCCACTCCCCCCCCACACACACACATACATAGGTACTCTCACATTCTAACAGCAGACTCTGGGCATACCGTGAAACGTTTTTGTTTAAAGATAACTTTCTGAAACCCAGTTGAGAATCGAATCTGGAACAACTCATAAAGCAGGTGGCTTCTTTACCGAATGAGCTCTGGGACCAGTAATAGCAGTTAAAGTGTTCGTTTTCAAGCATAGGTCTTTCATTTAGCGGTCTCTTCTCTGTCGTTCTGCTTAGGCAAATATTTATGAGGCATAAACTAGCTTCAACCAAGGACGGCTTGCGTAGGCCACCTGGTTTATACCGTGCGGGATGGCTCAGGCGGCAACGTCTGTGTCCCGCATTCGGGAGGTCCCGGATTCGATTACCGGTCACCGCCCACACTGACCATGGGTTTTTCGTGGTTTTCCCCTGGTCGCCCAGGGGAATGTCGGGGTAGTGTATTCTACCATGACTCTCTCTTCCCCCATTACCTCTCATTTCATCTCCATTTTACGTTTCAGGTGTGATTTCAGGTCCCGCTGTGCTGGCGGTGGCAGGCAGATAGCGTAGGTGCATGCGCATTCGAAAGATTTCTCCCCGTGTACGCAAGCGTGAGCTGTCCTGCCAGTTTAGTATCGTTGCGTCGCCTTCTTGTGGATTCCTCGTTCATCGTTCACTGGTGCGCGGGTGTTCAAACTGAAATATTAGGACTTCTGGGCGACTCTGTGGGTCTGTCTGCCTGTGGACTAGGACCTCCTCGACCCTTCGTCTCATCCCTACCTCCCGGGGTGTGTAACCACAATAGATTAAGATGGTTTCAGTGTGCGAGGTGTCTCCCTCTGATAACCACATCCCACATTCTATATCCTACTGATTATGTATTTATATACTCTAGTGCTGTTATACTGCCTAACATGTAAATAAAGAAAATCTTGTAAATTCACATCCATCTCGTCAACATTTTTTATTGTTTAAATGACGCCAAAAGGTATTTAAATGTTAATGAGGTAAATCATGTTGTTAGTTTTTAAATCTACGCGGTTTCGAGACAGACTTACTAACTTTAGAAAATAATGTCTATCTAAATTGTTTGGAGATATTTGACAAAAATTGCGAGTATGCATTCCCCTAATTCCTAAACTACACAAAATATTACAATGGAGAAAACAGTAATCAACAAAAGAAGGATCCACGTGACGTAGAACATCGTCTAGTGATTAGCAGGATAAATTTAAAGCACGTATTAGTAGGTCGCGGGGTACCAAGGAATGCATCTCTCTATTTTATATATTTTATATTTAGAATGCTACTAGTCTGCTAAGAGCTGCTTTCAGCAACCGATGTTAAATTTCAGTCGTCCTCCGTGGTGTAGGGTTACCATGCTAACCTCTAGTTCCCAAGGTCGCGGGTTCAAACCCGGCGGAGGGCGATGGATTTTTTCGGGTGTAAAAATCCTTAGCATGGCTTCCTTCGGAAGGGAAGTAAAGGTCCCGTGTCGTGTCGTGATAAAGAGGCCTATGAGCAAAATTAGCGGTCTATCATGCCCAATATAGAATCGGACGCTAAGGAGCGTCCATAAATAAAACTCAGTTTAATTTTATGCTAAGTTTTAACATTGTGTTAAAGTGATTTAACATTGACCTTAACGGAAATTGTGTTTCATCGAAGAACAGGTGTTAACTTAACCGTACCCTTGTGTTGAGGCATTTAACAAATGTAGAAGTTCGAAATTGCCTGCCACAAACCAAGATGTTCTAGCGAGTTTGCTGTGTTTGGCGTTTTTAATGATATTCTTAACCGAAGAAGAGCCATACGTCATAATGTATTTGAAAACCAACAAAAGGAGAAACTTTTAAAGCGAAACAGCGAAACAGACTGTCTAAGTCGCTTTTGAGCACGGTTTTATAGAAAATCCGAGAGGTAGGTATACTGCAAAACAGAAACACTTCCCTTTCCCCTATGGTACAAATATTAATAACTCCAGATTTTGTGCTACTGGCACTTTTCATTTAATGGCAGGTATTAATATTGTATTTTAGTTGGTGTCTACTTGATCCTTAATCAGTGATAACACATTTTCGCCCACTCTGGTTTCAATGTTGTTTTAAACCGTTCTAAACGCTCTTTGCATCTGGAGTTTTTTTGGTGCTGCGGTTTACTTTAGCACATAATTGCCATAGTTGTTTACTGGACCTGGGAGAAACGTGTACATGGCAATTAAATTTCTCGCGGATTTTCTTCTAGGCTGCATTATTTTCCTTTAATTTAAGTCCGTTCGTCATTTTCGCACTCAATTCCTCACTAGTTCTAGAATAACTAACGCCTTTACGAATGGTGAAACAATCATTAGTTACTCTGCACCTAGATTTTTCAGTTGACATTGCGATTCTAACTCAATCTAGAAAATCACATGACATTTGTCTACGAATGTAACTAGTTGTCTACTACTGAAATAGAGAGCGTTATGATTCGTGGAAAAAAGTGCATCATAGTTGTTACTTAATTATTCTAGAAAAACTACTACCTTTTGCACTCTTCAAAATTCTTGATTTTTCAAAACTTATCGTTTATTTCGCAAAATCGTAGTATATTTAATATAGGTATAGCCATATTTTAAACAAATTAGTAAAATGTGTATTGACTGGAACATTTTGAATATGGAAAGCTGTAAAAATAGTTGTAAGAAAACAAGATTTAAAGTTAGAAGTTTCTATTAATAAGCATACACTTGTCCATTTATAGCTCCAGTTAATTAGCAATTAAATACAACAAGGGGTAAAAAAAACATGCGTTTTCTAAAGTTTAGAATTCATAGTATTTTTACTATGAAAAAATTTAATTTTAATTTTTATCGCAATTTTGGTCAAATTTCACAGATGAATATGCTTAACATAATGTTAAACTTTTAACATAATGTTAAGCCAATAAGCTTTAAGAGTATTTTTAACATCGATTGGTGAAAACGGCCTAAATGTTTTTGTGATTTTCTTCAGTCTTAGGTTTACTTTTGCGTGTGTTTGTTAAGCCAAATATACTTAGTTAAACTAAGAGTAAAACTTAAAATGTATCTGTTTAAATCAGTGATATAATGGAGTATAAAAAAATTGATGTGGTGCATTCACATGACTTTTTCTCTATCCTCTATCTTATATTAGTCGATGTACAAACTATACTTATTGAAGCTTATTTTTCTGTCTACTACATTTTAATTCAAATAAGCCTTTGCAGAAATAGCTACATTACAAATTTCGTTATACATATAAAGGGATAACCATAGTCAAATGTTTAAGAACTGGACGCTGTACGCTGGTCTTAAAATTTCATTCTCTTTCCACACATCGCGAGAAACAACTGAATGTTGACAAGACTTATGGGAATGACCGAGAAATGAAAAATTCAAAATGGCTGATGCCACAAAAAACGTTATTTGAAATAAATTGTGTTTTAAAGAGATTTACAATTTTTGTGTAGTACGTTTTCGTGTATCACTTAACATTTACCAGTTACGTACACAAGATTATACAAAATGAAGTAGACTTCACAGGCTATTTTCAGAAAGTTCAAGATATACATTTTATTTGTCAAGTAAATACCCTTAATGTAGAGTATTTCAATAAAAATCGTTATAGCATTTTTTTGAAAATAAAAAATTTCGAAAAATCTTCCATGCAAAGGATAATCTGGGTTGAGAGATTTTCTTGAAAATCTTTGTGTCGCATCTTTGTAAGGTATTGAACCTAAATACCAAGCTTGGTATTTATCCGACGTTTAGTTTTTGAGTTATGCTGTTCACAGACACAAACACACACACACGCGCGCGGATCTTTTTCTAAAAATGCTTTTCTTTGGATTCAGGGGGACTCAAAACATGCATTTCCGATGAAATCTCGATATATAGTTTTTGTGTAAAATACAATACTTCCCCTACTTACTCTACAAAGTAGAGAAAGTAGATATGCTTCAAATCATACCAGCAGTTCTTATTGTCGCATGTTATTCCAAATAAATCTAATTGGCTTAGTCATGTTAGTAATTATTAAGTTTTATGCCATAAGCGCAGACAAGTATTTCAGTACTTGTTGCAAGCACAAATGGGAAAATTGGAGCCAGCTTCTAGGTCTCATTCCTATCCAATTTCATCCGAGTTATTTTCTGGGGCCAATGTGGTTCCGCTGTGTACCTATACCCTATTAAGCTGGTATTGGCGGAGAAAGGAAAAGAACCGGTTCCTGTGTTACGTTTTTCTAGTAAGCGAGGTACAGTGAAGCAAATCTCGAGTCTAGTCGCTTTCCTGACTAAGGTATACTAGCCCGTTAGATGAAAATTTCCTTTCCAGGAATACAGGACAAAAAGAGGCTGGATTCACCTCCTGATGCCTTCAACTCTTTTCTGATCAAGAATCCCATCTCCGGTGTCTGTGCTTATCAGATTTTCCTTCAATCCTTGCGCATCGCTGATATCTCAACCTTCCGTTTGCATTTCTCCTTAATTCATATCGATATCTCAGAGCTACGTATTCTCCACGATAAAAGATTCTTTCGCTTGAAAGCAAAACTGGCTGAGCGTATACACTCGATATGTATGCAACTACACACTCACACAAGTAGCTTCACAAACTTGAGCAAATAAAGCATTTTTACTTTCTCTAAAATTTACGTATAGTGAGCAGAGAAAGTATCTACTGTATTCCACCCAAAAGTACATCGTAGTTTCACTATAAATACACGTTTTGGGGTTCCCTGAATAAAAAAAATAAAAAAGGTTCGCGTGCGCGTGTTTGTTGGCCTATGTGTCGTGAACTGCCTAAAAACGAAAATTCGGTTAAATATCAAACTTGGTATTTAAGTTCAGCGTCTTCTAAGGATACAATACGAATGTTTTCAAACAAATTCCCCCTAACATGGAGAATTCTTTGATGCTTTCTACATTCTCAAACATGGCTTTAATGTGTTGAATAAAATGCCACATAATTAAAATATTTACCTGACACATAAAATGTACGTATTCAATTTTTTTGGGAATAGTCTGCGAAGTTCTCTTTATCCCGAGTGTTTTTTTAATTTATTTATTTTTTTTACTTTTCTATACTACATATAGCAAGTAGAGGAAGTATTGCATTTCATCCAAAATTTCTATACTGAGATTTAACCGGAAATACATATTTTGAGAAGCCCTAAATCCAAATAAAGCATTTTTGAAAACAAGACCGTGTGTGTGTAATCGGTGTGTCTGTCTGCCTGAGAACAGAATAACTCAAAAATGAAAAGTCGGATAATTTTTCGAAAATTTTGATTTTTTCAAAAATGGCTCTAACGACTTTGATTAAAATATCATATGTTTAAGATACTTCCATAACAAATTATATGTATATCTTGAATTTTCTGGGAATGTCCCCAAAAGTCCCCTTCATTCTGAATGAATTTTGCATAGCTGGTAAACCGTAAGAGATAGACAAAATGTTACTCCACAAAAGAATATAGATCCTGTTAAAGCACACAAATTACGTCATGTACATTTCTTTTCGAGTGAACCATTTCCAAGATATTCCTTGTTATTTGTTTGAATTTTGCAATACTTTTTCTCAATCTCAATTGAGAATTCGTTATTTTAAGTCCTGGGTATGCAAAGAGACTGGAATGCTCCAAATAACAAACAGCTCTTAAAAGATGTATCTATCGCTTTTAAAGCCTACCATATTCCCCCTGCATCTACAAGAAAATTTTTATATCGAAGTAGATGGAGAATAAGCGTTGTAAAAATAGTTTTTACAAGAGTAGAGAAAGCCATGTGAGTGTAACACATCAGATTTTTGAACTAGGATCAATATTTCTTCTGCCTTAGGTAAGCGCCACTGAAAGTAAAAATAGTAGAGTGTACAACACTGCGCACAACAGAGATGTGGATAAAAATAGCATTTACTTTTGAAGGTGATTTAATAGAAATACAAGAGTAAAAGGAACTTTAGATTCCGGGGTAAAATAGGAAATTAATAATAAACGTCATTCAGGAAAAATAATATTTCAATTTTCGCGTATAAGCTTAGAAAGAATTAAATTACAAAACACTTTTGAAATGCCTTACCAATCTAAAGTTTATTGTTTTTATTGCGCCAGATGGAAAATGCTCGTCTAAATCTCTGATTCTAATGGAGACAGTTCTTAAGAAAACACTCCCTTCTGCGGTATAATACATCAGTGAAGGAAGGTTTCTTTAAACATTTCTCTGGTTGGATGGATGATTGCAGTATACTCGCTCCAAGGCACACCAATATGAAAGATGCATTTTGTTTTTGTTTTCTTTCCTGTGTTGACCTCCCACGCGGAAAGTAAGCTAATATAACACAGCACATTTGTCTTCGTTCTTCCTTATAGCAACCCTCTCCTGCGTTCGAGTCTGAGGGGCGAATTATGTGCAAAATATATACTTGAGAAGTTCCCCTTTCTTTCAGAGAAGATTATTTTGGGGAATATCCCGAGCCATAATTCTCTATTTTCACCGGGTTGTGTTTTTGAATGTTGTGATGTTCCCGACCTCCTCTTACAAAGCTGGGATGGTCGTCCTGGCATTTGCGTTTATTGTAAGGTCTCAAAGGGATTTATGTTACCGTGACTGAAATACAGGGTGGTCAAATGTGTATTCGGTTAAAAATAGCTGTGATGGATGTTCAACTGGTGTATAGAACCCTTCCATGTCCTCCAGTTAAGTTATATATTTCGCCAATTTAAATTTACCAAATAGACGTTCTCTGGAACAATTACCACATTAAATTAAATTCTTTCTCCATAAATAATAATGCTTCATTCATCAGCTGGTTGATCCTCATTAGTGTGCTTTGTTTGAAATAAATTCTGCAAAATTAATATGAGGCTTACTTCATACATTTTAGCTCAGCATAATCTGAAAAGTATCGTGAATAGACACAAAAATAAGAAACATCTGATGTGTTACAATCACATGACTTTCTCTACTCTTGTACAAACTATTTTTACAAACGCTTATTCTCCATATGCTTCATGTTAATCGAGATATCGAGATGTCAATCTTATTGCTAATTTTCTTGTAGGTGCAAGGGGAATATGGTAGGTTTTAAGCGATAGTCAAATATTTTAACGCTGGTTGCTATGTGGTGCATTCCATTCTCTTTGCATGTCCAGGACATAAAAAATGAATAACGAATTTGAGAAAAAGTATAAGTATTGGAAAATTTAAGGGAATAACAAGCAATATCTCGAAAACCATTCACTCAAACAACAAAATCTATATGACATAAATTGTTTATTTTAACGCAATCTACATTTTTTGTGTAGAAAATTTTGTCTATCTCTTACGGTTTACCAGTTATGCAAAAGTCGTTAACAATGAAGAATACTTTTGGAGACATTCCCAGAAAATGCGAGATATACATTTCATTTCTCATGACAATATCTTAAACATATGATATTTTAATCAAACTCGTTAGAGCCATTTTTGAGAAAATTAAAAGTTTCGAAAAATGTTCCATGTAAAGGATAGTCTGGGGTGGGGGGATTTTCTTTAAAACCTTCGTGTCGCATCTCTGGAAGATACTGAATCTAAATACCAAGTTTGGTGTTTATCCGACTGTTCGTTTCTGAGTTATGCTGTTCACAGACACACACACACACACACACAGACACACAAACGGACATGTTTCCAAAAATGCTTTTTTTGGATTCAGGGGGTCTCAAAACATATATTTCCGGTGAAATTTAGGTATCGAATTTTTGGGTGGAATACAATACTTCTACTTACTATACGTAGTAGAGAAAGTAATTACTACTTATAATGTGAAAGATTGCAGGAAACATTCGTCATTTGTCTTTGATGTGGGAGTAGCTTGTGTGCGTCACATTCAAGAGGTCCCGAGTTCGAATCTCGGTTAGGATGAGTTAAACGGATATGGTTTTTCTCCAGGTTTTTTCCGTATCCTGAGAAGAGGAATGTCGGGTAACGTTAAGCTCGTTAGACCCCGGGCTCATTTGGGCATCGTTTCATTCATTTTCCAATATGACCTACCATGTTAAAGGACGTTAAACTACAAAAAATGGCATTTAAAATAATACAACTCAACAAAAATGCTATTAAAAATAATAAATGTACAACAGGAACTGACAATATATACACAATTAAAACGTTTACTGAATGTATGCACAAGACCAAAACAGTTATAAATAAATTAACATAATTTCGTAAAAAAATAGTAAAAAATCCTACTGCAGATTAATGAAATATTGTTTGGCATAAAAAATGTGTTAATACTCGTACTTGCTTTATCTCTTGTCTATAGGAAGCATTGTACTCTAACCAAACATTCGATATCACAAATTCATCAAAAATACACGCCTTGAAGCCCACTGAACCCAAATATATGTTTTATATATGTCAATTTGTCTGCGTAGGTATGTGTATTTATGAACAGCATAAAGAGAAAAGTGAATAAACATAGAGCTTTGTATTTAAGACCTACATCTTTCAGGAATACAGGGAATAGATTTTCATGAAATTTCTCTCACCCAGAAAACTTTTTCATATAGAAAAATGTTGTTTTTTATACTCTCAAATATGTAATTCTACTTTCCTTTCCTTCGCATGGGCCGGTTTCAAACTTATAATACAAACAGGTGAATTTGTTTCTGCGTGTTGTGCTTAACTATGTCTATGTTGTTAAATTTGGAATCATTTCTAGGTAAAAATATTTCCTGATTGACAAACTTGAATTGAAGTATCACTTTTTATTACCTTCTCTTCTACGTATAGTAAGTAGGGGAAGTATTGTACTCCACCCAACAATTCGATACCGAGATTTCACCGGAAATATATGTTTTGAGATCCCCTGAATCCAAAAAAAGCATTTTTGGAAACATGTCCGTGTGTGTGTCTGTGTGTGTGTCTGTGAACAGCATAACTCAGAAACGAACAGTCGTATAAACACCAAACTTGGTATTTAGGTTCAGTATCTTCCAGAGATGGGACACCAAGGTTTTCAAGAAAATCCCCTCACCCCAAACTATCCTTTACATGGAACATTGTTCGAAAATTTTAATTTTTTCAAAAGTGGCTATAACGATTTTGATTAAAATATCATATGTTTAAGATATTTTCATGACAAATGAAATGTATATTTCGAATTTTCTGGGAATGTCTCCAAAAGTATTCTTCATTGTGAACGACTTTTGCATAACTGGTAAACCATAAGAGATAGACAAAATTTTACTACACAAAAGATGTAGATCGCGTTAAAATACACAATTTATGTCATATACTTTTTTGTTGTTGAGTGAACCATTTTCGAGATATTGCTTGTTATTCCCTTAAATTTTCCAATACTTCTTCTCAAATGGGAATTCGTTATTCATTTTTCTTACGTACTGGACATACAAAGAGAATGGAATGCGCCACATAGTAACCAGCTCGTAAAAGATTTGACTGTCGCTTAAAGTCTACCATGTTCCCCTTGCACCTAAAAGAAAATTAACATTAAGATTAACATCACGATTAACATGAAACATATGGAGAATAAGCGTTTGTAAAAATAGTTTGTACAAGAGTAGAGAAAGTCATGTGAGTGTAACACATCAGATTTTATTGCAAACAGTATGTTATATAAAATACATGTGTGAATTCGAAAGTGTTAAAGTAAACGTTGTAAGTGTTATACATCGCATGTTTTCACACCAGTTTTGCTATTTTAACTTCCTTCAAGTGGTATCAAACCTTCATTATCTAAACTTTCCTTCTCCGCTCTATTCACAGTCGTTATTGAATACTCCTTACTCCTTTAATCTGGGAATTGGATTTAGCTATCTCAGATTCGAAATTAGATTTTCTTCATACCACAGATCCTCATTTATGCTTAACAGTTGGAGCAACCACCATCACCGCCATCACCAACACTACCGCCACCATCACTGCCATGACCAAAGCCACCACCAACACCACCGCCGCTAGCATCACCGCCGCCACCAATGGCGTCCTCCGTGGTGTAGTGGTTACCATGCTAGCCTCTAGTTCCCTAGATCGCGGCTTCAAACCCGGCGGAGAACGATGGATTTTTTCGGGCGTAAAAAGCCTTAGCATGGCTTTCTTCGGAAGGGAAGTAAAGCCGGTGCTCCCGTGTCGTAGATTTAGGGCACGTAAAAGAACCTCAACCTGATAAAGAGGCCTCTAAGCAAAATTCCCGATCTTTCACGCCCAATATAGACTGGGAGGCTAAGAACCATAATAGTTAAAGAGCGTCTATAAATAAAACTCAATTTAAACCATCACCAACTTCACCACCGCCATCGCCACCACCTTTACCGCCCCCACCACACTACCAACGCCACTATCACCAACACCACCACCATCACCTCGTTATCCATTATGCAACTAAATAGCACGTTAATGTAGTGATAAGCAAAATAAAATGGTTTACAATATTAACCTGAATAATGGGTGGAAAGAGATACGGAAGTGTTTATTGTAACGAACATCTCTGGTTCCGCATCGGCTGTAGTCAGTGGTCTCGAGAAAATAAATATGTACACACTAAATATGTATATGCCGTAAAATCATTACTAACACAGCTATTCAGGAGCGTTTTGTAGATAAATAACATTAAATAAACATAACATATTTAGCTGAACATATATTATAATTGCAAGAGGAAGAATACATCCATGCGGGGGTCAACATGCATTTGTTTGCATGGCGACTAGCTTCTTCCTGGTTAGGTATAATTGCTCGCTTCTTAATCAATTAAAATTTAACTTCCATTGGGCCAGATGTAATCAGGAAAATGATTTGTATCGGAAAAAACTTTGTTTTTGATTCAGCTCAACATGGAAAACGGCTGTCACAATGCGGATCCTCGCCAATGGTCACGTGTAAACTCTCATTCTAAATGTAATATTTGGTGAAATTATCTTAGTGCAATCATTCGGCGGTAAAGACTGATGTTCTATATAGGACATAATATACACACAAACCGTAAGTAAAGGTGGAGTTAATCTTGATACTTTGACTAAAACTATAAATTTAAAAACGCTTTCCTACCATAGCCTAAAATCACAGTTATACATTCATGGCCACCTCTAATGAGAGAGGTAGGCTCAATAATGCTAATCCAATGAAACTAAATTCAAATGTTGTCATCACTGATAGCTCTAACAATGGTGAACAAAATAGTGCTACTTCCGAAAGTAAACTCACATACATTCAGATAACCTAATGAAACCTGCTAATAACGAACACAATGTATTTACAAGGCGAAACTACTATGAAATAATACTGCCAAAGCTTACCAAAGAGCAAGGTGTTATTATCAAATCCTATGATTGCATTAGTATCAAGGATTACGTTCTTGCACTAGGAAAACTAACCAACCCTAACAATATGCGCAACGTTTCTCGCCTATCTAATGGAAGGATTTGTGTATTCCTACCTAGTGAGAAATTTTCTGAAGAAATCACAAAAACACCCAAATATATTCATTAAAATTTTTCGTTGGAAATAAGATTCCTTCTAATAAGAAATAAACGATTCATTCTGTCTAATGTTTTCCCCAGTACCCTCCAATTATGTGATTTAAAATGAACTAACCACTTGCATTACAGTAATGTCAAAAATTTCACCAATTAGAACAGGAGTATCAACCCCAGATTCTCGCATATACTAACATATAGAATACATACACATCCTAAACGAAAACTTCAATAATCTTCCTGAAACATTACAACTCCAACTTGATGGAACAAACTACTTTATATAACTATCTTCTGATCTCCTCCCTGTTTCCTATGCATAACTGAAGAGCATTAGCTAAACATTGCCCTAATATATTACCTAAATATATGTCTTAATATCCTTACAACATCCCCAGAGTAAACCTAGAATTCTCGGAATTTCCAGCACTTAACGAAGAAGTTAAGTACTGGATAAGGTAATAATAAAGGTTGTATACCCTCTTCAGCCCTAAAAGCAACGGAAATGGCCTCTCATATCACTATACAACACACTTGGTCAAACTCAAGCTCCATCAAGGTTTCGCAAGGATCTCAAAGATCTCGCTATCTCAGAATCAGAAACACCTTGAAGCCCAGTAATTAAACAGCCACAACCTCTTGAATTTAGAAGACAATTTCACTAACCATCAAATAAACTGCCAAGCTCAACGATGTATTCAGTGCCTCTAATAATTCGGATAAACACCCTACAGATATCAAATCTATTCCACCGTAAAGAAACCCTAAAAAGGTCACAAACTACAGTATTACGCTCCGGCCAATTAAACCAATAATTGAAACTTGAGCCATACTTCTAACATAGCAACAATTTCTTCCAGTTGCACCCTAAACATACAGGGTCTATGCATTAAAAAATCTGCATCCTCGCTTCACCGACAAAACCTTTAACAATAGATGCATACACATTGTTAAAAAGCTACTAAAATCTGCGAGTAAGAACAAAGACATTACAATAGGAACCTCCACACTTGACTACTCAAATGATAAATCCGCTCCTCAACAATGAAAAACAGCACACTTCAAATAATTTTCATATTAACGGCATCTTCATGAAGTTTTTACGTGGCTTCCTCCAGACGCTAAGGTATGAAGGGGGCAGTTGGACTGGACGGCACCCTAATGCCATCTGCACGGTACGAAGCAGAAGATCCGGTTGCTATGCGCTAAGGTCTCTGTGGACACGACGAAGCGGGTCGTTATAGGGGTGAGACCTAGAAGGCTAACTGTCCGCCACACCTCGATCTAAGAGTTATCCACTAACAGATCCGTCACGGTATGACCCTGTAGCTATAACGACGTAAAATAGAGTAATAATATTAATAATAATACAAATCTACTCTTTCCGACGACAATATGAATTTTTACAACCCCTAATTAACCGTCACCAACCTGGAATTGTTTGTCTACAGGAAAAAATCTCCAATAACAATACTATCCCAAACTTTAAAGAATTTAATATATAATATAAGAATCGTGCAAGTGCACTTCATTCAAGTGGAAGGGTAGTAACATATGTGAAAAGCAATTTAAATCACAACGAAATACCTCCAACAACCGACCTAGAAGCAATCGCAATATCTGTTAATTTACCTCAAGCAGTATAGATTTGTAATGTAGGTATACATCCCCAATAGCTTAGCTCTTCGTAGTGACAGTATATTAAACTTAACAACCAACTTCCCAAACCTTCTATGTTGTTGGGTGATTTTAACAGTCATAATACACTATGGGGAAGTTGTCACACTGATATAAAAGGAAAATAGTTAAAAAAAGTAGAAGATTTCCATTTGATTGTACTAACTCAGGCGACCCAACCCGCTACGGTCTAGCTCCTGGAATATCTAGTAATATCGATTTAACGGTCAGTACTCCCGATATCTATGAGCTACTCCGGTGGTCTGTTTACTCTTGTTTACACCCATCACAATCTTGTTAAATAATTCTATAGCCTCATAGACCTTCAACTCCAAATAGAAGTATCGTAAAGCTGACTGGCCACTATACCAAAATCTTATCAAACAGGGCATCCACAAATTTCCTCACTGAACTGTCGTTCGATGCACTAGATTCTATTATTTCAGAGTTATTAATAGTCACTTATGAAGAATTGGGTGTACCAAACACCACAGCTTTTAACATTAAAATATATGTAACATGGCAGAACGAATCCTGCAAACTCGCTTTAAAAGATAAACACAGAGCATTCTATCAACATAAGAGGCACCCATCATTAGAGAACAAAACTAACTTTTTAACAGTTACATAAAAAGCAAGAAAAATCTTCAAGGAGAGTAAACAACTAAGCTGGTTATCCTTCACATCTTCCTTAAACCATAGCACCCCTACCTCTTTAGTATGGAATAAAATTTTAAAAAAATCTCATGCTACATTCACATGTTCTTCAACAAGCTATTTACAAAAGCTTATTCTCCTATCTACTTCATGTTAATTTAAATAAACATTTGCAGAAATGGCTTTACTATATATTTCCATTAAGATACAAGGTGAATAACGAAATACAGTAAGCTTAAACGATAGTCAATTGTTTTAAGAGCGTTTCGCTATTTGATGGCTTTGAAATTGTATTCTCTTTGCAGGACTATGAGGGAGAAAAAATCGATGTGATACATTCACATGATTTTCTCTACCCTCCATCGTTTATTCTTACTAGAAACAGCTACATTACACATTTGATTATATATACAAAGGCAACAGCCGCTATATGCTGGTCTTATAATTACATACTTTTTCCATGCAGTCGTGAGAAACAACTGATTGTTGATAAGAATTTAAAGGAATGGCCAAGTAATGAAGAATTCGAACCATTAATAACGGATCTCAGAAATGGCTTGTCACAAAAAATGAAATAAATTATGTGTTTTAAAGATATCTACATTTTTTGTGTAGTACGTTTTCATCTATTGCTTAACGTTTTCAGTTATACAAGATTATACAGAATTCCTTCCCAATGAAGAGGATTTCATAGACTATACCTAGAAAATTCAAGATATAAATTTTATTTGTCATGTATGGTATTTTAATCAAAACCGTTAGAGCCATTTTTTAGAATATCAAAACTTTCCAAAAATGTTCCATGTAATGAGTAGTTTAGGGTGGGATGATTTTCTTGAAAATCTTCGTGTCACATCTTTGGAAGATACTGAACGTAAATACAAAGTTTGGTATTTATCGCACATTTCGTTTTTGAATTATGCTGTTCACAGACACACGCGTGCGGACATTTTTGTAAAACTGTTTTATTTTGATTCAGGCGGCCTCAAAACATGTATTTCGTGAAATCTCTATATCGAATTTTTGGGTGGAATGTAATACCTTCTCTATCTATGTGCTAAGTACGTGGTAGAGAAAGTAAAATAACCAAAAAAACAAAACAAAGGACAAAAACAAATAGCTATTTGGAAATTGAAAAAATATAAAGTACAGTTTACAAATTATAAAAATTATATTTGATACATTCATATGAGTTTCTTTATCCTCTAATCTTTATTACTGGCTATACAAACTACTAAAGCTTATTTTTGTATATACTTCGTTTCAATCCAAATAAACTTTTGTAGAAATAGCTACATTACACATTTCGTTATAGATACAAAGGGAACAGTGATAGTCAAATGTTTAAGAACCGGCCTTAAAATTCCATACTGTTGCAATCGCGGGAAACAACTGATTGTTGATAGGACTTTAAAAGAATGGCTAAATATGAACAATTCGAACCATTAATAGCAAATATCTCTGAAATGGCTCATGACACAATAAAGTTAGTTTAAATAAATTGTTTTGTTTTAAAGATATCTACATTTCTTGTGTAGTACGTTTTCCTCTAACGCAAAACGTTTACTAGTTATACAGGATTATACAAGATTCCTTCCGAATGAAGAGGACTTCATAGATTATTCCCAAAAAATTCAAGATATACAATTAATTTGTCATGTAAATGTGTTTAATATACGTTATTTTAATCAAAATAATTAGAGCCATTTTTAGAAAATAAAAAATTTTGAAAAATTTTTCATGTAAAGGGTAATTTGGTGTAGAGGAATTTTCTTGGAAATCTTCGATTCGCGTATTTGGAAGATACTGAACTTAAATACCAAGTTTGGTATTGATTCGACTTTACGTTTTTGAGTTACGCTGTTCAAAGACAAACACGCGGACGTTTTTCTAAAAATGTTTTTTTTTTGTATTCACAGGGACTCAAAAGATGTATTTTCGATGCTATCTTGTTATTGAATTTTTTGGTGGAATGTAATACCTACTCTACCAGCTAGGAACGTGGTACATTCAGGACTCCTCACGTCACTACTCTTTGGAACGCCGAGGAGAACAAAAATATTTGCTGCTCTACCGAAATTACTAATACACTTTCTGATACCTTTGCAGGAATCTCAAGCGATTCCGATAATAATGACATTTTTCAAAAATATAAAAGGCCTAAACCCAGGTAAAACTAATTTCAACACTTTCGAATTGTCATGAAAGCCACAATGAAGAAATTACTCTAGATAAGCTAATGGTCAATCTATAGGAATGTACATCAAATGCTCTTGGACCGGACAACAAACTGTATTAGTTACTCAAAGAAATTTCCCGTGAATGACTGATATATTCGAATGAAACATATAATCTTATCTGAATAAATAAAGTATTTCTGACCAATGGCTACTAGCGATAACAATCCCTATTCGTAAAACCTACAAGGATTGCATAATTCCTGGAAACTTCGACCTAATGTTCTCGCATGTACTATAATCAAACTTATGTAAAAAGTCATTAACAAAAGACTAAAATGGATTCTTAGTCAGCAACACATTTTTACCGATTCTCAGGGTGGATTTCACCTTTACCTTTCCATCACAGATATATTAATCATGCTTGAAACGGAAATCCTCAAAGCCTTCTCAGAAGCTCAACACCTATCTGCTATAACTCCAGTTCTTGAGAAGACTTGTGATATGATGTGTAAGCTACACGTGAAAAAAACTCTTCTAAATACCAACATCAGATGAAGAATCTTTTATCTGGAATTTTCTTCACAACCGCAGTGTTTCTGCAAAGGCCAACGGTATAGTCCCCAAAGAAGTCTCGAATGAAAACGGCGTTCCTCAAGGTTCAGTGATGAGCATAACTCTTTTTCTTGTAGCCATCCACAACACTGTTCATCTCTTAGTTCACCAATTAAGACTTGCCTCTACAACGATGATCTTATAACACTCTGTGAAGGAAAGGAATATTGCTGCCACCCAAGAAGTGCTTCAGTCCACCTTGAAACAACTACAAAAATGGTCATCAATAACTGGATTTAAATTCTCTACTTCGAAAATAAAATGCATCACCTTCTAAAGGAAAATATTACTGGAGAAGAAGTTAGAAGCGTTAATGAGGAAACGCTTGAAGTAGTTACACGTATAAAACTTCTTGGCATTAGTTTTTACAGAACATATTCATGGATTCAATACTTAAAAACTACCTGCACAAAAGCACTTAACATCCTCAAAATTCTTCCTGCAAAAAATTGGAGAGCCGATTTACCCACACTTCTCAGCACTTACAAAGCTCTTATTGATCTAAGCTGTATTAAAGAGCTGTGGATTACAACTCCGCTAAACCTTCCATTCTCAAAACGCTACATACAATCTACACTATGCCTTGCTCTAGGGACATTCCTTACGAGCCAAGATACAAGTCTACAATTGGAAGCATGTTTGCGGAAAAATGCTTTGCCGGACATATGTTATAAAATTGCGTCATTTCCTCACATAAAATGCATCTCTACATTTTCCCACAACATACCCTAACAGAGTTCCCTCAAAACCATACAAAAGTCCATTCTACATTAGAATTCTGCATTATTCCCAAGATATTAATTTAGAAATGCCCTTGATATATCATCAACAGACACCTCATTGCTTATGCAACATCCACCAATTGATATTCGACGTTTATCCTATGCAAAACTCTAAACACCCACTCTTCTTCTTAAGCAAATATTCAGTCATCTACTACTTAGTATCACAACTCAGTGAAAATTTGTACCGATGGTTCAGCAACTAATGAAGAACATGGCTGCGCAGTGGTATACCCCAATCATGTAATACCCTATGCCTTACCGAACATTTTACTGTGTCTTTTTGTGATTTCTTTGCCATAAAAGACGCTCTTTTACATATAAATAAATCTCCCCAAAAAGCCCACTTCATCTTCACTGATTCCTTAAGTGTATTACTACCCACACAGAAATCTGAGCCCTCCCGTGTAACGATACAAGACATTTATTCCCTCTGTTCCAAAATTAACAACATAGGGGAAAATCTGATGTGTTACACTCACATGACTTTCTCTACTCTTGTACAAACTATTTTTACAAACGCTTATTCTCAATATGCTTCATCTTAATCGAGATGTTAATCTTATTGCTCATTTTCTTGTAGATGCAAGGGGAATTGGTAGGCTTTAAGCGATAGTCAAATATTTTAAGAGCTGGCTGCTATGTCAAGTATTCCATTCTCTTTGCATTACCAGGACAAAAAATGAATAACGAATTCCCATTTGAGAAAAAGTATAAGTATTGGAAAATTTAAGAGAATAACAAGCAATATCTCGAAAATGGTTCACTCAACAAAAAAATGTATAGGACATAAATTGTGTATTTTAATGTGATCTACATTTTTATGCAGTAAACTTTTGTCTATCTCTTATGGTTTACCAGTTATGCAAAAGTCGTTCACAATGAAGAATACTTTTGGAGACATTCCCAGAAAATTCTAGATATACATTTCATTCGTCATAAAAATATCTTAAACATATGATATTTTAATCAAAATCGTTAGAGCCATTTTGAGAAAATTAAAATTTTCGAAAAATGTTCCATGTAAAGGGTAATCTGGAGTGGGGGATTTTCTTGAAAACCTTCGTGTCGCATCTCTGAAAGATACTCAACCTAAATATTAAGTTTGGTGTTTGTCCGAATGTTCGTTTCTGAGTTATGCTGTTCACAGACACATAGACACACACACGGACATGTTTCCAAAAATGATTTCAGGGGGCCTCAAAACATATATTTCCGGTGAAATCTCGGTATCGAATTTTTGGGTGGAATACAATATTTCCCCTACTTACTATACGTAGTAGAGAAAGTAAAAAGGTATCCGTGATATGGATTCCCTCCCATATAGGTATAGATAGCAACGAAATAGCCGATCGAAGCGCCAAAGAAGCATTCAGACAATCCGTAAGTGACCCATCTATAGCCTCCTGCACCAAGTCGGTATCATCTTCATTCAACGAGCGTTCATGCAGAAATGGAAGACAAGTGGTACCAAACTGGACAACAAAGTTCATGAAGCTCGTTCACGCTTTACCATCTCTTTTCAACCTCTCAAACGACGAAATCATATAATCATCTCCCATCTAACAGTTAGCCACTGCAAATTGACCCACTCCTTTCTTCTGACCAAAGACAAGCCTCCAATCTGTGCCGACTACAATATACCATTAACCATCCAGAACATCATTATGAATTGCCCATTGTGCACCAACCTTAGCAACAAGCCAATACCTTAGATTTTTCCAGTGCGTAAACAAACCAGAAAAGATAAGAAAAGCTTTAGTTTCTTAAGGATATTAATCTGTATGATAAAGCGTAAAAATGTAAACTTCTCTATTAACGTTGAAATAATGTATCGTTATAAAATTATGAAAGGTCATGACAAGACCAGGCAGTCTAAATGACCAAAAATAAATATTTAAAAAAGGCCGTTTTGTGTACCGCCTGCAGAGTATGTACACCCGCTGCATATTGAGGACAGAGAAGTTGCCGAATATACGTCACTCTCAGTGGCATGCTCTTTCTTGTTCAAGGAGTACTGATGCTGCGGAAATCAAACTGCTGATAAGTTGCAATTTTTACTGCGGTTACGCTATCTGTTTAACAATGAATTTACTGCTACATCAGTCAGAATGAACTTAGTTCCCTACCTGATTAAACAACGTCTTAGAGGTGTCCTTTACCACATGCAGTCTTCACCTCGTATGTCATTCTTGTACATGTCGATCAGATTTATTCGAAACTTTCTGCTAGCTAATTACTTGAGAGTTGACTGAGGAGGTGCAACAGATTTCAGAACTGCAAAGACCGCACTTGGAACTTTAATTCTACAGTGGATAGCACCGCATGCTTGCGCATCCGCACACTTGCTCATCTTGAGCGAAGTGAGCATTATTTTGACGACTGAAACTTTACGTAGGTTTTTATACTGCTTTAACAATGTTCTGTAGTTTTTATGCGTCTGGAAAACACGTAAAGCTAATAATTGTTTTAATACTTCATCTATTTATAGCGTTTTAATCTATTTATTTTGCAGAAGGAGTAACATTAAAAACATAAGGTGCTCTAGAGTTACCTAAAATGATTACACGGCCTTACCAGAAAAACCCCTGAACTCAACTACTTATTACAAGCCACGGTAACAAAACACGGAATGTAACTGTTCTAGAACCAAGCGAGTTGGCTCCGCGGTAATGCGAGACGCTTGCATTTGGGAGGTCTAGGTTCGATTCAATTGGTCCGTCCACTCTACCTTCAGTTTTTCTTTTTTTTTTTTCTCTCTGGTCGGTAGGTGAATGCTGAATGGTTTCTCATCTACCACGATTTCCTTTCTCTCATTTTCCGTTCATATTGTTACCTTCTTATGCTTCAGGTGTGCTTCTAGGTTTCGTGGCGAAGGGCAGTGCCGTACAGATAGCGCTGATGCTTGCTCAAAGGAAGGTGCTTTCTCCGTGGACACTAGAGTGCTGCTTGGTCGGATGGGTCGTTCGTCACCCTCTCTGACCAGCTCTAGTAGCGGGACGGGTCTTCGAGCCATGAACTGACTTCTGCGCGCTTCTGTGGCTTGTCGGGGCTTGTAGTCCCCTGTAATGCCTTCACTTCATCCCTTCTTCCTTGGCGGGGGGTAGCTGCAATAGATCCCGTAGGTGGCAGTACGAGAGGTGTCCCTCTCCAGTGTATACCCTATACTCTAACTGTTTTAGATATTTCACTTTTCACTCGTGCAACACACGTGCATCTATTAAATCCTATGCCTACAGCACCACGTAGTAAATTACCCATGCTAAAGAAATGGCAGTAAAGATCTCCCTTTCCTCTCTCACTCTTACTCTCTCTTTCTCATTGTCATTGTCGCTGACAAGATGTTTCCTGTTGGTGGCCAGCTGTTGACTATACCGACAGAAACTCGCTCTTAAAAGGGATGTCATAAACTCAAAGTGGCTTACAAGGAGGTCGAATAAATTTGATCACCTCATATAATTCCTCATATAATATGCAAAACGACTTGAGCTTCTGAATTCTTTCTCTTTAATTTTAATGTTTTGAACCTGTGAATGTTTAAGCTTTGTCTTCCATAGCTAGTGCCGTGATTGTATCTGTGTTAAAATACGTTTTTACTTTTTATTGGTAGTAATTAATAATATCCTATTGTATAGTTGTAGTTAGTTTCAAACACTTAGAATTTGAAGCACATTGCCGTGTTATCGGCGCTTCCTTTCCCACGATTTCTATTGGTGAACATGTGTCTGTTGCAGAAGTTGTCTGACTCTGCAAAAGTCAAAAGGAACAAATATGCGATGTCATGGATTTTTTCCTATTGGTATACCATCATCTGCAGCTGACTCCATACAAGTAACTGGGACTACAAGGTGCTCAGAAATCTGGAGATAAGCATGAAGTAAGGGCAGATGTCTCAAGAAACGTTTCTTTGGACTAGTGGAGTGGTGCTTCATTTTGTATCAAATGTTAATCTGAGATACGTCAAAGGTACGTAAAACATTTTATCAGTTTTTAATACGTAATTCCCGTAATGCAGACGTCATCCTTTGTCATATTCATGGGCGCTTTACAGAAGAAAAAGTTCCACGCTCATTTTTATTTTTAGTGTTCCAACCGTTGTTAATTTTGCAGCAAGCTGATTCCAAAACCATTTCTCATGGTTCGCAAATTTACGGCTCCCTTCTATTATCATTACTCATTATACATTTTATTACTGTCAGCACTGAACTGCCTGCTAAACTGTAGCGTTCTCTACACAAATACTGTGAAACTTTATACATAAATTTGTGTATCTGTTCTAACCTCATAAGCATATGTTGCATTAGCAATTACCTCTTCCTGTACCATCTATTTATGGTAAGCATCATAATAATAATAATAATAATAATAATAATAATTATTATTATTATTATTATTATCCGTAGTACGACAGCCCTGATGGGCCTCAACCGATCAACTCACTGCCGGTCTCACGCCATATACGTACGGTACTATTGGCTGATCATTCAGCCGAGAAAGAGAGATGATTTGGTCTGCAACATGTTTCCCCCATCCGCAATGCAAATTTTCGCGACCTACAGGTCGCTCCCTATCGTAGTTCTTCAAATTCCTCACAATGATGAGTGGGCACCGTTCCTGTACTTGCGTCTAAAAATCCGCACCCCTATGGTGGACTAAAATCCACCCCATCCGTTGGTGGGAACCAGAACACTCCAACCCAGTAGCCATAGAGCAGGACAGAAGTATGGTATTTCACCCAACATTTATATACCGAGATTTTGCCGGAGATACACGTTTTGATATTTCCAAATCCCATAAAAACTATTTGAAAAAGGTTAGGACCTGCACGAGTGTGTGTGTGCGCTCGCATATGTGTTAGCATATTTGTAGTAGGTATATGTGCGAGTATGTGTGTGTGTCAACGGCGTAACTCAAAAGCGAAAAGCCGAATGAATCCCAAATTTGGTGTATATAGCTCCAGCATCTTTCAAAGATGTGATGAGAAGTCCTTCGCGCAATTCTCCGATCCCAAGACACCCTCTACATGAACAAAAATGTTTTTACTTTCTGGAAAACAGTTCTAATGATTTTTATTAAAGTATCATACTTTGAGTTGTGTATAATGTAGGGGCACCAAGGCAAATTTATAATAAACCACAGGTAATGTGTTAAATGTCAAATTAAGCGTATTTTGTTATGAATATCCCACGCCTTCTTTAAATTTGTGCAGCTAAGTTCCTGGTCCTCTCGTTGTCACTGCATTATGTCCCCCAATGTTTATGCCGGAGTAACTAAATTTAATATTTAGCTGCAAAACCGTTTGGCCTCACCCCGGCACATAACAATATTGGCATGAATAAAATGCATATAGGTATAGAACTTTATGAGAATAGCTTGTGTAGTACTCTTCAATATCCCCAAGTTTTGTGTGATTTTTATGACTGGGAAACTCTTAAGTGCTAAACGAAAAGCGCAGATCTAATAGATCTAATTATAATAATTTTTGTGCAAACAAGGTTTCCAAGATACTCATTCTACTGGCTTGAATTTTTCAGTACCATCATATATTTGCTTACTTTACTACTTATAGTAAAAAGAGAAACTATTGTATTACCCAAAAATTCGATACCACATTTCATCGGAAATACATGTTTTGTGGCTCCTGAATCCAAAAACAAAGCATTATTTGAAAGAGGTCGGTAATGTTTGTGCATGTTTGTGCATGCATGACTGTCTATGTATGTTTGTGCGTCTGTCATAACTAAAACAGGAAAGGTAGGATTAAATAACAAATTTAGTATAAAAATTCACATTTTCAATTAAATTTTTACAAGGAAAAGAAATACTTCATTTATGATCTTCTCAAACATGATTAAAATACCATATGTTTGAAATATTTGCATGAAAAATAACAGCTACATCTTGAATTTTCTTTCTTCAGTTTGCGAAGCCCTCTTCATTCAGAATACTTGTGTGATTAGTAAACCGTAACAGATATAAAACATCTTGCTGGACAAAAAATATAGTTCTCGTTAAAACGCATTTTTGTCAAATAAAATTGTTTGTGACATTAACTATAACCGGATGTTGCTATTTATTGGTTTAAAATTTCAAATACTTATACTTTTTACTTTCTCTACTGCGTATAGTAAGAAGGGGAAGTATTGCATTTCACCCGAAAATTCGATACCGAGATTTCACGTACATATATATGTTTTGAGGCACCTGAATCCAAATAAAGCATTTTTGGAGCTATTTCCGTATGTCTGTGAACAGCATAACTCAAAGAACAAAAATCGGATAAATATAAAACTTGGTATTTACATTCAATATCTTCGAAAGATGCAAAACGTAGATTTTCAACTAAATTCCCCCGCCCTAAACTACCTTTCAATGGAACATTTTTCAAATTTTTGATTTTCTATAAAATGACTTTAGCGATTTTGATTAAAGTAACATATATTAAAGATATTTACATGAAGAATAAAATATATATCTTGAATGTTCTGGGAAAAGCCAGTGAAGTGCTATTCATTCGGAAGCTCTTTTGTATAATCTTGTATAACTGGTAAACGTTAAGCGATAGACGAAAACGCACTACACAAAAAATGTAGATCACTTTAAAACACACAATATTTCAAATATCCTTTTTGTGACATTAGCCATTTTCGAGATATCCCTTATAAATGGTTTGAAATGTTCAATACTTTCATTCTTTTCAAGCCCTGTCGATTTTCAGTTGTTTCTCGCTATTGCATAGAAAGAGATGCCATTTTAAGGCAGTATATATTTTCCAATTCTTAAAGTTTTGAATAGAGCTATTCTCTTTGTATCTATAACGAAATGGCCACTGGAATTAAGTCTCACAAGTATTTAATTAATTTTTGTACATACCGTTATCGTGTATCAGCTTTAATACCAAGCGATATAGCTCCGCGTAACGTGTAAAGCTCGCATTCGGGAGGTAGCGGGTTCGATTCCTGGCGACCGCACCCTCTTACCATGGGTTTTTTGTGGTTTTCCCGGGTCGTTAGGCGAATGCTGGAGTCGTTCCTCTTCTACCCGACTTTCCCGTTCTTCATTTCCTTCATCATCTGTTTCAGAGTTGAAGGATGAGGCGATAGTGTTCGGGTGTTGCGCCATTTGAAGGCGTTTGTCGAATTGCTGATGGACCCGTCCTCCGTGAAGGGCTTCCCTTAAGAGACCTCCGGGGGACTCGAGGCTTGTCTTGCTTAGTTCGATACAGATTTCCGCCGTTGCCCCGGACGCACTTCAGCCCTGGGCTTATTGTACTACCTGTATCGTTAAGCCAATTCATTAGGCCTTTACCAAGGAATACAATCTCATAACAGATAAGGTTTCAAATTCTTCTGGTTTTAAAAGCTTTTTCGCAAAAGCAATATATCTCCTGAAAGCCAAGGCCTCACAGTTACCCTGAAACATTTCCAAGTGTTAAAATGTTTTTTCACAGGAGCATGTCCTGTGAAAAATGCAATAATTGTTCTTAGCTGAAGTCTGTTACGATTAAGTAAGCTTTCAGCTTTTTTCTTACATGGTTTTCTAATAAATAGTTTGCCATCTTTGTTTCCTGGAGTTTTAAGCAGGTTTTATGATGCTCTACTTTGGAACAGGTCCTAACAGCCTCTCTTACTAAACATCGAGATGCTCCTAGAGCCGGCTCTGGCCCAATAAATTGTGAAGCTGCGCCTTGTCATGCAAGTTCATCAGTGTTTTCATTTCGCTCTATGTCACTATGACTCGGCATCCAGATGAGTTGAACTTCATCCTGCTCTACCAAGCTTGTGTTTAGGCAGTTCTGATGTTAGCTTATGGCTGCTAGAGCCCTAAGTGCAGTCTGACTATGGAGCTCGAGGCTTGGAGAAGGCTTCAACGGCGTCGGATGCATTCAATTTGGAATCGTTAGGGACCCCGTCTACTCTTGCGCACGTCGTCTCCCAGATCTGGTCGCCCTTCAAATCTCTCTCACCCCTCCCTCCCAGGGATCGCGTTCGGAGCACACAGGGCTACGTATGCCTATGTGCGGTGCTCTGCCCCGGGTTCGGGAGTCCCCCTTAATATATGTCTTTACCAACTTTAATTCATATACTAATTCCTCAGTTTTTCCTAGTGGTTCATATATATATATGAAATATATATATATATATATAATTCATTTTAACAGAATATTTATTCCAGTAATAATTAAGGTATATAGTAGCACACATTTTGTGATGTACTTCCATTTTTACTTTCTCTACTACGTATAGTAAGTAGAGGAAGTATTGCATTCCACCCAAAAATTCGATACCGAGATTTCATAGGAAATACATGTTTTGAGGTGCACTGAATGCATATAAAGCATTTTTGGAAACATGTCCGTGTGTGTGTCTGTGAACAGCATAACTCAGAAACGAACAGTCGGATAAATACCAAACTTGGTGCTTAGGTTCAGTATCTTCCAGAGATGCGACACGAAGGTTTTCAAGAAAATCCCTCCACTCCAGATTATCCTTTACATGGAACATTTTTCGAAAATTTTAATTTTCTCAAAAGTGGCTCTAACGATTTTGAATAAAATACCATA
Organism: Deroplatys truncata; assembly: GCA_030765065.1. Classification (NCBI taxonomy): domain Eukaryota; kingdom Metazoa; phylum Arthropoda; class Insecta; order Mantodea; family Mantidae; genus Deroplatys; species Deroplatys truncata. The sequence continues at coordinate 117,587,516 of CM060975.1, forward strand.
AGTTTAAGACATTTTTATGGCAAATGAATTGTATACCTTGAATTTTCTGGGAATGTCTCCAAAAGTATTCTTCATTGTGAAAGACTTTTGCATAACTGGTAAACCATAAGAGATAGACAAACTTTTACTACATAAAAAATGTAGATCGCGTTAAAATACACAATTTGTGTCATATACATTTTTTTTGTTGGGTGAACCATTTTCGAGATACTGCTTGCTATTCCCTTAAATTTTCCAATAATTATACTTTTTCTCAAATGGGAATTCGTTATTCATTTTTTGGTCCGGGTAATGCAAAGAGAATGGAATACTCCACATAGCAACCATCTCTTAAAACATTTGACTATCGCTTAAAGCCTACCAATTCCCCTTGCATCTACAAGAAAATTAGCAATAAAATTAACAGTTCCATATCTCGATTAACATGAAGCGTATGGAGAATAGGCGTTTGTAAAAATAGTTTGTACAAGAGTAGAGAAAGTCATGTGAGTGTAACACATCAGATTTTTATAAATCAATTTTGATCTAACCATAGACAAAAGGAGTTTACAAACAGAAACATTTGTCTAATTTTTGGCAGTGAATTGTGCGATGTACCTCTTGGACATATCAATGTACATTTTTTCATTGATTTCATATTATATTATAGCAAACGGTAGTTTATTTTCAACGAACTAATACATTTAAAGCACTTTTTATTTATTTTGAAGATTAACAGTTATACAACCCACAACAAGCTGAGCGAAAGATCAAATTCTGGGGTTGCAACCTGCTTTATTAGACACACTTAGAAGAAAACGAAAGCTGAAACTGAAGTCAATTTTTGAGAAGAAATAAATAAAATTGAAAGAGAAGTACAGTGAAGATGAACGGCCATAATCACACATGTAAATTCTTTACATCAAGAAAGAATATTTTGAATGTGGCTTCTTTCTTTGGAGAATGCCTTATTCAGGAGGTGACGATGATTTTGAAATAGCGGGGATGGGTATGTATCTCTTGTGACAAGCCAAATCCACTTGCCCGTCTGACCGACCCTCTCTGTGGGGAGCTGCTGGCAAAATGAAGAGGGAGAAAAGCAAGGTTCATCATGAAACGCCCTGGTTCCTCTAAGCCCCATAACACAACCCCCGCACTCTCTCATATAAAAGGTTTTTTTTCTTTACGTTGCTGGAACTGCTACGGAATTGAGCGCCAACGTCTGCCTGTTCGTACATACTCGTATTTCACGCTACAAAAGAGTTCCCTTTTGATTAGCAGACGTGATTTGTTTTTCCTTTGTTTTCTTCAGTAAAATGATTTAGAATTTTATTCGTTGTTACTGAAATTTCGCCAAAGCAAATTTTAAAAATATTCCTTGCAATAGTACACCATAGTGTACTAATAAGTAGAATTATATAATTCCACTTATATAAACAGAAATATGATTGTAAGTGCAAATAGGTAGATAATATTCACATAAAATATTTTCCACATTGCAATGTTTTTTCTACCGCTGATAGGTAAATTATTGCAGTTGATATCGAGATTTCAGGGAAAAAACAAGTTTTAAAGTCCTCTAAATTAAAATAATAGTATTTCTACATTCTCTATCGTTATGTATGCATTCCAACAGAAACCTGGATCGAAATTTCACAGGTACTAGACGTTTTGAGATCACTGAATCCAAACATACACTTTTAGATAATGGTACGTGCGTGCGCGCGCATGTGTGTGAGTGTGTGGCTGTGTACGTAAACTATATAAATTAGTAGTAGAATGTAGCGTCAATATTAAACTTGCTATTTAAGTTCACGATCTTCCAAGAATGTGAAACGAATATTGTCAAGAAAATCCTTAAACTGCCCTTTACATGGAAAATGTTCTGTTATATTTTATTTTCTTAAAAACCATTATAACAATTTTGATTAAAGTACTGTATGTTTATGATTTTTGCATGGCTAATAAACTTATATCTTTAATTTTCTACAAACAGCCCTCGAAAATCTATGAGTAATATCTATGTAATTTTGCGTAACTGTTACGAGGGCGATACTGAAAGTTTTTAGAATGCCATGTTTTTAAAAACAAATGAAATTTATTTATATTTGACAGCTACTTTCTAATATGTTCCGAGTTTATTGCGTGTAGTTTGTTCGATTTTTTTAATAGTTTGTTAATTATCATCATTTAAAGATTTTTGTGTTCACCCCAAAATGAATTTGGCTAGAGAACATTTCCAGGCTATGATTTTTTACGATTATAAATCGTCATTGACGCCTAAACAATCGGAACATCGGCTTAAAAATGCATTTGGCGAAGAGGCAACAATTTATAATTCGTACAGCGAATTCAAAAGAGATCGGTTTTTCATACTGATGAATTTCGTGCTGTTATTGATGAAAATATTGCCGTTGTTCGAGCAATGCTTAAACAAGATCGACGGACATCTTATGAATTTATTCAAGTGACATTGGAAATTGGTATGACTAATATTCAAAACATTTTACATCAACAAATAGGCGTGAGAAAACTTTGTTGTCGATGGATTCCACATGAACTGACTCCTGATGAAAAACAACAACGCATTGATTGATGCAGCAAAACTCTGGAAAAATTCCAAGGCGGCACTTCAAATTTGGTTTGGAGTATCAATACTTGTGATGAATCTTGGATTTATTGTTATGATCCTGAAAAGAAAATCAATCGGCTCAACGTAGGCTCAAGCCTGCAAAAGTCCGACGAATTTGCAATGCTGGTAAGAAGATGGTTGCTAGTTTTTTTTCTAAAACGAGCCATATTGCTACTATAGAATTAGAAGATAGACGTACCGTTACTGCGAATTGGCACACAAATATCTGCTTACGGCAATTTCTGAAAAAGTTCAAAATATGTGAAAAACACTCAAAAGGGAAAATAATGGCAATGCATCGTCGCATACAGCAAAACTACTGGGTATCTTGACTTCCTAAAGGCCAGCTCCACCATACAGCCCTGACCTAGCACCTTTTGATTTCTTTTTCCTTCCAAAAATTAAAGATAAAATGCAATCACGGTTTCATCATCAGATGAAGCAGTGGAACATTATAATGACCTGGTTTCTGAAGTGCCTCAGGAAGAATGGTATCCTTGCTTTAAGGTCTGGTTTCACCGAATGCAAAAATGTATTGATGTTAAAGGGGGATATTTTGAAAAACAATAAAATCGTTTAATTTTTTTAAAACTAATTGTTGTGTGATTTTCTAAACATTTTCAGTGTCACCCTCGTAAAAGCTTAACAGCATGAACAACACAGAGTTTATTGAAATATGCAATTTGTGTCAAATAACTTTTTCTGAAACATTAACCATTGTGGAAATATTCGTTGTTACATCTTTAAGTTTTAACAGGTTGAACTGTCATACGGCATGTATAAAGCATTCTTAAGCAAGTCCTTCTTCTCGCACAGGTTTATAAATAACAAAATTCGACTTACGGTATGCGAAAAGCTGGTTTCCCCCACATACAAAGAAGTGCGTATTACTTAATTTCAGATCTAATCAAAAGCTTATTCGGAGTAAAGTAATGCGAATAAAAGAATAAAATTCCACATAAATACCAAAAAATATAAGAATTTAGAGCTCGCTAAAATATATAATTTACTTCGAATACATTTTTTCGTAGCTTTAGCTATTTCCGAAAAATTCAGTGTTGTTCCTTTGAATTTTAGATTGTTTTTCGGAATGCATTTTCATATGTCTTTTTTGTTTTCTCTGCCAGCTGTCTACAGTTTAGGTAAGTTTCCATGTCGGGGTTTCACCGGAAATACATGTTTTGAGATCCCTTGAATCCAAACAAAGTATTTTCCGTAAACGATCCGCGCGCGTGTGTGTGAACAACATAACCCACAATGTCCGATAAATACAAACTTGGTATTTAGGTTCAGTAACTGAGCGGGATTGTTCATGGTAACGCCTATGGACCGCATTGGAAGATCCCGATTCGATTCCCGGCGAACGCCCACTCTGGCCCATGGGTTTTTTTCGAGAATTTTTCTGGGTCGTCAGGGGAATGCTGGAATGGTTTCTTTCATCCCCCGAATTTTCTGTCTCTCCATTTCGTTCCATTAATCACTTCATTCATCCTTCAGCCCCCTTTGGTCTATTTCAGCGTTGGAAGTGTCGGCGATAGAGTTTCGGTGCAGCGTGGTAGAGAAAAGGATGCTCTCTGTAACCTTTCTTTGTTCCTTGGCCTTCGGCTGGTTGCCGGGGTATAAGCACCGCCCCCGATGGGGGGTTGAACCCCATGTGGTGCGGCCTGCGTCTATATCTGGAAACTGTAGGTACCCTGTCACTACTGTACCATCACTCCTGGTTCCAGCCGCCCGGTGTTTCCCTTCACTTCATCGCTTCCACCCGGGAGCGCCCCCTTGTGGGTGTGGGCACAATATCCTCATTTCTGGATCGGAGCCGAATCCCCTCAGCTTAACAATCAATCCAATAAGTTTAGTATCTTCCAAAGATGCGACACTATGATTTTTAAGAAGATCCTCCACCCCAAAACTACCTTTCACATGTGAGATTTTTAATTCTTTTTTATTTTCTCAAAACTAGGCTCTAACGATTTAAATTGAAATGCCATATGTTTAAGATATAGTATGCATGAGAAACAAAATGTATAGTCTGTGAAGCCTTCTTCATTCGTCAGGAATTTTGTGTAATTTTGTATAACTGTTCCACCATAAGAGATACAAAAGCGTACTGCACAAAAAAATGTAGATCTCTTTAAAACATCAATTTATTTCTTTTAACATTTTGTGGTATCAGCCAATTCCGAAATATCCATTATTGGTTTCAATTGGTCAATACTCAATCAATTTTTAAGCGCTATCGCTGTTCAGTTGTTACTCAAAATGTTATGGAGAGAGTAACGAATTTTTATACTAGCATATATCGACCCGATTTTTAAACATCTGACTATCGATTCAGTTTTCTCTAACCATCTTGTACCTTTAACGAAATGTGTTATGAAACCATTTCTGCAAAAGGTTTATCTCGATTACAATAGTAGATAGAAAAACAAGCTAAGGTAGAAATAGTTTGCAGAAGCTGTATAAAAATAAACGGTAGGCAGACAAATCAGATTTTTTTGTTTGTTTCTCCTGACATATTACAAAGAGTATGTATTACCATGGCAAGCTTATGCAAAACAAATTACTCTCGTATCTTCTCGTACCCCGAATATCTTCTACTGTATACTGAAACGTTTCTCGCACATATGTATCATGATTAACACGAGCTAGATAGAAAAACAAGCATTTATGTAAATGATTTGTTGAATATACATGAAAATAAATTAAAGGAGAAGAGAAAGACGTGTGACTGTAATACACCAGACATTTTTGTTCACTTTATTGCGAAGAATTATCGTTTTAGTGAAGCTTATTCTACCCTTTTCCCAGCGAGAATTTTCCGAGCGAGATGGCTCAGGCGGTAACGTCTGTGGCCCGCATTCGGAAGGTCCCGGGTTCAAATACCGTGGGACGACCAATCTGTCTGAGGTTTTTTCGTGGTTTCCCTCAGTCGCCAAGGTAAATACCGGATTGGATATTTAATACCACGACTCAAGTTTCACCTTAAGTCTAAAACAATAGTAAAATGAAACATAAGTGGTTATAGTGAGTGCTATTCCATGTATCCACAGACAATGTAAGTAGTTAGACTGGATGGCACCCTAACTCCATCTCCACGGCACGAAGCAGAAGATCCAGCTGTCATGCGCTTAGGTCTCTGTGGGCATGTGACGAAGCAAGATGGCATTTCCAGGGATGAGACCTACTGTCCATTCCAAACCAGAGTGCCTTTCACTGAAAACAAACTCTTTGTATTATCCGCGCGAAACTAGTTCGCAATCCCCGTCCATAATGGCTGCATGTTCCCCTCCGACGTGCTTGTTGAATACTATTTAATCTATAAAATAGAGAATCATAGTTCAAAATGAGGTAACAATCGATTTTATAAGTATACGGCAATGAAAATTTTACTTACGTTAATCACAATCCTCGGGCGAAAGTGCAACACCCAAATCCGAATTCTCCGAAGACGACTCAGCTGCCATATCGAAATCAGAACTACTCTCCAAAATAATGACAAGCTTATCCACAGCACTGTCGCACTTAAAACAAGTTCCCACATTTTATCCTCTTCTATGTTCTATTATGTCTGTTTATATTCCCTGCTCGCTTTCGTTACACTTCTCACTGAAACGCCTGTAAAATCCGATATTACTTTCGTAATATGCTATAATGCAAGTGTCGGGTATTTTTATAATAGTGAGTTGAATATACGAAGTATTGTTTGTTTTAGCCACTTTTTAACTGTTTCCCGCTTCTGTGTTTCAACAGTTTATTCGCACTACACGCACCTTCCTCTGCCATGTGAGCTCAAATACCAACCGACTAAATCACGAAATTTGATCTGAGCTGAGCATATGTGTGTTAGTGTATTATGAATGACTATATAGGCAAGGCAAGGCAAAAAGTACAGTACCCAATAGTTATATATTGAATTTACTTTCTCATTATTATTACTACAGTGTATTAATAATAAAATATTTGTATTAGTGCTTATAAGACTGTTCGCTTATCATATATCTTGTGTTACGCAAAGTGTTTATTCGGTACTCAAATAGCACCTCTGGGAATTCATTGCTGCATTTCTTGTGTATGTAGGAGAGTGGCAGTCATGTATACGGTTGGTATTAACGAGCAAGATGCTCTCGGCGTTAGCGCAATAGCAGGCGAAAATAATATTTTAGAATCTCTTAACAGCTAGTATATATCCATTACCTTTAAAGATGAGTCATTATGATAACCGCAATAAAATGTGCAGTTCTATACCTTTCCTGCTCTAATATTTCATAATACAATTGCATTAAGGAACTATTTACGTTGGCCTAAGAGTATATTTTTGGGTTCGTGACAAGCCGAAGCACGTGCTTCTGTTTACATCAGAGGGAACTCTGGTTTGGAATGGACAGTAGAAGGCTAACTGTCTGCCTTTCTGTGTGAAGGCGGCGGTTAGACTGGACAGCACCCTAATGCCATCTGCACGGCACGAAGCAGGTGTTTACAGGGATGAGACCTAGAAGACTAACTGTCCGCCTTTCTATATGAGAGTGGCAGTTGAACTTAACGGCACCCTAATGCCATCTGCAAGGCCCGAAGCAGGTGGTTAGAGCGATGAGACCTAGAAGGCTAACTATCCGCATTTCTGTGTGAAGGCGGCGGTTAGACTGCACGGCACCCTAATGCCATCTGCACGGCATGAAGCAGGTGGTTACAGGGATGAGACCTTGAAGGCTAACTGCCCGCCTTTGAATGGGAGCGGCGGTTGGACTGGACGGCACCCTAATGCTATCTGCGCGAAGCAGTAGATTCGATAACTATGCGCTAGGGTCTCTGTGATACGTGACGGAGCGGGTGGAAACAGGAATGAGACCTAGAAGGTTAACTGTTCATCACATATTGTTCTAAGAGTTATCCACTAACAGATCCATCGCGATATGACCAAGGAATTAAAGCGACGGTAAAATAAATAGAGTAATAATAATAATAATAATAATAATAATAATAATAATAATAATAATAATATATTACCCTTTAAACGAAAATAAGATTTGTTAAAAGCACTATCTTATAAAACAATTATTTTTGAAACTGGATGGGGCTCCAAGGGCATGTGAAGACGACAACAACAGTAGCAACACATTCAGTGTAGTTTACGAACCACTGCACACCTTGCACACGGCACATGCTCGCGTTTTGTTTTGTTGGAGTATAAAAGGCGATGTCACGTCTGACCTGAGGTACAGCATACGTAAAGACGACCTCACAATTGCCTTTCTTTTCATGATCTCTAAAAGAGGAGAGAAAACATTGCCATTCAGCTCTCTTCTATTATCTCCCTAGGGAACTCATTCTGTTCCCCTCCACTTCGCTGCAACGAGCTCATATCTTTATGTTGCACTTAGAGCAGCAGTGCCGGTTAGTTTGTAGAACATTCTACGATTGCAATATTTGTTTTTCCTCTTCATTTCTCTGTATTCAGTAAATGATGACCGTAACTGCTTTTGTAGCTTCGCTCAATTGTAACGGGGTAACAAGTGGTATAACTACAAACATTAGGGTTCTATTGTTCTAAACAAGAGCGTATTAGAGCTGAACCCCTCGCCGTCTCACTTCCGGATCCTCTACAACGGTAATGTAAGAGCATTTATCCCCGTATGCAAACATGAATAATAAACAATAGGTTACAATGATGCGTTTTATACCTCTTTAACGACCGTTTTGACTTTCGTTTAAAAGAGATTATCACATAAGGCACTTTCGAATTAATCGGACTACATCTGAATGGACGTTATAGCCATAGGCTTTGATTTTAGGGGAGAAATGCATTCTATGAGTGGAAAAAACTTAGGTTTCTGAGTATCAAAGTGCCACAGTTCTATCACTAAAATTCTAAATTCACTGGGGTATCAATGCTTTTTTTCAGAACAGCAATATTATGTTTTATTGCAGAAAATAGTTATATTTATCATTTAAAAGGGAAAACATCTGATGTGTTACATTCACCTAATTTTCTCTATCCTCTATCGTTTATTAATGGATATAAAAATTAATCTTACAAAAGTTAATTTTTCTCTTTACTTCATTTTAATCTAGACACACCTTTACAGAAATAGCTATATTATACATTTCGTTAGGGAACAAGGGAAACAGCGAGAATCAAATGTTTAATAATTGTACGCTGTATGTTTCCCTTAAGATTCCATACTCCTTCCATGCAACTGTGAGAAACAACTGAAAATCGACGGGCCTTCAAAATAACGATAAAGTATTCAACAAATTGAAGCATTAATAACGGATATATCAGAAATGGCTGATGCCACAAAAAAGTTATTTAAAATAAAGTGCGTGTTTTAAAGAGATCTACATATTTTGTGTAGTTCATTTTCGTCTACAGTTTAACGTTTACCAGTAATACAAGATTATATAAAATTCCTTGCGAATGAAACAGGCTATTCCCATAAATTCAAGATGTACACATTATTTTTCATCTTTAATATATGGTACTTTAATCAAATTCGTTGGAGCTATTCTTTAGAAAATTAAAAGTGTCGAAAAATGTTCCATATAAAGGGTAGTTTGGGGTGGGAGATTTTCTTGAAAATCGTGCTGCATCTTTATAAGGTACTGAACCGAATACGAAGTTTGGTATCTATCCGACTTTTCGTTTTTGAGTTATTCTGTTTACAGACATACACATACACACACACACACACGACCTTTATCTAAAAATCTGATGTGTTGCACTCACATACTTTCTCTACTCTTGTGGAATCTATTTTTACAAACACTTATACTACATCTACTTCATATTAATCCAGATAAAAATATGCAGAAACTATCGAATTGCTAAGGTCCAAGATGAATATGGTAGGCTTTAAGCGATAGTCAACTCTTTTAAGAGCTCGTTGCTGTGTGGAGCATCGCATTCTCTTTGCATGACAGGACATAAAAATACCCGAATAACGAATTCCCATTTGAGAAAAAGTATAGTATTGGAAAATTCAAACAATAACAAGGAATATCTTGGAATGGTTCACTGGACAAAATAAATGCATATGACATAAAGTGTGTGCTTTAACGAGATCTACATATTATTTGTACTTATATTTTGTCTATCTCTTACGGTTTTACGTTACACAAAAGTCATTCAGAATAAAGATGACTTCACATACTATTCCCAGAAAACTGAAAATATACATTTGATTAGTCATGCAAATGTCTTAAACATAGGATAGGACTAGAAGCGGAGGGGGAATTAGCACCTCAAGCTATATAGATATTTTGTGCCTGTGCCCCTGACAGGGCGTCCCTGAGAGGGAGGGATGAGGTGAGATAGAGGGTGGCCAAACCAGAAGCCACAACAGGCAGAGGGCAGGGTTCCTACCATTTGCAGATCTGAATTCCCCGGATGCTGGTTTGTACAGTCGGCCCCCTCACCCCCTTAGGCTCACACATCCCCTGGGGGTACGGGACCCGGAGACCGCTCGCTGTCTGCAGGACGAAAGTTTCCATAAAGCATCCTTTTCCCCTGCCATGCGATATCTCTCGCCGACACTTGCAATCCTCAAAGAGATCAAGCAGATGATGAAGTAAACTGAGAATGGAGATGAAATGGAGGGACAGGAAATTCGGGGGATGTAATGATCATTTCCAGTATTCGCCTGCGACCCGGGGAACCTCCGAGAAAAACTCGTGGATCGGAAGGTCGGCCACGGGAATCGAACCCTCCTGAATGAGGGCCACAGACATAACTGCCTTAACCATCCCGCTCGGTGTTTAAACATATAGTATTTTAAACAAAATCGTTACAGCTATTTTCAAGAAAATAAAAGAGAACGAAAATTATTCCATGTAAAGGATAGTTTGGGATGAAGGAACTTTCTTGAAAGTTTTTGCATCGTATCCTTGAAAAATGCTGAACTTAAATGCCAAGTTGAACATTTACCCGATTTTTTGTTTTTTAGCTATGCTGTTAACACACACATACACACACACACACACACACACAGATCGTTTTTCTAAAAGTTTTGTGGATTCAGGGAGCCTCAAAACGTGTATTTCCGGTGATATATTGTTATCAAATTTGTGAGGAAATTGTAGGTAAGCAGTAAATAAAGTAAAAACTAACAGGACCCGTGGCTCTACTCGCGTTATTGCGTTAAATAAGAGATTATCCTCTCCCTCTCTCTTTCTCTCTCTCTCTGAAATTTGTACTTTTGGAGGAAAATGTTTTTAAGAACAAAGTACATTTTTGTGAAAAAGCATTTTTCGTTAGGATAATTAATTCAGTGTAAGGGACTATTGCTGTTTTTTAGAAAGTGTTCGGAATTACATAGTTCCTTCAAATGCACACTCAGCGTCAACTGTCGTTCTAGGAAGGGTTATAACTCATAGCCGCATAAATAATAAGAAAACGAACTTTACATCAATAAAGCCCATGTTTGGAACATCTGTCGTTCCTCGCCACACATTTTCTAATATTTTCTTGCTTGTTCTTGATCTACCCTATGATGAATATTCTCGAATGTGGAAGCGAGCCGAGGAGCGACGAAATTGTCCTCGTCAGCAACAAACAGATGAGACCGGCCATCTGGAGATAGATATGCACTGAGTCCTGCTTCAATTGTAATTAGCTATATGACCACCACAACAGCAATAATGCGCTGTGTAATACCAGCATTACGGATATGCGCGTTTATAGCAGTAAATTCGCCTCTAAGGACATCACCTAAACTATATTAATGCCCCAATTTCCATTACCAAAGTGTCGAATGATCCAAAAATAATTTTACCAAAGCTGCTTTAGAAAATTGCTGTGGTACACAAAACTTCAACATGGTTTGAAATGATATATTATTTTAAAAAATGCACAAGTGCAGTTTGTACATGCGCGTTTATAATATTTAACAGATGGCTGACACGCGTCTATCTTAAATGGAGACAAATTCACTTGCAATGCACCTGGATTCGAGGTGTTCTAGCGACTCCATTAGAGAGCCCAGGACATGTTGGGTTCTACTGGCAGGTAGGATCAGAAGGACGATATAGGTAACTCTCTGCTTTAGGTGAATACAGCTCATGTCTGAAAGTGCTGACAATCGGGGAAGGAGCTGTGGACAGAGAGTAACGCAAACTTTTATGGATGTTTAAAGTTCCCCCCTTTCTTTTGGTAGTTTATATGCCTATATATTATTTATAATTACTATTGTTAAAGAACTAAATATTAATAAGTATACAAGAATAAAAGTACATGGAAAACTAACAGAATAGGTTCCCGTATCAGTAGGTATAAGGTATGAAGGCAGTCTTAAGTCCAATTTTATTTAATGTAATAATGGACAGAATCATAAGAGAAACAAAGCAAGTTAGTTGTGTGTATAAACTGGGGACAAGGAAATATAAATCCTAAGCTCTATGGATTTGTTGTTATTATCAAAAAATGAGAATGATTTACAAAATTTGCAACATAAATTTGAGTTAAATGCCAAAGAGTATAATAAGCAAATATCAACATAAAAAGCCTAAAATAGTTTTTAAAAAACTTTAAAAAAATGTAAAAATCCATAGCATGGCTTCCTTCGGGAGGGAAGCAAAGCCGGTAGTCCTGCGTGATAGATTTACGGCACGTAAAAAACCTCAAGCTTGAGCAACATTTCCGGTCTTTTATACCCAATATATAATGGGGACGCTAAGAACCATAGCAGTTAAAGAGCGTCCATAAATAAAACTTAAACGTATGCACCTGGTAGATGCATACTAGATACAAGCAATAAGAGGATAGAACAAGTAATAAGTTTCAATTGCTGGGTATCAATGTTACTAGCAATAAGAATTTAGTTGTAGAGTGAAATCCCAAGTTAGAAAGGCATCGATGACATCGGGACATTAAGGGACATTATTTGGAGAAATAAATACCTATATGAGCAAGGAGAACAAAACCAGAATACATAAAAACTTATGTCAGTGAGACACGCAGTCAACGCAAAGAAAGCAGATCAAATTGTTATAACAAATGAAATGAAAATACAAATATTGATAACAGTATGATAAAAAGACTGATGAATAAATAAGGAGCGTATGTGGGATTAAGAAGTTACGAGATGGATTTAACGAAGGAGAAAAAGAATGGAAAGATCTTGCGAATAGACTGGAGAAGATGGCTCCCAAAGCTTGGGATGAACTTCAAACCAGACATATCGCGACTAATGGGAAGACCGCCATGGAAACAAAAGTTTATTACAAATAGAATAAGGCTGAAACAAGTAAAGAGTGTTCTAAAGAAAAAGAAGAAATATTATTCAAGTATCAACAAATTGCGATATGCGGGTAATACATTGAGCACTGACTACATGCATGACCAATTCCTAGCGCATACATTGGGAAACGTCGTAATTTAAAATAGTATAACTTTACTTTAACCGAAAATTACATTCATTTTAAACAAGAATTTAATGGCTGGCCTCATAGCTCAGACGGTAGAGCACTTGCATGCTGTGCAAGGGATACCGGGTTCGATTCCCGGTTGGGGTGGGCATTTTTCTCTAAGCAAGATTATTCCTTATCCCCCCCTGAATCTGGAAGTATGAATGACTGTGTGATCTAATGAGAGTTTATTAGAAATCCAACGAGAAGCGAATACGAATTAACACCATTGCCATTGGCAAAATGTTCCAAAAGAAAGACCGCTGATAGGAGCCTTGTAATTAAAGCCGGGGTATAAATGGAATTAAAAAATCTGTTGTGTTACACTCACATGACTTTCTCTACTCTTTTACGAACGCGTATTCTCCATATGCTTCATATTAATCCAGATATCGAGGTGTTAATCTTATTGCTAATTTTCTTGTAGATGCAAGGGGAATTGGTAGGTTTTAAGCAATAGTCAAATATTTTAAGAGCTGGTTGCTATGTGGAGTATTCCATTCTCCTTTGCATTACCAGGACAAAAAAATGAATAACGAATTCCCATTTGAGAAAAAGCATAAGTATTGGAAAATTTAAGGGAATAACAAGCAATATCCAGAAAATGGTTCAATCAACAAAAAAATGTATACGACATAAATGTGTATTTTAACGCGATCTACGTTTTTTGTGCAGTAAAATTTTGTCTATCTCTTCTGGTTTACCAGTTATGCAAAAGTCGTTCACAATGAAGGATACTTTTGGAGACATTCCCAGAAAACTTGAGATATACATTTTATTTGTCATGAAAGTATCTTAAATATAGGGTCTTTCAACATGAGTGTCCTATTTTTAACATGTGATAGCTGCCGTTGTTATTGACTTACAGCAGTCATTTTTTCATGTGGTTACAGTTGCTATTGACAAATAGCCATGGAACGTTACAGCATTCAGTAACGCGTAGAAATTGTGAAAAGTTATTATCAAAATGGATCATCTGTTCGCCAAACCTTTCGTATTGCATGAAGTTTACGGTGTGAATAATCGTTCCTGCGAGAGAACGATTCGGCGTTTGATCGATAAATTTGAAAGAAGTGGTTCTGTCAGCGACCAAACAACGCCTGTACGTAATCGACGTAAGCGCTCCAACGAAGACATAGGCGCAGTTTGTGAGAGTACGCGAGAACGGAAACAAATCAATTGCTCGTATAGCGCAAGAATTGAGGCTTTTGCCGACCACAACTTGGCAAATTCTGCACCTGGACTTGAATTTTCACGCTTAAAAATGGTGTTAACTCAAGAACTAAAGCCCAACGACCATAGGTTGCGCCGTGTATTCGCTGACTGGGCTATGGAGCAATTGGAAACTGACCCGAATTTTTGTCGAAAAATTATCTTAGCGACGAAGCCCACTTTTGGATGGATGGTTGTGTTAATAAACAAAATTGCCGCTATTGGAACAATCACAATCCAATGCAAATTCCAGAACGACCACTTCATCCCCAAAAGTTTGCTGTGTGATGTGGATTTTGGTATGGGGGAATCATTGGTCCATATTTTTCAAGATGAAGATGGAGAAGCTCTGTCAATGGAGAAAGATACCGGGATCTTATAAGGGACTATTTTTGGCCTCAATTGGATGGTATGGATCTCAGAAACATCTGGTTCCCGCAAGATGGCGCCACATGCCATGCTGCTCTCGAAACAATCGATCTTTTGAAGAAGAAGTTCAGAGGTTTCATCATTTCCCGTGGTGGTGATGTTAACTGGCCCCCGAGGTCATATTATTTATAGTCCTTGGATTACTTTTCGTGGGGTTATGTTAAATCTCGAGTTTATGTCAACAAGCCAGAAACAGTAAATGATCTTATGAATAACATCACGCGTGTTATTCGTGAAGTTGGACCTCATAATACGTACTTCTGTCATTGAAAATTGGGTCAACCGTATACGCGCAACCCAACGGAGTCGCGGCAGTACTTAACTGGTGTTCTCTTCCACACGTAATGACATTAATTATGTTGCAAAATAAAAAAAGAAATAAACTTCTATCATTTATAGAACTTGTTTTATATAATTTCAAAGATAGGACAGTCTTGTTGAAAGACCCTATATATAATATTTTAATCAAAATCGTTGGAGTAATTTTGAGAAAATTAAAAATTTTCCATGTAAAGGGCAATCTGGGGTGGGGGGATTTTCTTGAAAACCTTCGTGTCGCATCTCTGGAAGATACTGAACCTAAATACCAAGTTTGGTGTTTATCCGACTGTTCGTTTCTGAGTTATGCTGTTCACAGACACACACACACGGATATGTTTCCAAAAATGCTTTTTTTGGATTCAGGGGATCTCAAAACATATATTTCCGGTGAAATCTCGGTATAGAATTTTTGAGTGGAATACAATACTTCTCCTACTTACTGTAGGTAGTAGTGTAAGTAAAAAAATCTGATGTGTTACACTCACATGACTTTCTCTACTCTTGTACAATCTATTTTTACAAACGCCTATTCTCCATATGCTTCATATTAATCGAGATATCGAGATGTCAATCTTATTTGTAATTTTCTTGTAGATGCAAGGGGAATATGGTAGCTTTTAAGCGATAGTCAAATATTTTATCGCTGGTTGCTATGTGGCGCATTCCATTCTCTTTGCATGTCCAGGACATAAAAAAATCTGATGTGTTACACTCACATGACTTTCTCTACTCTTTTACAATCTATTTTTACAAACGCCTATTCTCCATATGCTTCAAGTTAATCGAGATATCGAGATGTCAATCTTATTGGTAATTTTCTTGTAGATGCAAGGGGAATATGGTAGGTTATAAGCGATAGTCAAATATTTTAACGCTGGTTGCTATGTGGTGCATTTCATTCTCTTTGCATGTCCAGGACATAAAAAAAATGAATAACGAATTTGAGAAAAAGTATAAGTATTGAAATATTTAAGGAAATAACAAGCAATATCTCGAAAACGGTTCACTCAACAAAAGAAATGTATATGACATAAGTTGTGTATTTTAACGCGATCTAAACTTTTTGTGTAGTAAAATTCTGTCTATCTCTTACGGTTTACCAGTTATGCAAAAGTCGTTCACAATGAAGAATACTTTTGGAGACATTCCCAGAAAATTCGAGATATACATTTCATTTCTCATGACATTATCTTAAACATATGATATTTTCATCAAAATCGTTAGAGCCATTTTTGAGAAAATTAAAATTTTCGAAAAATGTTCCATGTAAAGGGTAGTCTGGGCTGGCGGGATTTTCTTGAAAACCTTTGTGTCGCATCTCTGGAAGATACTGAACCTAAATACCAAGTTTGGTGTTTATCCGAATGTTCGTTTTTGAGTTATGCTGTTCACAGACACACACACACACAGACACACACACACACAGACACACACACGGACATGTTTCCAAAAATGCTTTTTTTTGGATTCAGTGGGTCTCAAAACATGTATTTCCGGTGAAATCTCGGTATCGAATTTTTGGGTGGAATGCAATACTTCCCCTACTTACTATACGTAGTAGAGAAAGTAAAAATGAATAACGAATTCGAGAAAAAGTATAAGTATTGGAAAATTTAAGGAAATAACAAGCAATATCTCGAAAACGGTTCACTCAACAAAAAAATGTATATGATATAAGTTGTGTATTTTAACGCGATCTACATTTTTCGTGTAGTAAAATTTTGTCTATCTCTAATGGTTTACCACTTATGCAAAAGTCGTTCATAATGAAGAATACTTTTGGAGACATTCCCAGAAATTTCGAGATATACATTTCATTTCTCATGACATTATCTTAAACATATGATATTTTCATCAAAATCGTTAGAGCCATTTTTGAGAAAATTAAAATTTTCGAAAAGTGTTCCATGTAAAGGGTAGTCTTGGGTGGGGGATTTTCTTGAAAATCTTCGTGTCGCATCTCCCCCCACTCCCAACTACCCTTTAAATGAAACATTTTTCGAAAATTTTGATGTTCTAAAAAAATGGCTCTAATGATTTAGATTAAAACACCATATATGAAAGATATTTTAATGAAAAATAAAATGTATATCTTGAATTTTCTGGGAGTAGCCTAGGACGTCCTCTTCATTCGGAAAGAATTTTGTTTAATGTTGTATAATAGTAAACTTTAAGCAATAGTCGAAAATGACCTTCCTGACCCATGAATTTGGGGGGGGGAGGTTTCCCGTGTCGACAGGCGAATGCTGGGAAGGATTTTCACATCCCCGAATTTCCTATCCCTCCATTTCATCCACATTCTCATTTCACTTCACCTTTCATCCGTTGGTCTCTTTCAGGTTTGAAAGCGTCGGCGATGGTATTTCGGTGCAGCATGGCGGGTGAGAAGGATATTCTTTGTCTCCCTCCGTCCTTCGGCTTTCGGCTGGCTGCCGGGGATATCCGAACCCCCTTCAGGGGCGTTGGACCCCCTCTGTGCGGAGTGGGGTTCCCGATTTTCCTGTCCGTCTGCCGGAGAGTCTCTATTTGAAAACTTAGGGACCCTGCCATTCCTATGCCGTCGCTCCTGGTTCCAGCCGCTCGGTGTCTCCTCTCGCCTCATCCTTCCTCCCGGAGACGCCCCCTTGTGGGGCGTAGGTACAATATCTTCTATGCAGATCAATGCCGAGTCCTCTCCGTTGCCAATCCAACCTCCTAGGTGAATCTTCACTAGAAGTACCCCCAGTAGGATGTAGGATGTGTTTATCGGAGAGCGACATCTCGCCACTGCGACAAGCATGATCTACTGCGACTACACCCCCGGGAAACAGGGATGAAGTAAAGGAGCCGCAGGTGGTTCTAGGTCTGCAGGCATACAGGCCTACTGAGACGCATAGAAGTCCGTAATATTTCCAGGTTGAAGTACTCGCTCACCAGTGGAGTTGAGGAATTCCGAAAGAGAGCGACGAATGGAGTTAACGGCTTTGTTGCTTTCCCTCGGTCCTGCCGTTGAATGGCTCTACAACGTAGGTTAGTGGAGAAAATTCGTCGTCACCTAGTTAACATTTGAGAGGCCAACTAAGCAGCTACAAACACACACACACACACACACACACACACACACACACACACACACACACACACAGAGGTAAGAAATTGTATGAATTAAAAAAGTGTATAATTTAAAAAATGCAACGCATAAAAATGATATAATAAACCAGAAAAAGTGGCTTAAGACTAAAGCATTTTATACTCTAGATCAAGGGTGGCGAAAACGACTTCCTTCCGCGCGTCACCAAATATGCAACATGCACTACATCACTTAGGAGCATGTGAAAAACAAACGGACGGTTGCAGAGAGGGAACGTGCGCCTGCGAGTCAAAATAACTCGCGAGTCACGTTTTCGCCACCTCTGCTCTAGATGAATTTATGTAAAAAAACACATATAGACTGATTTTAATGTTAGTGTCTATTTTTATGCATGTATTGTTTTATTTGTTATTGAACGCCGCCTAATGCAATAGGCTATATGATTAATAGTAGGAAAAAAAGTACGACCATAGCGGGCGGGACAACGCAACCCGGCGTTCACGGGGAGAAATCTTTATAATGCGCAAGCAACTATGCCATCTGCCTGACATCGGAGCACTGCAAGACCCAAAGACACTTACTGAAACATGAGAGGGAGAGAAATGAAAGGAAATGGGGGAACAGGAGAAATCGTGGTAGAGTGCACCATCCCAACATTCGCTTAGGCGAGCAGAGGAAAACCATAAAAAAAAAAACTTATCATCAGAGTGGTCGGCTACCGGGAATCGAACCGCCTGAGCCATCCCTCTCGGTAAGTGCCCCCATTATATGACACCCAGCGTCCGACATTACATCCAAGCAAGCCTTCATTCTCCTACTGGAATCCAGAAGCTATGGTGGTAAGTATTGCTTTCTTAATGATTCTGTTTCTCTGCACTCTGCCAGAATATGACTCCATGTTTCCATTCACCACAGAGTGGGCATATCCTTGCGTGTGTGTGTGTGTGTGTGTGTGTGTGTGTGTGTGTGTGTGTGTGTGTGTGTGTGTGTGTGAACAGCATAACTCAAAAACGAAAAACGGATAAATACCAAACTTGGTATTTAGGTTCAGTATCCCTCAAAGATGCGACACGAAGATTTTCAAGAAAATATCCCCACCCCAGACTACCCTTTACATGGAACATTTTTCGAAAATCTTCTCAAAAATGGCTATATTTTTATTAAATATCATTTATTGTGACGTGTTGGTAACATTGGGTATTCTAGTGTTGGCAGCATGGGATATTAGGTTAGTAACACGGACAGGATGTGACATGCCGTTAGAGGGAGGGGTTAACTCTATAATCGTTGGGAGGTGTCTTCCTCTTTACGCAACTGGCTTGAAGAGGTAAGACGTGGTTGGCATGGCGTCCCGCGTTGAAACAAATAGTTAACTTCAAGCTGTGTATTTCTACTCAATATAGTGACCATCCAAATTTAAAATGGGTTGATTAATTGAATCGGTGACCTTACCTTTTATAATCCTATGTAATCCAGGTGTTATCAAGTTTTCTTTAATGAATACTTAGACGCGCCCCGTCGGCCTCATGTTTAAGGTTTAAAATGTGAAGATCCCGGTTCCCTTTAGCTCTACCATCTAAGTATTAGTATTAATAACTGAGGTGCGACAATATTTAAGATATTTTTATGACAAACAAAATGTATATCTCGAATTTTCTGGCAATGTTCCCAAAAGTCATCTTGTTTCTGAATGACTTTTGCATAAATGGTAAACCGTAAGAGATAAACAAACTTTTTATACATGAAAAAATATATTTTGTTAAAACCTACAATTTAAGTCATATGCAATTTTTTAGTCGAGATATTCCTTGTTATTTGTTTGAATTTTCCAATACTTATACTTTTTCTCAAATGGGAATTCGTTATTCGTTTTTATGTCCTGGACATGCAAAGAGAATGGAATATTCCACAAAAAAACCTGCTCTTAAAAGATTTGACTATCACTTAAAGGTTACCACATTTCCCTTGCACTTATCAAAAATTAGCAATAAGATTGACATCTCGATATCTCGATTAATATGATGCATATGGAGAATAAGCGTTTGTAAAAATAGTTTGTACAAGAGTAGACACTAAAACCACTTCTTTGTTCCTGTGTAGTCATCTAAATGGGCCACCTTGTTCAACCCCTTGTTTAGTGTTTGACACTGTAAGTACGCTCTGTTTCCAAATTCTGTCTATCAATATTACGCGTTTGGAAATTAAATCCTACAGGCAACTTAATTTTTGAGAAATGGTGGTGACCAAATTATGATATTTTGAGGAACTAACTATCCAAGAAAATATTATACTCTTGTTTGGCCATATAATTATTATTCAACTGGACTCAAAAAGGTTGTATAAAGACAGTTTTAAATACATCCATAATATTTATTTTCGTTTTGTACTGCTTCCTTCAGCACAAGGCCAAACAGCTACGAGGGTGGTACTAGAGTGTTTATCGCTCAAGTCCACTCTAGTGTTCCGAGTTTCCTGACTTACCTACTATATGTGCTTACCTTATAGAGATAAACCAGGAGAAGAAACTCGGCTATGAATTTTCATTTAGTGAGTGAGTCTGGTGATTAACCCTGATGTGCTAACACAGTGCAGAAGCGTTAACATCGCTAATTAAACGAATGACGGATGGAAGAATGAAGCACTTAATGGGTTGCGGTGCACAGAGTAAAGCGCTGTTTTAACTTCATTATGAAACAAAACCTGTCCATCACGTACATGAGAAGCTTACATAAAGTTAATGTTTCCGAGCAAATAGTCCCACCGATCCCTTGAATGCTCCTAACTTCTTTAACTTGAATGTTGTACATGAGATAAAAGATTATCACTGCCAGGCAATATTCTGGAATTTCTATACATGAAAATTATCCAACCACTGCTTCGAGCCGTAACATTTCATCGATAATTTGGGAAATGAATTCCCTGTGATTTTCCCAATATCGGATGAAATTTTCTCTAATATTCACCGAATTGGGTATGAAGTATCGATGGGGTTTGCATTTTTTATTTCCTTAAGGGGGCACATACATCTTCTATCCTTAAATGTTATGCGTTTTGTAAATGTTACATCTGTATTCTCGTCGTCCTCTGTGTTCTAGGGGTACCACCCTAGCCTCTAGTTCTCGAGGTCACGGGTTCAAACCTGGCGGAGAGCGATAGAATCCTTAGCATGGCTTCCTTCGGAAAGTAAGTAAACCAGTGGTCCCGTGTCGTAAACTTACGGTCTTACACGCTCAATATAGAACGGGACGCTAAGGACCATAGTAGTTAAATAGCTCCGTAAATAAAATTCAATTTAATTTTATCTCCATTCTTACTTAAGTTATCATCATGATACTCTATAACATTTAAATATTGCTGTTTAATATTAAATTAAAATTATTCCTCCGTGTCTCATTATTTTTGAATACTTTGTATTAGAAAATTTAGCTTCACATGCATTAATATTGCGTTCTCAAAATCATTTCAACAATTTTAAACATTTTTGAACAATTCCTTTTTAGAGTTAAAGTTAATATTTTACTGACAAACTGAACCTCAATGGTTAAATTTTCACTTTAAGCTAAAAAAATTTTTTTTTAATTTTAAATTTTAACAATAATTTGTAATGTTCTATTAATATGATTGTAAGGAATGAGATTCAGATTGTTAAACCCTCTAAGAAGAACCTCCATGCAAAGTTCTATATAGATATCAAACACTGTGGAGGTTGTGACAAACTTGAAAAATACAATTCTTAGAAGAAAAAAAAAGTTACAACAGGAGAGACAAGGGGCGTGGCACCAGTTGATTTAAAGGTCCCAAGTAAACGAATGGTAATACATTTTATAGATATCCGAAAAATTCTTTCAAACGAATAAAGTAAAATGTTCATTTCATATAAAAATGACAAAATCAAAATTGAGAAATATTGATCTTTGAAGGTGCATGTGCCTCCTTAACCTTACCCCGACAGCTTTATGTATCTTTTATTGGTGAAAGAATTTCCTGAATTATCACAGTGGATGAAATTTTAAACTAATACTCAGCGAAATAGTGGCGAAACTGGTGAATATGAACAGTTCTCACTTTCAAGCCATCAATTTAAACGTTTTAGAAATGACAAATAGTATATAACCACCCACAAAAAAAAACTTCTCAGTTGCTAATTATAAGCATCGGTTGAGTAGCTTCCTCTCTTTACATAATCATTTACCATACGTTTACTCTATGTCTTCTACAATCTATATAATAATAATATTCTTTCATATATTTAATTACATTAAATGTAGTTTTATGTAAATAAATTTTATATGCAGTATACTTTGACCTTACCATTAAGCCTATTATTTAGGAGGCCAAATAGATAAATTAAAAGTTTTGGCTCCATGTATAATTATTCTGCTCTGAGTGTACATCTGCAATATTTGAATAAAGTGCACATTAAAGAAATAAATATTGCCGTTAAGGCTATAATCCGATTGTCCTTTTCACTTTCTCTACCATGTACATGCTTATGTACAGAAGATATTGCATTCAACCCAAAAATTCGATAGCAAGATTTCACGGGAAATACATGTTTTGAGGGCCCCTAAATCCAAAAAAAATTAATTTTTAGAAAAACGTCCGTGTGTGTCTGTGAACAGCGTAACTTAAAAACGAATAGTCGGATCGACACCAAACTTGGTATTTAAGTTCAGTGTCTTCCAACGATGCGACAGGAAGATTTTCAATAAAATCTTCCACACCAAACTACCCTTTACATAGGACATTTTTCAAAAATTTTGATTTTCTAAAAAATGGCTTTAACGATTTTGATTAAAATACCATGTATTAAACACATTTACATGACAAATAAAATGTATATCTTGAATTTTCTGGGAATAGCCTGTAAAGTCCTGTTCATTCAGAAGGAATAATTTATAATCTTGTATAATTGTTAAACGTTAAGCGATAGACGAAAAGGTACTACACAAAAAATGTAGATCACTTTAAAACATACAATTTATTTCAAATACGCTTGTTTGTGGCATAACACATTTCTGAGATATCCATTATTAATGGTTCGAGTTCATTCTCTTAAAGTCCTGTCAACAATCAGCTGTTTCTCGCGATTGCATGGTATGGAGTTTTAAGGCTAGCATATATCATCCAGTATCGCTGTTCTCTTTGTATCTAACGAAATGCGTAATGTAGCTATTTCTGCAAAGATTTGAACCAAAACGTAGTAGATAGAAAAATAAGCTTAGTAAGAATAGTTTCTCTACCCCTAATAAATTAGTAAAAGATTATCCTTCTCTCTTCTTCCTCTTTATCGAGATAAATTTTTCATCAAACATTTCGTTGTAGGTATAAGAAGAATGTAACATTATGCAATGCGATAGTCACATTTTTATAAAACGGATCGCTGTGTGATGGCTTTTAAATTTCATTGTTTTTTGCATGACCACGAGAAAAGACGAACAGCAACCTACCACTTGAGAAAAGTATAAATATTTCAAAATTCAAACCAATATGACAGAATACTTCGGAAATGGCTAACGTCACAAAAAATTATTTCACATAAATTGTGTGTTATATTTATATATTTAGTAAAATTTTGTTAATCTCTTAAGGTTTAGCAGTTATGCAAAATTCATTCAATATAAGAAGACTTCACAGATATTCCCAGAAAATACAAGATATAGAGTTTTCTTATCATGAAAACATAAATACATGCTAGTTTAATCAAAATCGTCAGAGCCATTTTTAAGAAAATCAAACTTGTTCCATGTGAAGAGTAGTTTTGTTTGGAGTGGAGGATTTTCTTGAAAATCTTCGTGTCGCATCCTTGGAAGATACTTAATTACCAAGTTTAATATCTAATCGAATTTTCGAGTTTTAGTATGCTGTGCACACACACACATACATAAAGAGAATTTTTTGTTAAAATGCTTCCTTTCTTTATTTATCTAGGGTACCTCAAAACCTATATTTTCGAAGAAGTCTCGGTGTCGAATTTTTGGGAGAAATGCAATACTTTCTCTACTTACTATAGGTAAAAAGTAGAGAAATGAATTAGTGTCTTTAAATGGAGAAATGTATATTTTATTTTAAAAAATTGTTATATCCTTCATCGGCTCGCCTCCTACCGAGGCGGCCCGGGTTCAATCCCAGGGACCCGCATGTGGGATTTGTGGTGGACAAAGCGGCGTCTGAGCGGGTTCTCTCCGGGTTCTCCGGTTTTCCCCGCCATTCATTCCACCAACTGTTTCATCATCACCTTTCCTTTCATCCATTTCACCATCATTTCGTTTCATCTACTTCCTTCCTCCCATACTAGGCATCGGGCTGATCACCCATCCTGGATATTCTGTCTGATCCATGAGTATCTGCTCCTCGACTGGCCTCTGACCCCAGGCACCCGCCTGTAAGTCCTGGGGGGTATAAGTCCTACATAAGAGGAGGTTAAACAGATAAAGAAGAAGAAGTTATATCCTTCATCTGCGATCAAATGAAGTATGTGTGGTGTAAAAATGAAGTATCGGGTTATGGGAATTTTGAATTTTGCTTTTTAAGTAATGATTAAAATAGATTATGGTGCCACCTTCCATGCGATGGTAAATCTATACTGTCGTCAAAATAGTTTTTGTTTTGTGAATTACCTTGTACAGGTCTGTGATGTACAGAGGTGGTGAAATTATTAGACTAAGCCTGTTAAATTACTATATCTTCTATTAATTAGTGCATTTGAAAAGTCGTCCTCCATGGTGTAGTGGTTACCATGCTAGCCTCTAGTTCCTGAGGTAGCGGGCTCAAACCCGGCGGAGGGCGATGGATTTTTTCGGGCGTAAAAATCCTTAGCATGGCTTCCTTCGGAAGGGAAGGGAAGAATGATCCCGTGTCGTAGATTTATGGCACGTAAAGTACCTCAAGCCTGATAAAGAGGCCTCTAAGCAAAATTCCCGGTCTTTTACACCAATATAGAATGGAGCGCTAAGGACCCCAGCAGTTAAGGACTCAATCTAGTTTTCTTACATTTAAAAATGAAACACATTCATTGTTGCCGCATTCTGGTATTTAATAATTTAATCTTTGTCCATTTTTTATAAAAATAATGCAATAGCAACAATAAAATGTTTTTGTATTGAAAACCATAATAAGGACGATTTTTCAAATATTTGGGTGAGTCTTTCATCAGAACCTTAATGATCGGGTAACAATTATTATGCTAATGTAACCAAGGTTATAATATCAATAAATTACTATAAATGGACATCTACAAACACTGCCATCTTAGAAACATTAGTAACATTTAGCAAAGATACTGTGCAGATTAGTAATTTTGCAAAATATTTATCCAAAATACTATGCCAAAAAATTAAAATTCTTATCAGACCAAAAGCAATATGGGCTAAGTACTAAGAGGTAATAATATTTCCTCCCTGTTAATAATGTTTTAACTATAATTACATATTTATTTTGCATAAACATAGTCTCAAGAATTCGGAAAATGAGAATGTCTAGCCTAATAATTTGACCGAGTCTGCGTATGAAAAGGTCTCGAAAAAAATCTCTACTCAGGTAACTCATCTCAACCAGATTCCAACCTATACCCTCCAGATTAGAAGATATACATGCTACCCTCCTCTTGTGGCAGTGAACAAGAAGTTACCATCAGATTCTGGTAAGTTCATTTCGTATTATATTTTATTCTTTGCATATGCTTCACTAATAACAAAGCAGATCGTTACGTTTCTTTATTTCTAAAAGCACACTAAAGCAATTATTTTTTTATTTTTACTTCTACTCTTCATGCAATTTTTTTCTCCTAACTGGTTTCGCAGTCCTTCAAACTCGATGTAATGCGGCGGAGCAGTGACCGTTATATTAAAATCAAAACAATGCTGCTGTCCTGCAGATATGGTAGGTCATGAAAATCGATGTTGTCTTGTTTTAACTACAACCGCAAATATGCAGTGTTTGTTCGTTACAGTTACTTTTAATGTTGTTAAATATTTTCTTTATTTATTTGGTGGCCCTTGCCACAGAAGCGGCCGCCTTTCCCAGCAAACGAATTGGACGTATGGCTGTGGATAAAAACAGCATAAGTAATGCCGGTGAAGTGGAAAAACGCAGTCCTTTACTTTACTCCGGACAAAACGGAAGGTAGGTGATCTATTTTCAAGCTCTTACAAATCATACCAGCTAACATCGGGTAAACTACTTCAAGCTATTTTCAGAATACTTTTTTAAATATAAGTTCAATTAGCGAAACAGATCTGGTGTTTGTATCTAAATAATGTTTATTGCCCTTTTAATATTGTTGGTGGTGTTTGTTCAAAGAAGATTTGGAACCAAAAGTTCAACTAACATCGGATTTCTACTTTTTTGAGGTAAATATTCAAACTAAGTACTCAGGAAGAAATAAACTCACATTTAAATTTTAAGTTTACATTTTCGGTAATATTTCCAAACTTACCTCCTGTTAATTGGGGGAAAACACTAACAGAGTAAGAAAATGTATATAATGGCTTTAAGAGGAGATGTAATGCTTAAGAAAGCTTAATTCAACCACTTGAGACAGTTTCTTAAACAGTAAAACGATCAAAATACATCAACAATTACTCCATTGGTGTAAGTATCAGTGTAATCCGCGAATATCCCGCGGTATTCTTTCCTCAAACGTTGGCGACCTCCATAGATTACGATAGCCACAAAGCGCCCACTACTGGCCGAACCGTAAACTAATCAGTGAAGGTAACTATGGAAGTAAGTTGATATTTTCTTACATGCTGTATTGTAATTTTGGATACTTCAGCTGAATCATAATTATTAATCTTACTAATTATGAAAGGACTGAAGGTCTATTTCATACAGTGCCTGTAATAATTTAAGATTTTTAGTATTCTAGTGACATATCTAAAGAGAATAATTATCCATGTTACCATAGCTACCACAATCACAAAGGAGAATCTCTTTTAGAAATTTTATGCAAAAAGTCGGGCATATGTGCGGTTCCCAGTCCCATTATTGAAAACGTAGATAAATCTTGTCTACTAAGGCCCGTTTACATAGAAAAGTCAATGCAAACGCTACATGAACACAAAATCTTGTGGTAAAGATAATAAATGGGGCCGCTGACAATGATTTCCATTAACATAAACATAAATACTATCACCAAACGCCCAGGAGTAAAAATCCTTAGCATGGCTTCCTTCGGAAGGGAAGTAAAGCCGGTGATCACGTGTCGTCGATTTACTGTACGTAAGAGAAACTCAAGCCTGATGGAGGTCTCCGAGCAAAATTCCCGGTCTCTCACGCCCAATATAGAATGGAACGCTAAGAATCATAGTAGTTAAAGAGCGTACATAAATGAAACTGAATATGTCACCAAACGCTAACGTGCAATCTCCAAGTTTTCGTGTTCGCATTAACGGATTCGAGAGAGAAAATCGCACAGCACAGAAGCAGAAAAGAAGAAATGGAATGATTTCATGAGAAATTAATTATTTTCTTTGAAAATCATCGCTGTCATTATAACAAAAAGTAGAAATATTATGAAAATAATTTGTTAAAACAAAATATTTGAAAGCAGATTGTGAATGAATTGAAATATGAAGGTATGTTTTAATATCATTAGTATGGTTTCTTTCGACATTGCGTGAAATGTTATAAGTTATAAACTATTTCGTTTTCTTCCACGTACGAAAAAAACATAATACAAACAGAAGCTATTACAGTTTGCAGTAACATAAAATGCGATGTTGTATCGACGTCATTCATCGCAGCCTCAATTTTTAATTGCCATCACATTTCAATTGTCTTGTTTTGACGCTAACGTTTTGTTTGCATGGTGAATGGCAAGGCGAATTTTATGTTCATGTTGTAGGTTTATGTCCTCCCGCTAATGTTAATGCCTCTATGTGAGTGGCCCTTTAATATTTATGTATTTAAAGCACGGAATAAGTTTGATGCTCTGGTTAATGATTGGATTTGTGCATAGAGCTCTCCATTCAAGATAAATGTCGCCCGTTATTAACTTAAGACCGTTGTTATCAGGTACTCAATATTGGAAATGATATATAATAGCGAAGAATCGAATACTTATGATCTATGCTCCGTATTTACTTTAGGATGGGGTCTCGTAGGAAGTTAGTGTGTTCGTAGCCAGGCAAAACTAGGCATTTAGCTGCTTGAATATGCAGATTTAATTCTTTCGATTCTTCGATCCACAACATATGTATACAAAACATATTATATTAGTATTACATTCTGTATTGCTTAAATTCCTAAGTAGAGGATGTACTGTAAAAATTCACATTTAGATTTATTTGAAAATGCACGTTTTGACCCCTCTGAATCCAATTTTCCAAAAAGCCCTGTTTTAGTAAAAGGTCAGCCTGCATATATGGGTGGTGTTTATGTATCTGCCCGCCCACCTATGCCTGTAAATAGTATAACTAAAATAATCTTACTTATTGCACTCACATGACTTTCTCTACTCACTCTTGTACAAACTATTCTTACAAATGCTTATTCTTTTATCCACTTCATGTTAATCAAGATAACATTTTATATAAATTGTCTTATTGTTCCAAATTTCCTTTTAGGTACAAGGGGATTAGGGAGAACAGTAGGCTTTAAACGGTAATGGCTTTGAAATTCCGTTCACTTTGTATGGCCGAGAGAGAGAGAGAGAGAAAACAAAATACTAACGACTACCCTTTTGAGAAAAGTATAAGTATTTGCAAATTCAAACCAATAACAAGGAATATCTCGGAAATGGTTAACTCCACAAAAAAAATTTACTTGATATAAACTGCGTGCTTTAACGAGATCTACATTTTTACTTTCTCTACTACGTATAGTAAGCAGGGGAAGTATTACATCCCACCCAAAAATTCGATGCCGAGATTTCACCGGAAATTGATGTTTTGAGGTGCCCTGAATTCAAATAAAGCACTTTTGGAGGCATGTCCATGTGTGTGCCTGTCTGTGAACGACACAATTAAAAAACGAAAAGGTGGATAAATACAAAACTTGGTATTTGAGTTTAATATCTTCCAAGGATGCGATATGAAGATTTTCAAGAAAATCCCCCCAGACTACCATTCACATGGAACATTTTTCGAAAAAAAATTTTCTCAAATACGGCTCTAAGGATTTTATTAAAATATCAAATGTTTAAGATATTTTAATGAAAAATGAAATGTATATCTTGAATTTTCCGGGAAATGTCCCCAAAAGTCCTTTTCTTCTGAATGGCTTTCGCATAACCGGTAAACCAAAAGAGATAGACAAAATTTTATTACACAAAAAATGAAGATCTCGTTAAAACACACAATTTATTTGCTATACTTTCTTTTTGTCGAGTAACCCATTTCCCAGATATTCCTTCTTATTTGTTTGAATTTTCCAATACTTACACTTTTACTCAAAATCTTTATTTTATGCCCTGAACATGCAAAGAGAGTAGAATTCTCCACATAGTAAACAGCTCTTAAAACATTTGACTATCGCTTAAAGCCTACCAATTCCCCCTGCAACTACAAGAAAATTAGCAATAAGATCAACATCTCGATAACTCGATTAACATGAAGTAGATGGAGAATAAGCGCTTGTAAAAATAGTTTGTATAAGAGTAGGGAAAGTCACGTGAGTGCAACACATCAGATTTTTTGAGTAGTAAGATTACGTTTTACCATTTATACAAAGTAATTCAGAATGAAGAGGACTTCAGAGTCTTTCCAGAGAATTCAAGATATATATTTCATTTGTCATGAAAATATTTTAAACATGAAGTGTGCCATTTTTAATAAAATCAAACTTTTCGAAATATTTTCCATGTAAAGGGTAGTTTAGAGTGGAGCATTTTCATGAAAATTTTGGTGTCGCATCCTTAGAAGATAAATACATTTAAATTGAGTTTATTTATGGACGCTATTTAACTGGTTCTTAGCGTCCCATTCTATATCGGGCATGTAAGAATGGCAATTTTGCTCAGAGGTCTCCTTATTAGGCTTGATGTCCTTTTACGTGCCATAAATCTACGATAAGGGGCTACCGGCTTTACTTCCGTTTCGAAGGAAACATGCTAAGGATTTTTACGCCCGAAAAAATCCATCGCCCTCCGCCGGGTTTGAACCCGCAACCTCGAGAACTAGAGGCTAGCACAGTTCCCCTAGACCACGTAGGACGACTTCTTGGAAGATGCTGAACTTAAATGCCAAGTTTGGTGTTTTAACTGACACTTCGTTTTTTAATCATACTGTAAACAGACACACAAACATACATGGATCTTTTTCTAAAAATGCTTTGAGTTCAGGGGTCTCAAAACATATATTTCCTCTGAAATTTCAACATTGAATTTTTGGGTAGAATACAATACTTTCATTGCTTATTATACGTAAGAGAAAGTAAAAGCAGGAAATTAAACCGAATTTCAAGCTTTAGTCAGCAGATTTTCAGGATGGAATGCGAAGATTTTCAATAAATTACGCCACCTCGAACAGCAGTTTACAAGGAAAATTTGTTTTTGAGTTTTGTTTTTATCGGGCTGATAAATGTTTATCTCGAAACCAGTATCTTTCCATAAATAGCCCATGAACACCTTTATTATTATTATTATTATTATTATTATTATTATTAGTAGTAGTAGTAGTAGTAGTAGTAGTAGTAGTAGTAGTGGTAGTAGTAGTAGTAGTAGTAGTAGTAGTAGTAGTAGTAGAGGTGGTGGTGATGGTGGTAGTAGTAGTATTGGATTTTATGTAACTGAGGAAGCATTAGAAATATATACAAACAACAGGAAAAAAACATAGATCTCGTTAAAATATAACATTTATTTCAATAGTGCTTCTGGCCCCAACCAATTCGAAAATGTTCACTATTGTTAAAAAGATCATATCCAACGAAGAAGTCTAAAACTGAGTTTTATTTATGAACGCTCTGTAACTACTATGGTCCTTAGCGTCCCATTTTATATTGGGCATGAAGGACCGGAAAGTTTGCTCAGAGGCCTCTTTACTAGGCTTGAGGCTCTTTTATATGCCGTAAATCTACGACACAGGACTACCGGCGTTACTTCCATTCAGAAGGAAACCATGCTAAGAATTTTTAAGCCCGAAAAAAATCCATCGCCCTCCGCCGGGTTTGAACACGCGACCTTGGGAATAGAGGGTAACATGGTACCCCTAGACCGCGGAGAACGACAACGAAGAAGTCTTAGCAGACTATTCATGGAAGTAGCGAAATAGGAAATCAGTCTTAAAAACTAGGTTTTCTTTATGTTTACAAGACAAAAATTACATCATAAAAGTCAATAGTCTGACTTAATATTTTAATCATTAATTTGACTTATTTCATGGTTTTGAGTCCAGTATCATATACTGGATACGAAAAAACAATAGAAAATTCTAGAGTAGGAAGGCCGAACCAAAATAAGCATTTTGAGGATAGGATCAAGGGGTCGCAGAAGCTTTTTTACTGCGCCACATCTTCAAAGGAGTTGCAAAAGCCCTTTACCACACTACATAAAACTCGTCATGGTAGAGTCTTCGATTGTGCAACCTGCTTGTGGCGTGCTAGATGTAAACAAAACGCACTCTGTACAGTACTAGTCACTGCCCCTAGATTGTAAATTAAATTCAGTTTTATTTATGGACGCTTTAACTACTATGGTCCTTGGCGTCCCATTCTATTTTGGGCGTGAAAGACATGTAATTTTGCTCAGAGGTCTCTTTTACAAGCCGTAAATCTACGACACGGGGCCACCGGCTTTACTTCCCTTGCGAAGGAAGCCATGCCAAGGATTTTTACGCCCGAAAAAATCCATCGCCCTCCGCCGCGTTTGAACCCGCGACCTTGGGAACTAGAGGCTAGCACGGTACCACTAGTCCACGGAGGACGACCCCTAGGTTGTTAGATATTCAATGGATTAGTGTTGTTAAGTCTACTGGATGATACGGTAATGCCGAAAGCTCGTCTGGTTTGCTAGCCAGCCTCTAGTTCAAAAGGTCGCGGGTTCAAACCCGGCGGAGGGCGATGAATTTTTCCGGATGTAAAACCCCTTAGCTGGCTTCCTTCGGGAGGGAAGTAAAGACGGTGTTCTCATGTTGTAGATTTACGACACGTAAAAGAACCTCAAGCCTGATAAAGAGGCCTCTGAGCAAAATTTCCGGTATTTCACCCAGTATAGAATGAGACGCTAAGAACCACAGTAGTGAAAGAGCGTCCATAAATAAAACTCATCAATAAGATCGTCTTATTCAGTACAAAGGATACATAACTACAGTATGCACATCTATTGGTTAGTTAATCATTGTGTACTTACACCCGTTATTTGAGAGCGTACGTACACACTTATCAGCGAGCGGGATGGTTCAGACGGTAACTGTGACCTGCATTTGGGAAGCCGCGTGTTCGATTACCGTAGCATATGGGTTTTTCGGGGTGTTCCTCGGGTTGCCAGTCGAATGTTGGGAAGGATTATTGCATCCCTCGCACTTCCTGTCCCTTCATTTCCTCTCCATTCTCATTTCACTTCACCTTTCATCTAGGTTTCTTTCAGGGTTGCAAGTGTCATGGAAGGTCTCGGCGTCTGCATGGCAGGGATAAAGAATGCTGTAAGTAAACCTTCGTCCCCAGGACTGCGACCGGTGTCCGGGTCCTGGGACCTCCAGGGATGTGTAACCCCACAGGGGGAAGGGAGTTCACGGGGAGTTCAAATCTGTAAATGATAGGTACCCTACCGTCTGCCTGTCGTTCCTCCTTGTCCGGCCGCCCTTTGTCTTCTCATCTCCCGGGGGCGCCCCGTTAGGGGATTAGATACAATAGATCAGCTCAGGTAGAAGTGTTAAGTCCCCTCCGCTTCTAGTCCTATCCTATCCTATCCTATCCTATGGTACACACTTTCGTGTGAGTTACATTTCATTCTGACTGGCAAATGGAGGTGTTTCATAGTCATATTTCACTTATGTTCAGTTAGCGCTACAGTTATTGCGAGGATGTGTCAAAAAATAACGGGAAAACTTTTATTGTTTGGGCAGTATGAATTTGTTTTATTCAAATTCAATTACAAGCTTTCAAAACACTCTCCGCGTAAGGCCACACACTAGACCACGTTCCACCCACTTTTCAAAACACTCAGAGAAGCCTCTGTTTGATATCCTGTTCAGTATGCCTGAATAGCACTATTTAGTTCAGTATCCATTTGAAAATGCCCACGAAGTATTTTTTGCACACGTGGGAACATGTGGAAGTTACAGGGTACAAAATCCAGTGAATATGGTGGGTGGGCATGACTGCACTGACTAGTTGAGTGATTGTCTTTTGTGTTGCTATGGCTCGATGAGTAGAGGCATTGTCCTGGTGGAGCTCCATTGCGAGCAAGTTCTGGACTTTCGCGGCCATTTTCCTCTTGAGTGGACCTTTTAGGACGTTACTGTAGTATTGTGCAGTTACTGTCCAGTGTTTACGAACCATGTGATCATAAATTACCCCAATATCAAATATCTCAATCCCAATTTTAAATTGTTTATGCCATTCAAAAACATGTGGTCTTGGTCTCCATATGCTTCCTGTATCATTTGCAGCGTTTCAGTTCCTGGTTTTTTCAGAGCACAGAACATAAATGACGCAGGTTATTCTAGCTTGAAATCCACGCTGGGTCACTGAAACACGTGCTTACACAATGGCTCCCTCTGACAAACTGAACAGCTCACGGGCAACATCGCGCATATCACAGCCTCAGTCAAGGTCAGATCTCTCCGTTTACATGATTGGTGAATTTCCGCGCGCGCGTATTTACACAGAATAATAATTCCCGTTACTTTGTGATACCCCCTCGTATACTGCATCTGACACCCCATATTCCTAACTCAAAATGCTTGATACAGCTTTTCTGCACATTGTGTTTTCGCATCCTCAGCAAAATCAAAGGACTACGATTTGTTTCAGCTAAGCAAGATACAACCCATACATTGCATAAAGGTAAACATAAAAAAAATCTGATATGTTACACTCACATGACTTCCTCTACTCTTGTACAAACTATTTTTACAAACGCTTATTCTCCATATGCTTCATGTTAATCGAGATATCGAGATGTTAATCTTATTGCTAATTTTCTTGAAGATGCAAGGGGAATTGGTAGGCTTTAAGCTATAGCAAATATTTTAAGAGCTGGTTGCTATGTGGAGTATTCCATTTTCTTATTAATCGAGATAAACATTTGCAGAAAAGATCTTTTGACATGCAAAGAGAATTACATTTTACACATAGCGACCAGTTTTAAAAATATTTGACTATCGCTTAAGGCGTACTATGTTCCCCTTGTTTTGTATTTGCAAGGGCAATATAAGCACAGACATATGTCTTAATAGCTGGTTGCTATGTGCAGCATCATTCTCTTTGCCACAGATTAATATTATTTGTTATCCAAGACAAAAAAAATGAATAACGAATTCCCATTTGAGAAAATAAGTATTGAAAAATTTTAGGGAATAACAAGCAAAATCTCGAAAATGGTTCACTTAACAACAAAAATGTATATGACATAAATTGTGTATTTTAACGCGATCTACATTTATTGTGTAGTAAAATTTTGTCTATCTCTTATGGTTTACCAGTTATGCAAAAGTCGTTCACAATGAAGAATACTTTTGGAGACATTCCCAGAAAATTCAAGATATACATTTTATTCATCATGAAAATATCTTAAACATATAATATTTTAATCAAAATCGTTAGAGCCATTTTTGAGAAAATTAAAATTTTCGAAAAATGTTCCATGGGGGATTTTCTTGAAAACCTTCGTGGCGCATCTCTGGAATATACTGAACCTAAATACCAAGTTTGGTGTTTATCCGACTGTTCGTTTCTGAGTTATGCTGTTCACAGACACACACACACGGATATGTTTCCAAAAATGCTTTTTTTGGATTCAGCGGGTCTCAAAACATGTATTTCCGGTGAAACTTCGGTATCGAATTTTTGGGTGGAATACAATACTTCCCCTACTTACTATACGTAGTAGAGAAAGTAATAAAAAACCAAATACTCATTTGATAATAAAACAAATCCAATGCATATTTTCAACGCTTCCACATGGGCGGTCATACGCAGGTATCTTTTATAATAAATGTTTTAACATTTCATGGATACATTATTGAAAGCTACGATACCTTCGGAGAAAGGTTAGTGTGCACTTTTATCGCATTTCGCAAAATTAAAATAAAATAAAAATATATTTTCACATCTTTAACTTCCTGTGCCACTGCTCTAACCAACTGAGCTACCATAGCTCCATGTGACACGATACCAAATTCCCCAACTGATTTACATTTTTTTCCGGTAAACCACAAAACATTCTCAAATTCATTTTGAAATAACATACCCCAATGACGACCTACAATCTCGAAAATAGGTACCACTAGTAGGTCAATGATAATTGATTGTTTTTCCGTATAGTTATAAATAGACCCTCTACGCCCAAATTATTTTACAGACACGAAAAAAGTTTCAACCTAGTGTTAGCCCTTAAAATAGTATCATAAAGCTTAAAAGCAATTGCAAAAATAAATTTTTTAGTTTTAATTAAAATAATATGTTATTGCTTTGAAGTCACAGTGGGCCATAAGAGTTGCATCGGATAGTATTTAATACAGTATACACAGGTGACCAAAATAGAAGATAACATACTGAGTAACTAATTTTTTAACGTCAACATTTCTGTTGTTTTAGAGACAATGTGTACATAAAAATTTACTGATCCTACGTAAGTCTTTGACACTTTTATGAAAGGAAAAAAGTGCTTGCATTCTCATTCACTAAAAAAAAAATTCAGAACTATTTATTTTTTCAATATTACTGAAGATGGAACTCAAAAAACATTCTGATGTGTTACACTCACATGACTTTCTCTACTCTTGTACAAACTATTTTTACAAACGCTTATTCTCCATCTACTTATTGTTAATCGAGATAAACATTTGTAGACTCTATCTTATTGCTAATTTTCTTGTAGATGTAAGGGGAATATACATTTACAAGGGCAATATAGAAATACAGTAGCCTTTAAGCACATACATATCTCTTAATAGCTGGTTGCTAGGTGCAGCACCATTCCCTTTCCCACATATTAATACTCTTTGCATATCCAAGACAAAAAATGAATAACGAATTCCCATTTGAGAAAATAAGTATTGAAAAATTTAGGGAATAACAAGCAATATCTCGAAAATGGTTCACTCAACAAAAGAAATGTATATGACATAAATTGTGTGTTTTAACGCGAACTACATTTTTTGTGTAGTAAAATTTTGTCCATCTCTTATGGTTTACCAGTTATGCAAAAGTCGTTCACAATGAAGAATACTTTTGGAGACATTCCCAGAAAATTCGAGATATACATTTCATTTCTCATGACAATATCTTAAACATATGATATTTTAATCAAAATCCTTAGAGCCATTTTTGAGAAAATTAAAATTTTCGAAAAATGTTCCATGTAAAGGGTAGTCTGGGGTGGGGGAATTTTCTTGAAAACCTTCGTGTCGCATCTCTGGTAGATACTGAATCTAAATACTAAGTTTGGTGTTTAACCGACTGTTCGCTTCTGAGTTATGCTGTTCACAGACAAACAGACACACAGACACACACACGGACATGTTTCCAAAATTACTTTTTTTGGATTCAGGGGGTCCAAAACATGTATTTCCGGTGAAATCTCGGTATCGAATTTTTGGGTGGAATACAATATTTCCCCTACTTACTATACGTAGTAGAGAAAGTAAATATTTCAAGTTGCTGTAAAGCACCGATTTATTTTACATTTAGAATATTTTATTTTTGGCACTTCATCACAGACTTCTTGCATTTACCTCGTTTTTCGTCAAAGCCTATGGCAGTATCCCGCTGCATCTGTCCTTCAGGAAGAAAAACTGAATTTGCTCTTTTCTGCTTTTTGCAAATTTCGTTCTGAAGAGAGCCAGTGCTAGGCCACTCTCTCTTCCTTATTTTTTCCACCCCTTATTTGCAGAGACATACTGCAATGGAAGACTAGAAGTGCAACAAGCTCAGCTGATCTTTCTTAGGTGTGCTGTTCAGGTCATAGTCTCTTCTACAGAATAGCCATTAATTCACCACATGTGATCCAGAAAATGGAATACTATTCGATGATACCATTCCTTTAATCTCAGTTTGATGCGATACGGTGCTACCAAGGAATCTATTAGGTCAACTCCTCCCATAAACTGACCGTATTGCAAGACAACACTCGGGCACTCTATATGTACATACTGCTTCTATGATTTGTCCTAACGTTCAACTCTTGAAACAGGATGTGCTCCAGTGATTGTACTGAGTAGATCTACAGATTTTTGTCATAATTTCATAGCAAAGACATTCACTTCACCTACTGTTGCAGTGCATTTTTCATATGATCCTCTTCCCTTTCTACTTTCCCTACTACGTATAGTAAGTAGGGGAAGTATTGTACTCCACCCAAAATTTCGATACCGAGGTTTCACCGGAAATACATGTTTTCAGACCCCCTGAATCCAAAAAAAGCATTTTGGAAACATGTCTGTGTGTGTCTGTGTGTCTGTCTGTGTGTTTGTCTGTGTGTCTGTCTGTGTATGTGTCTGTGTGTCTGTCTGTGTGTTTGTCTGTGTGTCTGTCTGTGAACAGCATAACTCAGAAACGAACAGTCGGATAAACACCAAACTTGGTATTTGGGTTCAGTATCTTCCAATGATGCGACACGAAGGTTTTTCAAGAAAATCCCCCCACCCCAGAGTACCCTTTACATGGACGATTTTTCGAAAATTTTAATTTTCTCAAAAATGGCTCTAACGACTTTGATTAAAATATTATATGTTTAAGATATTTTCATGACGAATAAAATGCATATCTTGAATTTTCTGGGAATGTCTCCAAAAGTATTCTTCATTGTGAACGACTTTTGCATAACTGGTAAACCATAAGAGATATACAAAATTTTACTACAAAATAAATGTAGATCGCGTTAAAATACACAATTTATGTCATATACATTTTTGTTGTTGAGTGAACCATTTTCGAGATATTGCTTGTTATTCCCTAAAATTTTTCAATACTTATTTTCTCAAATGGGAATTCGTTATTCATTTTTTTTGTCTTGGATAACAAATAATATTAATCTGTGGCAAAGAGAATGATGCTGCACATAGCAACCAGCTATTAAGACATATGTATGTGCTTAAAGGCTACTGTTTTTCTATATTGCCCTTCTAAATATATTTTACCCTTACATCTACAAGAAAATTAGCAATAAGATAGGGTCTGCAAATGTTTATCTCGATTAACATGAAGTAGATGGAGAATAAGCGTTTGTAAAAATACTTTGTACAAGAGTAGAGAAAGTCATGTGAGTGTAACACATCAGATTTTTTATATCTTGATCAGATGTGAATTTATAACCTTTCAACCTATTCATCCTTACTGTACCAAGACACTGTATCCTCACCTTATTCGGTTCAACAATGAGTGGAAAACTTGTAAACCAGTTATCAAAATATAATTTAAGAAACAAGTTTCCTTGGAATTATGTTTTCTAAACTTAGAGCACTGTTACTTGAAACACCATTTGGAAGACTCATGTCATGTTCCACTTTGCCAATATAAATCTCAAAATTGTAAACTAGTCCAGCACTGTCACAAAGCAAAAATGCTTTGTACCCCCATTTTGGGCTTACTTTTCATGTCTTTAAATTTGTGTTCCCCTTTAAAAGGAATCATCTGTTCATCAACACAAACCTTTTCAGTCATAGGTACTCCATTAAATTTTCCTAAAATATCATTTAGAAAAGGCTCTACTTTATATAAGGATGTACCATACCTTCTGCATTATCATTGAAGTGTACAAACAATTAAGTCATTAGTTTAGCAGAGAAATGGGGTACACGTGCGCCGAGCAGAGCCCTCTCGTATCGGTCCGACTAGCTCAGTGTTGCACCCAGTGTAGTCAGTGCAGAGCTATTAAACAAGGTGGAAACAATAAAATGAGTGCCAATATGCCGTCGACGTCAAAGGGAGCCATATTGGCATGTGAGTGAGTTCGAACGCGGCAGAATGATCGGTCTCCGGAAGCGGGATTGTCATACGTGACATTTCGGCTCTTACAGGGCATGCTGCTAACAGTGATGCGTGTATGGAAGCAGTGGACAGATGAAGATCGTACTTAGCAAAGAGCAGGTACTGGACCACGGAACATGACCACAGCACGAATTGACCGTCATCTTGTCCGCATGGCCATAACGGACCGTACAGCTTCATCCACAGTGTTGGCTCGACGCTGGAGCACTGCAACAGGTGTGAACTTGTCTGCATCAACGTTTCGTCGCCGTATGCTGCAGGTTGGAATAGTTGCATACATGCCATTACGGCGGCTCCATTCTCCAGCTTGTCCTCCGATTACAATGGGCACGTGAACACCGTCACTGACGTGCTGAGTGGCAAAATGCAGTCTTTTCGGACGAGTCCCACTTCAACGTGTCCTACAGTGATGGCCGCATACGTGTACGGCGGTACCGTGGTGAGCGCAATCTGGAGGGCTGCATTGTTGAGCGGCATAGCGGACAAATACCGGTGTGATGGTTTGGGGTGCCATTGGTTACAACAACCGATCTCGCCTCCTGCGAATTGAGGGCACTTTGAACAGCAACTGGTACCTAACGGTGGTTGTAGAGCCTGAGGTACTGCCCCTGCTTCAGGTATCTCCACAGACCACATTTCAACAGGACAATGCCCGCCCACATATTGCGAGGAATGTACAAGCCTTCTTCGAAGAGCGGCGGGTACCATTGCTTCCCCGGCTTGCACGTTCGCCTGACATGTCGCCCATCGAACATGTCTGGGATATGGTTGGTCGGCACTTGGTGCGTCACCGTCCTCCAGTAACCAGTGTCACGGATTTGTGGGCTCGCATGCAAATTGCGTGGAGGGAAATCCCCCAGGAACTTATTCAGAACCTTTTTGATTCAATGCCATGGCGTATAGTAGTTCTAATTGCAGCGCATGGAGGCCACACCAAATATTGTATATTAGGTCTCAAAGGTCATGTATAGATTTGAAATGTTTATCATTTATTACTTGCCATGTACCTAACCTGTGGTATTAAATTCTTTGAATTCATGCATTTCCTTCTTGGTGTTGCAATGTTCACAAACGGCAGTATATTATTACAAAAGCTTATTGTTCTATATAGTTCATGTTAATCGAGATAAACATTTCCAGAAATGATTTTATTACGTGTTTCCGTGTAGGTACAATGGAAGTGGGGGAATACAGTAGGCTTAAGCAATAGTGAAATCTTTGAAGAGCTGGTCGCTGTCATAGCTTTGAAATACCTTTCTCTTTGCATGGCTAAGGAAAAACAAAAACGATTTCTCATTTGAGAAAATATAAGTTTGAAAATTCAAACCAATAACAAAGAAAAATCTTGGAAATTATTAACTCAACAAAACAAATTTATTTGCATAAATTATGTACTTTAATGACACCTACATTTTTTTAAGTAAGATTTTTCTCTTACAGTTTATCAGTTAT
This sequence comes from Deroplatys truncata, assembly GCA_030765065.1. Classification (NCBI taxonomy): domain Eukaryota; kingdom Metazoa; phylum Arthropoda; class Insecta; order Mantodea; family Mantidae; genus Deroplatys; species Deroplatys truncata. The sequence continues at coordinate 117,628,099 of CM060975.1, forward strand.
GCAAAAGTCATTCGGATTGAAGAAGATTTCAGGGTTTGTTTCCATAAAAATTTAGATATATATTTAATTTGTCATGAAAATATCTTAAACATGTGATATTTAAATCAAAATCGTTACTCATTAAGTATAGTTTGTATACCCATACTTTCTAAAAATCTGAGGTATCACATTCACATGACTTTCTCTACCTTCTATCATTTATTAGTGTGTATACAAATATTCTTACAAAAGTTTTTATTACTTTCTCTATTACATATAGTAAGTACGGGAAGTATGGCATTCCAACCAAAAATTCGATACCGAAAATATATGTTTTGAGGCGCCCTGAATCCAAATAAAGCATTTTTGGAAACATGTCCGTCTTTGTGTGTCTGCCCGTGAACAGCATAATTCTAAAACGAAAAGTTTAATAAATACCAAACTTGGTGTTTGAGTTTAGTATCTTCCACGGATGCGACATAAAAGATTTTTAAGAAAATTCGCCACCCCAACTAACCTTTACATGGAACAATTTTGGGAAATCTTGATTTTCTAAAAGCACACTCTTAACGATTTTGATTAAAATATCACATATTAAAAATATTTACATGGCAAATAAAACGTATATCCTGAATTTTCTGGGAATAGCCTCGAAGTTCTCTTCATTCGAAGGAATTTTGTATAATCTTGTATAACTGGTAAACGTTAAGCGATAGACAAAAAACGTACCGCAGAAAAAATGTAGATCTTCCTAAGGCGCACAATTTACTTAAATTAAACTATTTTGTGGCATAAGCCGTTTCTGAGATATCCATTATTGAAGGTTGGAATTGTTCAATACTTGTCATTCTTTTAGTCCCATCGATTTTCAGTTGTTCCTTGCGATTGCATGGAAACAGTATGAAATTTTAAGGCCACATATAGCGTACAGTTCTTAAACATTTGACTATTGCTATTCCCTTTGTATTTGTAACGAAAATAACGAAATTTGTAATGTAGATATTTTTGCAAAGGCTTATTTGGTTCAAATGTAGTAGATGGAAAAATAAGTTTTAACAAGAATAGTTTGTATAACCACAAATAAAGATAGAAGGTGGAGAAAGTCATATGAATGTATCACATAAATCTTCTTTATATCTACTTCATTTTAATCTAAATAAGCCTTTGCAGAAATAGTTACATTACGCATTTCGCTATAGATACAAAGCGAATAGCAATAGTCAAATGTTTAAGAACTGGACGCTATATGCCGGCGTTAAGATTCCATACTGTTTCCATGCAATCCCGAGAAACAACTGAAAATCGATGGAACTAAAAGAATGACAAGTATTGAACAATTCGAACCTTCAGTAATGGATATCTCAGAAATGGCTTATGCCACAAAAAACCTTACTAGAGATATATTGTGTGATTTAAAGAGATCTCCCTTTTTGGGTACGTTTTTATCTATCGCTTAACGTTTACTAGTTATACAAGATTGTACAAGATTTCTACCGAATGAAGAGGACTTCATAGGCTATTCCAAGAAAATTCAAGATATATATTTTATTTATCATGTGAATATATTTATATATGGTATTTTAATCAAAATTGATAGACCCATTTTTTCGAAAATCAAAAATTTTGAAAACGTTTCCACGTAAAGGGTAGCTTGATGTGGAAGAATTTTCTTGAAAATCTTCGCGTCGTATCTTTGAAAGATACTGAATCTAAATATGAGTTTTATATTTATGTGACTTTTCGTTTTTTAGTTGTGGTGTTCGCAGACACACAGACCTTTTTGAAAAAATGTATTTTTTATTCAGGGAGCCTAAGATATGCATTTATGGTGAAATCTCAGTATCGAATTTTTGGGTGGAATGAAATACCTTCTCTGTACATTATATGTATGTGGCAGAGAAAGTAAAAGGCTTTCTTCGCACACTGGCAGGTATCATTTTGACATCCAGGGGCACTACATTAAATTTAATTAAAGGCTGGAGGAGCATTATTTTCCACTTTTATTCTACAGCTCTAGCCTCATTCGATGATACATTAACAAAAGGGCCAATCTTGTTTATACTTAACAAATCACAGCTCTGTCCTATTTTGTTACTGACGGGCTTCGCTTTAAGTACAGCCATCTACTGCAACTGGGAATTTCTATTACATCTTATTGTATTAAATGACAGTAGCTGCGCAAGAGGTCCAGAGTTTCTCCTCCTATGGAATTTACTCCTTCATGGAAGCACTGTCAACCTTAAATTGTTTCACGATGTTATGGAAAGAGCAAGGCCAGCATAACGACTATAATTTGTAAACATTTAACTATTGCTGTTCCCTTTGTACCTATAACGAAATGTTTAATAAAACTATTTATGAACATGTTTATGGCATTTAACCTTAAGTAGATAGAAGAATAAAATTTTGCCAGAATTACTTGTAGAAAGTTTATAAAAATAAATGTTGGTTGGTAGAGAAAGACATGTGAATGTTACACATCATATTATTTGCGTTGGTACACACATGCGCTGTATCTCCGTTTATTATACGAGGGCAGTCCCAGAAGTACCCGACCTGACATATATAGCAGTTGTTTCAAACAAATGACCATGATAGAAAGTAACGCCCTTATAAACTTAAGTTTGAAGTTTGACGATGCTACGTTGTTTAGTAATTGTTTGGCAGCCATTAATAGTGAACTCTCAGCGAATTTGTAAACATGGATAAAACTGGCCGTCGTTATGTGATACAATACTTTCATTTCAAAGTCTTAGTCCAACTAATATTAAAATTGAGCTAGATTCTACTCTGGGGGAGTATGCTTCTTCGTTTACAACAGTAAAATATTGAATGGCAGAGCTTAAGCGAGGCCGTAAGAGCTGCCAAGATGAACATCACAGTGGTCAAATGAGATGACAACACCAAAGATTGTGAAGAAAATCCGCAAAATGGTATTGGATGAACGTTGACTGAAAGTGTGCGAGCTAGCAGACATAGTAAGCATTTCAAAAAGTGCTGTACATCGCATACTAACTGAAAATTTAGACATGAGAAAGCTGTGCGCAAGATGGGTGCCGCGTTTACTACAATGGAACAAAAGCAGCATCGTGAGGATGTTTCAGTCGAGTGTTTGGCGATGTTTCGCTGCAATAAAGCCGAATTTTTGCGTCGATTTATAACCATGGATGAAACATGGGTCCATCATTTCACACCTGAGACGAAGGAACTGTCAAAACAGTGGATTGAAAGGGAAAAATCGGCTCCAAAGAAGGCGAAGACAGCTCCATCTGCAGGCAAGGTCATGGCGTCAGTTTTTTGGGATGCGCGTGGGATAATTTTCATTGATTACACTGGGGAATAAAAACAAGTTTTTCGTGGTGCCTTGAATTTTCCACCTGATTCTGGATATTTTGGTGCTGCTGATTTCGAAAATGTCTTTCATTTCATTCTAGCAGCTCTAATTTATGAGATACTGATGATAGCTTTATAAATTGCTGTTATGACTACTTTATTTTACAGAATCATTTGTACATTTATTTGCATTATACTAATTTATTTTATCCAAGGTCTATTCATGATGTTTGCTGATGTACTTTAACTATTCTGACATTTATGTCTCCTTTTATAAGCAATGTCGTGACTTAATAGGCACTGATATGACCTCATCACGAAGAAAATGTGTGAATAATCCTGATGTGTTTTGGTTCATCTGTGGGGAATACACATTCATCCAGCAAAGAAAACCCATAACCAACTTTGTAAAAAGAGCTAATTTGGCTTATTTAAAAACTTGGAGACCAAGATAAGGATTGGGCACCTCACATCGTATGTAAAACATGCACAGAGGAACTGCAACAGTGGAAAAACGGGAAGCGGAAGTGCTTGAAATTTGGGGAACCAATGATATGGCGAGAACCAATAAACCACAGTGGCAATTGTTACTTTTGTTCAGTAAATGTAAAGGGCATCAATAGCAAAAACCGGAATACGTGGAAATATCTCATCTGCGCTCTGCAAGATAGTTTCAATATTCCTGTTCCAGTATTTATCAGTCTTCCTGTGTCATCAGAAGAAGTAGATGAATCAGCTGAAGGCTATGCTGAGAAAAATGACAGTGATTTCGTAGGACCTTCATCAGTTGCATCTGGTTTTAATCTAGCAGAATTGAAGGATCTCATTAGAGATCTTAGTCTTCTAAAGAAGTCGTCAGAATTGTTAGCTTCTAGGCTGACAGAGAAGCAATGTCTGTTACCGGAACAAAAGTGACATCTATCGCAAAAGAGAGCAAGATTTCCTGCCGTTCTTCACAATAGAAAACCAATTTGTTTTTTTCATCAATGTTGAAGCACTGGTAATGAATAAAATACACACCAACGGAGTGGCGGTTATTTATTGATAGCTCCAAACGCAGCTTGAAATGTGTTCTTTTGCATAATGGGAACAAGTAAAGGTCAATACCAATTGGTCACTCAATTACTATGCATGAAAATCAAGCTACAATAGCTACAGTCCTAGAGAAGATCTCGTACCGTGATCACCAATGGGTTATCTGTGTCGACATTAAGATGATGAATTTTCTTCTAGGACAACAAGGTGAGTACATCAAATAGCCATGCTTTATATGCCTATGGAACTCTAGAGCTAAAGATCAACGTGACAAGACAGTGGCCTCTTGGAGAAAGAATGATCGTTGGAGAAAAAAACATCATCACAGAACCTTTGGTTAACAGAAACAAGATCATATTGCCATATCAAACTTGGGTTAATTAAGCAGTTCATCAAGGCATTGAATAGAGATGGAGCATGTTTTGGTTATGTATGTACAAAATTTCGTGCATTGAGTATGGAGAAAATAAAAGCAGGTATATTTGATGGACCACAAATCCGACAACTCATAAATGATGAGAAATTTTAAGAGTCAATGAACGATACTGAGGCAGCTGCGTGGTCGTCGTTCTGTAAAGAATTCCCTTGGAAACTATAAGGCTCTTAACTATAAAGAACTGGTTAAAAATATGCTCACTGCTTTTTGTGCACTTGGTTATAACATGAGCTCAAATTACACTACCTGCACAGTCATTTGGACCGATTTCCAGACAATCTTGGAGATGTAAGCGAGGAACAGGGAGAGCGTTTTCACCAGGAAATAAGTATAATGGAAGAACGGTATCGTGGACAATGGGATATACAAATGATGGCGGACTACTGTTGGAGCATCTAGCGCGAATTTCCAATACCATTGCATCGGAGAAAACCACATAAACGAGGATTCAGCGACCTAATGGAAAAAATCAATGAACGTAATGCGACTAGTGTATAAATAAATTATGGTAGTTGATAGAAAGTTGCTTCATGAAAAAGAATGTTCTTGATCCATCCAAATGTATTCTGTATATAATTGTGTGCAAGTAATATAGTTGTATATGCGGACCACTAAGGTAAATTGGTGTATAATGTTAATAAGCTGTATCTCAAAAACTAGAGCTGATAGGACAAAACTAAGAGCATTTTTGGAATCAGTGACCTAAATATAGTCAGAAATAGCTCACAATTGTAAGGCACCAAAATCACTGTTCCCCAGTGTTATCTTCAAAAAGGAAAGGAAAACAATGGCGAGTATTATGCAAACTCATTGCAGCGTTTAAATGATGAAATCAAGCAAACCCGGCCGCATTTAGCGAAAAAGAAAGTTCTGTTTCATCAAGACAATGCACCAGTTCACACATCCATTATCGCCATGGCCAAAATCAATGAGTTAAAGTTCGAATTGCCTCCTCATGCTCCCTATTCACCAGAATTAGCCCCCTCTGATTATTTTATGTTTCCAAAGTTGAAGAAATGGCTTGGTGGTAAAAGATTTGCCAACAATGAAGAGGTGGAGTTTGCAGTTGCTGGCTATTTTGAAGAACTCGACAATTCTCACTACAAACAGGGTATCGAAGCTATTGAACATCGCTGGGAAAAGTGTATCGAACTGAAAGGAGACTATGTAGAGAAATAAAGATGTTTTTTCCCAAAATTTTTGTGCTTTCTTTGTTAGGTCGGGCACTTCTGGGACAGCCCTCGTAGTAACTCTCTTGCTGCCAAGCACGTAACTGCCTTAATACAATTTTGATCTCCTTTGTTTCTGAAGTTATTGTTTTTGTTTTTTGCTATGTATTAAATTTTGTACTTAATTTCAAGGTAAGCAAAATTTTGCTGTTTTCACTTTCTGTACTACGTATAGTAAGTAGGGAAAGTATACATTCCACCAAAAATTCGATGCCGAGATTTCACCGTAAATACATATTTTGAGGCGCCCTGAATCGAAATATAGCATTTTTTAAACATGTCCGTGTGTGTGTGTCTGTGTCTATCTGTGTGTCTGTGAACAGCATAACTCAAAAACGAAAAGTCGGATAAATACCAAATTTAGTATTTAGCTTCAATATCTTCCAAAGATGCGACACAAGATTTTCATCAAAATCCCCTACAGCAAACTAGACCTTAGAAAGAACATTTTTTGAAATGTTTTGTTTTCTAAAAAATGGCTCTAAAGATTTGGTTTAAAATGCCGTGTATGAATATATTTACGTGTGAAAAAGTTGTTATATTGTAGTTCCACTGTTGGGGAGCCAAACTTGATGAAGTAACTGCCCCACGTATGGTACAAAGTTTCCGCTAGCCTTCGCCCCAACTTTAGGAATCAACTTTGTATTTTTATGTTTCTTTAAATATTATATATTTATGTTTGCCTCGCTGCGTCAGTATTAATTTGTAGAAACATGTGTCTCTTTACAGGAGGTGATGCGGCTAAAGAGTGTAGGCTTACACAAATTATAATTTTTACTTCACTCCTTTTATTAATCCTTTACACAATTAAATAACACTTCATTGATATAGAGAGCTGTGAGATTATTTATTAATTACTTGCACTTTTTAACATATCAATTTTACAATATTCTCCCCGTAATGTATTTTGTATGTCTCCCACTGAATACGTATTTAACTTCTCGAAACTTTGCCGTCCATCGTCCGGTTTGAAACGCTGTGTACTAGCGACAGCCGTTTACCGCTTAAATTTTTTAATTTTTCTATTTCGAGTATCTGATTGGCTAATCCTACTCCAATAGAATACTTTTATTTAACTTAAGTTTTTTTTAGTTGTTGATTGGCTACTTATAAACTGTTTTAAATATTACATTATTATTGCTCCAAGAATTACCAGTAGCATTATTAAACTTTCCAATTAATTATTGCCTCAAGGTTACCTCATTGTTACCTCATTGTTAGCAATTTTCGGCCTCTATTCTCATAGCTTCTACATTATTAAATTACTTAATACTTTCACATAACATTATTATACATGTACATAATAAAAATAAGCATAATACAATGACTTACATACATTTTATGTATTATATTATACACATTTCTTTAAGGCGGGCTGTTATTGAATTTATATATTATATAATTATACTGATATTATTTAAGTGTTAAAAGCACTGCCTCACGTGACAAATAAAATATATATCTTGAACTTTCGGGGAATAGCCTATGAAGTCTTCTAGGGAATTATATATAATTTTGTATAACCGGTAAATGTTAAGCGATAGACGAAAACGTGCTACAGAAAAAAATCTGATGTGTTACACTCACATGACTTTCTCTACTCTTGTACAATCTATTTTTACAAACGCCTATTCTCCATATGCTTCATATTAATGAGATATCGAGATGTCAGTCTTATTTGTAATTTTCTTGTAGATGCAAGGGGAATATGGTAGCTTTTAAGCGATAGTCAAATATTTTATCGCTGGTTGGTATGTGGCGCATTCCATTCTCTTTGCATGTCCAGGACATAAAAAAATGAATAACGAATTTGAGAAAAAGTATAAGTATTGGAAAATTTAAGGAAATAACAAGCAATATCTCGAAAACGGTTCACTCAACAACAAAAATGTATATGATATAAGTTGTGTATTTTAACGCGATCTACATTTTTTGTATAGTAAAATTTTGTCTATCTCTTATGGTTTACCAGTTATGCAAAAGTCGTTCATAATGAAGAATACTTTTGGAGACATTCTCAGAAATTTCGAGATATACATTTCATTTCTCATGACATTGTCTTAAACATATGATATTTTCATCAAAATCGTTAGAGCCATTTTTGAGAAAATTAAAATTTTCGAAAAATGTTCCATGTAAAGGGTAGTCTGGGGTGGGGGGATTTTCTTGAAAACCTTCGTGTCGCATCTCTGGAAGATACTGAACGTAAATACCAAGTTTGGTGTTTATCCGACTGTTAGTTTTTGAGTTATGCTGTTCACAGACACATACACACACACACACACACACAGACACACCCACGGACATGTTTCCAAAAATGCTTTTTTTTGGATTCAGGAGGTCTCAAAACATGTATTTCCGGTGAAATCTCGGTATCGAATTTTTGGGTGGAATGCAATACTTCCCCTACTTACTATACGTAGTAGAGAAAGTAGAAATTAGATCTCTTTAAAACACACAATTTATTTAAAATAATTTTTGCGACATAAGCCATTTCTGAGATATCCGTTATTAGAGGTTCGAATTGTTCGTTTCCTGGTCATTCTCTTAAATTTCTTTCAACATTTAGTTGTTTCTCGCGATTGCATGAAAACAGTACGTAATTTTAAGGCCAGCATATAGCGTCCAGTTCTTAAACTTTTGACTGCCGCTGTTCCCTTTATATCTATAAGGAAATGTGTAATGTAACTATTTCTGCAAAGGTTTATTTGGTTTAAAATGTAGTAGATGGAAAAATAAGTTTGAGTAAAAATAATTCGCGTAGGTACGCACTAATAAACGATAGAGGAGAGAGAAAGTCATGTGTATGTATCACAATAGATTCTTTAGTTATATGGGCTTCTTCTTTTTCGCCCAAATGCCTTAACACAATGCCGACTTTCTCCGGATTTTGATATGATGAATCGTGGACCAGTGGCATAACAGTTTCTTTTGTATTCATAATTGATTGGACTTTTCAAATCTTTCGGCGTCTGACCACTCTATAATCACTGGATTTTCTAAATTCAGAGTGGATAATTGTAATTTTTATAGTTAATCCGTTTTTACGCAACCCTATTTTTACTTTCTCTACTTGCTAGGTAAAGAAGTATTGCATTCCTCCCAAACATTTGATACCAAGACTTTAACGTAAATACATGTTTTGAGGTTCTCTGAATAAGAAAAAATTAGAAAAAGATCCATGTGTGTGTGTCTGTGTCTGTGAACAGCATCAAAATCCAGTTAAATGAGATAAATGCCAAACTGTAAAGTCATCTTCATTCGGAAGGAATTTTGTATAATTTCGTGTAACTTGTAAACGTTAAGTGATAGACGAAAACATACTTCACAAAAAATGTAGGTCTCTTTAAAACACACAATTTATTTCAAATGGCTTATTTGTAGCATAAACCATTTTCCGAGATATTTGTTATTAATGGTTAGATTTGTTCAATACTTCATTATTTTAAAATCCTGTCGATTTTCAGTTGTTTTTCGCGATGTCATGGCACGAGTATTGAACTTTAAAGACCAGCACATAGCGTCCGGCTCTAAAACATTTGACTATCGCTATTTCCTTTGCATATATAACAAATTGTGTAAGGTAGCTATTTCTTTAATATTTATCTGGTCTAAATTAAGTATATAGAAAAATAAACTTTTTAAGAACAATTTGTATACCCACTAAAAACGATAAAGTGTAAAGAAATTTATGTGAATGTAACACGAATGTAATTTTTCCTTCCATTTTCAGGGACATGTATCCTGTTAACCTTTAAGGATACAGAGTTTAAATTATTAATAGAGTGAATTCCTCCTAAATTAATACTTCTTAATTGAATGCGTTAGAATTTAATAATATTGTAATACTGCTCTTTTCTGAAGTAGAATATTTGTTGGTAGTTGGAAGATGCTTCATCTTTATCTGCCGCACGTATGGGATCCAAGTTGTCGCAGTAACTTCGTGGTATCTTATTGCTGAGCGCCTGTTATTGTTTTACTACTTTGAATGTTGGGTTCTTTGTCCTCCGGCTAGCTATTATTACTACTCAGTCGAGCATATCTCTTGAACAGGGTGTGTAAACGGAAAGGATTTTTTACTGAAAGATAACACTTATAAAAGAATTTGGTTTTACACTTTTATTACCGTCACAATTAATTAATTTCACATATTGACTCTTGATACACGCCAGATTGAAACTGTTATATTTTCTAATATCACTATAATCACTTATTTGCTGCACATTATTAATTCGCGTATTTCACATTTATTACTAACTTTACGACGCGAGAGATTCTGTAGAATTGCGCGACGTATAACGCGTGAACGATTCTCTTAAACTGTGCGACGTATAAACTTTGTATGATTCTGTTGGACTGAACGACGTATTACCCGCGAATCCTTCTGTTGGACTGAACGTAACCTGTCTTTGGCACGGAATTTATACTCCCTCACCCGATATGCCTAAATATTATAACCGAGCTGCTATTGGTTAATAAAACGCGCCAACATTAGCGTCTATTTTTATATCCAATCAAAAGTACGAACACATATGCTCTAGGGAAAATATTCCCTCCATTTCTAAGAAAAGCGCGCTAATCTGACGTCATTTGCTTGTCTCTTATTATTGATAAACAACTCACCCCCTCGCTCATTGTTACCCGCTCCTATTGTCAGTTTCAGTGAGGCCGTGTAAACTTATTTCCTAACAATGCTTATAATTAACAAACATCTCAAATCAATGTCATACAATAATGCTTATTTACACTACAATCACTCTGGCATTTACATTGTTGTGATATAAAATACTGCCACATTTCCTCACATTTAAAAATTCTGTAAAGCTTGTCTAAAAGAAAGTAGCAAACTTATGCCAGGATAGTGCAACATGAAGAGATTTGTAGTCATATTTATTACACTCTAAGTTCCCTTAATGTTGGAATAAATATACTTTTATTCATAGAATGCTAGAATTATGTTTTTATGTCCCAAATATTCATAAATATCTAAGTAAGGAGCATTTTAAAAACTACATATATTTAGGGAAATTTTAAAAATGAAAATTGTGTTGTAATCAAACGCTGTTCTTAAAGGGTGACATTTTGTTTATATGAGGAAACCTATAACGGAAATGACAACATGTTTTAACCATTTACGACTACGAAATTCATGCGTTTTTAACATATATGATGCAGAAAACATAATTTTATAATAATAGATGCCTATTCATATAACTTTATTTACTTCAATGTACTATATAATATTTAAAATGAAACGTATGATGCATAGCATTTGCTGTGGTTTTCACGTTAAACTTTCACCGAATAATTTGCTTCAATTCTCTTTTCAGGGCGAGTCAGAGCATAGATACAGAAAGCGGATTGAAATATCAAGGCAAAACACGTATTAGACGTCGAGGTCCAGCTTTGGAAAAGCGGCGGCAGAAAATTCACACCAAAGACGAGAACACCCAATGCCCCGATGGAGGATGCTACTTACCTTGGGGGGATAAGAAGCACGAGTTGACGGCCGTGAAGACAGCCCCTAAGTATGTAATCGAGAAGGAAGAGATGGGTGCGACAGACCTACTTTCTCAAGCAACTGCAGAGGAAGTGATCAACGCCGCCCAAGGTAACAAGCAGCACGAGATTAAGTATCAATTACTAGGAAATGAAGAGAACTCGGCTTTGTCAGCAAAGGAAGTCAATGGAGAGGCAGCAGGAAATAAACTGCTGGATCAATCACCACAAGCTGACAGTGATGACGATTATGGCCAAGCGCAAGAAGAAATGACACAGAACGGTATCAAGTCATCTGTAGAAGAGGCTGAAACAAACGGAGAACAGATTTTGCGACCAGCAGACGAAGGAAATTTGGCTTTAGTTGAAAAAAGACATAAGAGGAATTATGAGAAAAATAATTTAGAAACTTTAGCGGCAGTAGCAGAGAAACAAAGGGAAGAGGGGACATTGAATAACAAAAAGCAGGTACTGGTACATGAAAATGAAGTAAAATTTGAAGAAGGTAAAAGACGTTGCTGTAACAAAAGACCAGGTTTTAGTAAGAACAAATATTCTCTGAATAACAAGGAAGTGGGAGATGCAACCGATGAAGACAACGATACTCATGCTCTGACGGACGAAGAAAATATGAGTGGCAATTCTGAAGACGCTGATGATCATGAGGCTATGGCTGAGGATAAATCGTCAGGAATAGAAAACGGCGAAAATAAAATGGAGGAGGGAAACGTACATAAAATACAGCAAAGAAGTGAATCATTGGATGATAAAAAATCACTAAGATCGTCACAGAAAGGGAAGGCAGGATTTCAAGAGAAAGCACCAATAGCTAGACAGAAGTTTGCATGCGAAAATAAACAACCACTGAAAACTGTGTCAAAAAAGCAGTGCAATGTTAGAGAAATTACCAGAAAAGAAGGACTGAAGAAAAAAATTGGATGTCAAGAGTATCTTGAACAAGGATCAGCGGAACAACAAAAGCAGACAGCACAACTCTCTGGTAATGTAGATGATAGCAAGAGTTCTTTGAAAGGTAGAAGTGAAGGGGAGGAAGGTGGTGAAAGGGACGAAGAAGAAACATTAGACACAGAAAACATTGGGGATATACAAGAAAGCAACGATAGGGCATCTGTCCTGGGAAACAAAAATGACCAACAACAGGCTTTCGAAGAAGATAACGATGAGCAGAATTTGGAAGAGCAGGCTACGATGAACGAGCAGAATCAAGCATTGGAAGGGGATGAAGTACAAGAAGAGGCATCGGAAACCAAATATGAGAGTAGGCAAGTACCAGTAGATGAACAAACTGCTGTTCAAAGTAATCTGGAACAATCTGAAAATGAAGAGAATAAAGCTGTAGAATCAGAGGTTCCAAACAAACGACAGGTTTCTGAAGGAGAGCTGGAAAAAGAAGAAAGCAGACAATCAATAGCAGGAGATCAACTGAAATCTTTGAAAAATTACGCCTCCTCAGCATCTCAAAACAATGGTGACAAAATTACTGTAAAGATAGCGGAGAATTCAGAAAGACAAACAGAGGAAAATGAGCAAGCACTGACCGATAATGGTAAAGAATCCGGAGAGGAAGAAACTAAAATATCTTTTGAGACTAGTAACGAGAATCAAGATTTGGAAGGAGAGAATTTGGAAAACGAGAGCGAAAACCTTCAACCACAAGAGACACGCGTTCAACGAGAACTACCAAAAAGTGAAAACAGCAATGAAACCCCTCGGGAAGTAGGTCAGTCTTTAGAGCAGGAGGGAAGCAAGAAAGAAAATATCAAGCAGCAGGAATCGTTAAGTGAATCTTTTGAGGAACAGTATGAACCACTAACTGAAGGGAGAGAAACCAATGACATTGCTTCGTCTGAAACCGGAGATATTTTGAAAAGAGAAAACCGAGAGAATGAGCTACAAGATCTGGCTAAAATAAAGCGCTGCAAAAGTAAGACTCAACCAAGTTTAGCAAGCGTAAACGATCCAGAAACAGCAGGAGTAGTATCACAAATTGACACACAATCAGCACTGGTGAATAACAACCAGGATGAAACATCATCAGCAGTAGGTGATACTGCCATAAATGCTCCACAAGAAACACAAGCGGAAACAAGTGAAGAAGAATACCAAGAATTAGAACCAAACAGTGAAGTGGCTGAGGAGCAGAATTTGCAGTCTGAACAAGATGGGAGAGAAAAAAGCAAAGAACAAAACTGATTCTATGCTGGAATATAAATTTTTCATTGCAGGTAATAAACAAGTTTTACAGTAAGCGCCTATTGACAGTTTAGTATATAAATCCCTAAACAACGCTTTTTTTCTCCTTTTTACTTTTCTACAGACTACTTATAGTAGGTAGGGGAAGTATTAAATTTCACTCAAAAATTCGATAACCAGATTTCACTGTAAATGCACTTTTGCGATTCCCTGCACCCAATAATACGCGCGCGCATGTGTGTGTGTATCTGTCTGTCTCTCTGTGAACAGCATAACTCAAAAACGAAAAGGCAGTACAATACCAAACTTGGTATTATAGTTCAGCATCTTCCAAGGATGTCACACGAAGATCTTCAAGAAAATCCCCTACCAAACTACCTTTACATGGAACATTTCCGCTATTTCTTATTTCCTCAAAAATCGTCTAACAATTTTGATTAAAGTAGCATATGTTTAAAATATCAGCAAAACAAATAAAATTTATATCTTGAATTTTCTAGGAACAGACTGTGAAGTCCTCTTCATTCTGAACGACTTTTGTGTAACTGGTAAACCGTAAGAGATTAGACAAATCTTACTACACAAAAATATAGAGCTCGTTAAAGCACACAACTTATTTCAAATAAAATGTTTTGTACCATTAAACATTTCCTAGATATTCTTTGTTTCTGGTTTGAACTTTGAAATACTTTATACTTCTCTCCATAGCAAATTGTTTTTCTCTCACTGTCACATACATAGTAGGGAGAAGTTATTGCATTCCACACAAAAATTCGATACCAGAAATGCATGTTTTGAGGTCCGTAAATAAAAAAGTTTTAGTAAAAGGTCCGTGTGTGTATGTGTCTGTGATGAAGATAACTCAAAAACGAAAAGTCGCTTAAACAACAAACTTAGTATTTAATATCAATACCTTCCAAAGATGCGACACTTAAGATTTTCAATGAAATTCTTCCACCCCAAACTATCCTTTACATAGAAAATTTTTCGAAGTTTGTTATTTTCTGAAAAATGGCTCTAACGATTTTTATTATAACGTTTAAGATATTTACATGACAAAATGTACATCTTGAATTTTCGAGGAATATCTCTTGAAGTCCTCTTCATTCGGAAGGAATTTTGTATAATCTTGTGTTCCTGGTAAACGTTAAGCGATAGACGAAAATATATTATACAAGAAATGTAAATCTATTTAAAACACACAATTTATTTCAAATAACTTTTTGTGGCATTAGCCATTTCCGAATTACCCGTTATTAATGGTTCGAATTGATCAATCCTCAGCCATTCTTTTAAAGTGTTATCGATTTTCAGTTGTTTCTCGCGATGTCAGGGAAAGAGTGTGAAATTTTAAAGCCAGCTATTCCCTTTGTATATACAAAGGGAACAGCGATAAGCCTATGTTTTAGAACAGGACGCTAATGCTGCCTTAAAATTCCATACTGTTTCC
Organism: Deroplatys truncata; assembly: GCA_030765065.1. NCBI lineage: Eukaryota > Metazoa > Arthropoda > Insecta > Mantodea > Mantidae > Deroplatys > Deroplatys truncata. The sequence continues at coordinate 117,643,274 of CM060975.1, forward strand.
AGGCAATTGCGAGAAACATCTGAATTAAAGGATTACCAAGCAGTGAAAATTCGAACCATTAATGACGGACATCTCGGAAATGGCTTATGCAATAAAAAGGTTATTTAACGTTTACCAGTTATACAGGATTACAAAGAATTTCCTCCGAATAAAGTGGACTTCATTGCTCAAAAAGTTAAAAATATACAGCTTATATGTCATGTAAATGTGCATAATATATTATCTTTTAATCGAAATAGTTAGCACCATTTTTAGAAAATAAAAAATTCCGAAAAATCTTCCATGTAAAGAGTATTTTGGAGTAAGGAAATGAGCTTGAAAAGCTTCGTGTTGCATCTTTGAAGGTACTGAACCCAATTACCAAATTTGGTATTTATCCCACTTTTCCTTTTTGGGTTATGCTGTTTACACGCACACACGGGCCCTTTTTTACTTTCTCTACTACGTATAGTAAGTAGGGGAAGTATTGCATTCCACCAAAAATTCGATGCCGAGATTTCACCGTAAATACATATTTTGAGGCGCCCTGAATCGAAATATAGCATTTTTTAAACATGTCCGTGTGTGTGTGTCTGTGTCTATCTGTGTGTCTGTGAACAGCATAACTCAAAAACGAAAAGTCGGATAAATACCAAATTTAGTATTTAGCTTCAATATCTTCCAAAGATGCGACACAAGATTTTCATCAAAATCCCCTACAGCAAACTAGACCTTAGAAAGAACATTTTTTGAAATGTTTTGTTTTCTAAAAAATGGCTCTAAAGATTTGGTTTAAAATGCCGTGTATGAATATATTTACGTGTGAAAAAGTTGTTATATTGTAGTTCCACTGTTGGGGAGCCAAACTTGATGAAGTAACTGCCCCACGTATGGTACAAAGTTTCCGCTAGCCTTCGCCCCAACTTTAGGAATCAACTTTGTATTTTTATGTTTCTTTAAATATTATATATTTATGTTTGCCTCGCTGCGTCAGTATTAATTTGTAGAAACATGTGTCTCTTTACAGGAGGTGATGCGGCTAAAGAGTGTAGGCTTACACAAATTATAATTTTTACTTCACTCCTTTTATTAATCCTTTACACAATTAAATAACACTTCATTGATATAGAGAGCTGTGAGATTATTTATTAATTACTTGCACTTTTTAACATATCAATTTTACAATATTCTCCCCGTAATGTATTTTGTATGTCTCCCACTGAATACGTATTTAACTTCTCGAAACTTTGCCGTCCATCGTCCGGTTTGAAACGCTGTGTACTAGCGACAGCCGTTTACCGCTTAAATTTTTTAATTTTTCTATTTCGAGTATCTGATTGGCTAATCCTACTCCAATAGAATACTTTTATTTAACTTAAGTTTTTTTTAGTTGTTGATTGGCTACTTATAAACTGTTTTAAATATTACATTATTATTGCTCCAAGAATTACCAGTAGCATTATTAAACTTTCCAATTAATTATTGCCTCAAGGTTACCTCATTGTTACCTCATTGTTAGCAATTTTCGGCCTCTATTCTCATAGCTTCTACATTATTAAATTACTTAATACTTTCACATAACATTATTATACATGTACATAATAAAAATAAGCATAATACAATGACTTACATACATTTTATGTATTATATTATACACATTTCTTTAAGGCGGGCTGTTATTGAATTTATATATTATATAATTATACTGATATTATTTAAGTGTTAAAAGCACTGCCTCACGTGACAAATAAAATATATATCTTGAACTTTCGGGGAATAGCCTATGAAGTCTTCTAGGGAATTATATATAATTTTGTATAACCGGTAAATGTCCGTGTGTGTGTGTGTGTGTGTGTGTGTGTGTGTGTGTGTGTCTGTGTGTGTGTGTGTGTGTGTGTCTGTGAACAGCATAACTCAAAAACGAACAGTCGGATAAGCACCAAACTTGGTATTTAGGTTCAGTATCGTCCAGAGATGCGACACGAAGGTTTTCAAGAAAATCCCCCCACCCCAAACTACCCTTTACATGGAAGACTTTTCGAAAATTTTAATTTTCTCAAAAATGGCTCTAACGATTTTGATGAAAATATCATATGTTTAAGATAATGTCATGAGAAATGAAATGTATATCTCGAATTTTCTGGGAATGTCTCCAAAAGTCTTCTTCATTGTGGACGACTTTTTCATAACTGGTAAACCATAAGAGATAGACAAAAGTTTACTACACAAAAAATGTATATCGCGTTAAAATACACAACTTATGTCATATGCATTTCTTTTGTTGAGTGAACCGTTTTCGAGATATTGCTTGTTATTTCCTTAAATTTTCCAATACTTATACTTTTTCTCAAATGCGTTATTCATTTTTTTTTTATGTCCTGGACATGCAAAGAGAATGAAATGCGTCACATAGCAACCAGCGTTAAAATATTTGACTATCACTTAAAAGCTACCATATTTTCCTTGCATCTACAAGAAAATTACCAAAAAGATTGACATCTCGATATCTCGATTAACATGAAGCATATGGAGAATAGGCGTTTGTAAAATTAGGTTGTACAAGAGTAGAGAAAGTTATGTGAGTGTAACACATCAGATTTTTAAAAATCCGATGTGACGTTCTCTACCTCTATCGTTTATAAATGAGTATCTAAACTATTCTTACTGCAGCTTTATCTACTACATTTTAATCCAAATAAACCTTTGCAGAAATATCTTCATTACACATTTCGTTATAGATACAAAGGGAACAGTGATATCAAATGTTTTAGAACTGGACACTATTTGCTTGCCTTAAAATTCCATACTGTTTCCATGCAATCGCCAAAAACAATTGAAAATCGATGGAGCTTAAAAAGAATGACAAAGTATTGAACAAATCGAAACATTACTAACGGTATCTCGAAAATGACTGATGTCACAAAAAAGTTATTTGAAACAAATTGTGTGTTTTAAAGAGATCTACATTTTTGTTTAGTACGTTTTCGTCTTTCGCTTAACGTTTACCAGTTTACAAGATTATGCAAAGTTCCTTTTGAATAAACAGGACTTTACAGGCTATTCCAAGAAAATTAAAAATATAAATTTGATTTGTAATGTAAATATCTTTAATATGTGGGATTTTATTCAAAAGCGTTACGGCTAATTTTTAAAAAATAAAAAAATTCGAAAAATGTTCCATGTAAAGGCTAGTTTGTTTTAGCGGAATTTTCTTGAAAATCTTCGTGTTGCATCTTTAAAAGGTACTGAACCTAAATACCAAATTTGGTATTTATCCGACTTTTCGTTTTTTGATTTATGCTGTTCTCATACACACACAATATATATATATATATATATATATATATATTATTTGGATTCAGTGGACCTCAAATCATATATTTCCGATAAAATCTCGGTATTGAAGTTTTGGGTGGGATGGAGTACCTTCCCTACCTATAGGTACGTGCAGAGAAAGTAAAAATGGGACTTGGTTGTGTCACCGAGAGGAGCTATTTGGTTCTGTCAAATTTTTTTTGCCATCCAATTACAACATTTTGTTTAGTGGTTTCCATCAGCTTTTATTTTACGGTTATTCGGGAAGCATTTGCAAAGTTATAAGCAAGTTTTGAAGATTTTTGTGTACATTTATTTTACTATACAGGGTTGTTACATCTCCTGTTATTGTTTGTATTCAAACTGCTTTCCTATTAAGCAATCGGTATTCACAACCATGTATAAAGGCTAGAAAGCAAACGCAATTACCCCATTCTCCTCTGTTTCCTAGGAAATCGCTGGGAAAATGGTATTAGCAATGGATTTTGTAATGACGTCGGTTTTGAGGAATACTTTCGAACGTTTATTTAAGATGTTTTATCAATATCAACATATAAATTATGTTTATTATTCTTTATAAATTTTGAAGTGAAACTTCTTTAGGCACTGTAGGACAAATTGGCCGGATGAGGCCAAAAGTGAAACGCATGATTTGGCCTAACCTAGAGACTCCAACCGGCAGTTGAGAAGAGAGGCAGAATCATTTCTACTCTATCCATCGCATACGTCATAGTTTACGCGCATGCACCGCGTGTACTGTATTGACATGTAGTATGGGAACCAGTAGACGCTTGCGTATTCTGCTTTACATTAGCGGAACACTTTGTAATACTATTATTGTATTAGCGAGCTTCCTGTTCTAAATAAAGTAGAGTTTTAAAGGGATCGTGTATTGTTGTCTTTTAGACTATTATTCCGCCCCGTATAACAACCATCTTTCCACAGCTATATTTTTTCGAATAAAGAAATCTAAGGAACGTTTTCTGAAGTATTTCGATTTTATTTATAAGAATCTGAAAATATGGATTCCAAATTGGTGAAAGATGTTAGACTTTAGACCTAATGTAAGCAACAATAAAAACAACATTTAAGATCTTTAGAATTTCTAAATAAAAGTCCCAAATTTTTACGCGCATCGGTGTTCAATTTTAACCTCAATTTTCATCAAAAAATCTTATCAATAGTTGACCTTCGTCTGAGAAGTTACATATCGTGTCTACTCCTGAAATAATAAAACCATCAACAAATACTAGAACCTAAGAAGTTTCACTTCTAACGCACGGAGTCTGACACTCATATTTTTTTAGTATAAGCACCTTAAGCATTTGATAACTTTACTCTTACACAGAGAGGTAGGTTTTCCACTTAAGCATTGTTATTCTCACTAATTATGAATGTTTTTATTTTTCAGACATTGGTACAGTAACAACATTCTGTTGGTGATATTTATCGCGTATTATAAATACATTTCGTCCTAAAGGCATCAATATGAACACAAGCTTGTCTCATTGAACGTTACTTGCTAAGGTTTCTTTCGAATATTTTAAAACGATTTAAAATATAAAGTTTTCTATGTTAACTATTTCCGATCATGTGATTTGCTTTACAAGAATATCTTTTTAGACTTCATGATTTCCAGCTTGTAGGTGGTAATTGATATTCCGTTGCGACGCTAGTAATTAGGTAGTTAAAGACAAAACGTAGGTGTGAATGTGGCTTATGAGTTTTATGAAGAAGACATGATCATTTAGACGGAGAAAAATAACATTCTTACAGGGAGGAGGTCTTTTTGTGCATAAATTCACAGGCCTTTTTATTTACACATTAAAGACCGCGTTTATTAATATACCTAGAGCACTGAAAGCATTTTGTTGTTTAAAAATATGCCATTATATCCAATAAACATGAGGTGTTGAAATGGTCGAATACGTTCAAATATCAAGTCATGTTCCACCAATAAAATTTACATAAATGCCGTTGTTATTATCATTACAAAGTTAACACTACAAAAGTTGATTTATACTACATTCTGTTTCAAAACTATTTCTTCCTCTTCCTTTCTTATTCAATGATACCCTCCGATAACTATGTTCTGTTTATCGTCTATATACCAACAATATAGTATTATTACCTTAAATTCTTCTTATGTGTAATTGTTTAGTTTCGATTAATTTTATATTCACACTAATCACTTCATTTATCTTTAATATCATTAAAACGATATTTTTCTTATTTTTTCTTTTTCTCCTTATTTTCTATCGTTTGTTTTACCACTTCGTCATTTACTTATAAATCTTGGTTTTATATTTCGTATGGACTCATGGGCTATCTACTGCATTAAAGAGTTCTTTTGTTTTATATCAAATGTACTTATAATTTCATATATCATATTTTCACTTTATAGAACTTCACGTTCACCTTCAATAATAATGATATCACTTTCATTAACACCTTATTTTTATTTTTGCTCGTAGCTCATACTGCTAGGAAATTAATATGTAGTTTTGGATCCTACTAGTTCTGAAATTTTTGAGAAAAAAAACTAATCTATTGCAAAAGATTTTCCCGTTCCAAATTGCTTAGGACTTCATTTTATGCCATTTTCTTCTTCCGTTTCAAAACAAATCACCGCATCACGACGCATCGTACCATGAGTACCAGCTCCTGAATTATGAAGCAATACCGTGTGTAAAAGCGAAGATAAAATGCTGTGCCGACAGAATATAAATTAAAATTTTATTTTTGAGGCAAGCTGATTAAATGCATGGAACATTTTATAGCTGCCACTTTAGTCCGAATTTCTCGCAATCGGATACATATTACGGACGGTATTCTCTGCATTAAGATGCATTTAGACATGGAGCAGGCTCATTTGTCGGATGCTAATTGTTCTCTGGAATAAATAATTACCCTGTAATCACCCAGTAGGATAGCTCAGGCTGCAACGTTTGTGGCCCATATTCGGGAGGTCCCGGGTTCGATTCCCGATGGCCGCCCACTCAGACCATGGGGTTTTTCGTGGTTTTCCCCTGGTTGCCTAGGCGAATGCCGAGGTGGTGAGTTCTAGTACGATTTCTCCTTTCCCCCTATTTCCTCTCATTTAATCTCTCCCTTTCACGTTCTGCGGTCCTGCGGTGCTAGCGGTATCGGGTAGATGGCGTGGATACTTGCGCATTGGAAAGATTTCTCTCTGTGAAAGTCAGGGTGCTTTGTCCCGCCAGGGGTCGTTTCGTCCCCTCTCTCGGCATTCTTCGCCTCTACTGGTGCGTGGGTGTTCAAACTGGAAATATTAGAAACTTTTGCGCGTCTCTGCCTGCAGACCTGAGACATCCTAGGCTCCTTCACCTCATTCCTGCCTCCCGGGGGAGGGGGTATGACCACAATAGATCAAGCAGTGCGCGAGGTGTCCCCCTCCACACATTCTACATCCTAGTTGTACACATTGTCTTTGCGTTGTATGAGTGAAATAGTCAATACTAGATTACATGCTTGCTAATTCACACAACCTTTCCAAATATCTAAATACACCATAAATCCATAAATTGTTATTAAACCTGTGCTTAAATGCCAGACTCGCCTAGCTGACAGTAATGACATAAAGCAGGCGAACCAACTGGTTGCTTTTTGATTAGAGCAGAGAGAGTAACCTTGCTCGTTGCTCCCGCTGAATCGCCTACTGTGCACTGCATGACCTTCAGCTGCGCGAAAAGCAGTAGGAGATAATTCGTTCGGTGCAATGGCGGTATACAACATTTTGTATTTGAAATACGTAATCTACCTTTCATAGGTTAATATACCTATTGTAGGTTCATGATTGGTAGAATAATTGCTGTATTATAAGGGCTCTTGCATTAGTATTTATATTTTTGATGTGAACGTATACACATTTTCATAGGTTTGGTAGTCCTGACATAAACAACTGCAAAAATTAATGACAATTATTACGGCATTAACAGAGTAAATAACAAAAAAAGTTTCATTTATGAACGCTCTTTAACTACTATGGTTAGCGTCCCATTCTATATTGGACGTGAAAGGCTGGAAATTTTGCTCAGACGCCTCTTTATCAGGCTTGAGGTTCTTTTACGTGCCGTAAATCAACGGCACGGAACCGCCAGCTTTACTTCCCTTCCAAAGTAAGCCACGCTAGGGATTTTTACGCCCAAAAAAAATCCATCACCCTCCACCGGGTTTGAACCCCTGATCTCGAGAACTAGAACCTAGCATGGTAACCACTACCCCACGGAGGACTTAAAATAGCAACCTCCTTAAATTGCTCAATACCACTGTAATCGCATTGTAACACTGACAGTATGGGAATTAATTTGTAACGAAAAACTTTTACATGTACCTATAGCACTTGCATGGGTTGCGAGTTTGGATATTTATTATAATATATTTTGTTCCAAAATTAAGTTATATTTAATAAATTACAAAATCGTTGTATTATATGCATGGGAAATAATAAGCTGAGATTCAAACAATTACATTCGTTACCAACTTTATTTTTATGAGCATGCCTTTGTGTTGCAGGTTGCTCTCATATGTAGAATCGTTAGCAAGATAGGTCCATGAAATGTGTGCTGCATCCGTAGTGTAAAATGATTTCATTGGTATTACTAAAGTCAATAGTAATTTATTTGGTTGTTTTTCCAGCAAACTTTACTGGCACAGACTTTCTAATTAAAACTACATGTGTATTATTTACATGCCATAAATGTATTCAAACGGGCGCCATTCAGACACCACATATCTCTACACAAACGCATGCACATAGCCAAGAAAACACCAACCGAGATTCTAAAATGACCCTCTGACAGTCCAACTCATACAGGTCTCGAATTATTCTATATACATATGTGCATTTTACATTTTTCAATCGTATCCATCAGTGTGGAGGTTTTACGACTGCGTTGTATGATGGGATGTTTTGTAAATGTTTGGGATACCAGAAAAATATACTTACTACTAACTGTAGCTTTGCGTTAATGCGAGAAGCTATCTTGCGTGGTGTCCAGACACTTCTGATATACTTGAGTGCATGTCATGACAATATATGTAAAATAGGAAGCGTAATAAGTATGGTCTTGGACAGAATTTAAAATGAATGAAAATAGAATTAACCATTTAAAGTTTTTAAAGGAAGAAAAAGGAAATTATTATGTAGTGGTAGCGAACTCCGATCATTCACGCGACAGATGATAAGCATTAACACTACACTATAGAAACACCTTTCAAGGGAGCATATTATAAACACATACTTTACGGCATATACCGCAGTGTTTCCCTGGCGGATGAAATTTAGAAATTTATTTTAATTCGGTTTTATTATTACGTGGAGTCATTAAATATGGAACTGATATATCTGCCACACAGTCCGTGTCCTAACGCTTCTAATGAATGCCCATTTATGTAATTCTGTTGAGTATAAGTAAATAGATAAACTTTTAAATTATTGAAGTTATTACACAATATTTAGTACCTGGGTCATTGACCGTACATGCATATTAAAGATACAAGGTATGTGACAAAACAAACATCAGAAAAAGAAAACAAAACAGAAAAGAACAAGAAAAAGGAAAATAGAGATAAATTAGCTTTGACTAACAACAAATTTGACGTAGCTTCGCGTACTTTAGCCAAGAAATTGCCCATGTTTTGCCAGTTCCTCTGGTCAGCCAGTAGATCCCAACATGCCAATCTCTTTCTTGACGGACTTAAGAATTTTTCTTTGAGTTTAATTGTTCGCTGGTTCTCCCACTGAGCGTATTCCGCCAAAATATTACCCAGTCCTCATCCAAATCACAGAATGGGCAGATTCTCCTGCCAGAATCGTCAATCATTTTCTGTGCCCCCTAGTCTAAACCATGCCATTCCTGACCTTTCCTTTCTTCCTAAGTTAAGTATAGATGCCTCTTTACCCGAATTCAATTTTATTTCATTTGCTAGACCTGCAGAAGGTTTGATTTTACAATCCGATTGTATTTCCTGTTGGTTAATGTCGCTTAGTCTTCTTTTGATACCTTTCCATATGTTTTTGTCATTTGTTTCAGCTCTTTGCCATACTGACCCCATTCTTATTCTCCACAAACTCCTTTCCAAATCAGCTGCCCAAAACTTAGGAGACAGGTTTCCTCGCTGGCATTTATAATATTTGGATCGTAGTGTGAAGTTATCCCCCTGCATCAGCCTCAACCAGTACTTCACTGCTCTTATTTTGCAGTGTATTGTGTCTTCATAACATCCCACCTCCCTCAACGCCCCCAAATTTGATGTGCCTTGTGAAACTGCAAGAACTCTTTTCCAAAATGTTACCTGCGTTTTATTTATATGCTCTGCTCTTTCCCATCCCCAGATTTTACTTCCGTATAGCAAAATCGGCCTTATCATAGAGTTATACATCTTTTCTAATGTATCTACAGGTACATCCGGTATCCGCGAGACGGTACGTAATAATTCATTTAACTGCCCTCGTGCTTTATTGACCAGGGAACGAAGGGGGCACTTCGCACCTCGACCTAAGCGGATCCTTTATGCTCACCATCCCCAAGAGGAATGGATGAAGTGAAGGAACCAAGGATGCTATAGGCCGTAGAAAGGCCGGCCGTCAGAGATGCGCAGAGGTCTCTAACGATTCCAAGTTTGATGAACCGGTCACACTGACGGGCTGCTCAGGGAAGGCTTCCCTCTGGCGGAACCGGGGAGAACTCGATCCGCCTGAGACGGCTCCGAGAAGACTGCCATCTGACAGGGTCGAGAAGAAATTTCCAACGAGCAAGCATCCGCGCCATCTGTCCGACACCGATAGACACTGCATATCCACTAAGCCTACTTGAAACATGAGAGGGAAACCGAAATGATAGGAAATGAGGGAAAGAAAATTTGTGATAGAAGAGAAACCACCGCAACATTTGCTTGCCAACCAGGGTAAACCACTAAAAACGCATGTTTAGAGTGGTCGGCCCCAGGAATACAACCAGGACCTCCCGAATGCGAGCCCCACACGTTACCACGGAGACATATCGCTCTACCATTGGGTTATAACATACTTTGCTTAGTATTTGTTCCAAACCGTTTGCAATTCTAGATGAAATAATATATAGGATATAGGTACTGACTTTCTCTCCCAAGTACCTAGTAGGTAGAGAAGGTACTGCATTCCACCCAAAAATTCGATACCGAGGGTTCACCGGAAATAATGTTTCGAGGCCCCCTGAATCAAAAAAAAGGTCCGTGTATGTATCTACCTATGTGTATCTGTGTGTGTGAACAGCATAACTCAAAAACAAAAAGTCGGATCAACACTAAACTTGGTATTTAAATTCATACCTTCCAAAGATGCGATACAAAGATTTTCAAGAAAATCCTCCAACCCCAAACTACCCTTTTCATGGAACATTTTTCGAAATTCCTTATTTTCTAAAAAAAAACGGCTCTATCGATTTTATTAAAATGCATATATTAAAGATATTTATATGACAAAAAATGTATCTTAATTTTCTGGGGATGGACTTTGAAGTACTCTTCATTCAGAAGAATTTCTTATAAACTTGTATAAACGGTAAACGTTAAGCGATTGACGAAAACGTACTACACAAGAAATGTAAATCTCTTTAAAAAACACAATTTATTTCAAATAAGTATTTTTGTGACATAAGCCATTTCTGAGATATCCGTTATTAATGGTTCGAATTGTTCATTTCTTGATCATTCTGTTAAAGTTCTGTCAACATTCAGCTGTTTCTCGCGATTGCATGGAAACAGTATGGAATTTTAAGGCGTGCATACAGCGTCCAACTCTAAAACTATCACTGTTCTCATTGTATCTATAACGAAGTGTGTAATGTAGCTATTTCTGCAAAAGTTTATTTGTAGTAGATAGAAAAATAAGCTTAGTAAGAACAGTTTGTATACCCAATAGTAAACGATAGAGGGTAGAGAAGGTCATGTGAATGTATCACATCAGAAGTTTTTTTTTCTTCGTAGTCAATTTGAAACTCATGCTGGAAAAAGATTATTAGGATACACAAGATACATTCTGTAAGCCTGTGGATTTGGTTAATTGATTAATTCCTTTAATACTTGGAGCTCCAGATATAGCTTTTCCTCGAATAAATAATATAAGATTTTGATTATTACCTCCTTCTATTTTATTTCTTATTATCAGAAGAATTGTAGAGAGAGGAGCTACTCAGAGTCCTAACTAGGTAGTATTGATATCTGATTGTGATAATGAGGCCAAGTTGTTAGTACGGCTCCCTGCCCTGATGAGCTCCGTTAACAAGGGTTATGCGTCCTCTAACCTACTGCATCTAATTGTGTAACCGTTCATGTACTCTGAACTAAGTTAAAATTCTGTGAGAACAAGTGTTAGGTTTGTCTGGTTTTAAACATCGTCAGCATTTCATCAGCTCTTATCTTCTACTGCGGTAGGGAATTTGTTGTTCAAGTATGTTTCCAATACTTTAAACTTAAAAACAAAACGCGTCCGATATAGTGGAATCAAACAATGTTATAAAAGACAAAATGTATATGCGTCCGTGTATGTGTGTTAATCTCGAAAATCACTCAGCCTATTTAGTTAATTCTTTCACCACTGAATAGCACTGTTCTTCTGGACGGATGTAGGCTATAAAATATTTTTAAAAAACTGTGGGACTTTATATATGCTGTGTTTTCATACTCATGCCAGTATATTTAAAATCCGTTTCAAGTATCAGAGGATACTTTTGGTAATTTATTGCGAACGTGACCTTCAGCCAAAGCATAGGTAAATAGGGAGACTTAGGATTGGATAGGGTGGGTTAGGATATACAGCGAAGGGGGACACCTCGTGCATCGCGACCTACACAGCTCTATTTTGACTACCACAACTCAAGAAGAAAGTATTAAATTAAGGAACCACAGGAGGCTAAAAGCCGCAGTCAGATAGGCCACAAAGACACACGGGAGTCCATAGCAAATCCAACTCGAAGACTCGACTCAACGCCGTAGCTGTCCATAGAGGGCGATGAACGACCCATACAACCAGACAGCCCTCTGGTGTCTCTCCCTTGAGCAGTACAGCATCACGCCACGAAACTTGAAAGTACCCTGAGAAAGAAACGGAATGAAAGAAAAGGAAATCTTGGCAGGACTGAAACTACCCCAGTATTCGCTGCCGATAAGGGTACCCCCACGAGAGACGCAAGGTCAGGGTGGCCAATCAAAGGGAATTTACCCTGGACCTTCCGAATACAAGCAACCAGGAAGGCTCAGGCAATAACGTTGTACCCCGAAGTCCCGGGATCGATCACCAACTTCCGCCCACCCTGAACCATACATTTTTCGGGGGTTTTCCAGGTCGTCTGCAAATGCTGGAGTGGCTTCCTTCATCCCTCGAATTTCCTGTCCCTCCATTTCGTTCCATTAATCATTTAATTCACCCTTCACCCCGTTTGGTTTATTTTAGGGTTAGAAGTGTCGGCGATGGTGTTTCTTACAGCGTGGCAGAGAAAAGGATACTATCTGCTAACTTTCTCCGTCCCTCGGCCTTGGCTGTTTTCCGGGGTATACGGACTCCCCTTGGGAGGCCTTTGGACCCTGTGTGGGGCGGGGCCTCCTGTCTGCCTGTCCGACAGCGTCTATATCTGGAAGTCGTAGGCACCTTATCATTGCTGTGCCGTCACTCCTGGTTCCGGCCGGTCGTTGTCTCCCTTCAATTCATTCCTCCTTCCCGGAGGCATCCCCTGGTGGGACGTAGGCACAATATCCTAATTCCTGGATCGGTGCTGAATCTCCTCCGCTTCACAATCCAATCCAATGTCGAACGCAAGTCTCGCACGTTACCACGGAGCCAGCTTGTTCAGTATGGGGAGGTGTGCTTCCTTTAGAGAATGTTAACGTTCTTGGAGTGTTTTAGTGCTGATTGCGATATATGCCAGCTTGACAGCTCCTAGCACTGTAGAGTGATAGTGCCAGGTTTTCATTTTGAAGCAAGATGAATGTTCGGCACATTTGAAGACGTATACTTTACCTGCTTCTGATGTCATCTCGTAGCTCGTTCCGTTGTCTCGTGGACCAACTGCTCCAATGGTAGAGATATGAGTACTTTTTCAGGGTATGCGTGGATGTGTTGTGAAAGAAATTTAATGTTAACTTTCAATTGAGCTATTGAAGCGATTGCCGACTGCTTAAAATAAAGAATGAAACTGATTACGAATCGTAGCACTTGAAATTATAACAATAGAATTATTATACATGCTTACTTCTGCAGTATCAAGTTTATGGTTTGAAATGACTGTTTTCGCAATAAAAGAAACTAGAAGCGTAACTTGCCGTGAGTCGCTAAAATGTTGCTCGGAAAGATCCCCTTGTCGCCCTCCGTGGTCTAGGAGTACCATGCTAGCGTCTAATTCCCGAGGTCACGGGTTCAAACCCGGCGGAGGGCAATGGATTTTTTTTCGGGCGTAAAAATCCTTAGCTTTGCTTCCTTCGGAAGGGAAGTAAAGCCGGTAGTCCCGTGTCGTACACTTACGGCACGTAAAAGAACCTCAATCCCATAAAGAGGCTTCTGAGCAAACTTTCCGATCTTTCACGCCCAATATAGAATGAGGCGCTAAGAACCAAAATAGCTAATGAGCGTCCATAAATAAAACACAATTTAATTTAATATAGAAAGATCCCTTGCAATAGCTCCTAAATCTTACACTTGGCGCTTAAAATATCACACGAGCAATCACATCATTAACTGAATAAGTCTCAAGAGAGAGTGTCTGCACGAACGTATGCACAACTGTGTGCAGGAAGGTGTAGACGAGCGAATGTAAGTACCAGTGACGGTACCAGAGTAAGTCTCTGATTTAGATTATACGCCTTTATTATTTAAGCTCTACCTAATTAAAGCTACTCCCACTAAAGTTATTTAACGCCAGGGTCAGTACTTAAAATCCTACTTGCCTCTGTTACTTTGTTGCTAGACTACCTTCCCTAGTTCTGAGAATTTTATGCACCTTTCTCTTTTGCTGCATTTTCCTATGTGACTGTACAAACGTACTGAATTCACCCATTAACTGCGTTCACAGAAACTTTAAGCTAATGTGTTCTATCCTCGGCTGATACTAATGACTTTCGTTATCCTGATTTCCTAATTGTTTTCTTCTTTGGGGCAAATCTTTCAAATAAAGCATATTACGTTATGCGTATATTGATTTAATATACGGAAATTATTTACTCCAATTATTTCTCTATCCCATTACCTATTATTTGTTTATTTAATTATTTGTATCTTCCTGATAATAATTGCTGTATCAGTTTACATCACCATTGTTGCAAAAAATGCTTTAATCGTATTCTTGGCACACCATGTGCTCATTCGTTTCAGCATTCCAGGAATATACATTTGAATGTAGTGACCTCGCCTCTAGAAAGCGAAGTTCCCAACATTACAAAATTGTTACTAGCAGCGCCACACCAAATAGAAGCTACGGACGATGTGCAGGATTCTATTGGGGTCTCCCTAAACGGCATTCTCTAGCTGTAATCTGCATCATGTCCCCTAGTCCTTGTGGTTGACGTAATAGTAAATGAAACGGGGTAAAGGCGGGAACGAGGAAGTTTGTCTACAATGCCTTTCTTAAAATGTTGCGCTTTATTCCGGGCATATTATCAGAACGATTAGATCTGAGAGAGATTAAAATTAAACACGCATAAACGATGGAATGATTTCCAATTAGAAAATAGTATTCCTTAATTACCAAGCAGCAATCAGCGTGTAAATCACAATTTGTTTTTCTTTGTCTTGACCTGAGTCAAAAACTAAATAAATAACTAAATAATGCATTGCTGAATTTTTAATTCTTTATAAATGGCGAACAGAGTAGTCTTCCACCCGAGAAAACTTAAAACTTATTATTACTATTGAAACGGTTAATGCTACGAAAACTTGATTTAACCGACTTCCATACTTTAATTAGCTCTACATCTTGCTAATAGTAAACATTTGTGTATCTCTTCTAGTTTCCAAGTTCTATAAGGTCCAAAAAGTATGAAAAATTCAAAGTTTTGTATAAGAAACATAAGATACACATTTTGTTTTTCGTAAATATTTCAAGCGTGCGATATTTTTATTAACATCGTTAGGAATATTTGAGAAAATAAAACTTAGCGAAAAATGTTCACTACAAATAGTTGTTTAGAATAGTAAAAATTTCTTGAAAATCCTCGCCTAGCACCCTTAAACGGTACCTGACTCAAATATGAAATTTAGGTTTTAGCCGACATTTCGGTTTTGAACTATGTTGCTCACACACATGCACACACGCTCGCGAAACGTTTCCTAATTTTTCTCCTTTTTTATTCAGGACCTCAAATGATTATTTCTAATGAAATCTCCATATGAAATTTTTAGATTGAACACAATATTTCCTCACAGAGCGGATGACTCAGGCGGCAAGTTCTGTGGCTCGCATTCGGAAGGTCCCGCGTTCTATTCCCGGTGACCGCCCACTCCGACTATGGGGTGGTTCGTGGTTATCTCCCGCACACCTAGGCGAATGCCGGGATGGTATATTTTACCACGATTTCTCCTTTCCCCAATTCCTCTCATTTCATCTTTCACTTTCAGGTGTGTTTTCAGGTCCTGCGGTGCTGGTGGTGTCGGGCAGATGGCGCAAATGCTTGCGCATTGGAAAGATTTCTCCGCGTGAACGCCAGGTGCGTTGCCCATCGTTAGGGTCACTCCATCTCTCTCTCTCTCTCTCTCTCTCGGGATTCTTCGCCTCTACTATTGCAGGTGTTCAAGCTGGAAGTATTAGGAACTTCTGCGCGTCTCTATGGGCCTGTCTGCCTGCGGACTTGAGACCACCTACGGATCCTTCACCTCATCCCTGCCTCCCAGAAGTGTAGGCACAATAGATCAAGCTGGTCGCAGTGTGCGAAGTGTTCCCCTCCGATAAACACTTACTACATCCTACAACACTTCCTCCGCGGTAGAAGGAAGTACAAAAAGTAAAGAGTTTTCCTTATGTACACATTTTATTTCTAAGAATATCCACCTTTTATGACCATAAGTGACCTCAAGAATCGCTCGAATCAACAGTGCATTTCCCTTTACCGCTGTAACTGAAAAACAAAAATCTTTGATACATTCATATGACTTTCTCTAGCCATTATCGTTTATCAGTGGGTATACAAACTATTCTGCCTAAAGCTTATTTTTCTATTTATTACATTTTAATCCAAATAAGCCTTTGCAGAAACAGCTACATACATTACTGGACGCTATACGCTGGCCATATTGTTTCCATGCAATCGCGAGAAACAACTGAAAGCTGAAAGGACTTTCAGAGAATGACCAAGTAATAAACAATTCGAACCTTTAATAACGGATATATCAGAAATGGTTTAGGCCACAAAAAAGCTTATTTAAGATAAAGTGTGTGTTTTAATGAGATCTACATTTTTTTGCGTAGTACATTTTCGTCTATTGCTTAACGTTTCGGGTTATGCAAGATAATACAATACTCCTCCAGAATGAAGAGGACTCCACAGGCTGTTTCCAGAAAATTCAAGATATACACTTTATTTGTCATGCAAATATCTTTAATATGTATTTTGAAAAAAAAAATGTTACAGACATTTTTCAGAAAATAAAAAATTTAGAGAAATTTTCCATGTAAAGGGTAGTTTTGGTTGGGGAGATTTTCTTGAAAATCTTCGTACGCATTTATGGAATATGCTGAACTTAAATATCAAGTTTCGTATTTATCCGACTTTTCATTTTTGAGTTATGCTATTTTCACAAATACACAGACACAGACAAACACACGGACTTTTTCTAAAAATGTTTTCTTTTTTGGAATCAGGGGGACTTCTAAATATGTATTTCCAGTGAAATCTCGGTATCAAATTTTTGGATGGAATACAGTACCTTCTCTACGTATTAAGTACGTGGTAGAGAAAGTAAAAATGTGTTTATAAGAGCCGTAGGAGAATGGTGCTCATACACAAAAGTATTCTATTGTAGAAAGCTTCTTCGGGTCCTCTCAAGCAGCGATGCCCTATCTAGCAAATGCTTACCAATTAACTATGCCTTCATTATGTTCAAATTCATACTGCAGAAGTCAGAAATAAATTATAACCTGATATTGTACCAAGTGAAATTCCATTTACCCATTAGTCTCTCTGTTGCCTTAGGTACAAAGCAAAGCTTGACAGCAAGACCGTGTTTCTGACTTGCACCAACTGCATCTGGAGTGATACTGTAGTCACCAAGGACCCTAACTGTGTACTGTGTTCATTACGCTGAGTAATCTGAAGGCTATAGTGAAGCATACTGCTGCTCTGTGTACTGGGTTAGTTATTATTGTAATATTATGTATATATGTTTTAAATTTAATAACAGCAAATAAAGAAATTACCACTAAAAGCCCTTTAATAATTTTAAGGAAATAGAGTGCTCTTTAGTGATAATATTTAAGAATATTTTCTCAACACTCTTACAGATTACACATATACATCTGACAGTAATGCTAAATTAACTGCTTTTAAATAATCTATCATTATGAGTTATGATTTTTATACAGTAGAATTACTTTTTCAACATTTTCTATACTTATTTATTACTGGAATGTTAATATTTAAACGATGTGAAAAATATTTATTCAGCGCATATGAGCTAACTCCATGGCACAACAGACAGATTGGGTAGACGTATCGTACCTGCACAAACAATCATCTCCCCCACCCGAATTTTTCTGAGAGCTCAGTTTAAATTATTTACTTCTTTTTCTATGTTGCTGGAAAGCTTTGCAAACCTTTTATAGGTTCTGTAGTAGCTATTGTGACATCGGTACACAATAAAATCTTAAACAAATAATTGGAAAATTAAAATCAATAAAAAGCCGTTATATTTACACCAAAAATAACAAACAAAAATATTTGGCAGGTGGTGTGTCTTATTACTTGTTATTTCAATGTATCCTACTGTATCTATCTGAATAAACCAATGTAATAAGTGCAATAACACTATACATTCTGAACAACTACATATCTACCTATAGTGTTATAGTTCCTTTTATACATTTCCAAAAATTATGGTTTGATATGCCACATTATGCCATACAGTATGAATTGTGTTTCAGATTATTTGGAGGATGCAACACATTTAGAAACACAAACTTAAAGATACAAACTGAGTTAACAATTACAGTACTCAAGTAAAAACTGTAATAAATGTGTTTATATTACCTGCGTCAATTTAGTTCAACATTTTTGTATACCCAAAATTTTTCAATTTCCCACAAAATGTCATTATTTTCCCCCTTGGATGGCCCTAGTACCGCCACTGCATCCCTTGCCCCTCCACATAGAACTCATGGGCAACTGCAGTAATGTGGCTGGTATGTGGTGAGCATGTCACCTCCCCACCCCCGTCGCTTAGATGCAGTTTAAGAGACCAGAAGTCCTGTTTCTCCACCCAGACTGCACTCCATATCAGACCTCCCAAAAGAGAAAAAACGCCCATGCCGAAGCCTGGCCCCTCGCACCAGAGGCAGCAACGTTACCACAGCGCTACGGGGATGGCCAGCGTATATAAAACATGTACATATATTAATATTAAAATGTTAAGATTCCTAACCTTGTCATAAGCTCAGCAAGTGTAACAGAACAATGTACTATAGAACAGAGATACCCAATCTTACAGAGAGAGGGGAGAAGAGAGTTTCCCTTCCCACTAATTTCACTCGTGCTGCCAAGAACTGAAACTTCATTGGTTTAGCTTGTCAGTCTCTTCAAATATAGTGGGTGGCGTGAACTATAGAACCTTAGCCCTTAAGAGAAAAGGTTTGGCTTCACTGCTGTAGAAAATAAATTTTATTAAAGTTTCAATACTGCCATACACCGAGTGATATTTATGATTCAACAGTTGCCTGCATTTGGAGAATACAAGCCAGCATTATTATTGCCCGTTTGTATCGCGTTTATCAGTAGTGGTTGGCTACCTTTGTAATATATTTCTAGCAAATAAGATCCCACAGCTATACTCGCGTTGTTGCGTTAACTGCGGAGACTGTTTTTCATTCCCTCTCTCTCCCCCTTTATCTCTGAGCCCTCTTTCATCCCTCCAGCTCTCTCGTTGTATTTCTTCAACCTCTCTCCCATTCTCGTCTATGCCAGCAGCGTGAGAGGCATAATCTTATGCCCTTTAAGCGTTCGAAACTACACTATTACCAATGGCGAGCGTAAAACAACAGAATCTATCAATGGTTTGTATATCTCAACAATATGGAAAATCTGGAATAACTCCGTAAGCATTCATTACGTTGAAATTTGGCAAATATAAAAACTGCTTAAAAATCATGCTGATCAACCTTTCATTGCGTAACTTTCGTCATAAAGACCAATAAGCAAGATATATGAATTTTTGACCATCTACCCCATCATAAGCTCACTTGAGATGGCGTATAGCTTATGCTGACCAGAAGATAATTTCGCAAATGAATGTATCTGGTAAGAATTTCACACGTTTTTGTAATTGAAGATAAAATATATATCCCAGAACCGGAAGCAATATTTGGAAAGGGTAGCCGAAACAGGTACCGTATAACTGTTACATTCGGATTTTACGTAGTGATGACCATATTTTCATATAACCTTTCATCATCATCATCATCATCATCATCATCATTATTATTATTATTATTATTATTATTATTATTATTATTTTCTAAGTGAGACCAACGGCATTTTATGCACCAAGTTGCATTATTAATCACTCTTTTGTGAAACTCTAATATACATATAAAACATTATTAATAATAAACAGCGATTTCTGGCTTCAGGGTGCCATATTACACAAAATGAGGTCTGTTTTTACTTTCTGTATCATCTACCTATGTTACATAGAGGAGGTATTTGCATTCCTCCAAAACTTCATTAGAAATTTCACCTTAAATAAATATTTTTAGATCTCCTGAATAAAAACAATTTTTTAGAAAAATGTCCCTGTTTATGTGTGTGTGTGTCTATCTGTGTCTCTGTGTGATTGTTAACAGTGTAATTAAAAAAACGAAAGGTCGAGCAAATACAAAACTTCGTATTTATATTCAACATCGTCTAAAAGTGCGACCGAAGAGTTTTAAGAAAATCTCCCCACCCCAAACTGCCCTTTAAATGCTAAACTTTTCCTTATTTTTTATTTTTTGAAAAACGTCCCAATAATTTTGCTTAAAACCCCATATGTTTACTTGATTACTAAAAGATATAACTTGAATTTTCTGTGAATAGCCTACGAATCCTTCTTTATTCAGAATAAACTGTATATAATTTTATAGAAAAAAATTAAGTTACGTTTTATTTATGGACGCTCTTTAACTACTGTGGTCCTTAGCGACCCATTCTATATTGGACGTGAAACACCGGTAATTTTGCTAAGAGGACTCTTTATCCGGCTTGAGATTCTTTTACGTGCCGTAAATCTACAACACAAGACCACCGGTTTTAGGAAGCCATTCTAAGGATTTTTACGCCCGAAAAAATCCATCGTTTTTCCGCCGGGTTTGAACCCGTGACCTTCGGGAACTAGAAGCTAGCATAAGTTGTAAACCATAAGAAATAGACGAAACTTACTAATATATCTTTAAAACACTCAATGTATTTCAAATAACCGAGAAACTCATTAATGGTTGGAATATTCCAATGCTTTGCCATTTTTATAAGTGCTGTCACCATTAAATTGTTTCTTATGGAAAGAGTATGGAATTTCAAAGCCAGCCTATATATGGCAGTATGGTTATGAAATCTGGGGTTCAGCTTCATCTTCACAAATCCAAACAATACAAACTCTACATAACATATTTCTCCGAATTATAACCGATGCACCCTGGTATATTCACAACACCACTCTTCATAGAGATCTAGGGATTCGAGGTTTCTACAATCCTCCGACATAGCTACAAGAGACTCTACAACACTTTTCTATAACACACCACTTTACTTTTGCAGACACCAGCAAATCCTACACCTAATTACGCCAACAGAAGACTGAAAAGAAAAAGACTTAATGTAAAGATAGTAAACATAGGAATCTCCAGTGGGTACCAATCCAAACACATGTTTCAATTTAATTTTGTTTTTCTACAAATGTGCACAACTATATTGTACAGATTATTGTAGCAAAGTTTCCTTAATAAGTTACAAAAAAATTTTGTGATACATTCACATAACTTTCTCTACCCTTTATCGTTTGTTAATGGGTACACAAACTACCTTACTAAAGCTTATTCTTATATCTGCTTCGTTTTAATCCAAATACACCTTTGCAGAAAAGAGAACAGGATAGTCAAACTTTTAAGAACTGAAGTACCTGGCCTTAAAATTCCATACTGTTTCATTGGAACCGCGAGAAACAACTGAATGTTGACATAACTTTAAAAAGAATGGCTAAGTATTAGACAATTCAAACACTTTATAAGAATATCTCGGAAATGGCTGATGCCAAAAAAACTTATTTGAAGTAAATTTTATGTTTTAAAGAGATCTACATTTCTTGTGTAGTACGTTTTCGTCTATCGTTTAACGTTTACCAGCTATACAAGATTATATAAAATTCCTTCCGAATGAAGAGGTCTTCAAAAGATGTTTCCAGAATATTTATGATATACATTTAATTAGTATGTAAGTATATTTAATGTATGGTATTTTAATCAAAATGGTTAAAGCCATTTTTTAGAAAATAAAAAGATTTCGAAAAATGTTCCATCTAAACGGTAGTTTGGGATAGGGAGATTTTCTTGAAAATCTTCGTGTGGTATTTTTGGATGGTACTAAGTTTGGTGTTGATCCGAGTTTACGTTTTTGAATTATGCTGTTCAAACATACGCACACACGTACGTTTTTCTAAAAATGCTTTCTTTCTTTTCACTCAGGGGCCTCCAAACATCCATTTCCGGTGAAATCTCGGTATTGAATTTTTGTGTGAAATGCAGTACCTACTAGGTACGTGGTAGATAAGGTAAAACAGCCAGTATATACCAATACGCTTTTGAATATTTAACCATTGTTTCAGCCTCCTGCATCTCCCTTTTAGCAGAGAGAGAGAGAGTTATATCCGTGGTATGTCTGAGGCTCGCATTCGGACGTCCCGGGTTCGATTCCTGTCAACTGCCCAATCTGGCCTTGAATTTTTCGCTGTTTTCCAAGGCCGCTAGGCGAATGCCGGGGTGGTTTCTCATCTACCATGATTTCGTTTCCCCCATTCCCCTTTCATTCTGTTTCCTTCTTATCTTTCTGGTATGTTTCTAGGTTTCGTGGCGTGTGGCAGTGCCGGACAGATGGCGTGGGTGCTTGCTCTAAGGAAAGAGTATTCCCCGTGGGCACTACAGAGCTGCTTGGTTGGAAGGGTCGTTCATCGCCCTCTATGAGTAGCTCCAGTAGTGGAACTGGTCTTCGAGCCAGGAACTGTTAGGGACTTTGGCGCGTTTCTGTGACATGCCTGCCGTAGCTCCCGTGATTCCTTCACTTCATCCCCTCCTCCTGAATGGGGTGGTTGGAAGCCGCAATAGATCTCCCGTGGGTCACTGCGCAGATGACCTCCACTATTGTATTCTCTATACCCTATTCTCCATTAACTACAACAAAACGTATAATGAAACTTTTTACAAACTTTACCTCGTTTAACATAAAGTAGATAGAAATATAAGTTTTTGAAAGAATAGTTTGTAGAAATGATTTAAAAATAAACGAATAGCGCTAGAATGTCGTGTGAATGTAATACATTGCACTTTCTGCTCTTCAGTTGTTCTGTTTGTCTCTACAAAACTGAGAGTAGATTGGAGTTGTTCTTCAAAAGGATGCTTAGAGCGGGCGGTGTTTACTCCGATTAGCGATATTGGAAACAGATACCTTGCAGATCAAGATTCACATTCATTATCTTTAATTACTTCTTTGATCTTTACGTGCCTCTAGATGTTTTCCCTAAACGTGATATTAGTGTGTTTAATTAATCCTACCGTGAAGAGATTTTGTTGCTTCCTTACACCCGATTTTGTACAAAGTGTTGTGTGCTAAATACCGACGCCGAGTTTCTAGGGGCTAGTTTCAAAGTATGCTGCTTTATACAACTGTAGATGCTTATCATAATCTTCAGAATAGCAGAAAATACATCGTTGTCTAGAATATAAGCTTCGTATTCCAGTCCCCCTGCTCACAAAGGGGGTTTTACTAAGCGGCAGAAAACTTCATAACATATAATTTTGCAAGAGGAAAGCACTAGTGGCTTTACCGGAACAATTTTATCTTGGAATACAAGTGAAATCTGGAAATCCAAAAACTTTTTTTTTTCCTGCTGCTGTTAAAATAGGCTTTATGAGCTATGAGGTTTTCATTCATAGTCAATAATATGCAGAAACCTTAACGTTATTTTCGGGTACATTAATAAAATGCCCTTTAAAAGCTTTGAACGCATAAAGAATTAACAAACAATTTCCCTGACACCAGAAATACATGTTTTGAGGTACCCTGAATCCAAATGAAGCATGTTTGGAAACATGTTCGTGTGTGTGTTTTTACTTTCTCTACTACGTGTAGTAAGTAGGGGAAGTATTGTATTCCACCCAAAAATTCCATACCGAGTTTCCACCGGAAATATATGTTTTGAGACCCCCTGAATTCAAAAAAAGCATTTTTGGAAACATGTCCGTTTGTGTATGTGTCTGTGAATAGCATAACTCAGAAACGAACAATCGGATAAACACCAAACTTGGTATTTAGGTTCAGTATCTTCCAGAGATGCGACACGAAGGTTTTCAAGAAAATCCCCCTACCCCAGATTACCCTTTACATGGAACATTTTTCGAAAATTTTAATTTTTTCAAAAATGCCTCTAACAATTTTGATTAAAATATATGTTTCAGATATTTTTATGACAAATGAAATGTATATCTCAAATTTTCAGGGAATGTCTCAAAAAGTATTCTTCATTGTGAACGACTTTTGCATAACTGGTAAACCATAAGAGATAGACCAAATTTTACTACACAAAAAATGTAGATCGCGTAAAATATACAATTTATGTCATATACATTTTTTTGTTGAGTGAACCATTTTCGAGATATTGCTTGTTATTCCCTTAAACTTTCCAATACTTTTTATTCATTTTTTATGTCCTGGACATACAAAGAGAATGGAATGCGCCACATAACAACCAGCTCTTAAAACATTTGACTATCGTTTAAATACTACCATATTCCCCTTGCACCTACAAGAAAATTAGCAATAAGATTAACATCTCGATATCTTGATTAACATGAAGCATGTGGAGAATAAGCGTTTGTAAAAATAGTTTGTACAAGAGTAGAGAAAGTCATGTGAGTGTAACACAACAGTTTTTTTGAAATCTGATTTATCGTGCGGCGGACAGATGGCTTTATAGCGTAGTCACCTTTCTGAAGCATTTGTGCTAACCTCTAGTTCTGGGTCGCGGTTTCGAACCCGGCGGGGGGCGATGAATTTTTTCGGGCATAAAATTCCTCAGCATGGCTTCCTTCGGAGGCTAAGTAAACCATGTGGTCCCTTGTCGTAGATTACGGAACTTAAAGGAACCTCAAACCTGTTGAAGAGGCCTCAACAAAATTCCCTGTCTTTCACGCCGAATATAGAATGGGACGCCAAGAACTACAGTAGTTAAAGAGCGTCTATAAGTAAAACTTAATTTAATTTCGGTAGCATCTGTATGACTAACTTGTTGGTATATGGTCTTAGTGGCGTAATAACCTTCCTGTGTCGTCTGGTTTACTACAACTAAATTAATCGGAGGTTGTTTTTTGTGACCGTGGTTTGCTGTTCTGTAGTTCAATGTAATGTTGAACAGATGACATTATTTGTTTCGCCACCGTCCTGTATCATCCACCTTAGTGACGCAGTCTATTTTATTTTTATTTGTTTTTGTTCATGGGTTTAACCTCAAGTCGTGATATTGAATATCCAATTCGACATTTACCTGCCGATTGAAGGAAATGGCGAAAAAAGCCCAAATAGACTGACAGGTGCATGGGATTTGAACCCACAATCGAATGCAAGCCACAGACGGTACCATCAGAGCCATCTTGCTCGGTGCATCAATTTTGCCTATCTTTACCATCATTCTTGGTAATCTACGATAATACGTATTGGTGGTATTTATTACGTAAACGAGAAGACTTTACGAGTAAATAAAGTGAGGCGAGTTTTAGCTGACATATTGCCTTTATTTGAACATTTCACGTGGTGATAGGCTTATATATGTGTTAATATTCTACTTCTAACATTAAAAGTGTATATTTTAGGAGGGACACTTTATAACATTTCTAAAATCTTTAAATTTCAATCTGTGGTGTTAAAAACCGACTTTAAGGAAATGATTGCGAACATAGATTGCAAAGCTTTTACGTAACAGAGAATAAGTTACATAATATGTAATTCCTTCATTTCCTTTAGCATGGAGGAAAACTTATTCTTCCATAATTTTTAGAGTGCACTACCAAATGTTTGTTTTCCTCGAAAACAGAAGACTACTTTCCACCATGGAGGAATAAATTAATAAACGAAACAGGATTCTGCCTCGGCAGCGGAACAAATTTTCTAGCCCAAGATTCTCTTCTAATCGATTCGGCAGATTTCGATTTCGCTTGTTCTTGTTCTGCCAGTGCCTGTACAATGCAAATGTAAATTCTGCTCGATTGGGTTCTCAAAGTGTGAGACGTATGCTTAAACTGGTCAATTCAACAAACTGTTGCAATATCTGATTGAACCGCGGCAATGGCAATGAGCAAAATATAAACATAATGTCTTTTAACCGGTTTTATTAGGAGATATTAAGCCATTTAAGGCATATTTTTATCTCATACCGATGTGTACACAAATATTGAAATATTGGCCAATTAATTTTAAAAGATTAGCAACTTCATATCTTGAAATTAATTGTTCTTCCACACAAGCTGTGCGTTTGACAGGTTTGGAAAGGTAGAATCAGGCGACTGAAAAATTCAATGCCATAGCCGGGATTTGAAGCACGGATCTTCCGGTCTCCGTGCGGTTGCTCTAACCACTGAGCTACCATGGCAACATGCCGGCACCCCATTAAATTCTCCAGCTGATTCACATGTTTCCCGGTAAACCACAAGGAGATCTCAAATCGTATTGAGATGACATACCCCAATGGCGACTTACAATGCTGTAAGTACTTTAAGTCCCGGGCTTCATAGTTTCAACCACTATTAGGTCAATTAATGGCATTAATTGTTCTTCCACACAAGCCGTGTGTTATTTATAAGCTTATAGCGTTTTGTGTTCTGTTTCTTAGATCTGTTAAATTAGGATATGAAATGTTCGCATTATATCTTGCGTAAGTAAACGTACGTCAACTTTTAGGATTAATTAATGGCTTCCTAATATATTTAAAGTGTATAAAATGTTTTCTGTGTTTACTTATGAAATTCCTAAAGCTCTTAGATAGGGAATCCATGGAGAAAAATCTATAATATTTTAATAGTGCCATCGAAGAATATATTTTTCCAAGAATTATGTTTAAAAATGTATCGTATTTCATTTATTTTTACCACGGAGTAATAATTTTATACGATATGCGCTTGTTTTTCAAACGTCAGTCATTTCTTACTGATGTTTATGTTTCTCACAAGGATGTAGGATATGTATACGACGGAGCTTCTGCTTATATTTATAACGCTACTTCAATCAATGACGCTTTTGGAAATGTTTAGTATAGACGAAGGCAACTGGAAAACAAAGCACCTTAAAGGTAGGTTTACAAGGGACGTGAAAGAGTATGAGGTTACGGTGCCCAGTAAGCTGAGTTCTGAAGGAAGATTCCTTTCATACTCCCTGCCTCACTTCTACAAAAGAGATATTACGAGAGTCAGGGAAAGACGAAGTACAGACGACGCAAATGATATGGTGCACTATGGGCTTGCTATCGGAGGACAGGAGTACATGGTTGAATTATATCCCAACAGAGGACTGATGTCACCAGGCTTGATGGTGGAAAAGCGCTCAGGGGGATCTCTCCAGGACACGAACATCCATCCTGCCAGCTCGGAGCAGTGCCATTACACTGGTTGGATCCGAGGTAATAGAAACACAACCCGGGCGGCTATATCCGTTTGTCAATCGGGTATGGTAGGATATGTCAAGACCAGTGACGGACGTCGCCATTTCATAGAGCCTGTCTCCGATCACCAGGCAGAATCGGATGGTCGGCATCTCCATATGGTATACGAGGATCCGCAAGAAACTAGACACAGAAGAAACTGCGGCACTGGAGATGACTGGGAAACAGCATGGAGGGAGCGCTTAATGAGAGAACATAGACATTTTACAGGTCCGCAAAGTTCTCTGAAAAGAGATGTTGAGAGACGTCTGGAACGTGTTCGGCATGCACTGCGATATTCAGAGGAAACTGGATTTGTTCATAGTAAACATCGCTATTTGGAGATACTTGTAGTAGCGGATAAGCGTTTCATCGAATATCATAATAATACCGATCGTGAGAACTACATACTTACTATCATGAACATGGCTAACGATTTCTACCATGATGCCAGTGTTGGAAATCTGATAGACTTCGTCGTCGTTCGCATCATGTACCTCGAAAAAGAGGAAGAAGAAATAGACTTGGTCATCAACAGAGATGCCGAATCTACGCTTGCCAGTTTCTGTAAGTGGCAGTTCAAAATCAACCCTAAGAATATCTCTCATCCTAACCACCACGATATCGCTGTCCTCCTAACGCGCTATGACATCTGTTCCGACAACGTGACTGAGTGTGGTCTCCTAGGACTTGCAAACACGGCTCAGGCATGTGAAGCCAGTCACTCTTGCTGTATCAATGAGGACACTGGCCTCACACTGGGAGTCGTCGTCACCCATGAGGTGGGTCATGTCCTGGGATGTGCACATGATGAGGTTGATTCCTCCGGGTGTGAACCTTACTCCGACCAGGCGAAACATTTTGCACACGTCATGTCCCCATATGTGCAACTAGCAACAAACAAATGGTCTACCTGTAGCAGAGGCTTCATCACTGAATTTGTAGAAAGCGACTTGGGTAACTGCTTGCTAGACGAGCCACAAGAACATTCATTCAAGCTTCCAAATATGCCCCCAGGCGCCATGTACGATATAGAATGGCAATGCCGTCAGAAATTCGGACTTGACTCTAAGTCCTGTAAGAGAGGGCCTAAAGAAACTTGTGAGAAGCTGTGGTGTACTATGGGCGAGAAACAAGATTGCGGCACATATGGCAGTCCTCCTGCTGATGGTACTAAATGTGGAGAGAATATGTGGTGTTTCGAGAGGCAGTGCGTGAACATTGGTGCGCGGCCGGCTGCGGTAGATGGCGGTTGGGCTATGTGGGGACCCTACTCGGAGTGTTCCAGAACTTGTGGAGGTGGAGTGTCTGTTAGCGAACGTGACTGTACCAGCCCAGTTCCCCAAAATCATGGTCGGTACTGTACTGGCGAGAAGAAACTCTATCATATATGCAATACCGCACCTTGTGACATAAAGGAGCCAAGCTACAGAGCGCATCAATGTGCGGAGTACAACAGCAAGCCTTTCAGAGATAAGCTCTACCATTGGACACCATTTAAAGGGGTAACTACCTGTTTTGTTTCCTCTAGTATATATTTTTTCAGCAAAAGTTGCAAGGCCATAATTTGTAATAATTACCTTCCGAGTGAAATTAATGCAATAATAATAAATAAAATGTAATATTAAAATAAATTTTAATAAACAATATTCAGGGATACTAATAACTCTAATTTAATAACCTAGGATGAACTTATTGTAAAATAATTTTCATTCTCAAATAGAATTAAATTTGTTCCGGTTAAAAAAACAATGTAATAAAATCATGAATGAAACAAGTAAAAAATCTTCAAACCTGATACACAACAAAAGAATTTGCTTACCAGACAACGAAGTACAACATTTTTACTTTATTTAC
Organism: Deroplatys truncata; assembly: GCA_030765065.1. Classification (NCBI taxonomy): domain Eukaryota; kingdom Metazoa; phylum Arthropoda; class Insecta; order Mantodea; family Mantidae; genus Deroplatys; species Deroplatys truncata. Next base: position 117,672,549 of record CM060975.1, read on the forward strand.
TACGTATAGTAAGTAGGGAAAATACTGAATTCCACCCAAAAATTCTATATCCATATTTCAGGGGAAATACATGTTTTGAGGCCACCTGAATAAAAAAAGAATTTTTGGAAAACGGTCCGTGTATACATGTGTGTCTTTGAAAAGTATAACTCAAAAACCAAAAGTCGGATAAATACCAAATTTGGTATTTGGATTTAGTATTTTCAATAGATGCGGCACGAAAATTTTCAAGAAAATCCCCTACCTCAGACTACACTTTGCACGGAATATTTTTCTCGAAAATTTTTATTCTAAAACTGATTAATAATTTTTATTAAAATGCCATATATTAAAGATATTTACATTAAAAATAAAATAAATACCTTAACTTTTCTGGAAATATCTTCTGAAATCCAATTCATTCGGAAATATTTTGTATAATCTTGTATAACTAGTAAACGTTGAGCAATAGAAGGAAACGTACTTCACAAAAAATGTATACCTCTTTAAAGAATACAATTTATTTAAAATAAGTTTTTTTGTGGCGTTAACCATAAGCCATTTCCGTTATTAAAGGTTTTAATTGTTCATTTCTTGGTCATTCTCTTAAGTCCTGTCATTATTCAGTTGTTTCTCGTGATTGTATGGAAACAGAATGGAATTTTAAGACGGCGTGTAGCGTGCAGTTCTTAAACATTTGACCATCGTTGTTCCCTTTGTCTGTATGGCGAAATGTGTAATGTAGCTATTTCTGCAAAGGCTTATTTGGATTAAAATCAAGTAGACATAAAAATAAGCTTTAGTAAGAATAGTTTGTAACCTCACCAATAGACGATAGAGGGTAGAAGAAGTCAAGTGAATGTATCGCATCCGATTTTTTATAACAATGTCCGTGTGTTTGTGTGCGTGTGTGTCTGTGAACAGCATAACTCAAAAACGAAAATTCGGATAAATACCTAACTTGGTATTTAGATTCAGTTCCAATCTCCATTTCAACTACCCTTTATATGGAACATTTTCTACATTTTTTATTTTTTAATAATTAATAATAATTGTGATTAAAATGTCGTATATTAAATATATTTACATGACAAATGAAATACATATTTCGAATTTTCCGGGAATAGCCTGTGAATTCCTTTTCATTCGAAAGGAATTTTGAATAATTTTGTATAACTGGTAAACGTTCAAGTATAGTCGAAAACATACTACACAGAAAATGTAAATATTTTTAAAACACACAGTTTATTTCAAAAAAACTTGTTTGTAGCTTGAGCCAGTTCTGAAATATCCGTTATTAATGTTTCGAATTGTTCAATACTTGTCCATTCTCTTGAAGTTCTCTTAACATTCAGTTGTTTCTTGCGATTGCATGGAAACAGCATTGAATTTTAAGGCCAGCATATAAAATCCTGTTCTTAAACATTTGACTATCGCTGTTCCTTTTGTATCTATAATGAAATGTATAATGTAGCTATTTGTGCAAAGGTTTATTTGGATTGAAATGTAGTAGATAGAAAAACAAGCTTTAGTAAAAATAGTTTGTATACCCACTAATAAACAATAGAGTGTAGAGAAAGTCATGTGAATGTATCACATCACCATTTTTTAGGAGTAGCGGAGGTTATAACAAAACACACCCATCGTTTAAAACATACCTTTTGTATAACAGAAAGCTTGTTAGACCTTGATGCACCTACAGCTCAAGTGCAGAAACCTTTACCAACTTAAGGTAACAATAATAGGCGAGAATAGCTCGTGGTACAGATAGCATACATTAACGGTATAATACTGCAGTTACAGTTATCTTTCAGTTTAGTGACCATAAAAGCTTAGGATTGAAAAGCGAGCGAGAGGCGGCGCCGTGGTAACGCGTGTGTGACTCGAATTCCAGCGGCCGAGGGTTCAAGCCCTCCGGGGCCGACTAATCTGATCGAAGGTTTTATCGCGATTTTCTTCGATCGCCAGGCGAATGTTGGGTTAGACAATTTATTCCGGGAATTTTTCTGTCTTCCCTTTTATCATTACATTTCATTTCGTTCTTCTTCAACTCCATACCAGGCATTGGGGTGATCACCCATCCTGGATATGCTACGACCCAAAGTTTGCTTGCTACTCGACAGGCTACTAATCCAAAGCATTAGCTTGTAAGCTCTTGGGGGTGTAGGTCCTACAAAGAAGGTTATCCGTTAAAGAATTAGAATTGTACATCTTGTGTATTGGTATAAACGGCACTTGACAATAGCTCCCCCCCCCGCTCGTAACGCTGACAAAGCATTAACCTGCCCTAACCTAAATAACTGAACTATATGTGCTCTCTTTCTTGTATGTTTTGAGATTTACAAAGATAGAGTAGGATACGACTAGAAGCGAAGGCAGACTTAGCACCTGGACCTACGCAGATCTTTTGTACCTAGGCCCCTGACGGGCCCCTCGGGGCGGGAGGAATAAGGTAAAAGGGGACAAAGGGCGGTCGGACCACGGGGCACGACAGGCAGAGTGCAGGGTCCCTACCGTTTAGAGACCTGAACTCCCTGGATGGTGACTGGTGCAGTCGACTCCCCTCCTCACTTGTGAACTTACACATCTCCTGGGGGACCCGGAAGAGACCGCTCGCAGTTCCGTGGAACGAAGGTTTCCTCAGGACATCCTTTTCCTCTGACATGCACACGCCGAGACCTCCCGCCGACACTTGCAACCCAAAGAAACCAAGCAGATGAAAGGTGAAGTGAAATGAGAATGGAGATGAAATGATGGGACAGGAAATTCAGTGGATGCAATGATCCTCCCCAGCATTCACCTGGCAACCAGGGGAAACCCCCGAAAATATCCAAGGGTCAGGAAGGTCGGCCACGGGATCGAACCCACAACCTCGCGAATGCGAGCCTAAGACGTTACCGCCTGATCCAATCCGCTCGATTTTTCAAAGAGCCGGCCCTCATAGCCGTGGTCGCTGGAGCGTATAGCTTCGGCACTCCGCCAAGCTGAGGGTCGCGGGCGCGAGTCCCGCCATGAGCATGGGTGATTTTGTGTGTCTGTTGTATATGTATTTGCGATAATAAGCTGTAAAAGTAAACAGTAAAACCAGTAATCAAAACTGTGTAAACAAGGGAACTCTAAAAAAAATGAGGATGCTTTGGTTTAAGGAATATTAAATTCATAGCCGATTTGCTAGCGGACTTTTACATAACCTACGTTCTGCTATGTTTCGGCAGTGCTCTTCATAGCAACAAACACCTTGTTCTCGAACTCCACATCATTAGCAAATAATTACAATAACTGTATCACTAAAATGGTCTAGAATGTATAGCAACTAATTTTGCAATATAAATAGCTTAACAGAATGTTTTATACTAAAAATTGTGAAAAGCTGTCATGCAATAATCTAGTTTGTTCTTAATTACCATTTAGAGTATTTTATGTTCATCCGTTGGTACCACTGCGAAGTATACCAAAATACCTTGCAACGTACGCCGCAAAGCGGGCGGTTTCTAATCTAGAAACACATCATTTTAATGAACAAATTTTGTGTCGTAACAACGTAAAATAATAATGCACGATTGTCTTCATTGTTTAAGCTGTCACTTTAAACGCCCAAAAAAAACCCTCCTAAATACGTCTCTAAACATCATCTATAAAGAAGGAGTACTAGAACATGTCAGTTCAGCAAGGTCCAGAACAAAATCTATATAAAATTTATCCTTTTATCATGTTTCTTTTATTATAAGTATCCAATTTTTGTAGCTCATAGTAGGAATTATTTTTGTGATGTCAGGCATTTCTTCAATAATCTTGATTTTACTTTTGGAAAACTACAAACAGGATGAAAATAAATTCTATCCGTTATTTATTTCCCTTTGTTGATCACAGTACCGAAAATATTACTCCGTAAATAAAGGTACCTCTATGAAAATGTAGCTAAATACCTATATAACTGCGCACAAACTACAGTAATTTTCCTTCACGCATGGCCATCGCACGGCGGCTCGCGGGTCGGCCGCCGCAGCCTCGAATCCCGCCGAAACAATTATAATATCCCTCCAACCGTTTCACGTTTTCATAGTTGCAATTACAATTACAGTGATAATGATCACATACCTAAACATAAGCGGTGTTGGAAATGCTGACCTCTATCTGCATATCTCTGGCATCTCAGGAAATTTTCATTCACACTCGAGAGTCCAATATCCGAAACTGAATGAATTTCTCGCCTGATGTTTTCTTTTAGTTCTTAGTGTATGGAGTTTGTTGCACACACCTTATTTTAAACTCTCTTCACAGATAAAAATCTCACATAGTTAAATCAGGGGTTCCTGAGGACCATAATTATTTATTAATTACCCTACCTTCAAAAATTTCCTAATTAAATTTAATGACTAATCAGCTGTATGCGCGGTAGCCCTTCAAAAAATGATGTAAGTCGCTGTACCTCTCTGCATTTATTGTTTGTTAAAAAATATAGGTCCTATATATCTCTATGCATTTATTGCACACAAATTTTCGCGCCATGAAAGAAACTCTCGTGTGTAAAATCGGGTTTCTCTCTGCTCCAATGTCTGTTATTTTGCGACGAAACATAGTGATATAAAGAGAACCATGCATGTATCAACTCTACCATTTCGCAAAAATTACAAAAATTTGCCTGACTCTATTGGTCACAAAAGAAAACATCAGGCGAGAAATTCACTCAAGTTTTGGTTATGAACTTTAGAGTGTGAATGAAAATTTCCTAAGAAGGTACCAGAAGTATGCCGATAGAGAAGGACAAGATTTCTGAAATCTCTTATAATAAGGTATATGCTTATTATCAACATAATTGTAATTTTAACTATGAGAACGAGTTGCTATGATAACTATGAGAACGTGTCATTCACACTGCAGAAATATAGGTACCATATACGTTCACTTACCATAATGCAGTAGCGACAGGAGCACCAATAAAATGAAACTCCTCTCTGGATAAAGTTTTGCACCTCGATGAATAATCCAGTGGCGTCTAAATATAAATTATTACCATTAGAATACGGTTCATATTTAGACATTACTTATGAAAATATAGTAGTGAAATAACAATATTAATTGGGGTAAAATTTAAGAGAATATTTCTTGGAGAATAATAGTGAAATGCACCTATTTATAGAAGCTTGCAGTAGATATTTCTTACCACCTATATCAAATGTTATTTTTAACTGTTATAAAGTATAGTAAAATTATTATAATCGTAGTTCCTAGATTACGAATCTAAGCACATGGTTTTATTACATGTGTATGTCTGCACTTTAGCTTTTTCCCATCATATGGGTATTTCCAGTCGTATTGTAAATATTCTACGATGAATGATTCTGAAACCAGAGTTTATTTATTATAAATAAATTATAATTATACCTAGAGTTTGATAATATCTATGACGGTTGATTCGTTGTCTTCAAGGATATTACAACAAAAGCATGGAAAGTTTGTCATGTATAAGCGATTATCAGAAGATAGTTTACACTGTTGCTCCTAGAAAACATGTTTTTACTTTATCTAGCATCCATCTATAGTAGATAGAAGTAGTATTGCATCACAACCAAAAATTATATATTTAGATTTCACCGGAAATACGTGTTCTGAGGTTCCCTGCACATTTCTGTATTGTTTAATGTCCATTCTTAATGCATACCGCACCACAGGCAGTAGACACTAATGATACATGAAATGAAATGATTATTATTAGGAAAGAGAATTTGGAAAGGAAAAGTTCCATGCCTAAGTTTAGGGTACCTCCCCGGCATTTGCCAGTTATGAGGACTGAGGAAAACCTGGAAAAACTTCGGTCAGGAAGGACGGTCCTGGTCCTGGCTGGATTTGAACCGCGAACCTCCCGCTTACGAATCCATACTTTAACGAGCTCGGCTACCCATTGCAGTCTCTTGCACTAAACAAGTATTTTTTACTTTATCATGTATAGCAGGTAGAGAAGGTATTGCATTCCACTCAAAAATACGATATCGAGATTTCACCGGAAATACATATTTTAAGGCCCCTGAATCCCCCAAAAAAAGCAATTTGAGAAAAAGGTCAATGTGTGTATATATGTTTGGTGTCTGTGGAATGTATAACTCGAAAACGGAAAGTCGGATAAATACCAAGCTTATATTTAGTTTGGCACCTTCCAAAGAATCGGCACAAGATTTAAGAAAATTCCCCATTCAAAACTATTCTTTACATGGAACATTTTTCGAAAATTTTGACTTTCTAAAAAATGGCTCTAATGATTTTGTTTGATATACCATACATTAAAGATATTTTCATGACAAATAAAATGTATATTTCGAATTTTATGGGAATAGCCTCTTCTATTCGGAAGGAATTTTGTAGAATCTTGCATAACTGGTAAACGTTTAGTGATTTATTTCAAATAACGTTTTGTGGAAACAGCCATTTCCGAGATATCCGTTATTAATGATCCTATTTGTTCAATACTTTGTCATTTTTTCAAGCCCAGTCAATTTTCAGTACACCCCTTCAGCTGCCGTGGTGCGGGCGCTGCGGACCCTTAGCACTCGTGGTACTTCTGACATTACTAGAAGTACGTCGGGCCGAACATTCGAGCCCCTCCCGTTGGGGAGCTGTTCGGATTGGGTTGGTCTCGACGGGGCAGTGGTTCCCAACATCTATGGGAGATTGGGCACGTCTATATGGTTTCCATACCGGCGGAGTTGTGAGACGCCTCATTGTCTTCCGGTACCGCCCTGGACAGCCGGTAAACGGCATGCTAGATTGCTGTCGGCCCTACCGAGGTTTTCGGTAATCACCCTTCGGGGATATCGCGCGTAAGTGGCGTATCCACTTTTTAGACTCTAGGTAATTGGCCTCATGGGAAATACCCACGGTGGGAGAGCCAGGTCGATGGCGCCACACCCTGGGCTATGAGGGGGGCTTTGCCCGGGTAGACCTTCGCTCTTAACTGTTTCTTGCGATTGCATTTAAGGCCAGTGTCCAGTTCTTAAACATATGACTATCGCTGTTCCCTTTGTATCTATAACGAAATGTATAACGTAGCTATTTCTGCAGAGATTTATTTCCATTAAAATAAAGTAGATAAATAACTTTCGTAAGAATAATGTTTATGCCCACTAATAAACGATAGAGAGTAGAGAAAATTATGTAAATGTAACACATCAGATTTTTACTTTAAAGAAAATCTAAATGAGCTACATCTGCAAACCAGATTGTGTAATTTAATTATTATATTAATTACACATCAAAAGTTCAAAGGAGTAAATAACAGCCTGCTTGCTGTCTCACGAATCTTAAAAATATTGAGATATACTGCACAGTTAAATTTTACAGAAACTGTAAGAGATTTGGATAATGAATCATCAAATTATTTATTCCATGCATGTACAAATAAATGGAGAAATATTAGAGACGGTATATATTTAGAAGAAAATCACGAACCTGTAACGTTAGGAAAAGGAGATTCTTATTGGCAAATGTGTAAAATTCACAATTGAAATCGTATTAAAATATTACAGAAACCTTGGCAGAACTAATCTAAATAAATTGTGCCAACTTCATTGCAAATATATACACCCTTAAAAATGAAAATTGTAGCAAAGAAATCAAAATGTAATTATCAAACGAACATATCTAAAGACTGCATTTTCAGGCTTTGGAATGATATTTAACATATACTTTTCATTTAATTTTTATTTTAAACGTGTAATCATCTATTACTGTGGAATTCCATAACAACAAATTAATATTCATTTTCTGTACGTCTTGTACACTTAGTTTTCTGTAACTTAATTGGCGTATAGGGACATTCTAATAGTGTTTTCTCTAATCAGCTGAAGTTCTACAATCCTGATTCCGCCACTAGGCGCGCATGGTGACAGGTGATTAGACCACTTCCCATAGATAGCACCACGGGAAAGAAGCAGGATGTTGCGGGCGTGGACAATTTTGCTCAGGGACCTAATCCTTCAACGTGTGCGGTTATTTTAAGAGCAAATAAACGATACAGTGCCAAAGGTTTTACTTCCCTTCCGAAGCATCACTAAGGATTTTTACCATGAAAAAGCCCTCCGCCGGGTTTGTATCAGCGACTGCGGATCCAGTGCTAGCATGGTATCATTTGACTCATTAACTAAGCAATTAATATGATTACTGCATAGCTATTCATCTCATCCATGGATTAAGCTATATATTCCAGAATATGCGTAGAATAAAAGAAAAGAAACACACAATTTGGTGTATAGGCTAATGTTTTTTTCTGTCACTGTTTTATTTTCGATTCATGCGTCGACTGAAGCGTATCCTGGCATCTTTTGTCATAGTGCTATTACATTCTCGTTAATTAAAGGGATCAGAATGTTTTGGCGAGTTGGTAATATAATGAAAGCTCTCGGTTACGGGATAAAATGCAATCCATTTACTGCTTGGCGGTTACAACACGCTTGACTTACTGATTTACTCTGTTGGAAACTGAAGCTACGTCATGTAGAATATAGTAAACTGTATATTGTACAACATAGGAGATTGGCAGTTACTGTAAAACACTGAACGTAGGTTAACAAAACCAGTAAAGCGTTCAAGCACAAGCCACGATTAGTCATTTTAATATCGGCATTGTTTACAAGCTTCTCTCTTTAATGCTATATTACTTTCTCTAGTACCTAGTGAAAGTATTTCTTTATTATTGTTGTTATTATTATTAAAGGTCGATCAGCAGTTTCCCGCTTTACAAAAGAATAGAAGATACATAAAGTGACACTAAATACATGAGGTGACACAAAACAAAAGTACAAAGAAATAAATAAAATATGACCGGGCGGGATGGCTCAGGCGGCAACGTCTCTGATCTGCATTCGAGAGATCCCGGGTCCGTTCATTCTGACCCATGGATTTTTCGGGGTTTTCCCGGGTCGTCAGACGTTTCTTTCAGCCCCCGAATTTCCTGTCATACGATTTTGAAGTGCTAAGTCAGCACTCCTTTGTTTCTGGTGATATCATACAAAGAATTTAGTTTCAAAGCCAGCATATAGTGAGTTTTCGACCGCTTGAAAATAAATAAAGGCATTTATAGGGAACAAGATCCTCAATAAATATTTTTGTGACGAAAGTGTCATTTCATTATTTGTGTAACTTTTTTTCGCTTTTATACATTGAAATTGTTTATATTCTTTTTAAAAGTGTAATCACAGCAAAAATCCAAAACGATCCAAAACAGGAAAAAAGGCTTTAAACCTTAAATAGGCAACAGAAGTCAAAATAGACAAAAAAGCGAATTAAAACTGGCCCTACCGTCTCTAAATGTATGGAAACACGTTTATCTTTACTTAACTCTGCATTATACCCATCCAAATAGAAAAGGTATTTTGCCTAACTTCCGGACTCTAGTCATAACTTGCAACCTGATATAAATTGACTTTGTCAAGTATGAAAAAAGCATAGTTTTGCATAAATGGGTCATTATGATCCCTCAGGCGTTTAAGGTAAATGACATCGTAGTTCACAACTGAATGTCAGGAAACAGTTCATTTTTGATGATTGTAGTGAGCATATAAAATGAATAAAAGTCACAAGAGTTGAATTAATCTTTTCTACCAAAAGTAGAGATCAGATTCTACTTAGGGATCAGATTAACCTCTCCTGGCATTCGAGTGTTAAAACGCAAGTAGTGTCCCTTCTTCACTTAAAATGTGTTCGGAACTATGCTATTTCTCGTAATAACCGTCTTACGTGCACGTAATGGAAAATTATATAACTTCTTAAATAGGTATTCATTTTATAAAAAAAGCCGTCCTTCGTGGTTACCATGCTATCCTCTAGTTCCCGAAGTCAACCCCGGCGGAGGGTGATGGATTTTTTCAGGCGTAAAAATCCTTAGCATGGCTTCCTTTGGAAGGGAAGTAAAACCGGTGGTCCCGTGTCGCAAATTTACGGCACGTAAAAGAACCTCAAGCCTGATAAAGAGGCCTCTGAGCAAAATTAGCGTTCTTTCACGTCCAATATAGAATGGGACGCTGAGGACCACAGCAGTAAAAGAGCGTCCATAAATAAAACTTAATTTTTAATTTAATTTTATAAAAAATGTGCAAATAACAGACTTTTCAATCGCACTATGCTCATATACTTTTGGTATATAACACTAAATAACAAGAGAGATATTTAAATTTTTTTTAATTTTTTGCCTTATTAAATAGGCGACGCCATGGCCGAGTGGGTAGACCGCTCGTCTTTCACCAAGGCGACCACGGTTCAATCCCAGGGAACCACAAGTGGGATTTCAGGTGGACAAAGCGGCGTCTAGCCGGCTTTCTCCGGGTTCTTCGGTTTCACCGCCATTCATTCCACCACTTGCTCCATCCTCACCTGTCCTTTCATTCATCTCACTATCATTTCATATCATCTCCCTCCTCGCTCTCATGCCAGGCTTCGAGCTAAAAAATTAAATTGAGTTTTATTAATGGATGCTCTTTAACTCTTGTAGTCCTTAGCGTCCCATTCTACATTGGGTGTGAAAGTCCTGAAATTCGGTTCAGAGGCCTCTTTATCAGTCTTGAGGTTCTTTTACGTACCGTAAATCTACGACACGGGACCACCGGCTTTACTTCCCTTCCGAAGAAAGCCATGCTAAGGATGTTTACGCCCGAAAAACTCCATCATCCTCCGCCGGGTTTGAACCCGCGACCTCGAAAACTAGAGATAGCATGGTAACCACTACACCACGAAGGACGACAGGTTTCGAGCTGATCACCCATCCTGGCTGTTCTCGCTGATCTATAGTCTATGCTCTCCTATAGGCGTTTGATCCCAGACACCTGCTTGGTTGTAAGTCCTAACATCGGGGATTGTAAACAGAGAATAAGGATGAAAGAGAAGCCTTATAAAATAAAAATGGGATGTAATGTATATTATGCTTGTTCACCAAACTCCATGGCAATGTTTTGGCCATTCTTGCGTGGACAGGTAGCAGAATAACACACTGGCAAACATAAGAAACAAAAACCAAAGTTTAAAAAAGCTATTGTTTGCTTCAAATTTTCCCATTTCGATTCATTTTCGATTCACTTCTATTATACTCATGGATTGACTATGACTATGTCAAGGTAACAGAGAGGGACACTTCGCTCACCTCGACCTAAGGTGGATCTTTTGTGGCTACTAGTCCTCCCCTAGGAAGAACGGATGAAATGAAGGAACCAAAGGAGGCTATAAGCCGCAGGCAGACAGGTCACAGTGAACCGCAGAGGTCCCTAATGATTCCAAGCTTTAAAGACCCGATCACACTGTCGGGCTGCTCAGAAAAGGCTTCCCTCTGGTGGAGTCGGGGAGAACTCGATCCACCTTAGGCGGCTCAAAGAAAGCCAACATTTGGGAGGACCGATAAGAAATTTTCAATTAGCAAGCATCTGCTTCATCTGTCCGACACTACACAGCCTCGAAACCCACCTAAAACATGAAAGAGCAAACGCAATGGGAGGGAATGAGGGGACAGGAAATTCGTGGTAGAAGAGGAACGACTCCGCATTCGCCTTACAGCTCGGAAATCACGAAAAATCTCATTCGTTCATTGATATCCTTTATTTACTGGATTATCCATATATGCAAACTGATTAAAAATGATCTGATGGAATTCAAATCCAGACCTCCCGAATGCGAGCCATGCACGTCACCACGGAGGCATCTCGCTCGGTCATTCACGGATTACTATGGGTCATTCAGAAAAACTCTGTGGAAATTTAACTCAATTCCTTAAACACTTCTTGTCTAAAATCTACTAAAATTGAAGGCGAAAATGTGCCACAGCACATTAGTGTTTTAGATCAAAGAATTAAAATAGAATCATTGCGTAGGCCGAAATGCATAAGCTGCTTTGAGAAGTACGTGATGATTGCACATCAGACAGTAGCAGCATCTTCGATTGTCTAAACCAGGGGTATCAAGGTCAACTACATAAGTAACCTGTAGTGCTTTCGTAGCATGGGTTAAACTGTCTTCACCTTTGAAATATCTGCTTTACCACATGTCAACATCGCCATGTACGCTGTCAATATTGCCATTTTTATCATCCAATATGAACTAGATATTGCTGATCACAGATTACATACGTCTCTTAATATTCAAGTACCATGGATTGGCAACTGGCGTATTTCTTTAAACAACAAGCAATTGAAAACCATGACTTTTACATTGCGTCGTCCGATTGTTCCCCCTCCTATTACTTTACAAACTATTCCTATATCCTGGAAACGTGCTGATGACACTGTTAAATATCTTGGCCTACATTTTGATCGTCGACTGACCTGGAACTCTCACATTAATTTAAAATTAAATCTCACTTACTGCAGACTACGTAAATTTTATTCTATTCTCAACCGCAAGTCTTCTTTGCAAATACCACGTGGTTCTCTCCTGTACAAGTCCTTACTTCGTCCTTTACTCACATATGCTTGTCCAATTTGGGGAGGTGCAGTTGCAACCAAAATTAATCGTCTGCTGGTCTTTCAAAATAAAGTTTTAAGGCTTATGCTGAACACACTTGGTACGCCAGCAACACCCAGATACATCATAAACTTCGACTCAGTACCATCGCTGCGTACATTCGTTCTCAGGCTCACACACTTTTTTCAGCATCTTCACTCAGTACCTAACGCAGTATATTTCCCCTTGGGACGAAGATGTGATGTGGTTCCCGTATCAAAAGTCCTCTCCCGTAGGACTTGCTGCTTTCTTCCATAAGTGATTGAATTAGAAGACTGTCAGTAAATCATATATAAAATATTATTACCTGTAACTTTGGTGCCAAGGAGCCTCACGTGGCTGACCTCAGATTAATTTGTTGTTACTATGTATTGGGCTGTCTCATAAGTTCGTTCGTTTTGCTCGCAAGTTCCATCTATAGCGCCTGAAAACCCTGAACCCTCTGTACACTCAAGTTAACCTAGTTGCCTAACCACCCCTACGACTTAGAACAACAACCAGACTCACTATTGGATATGTCAGTGTGTATTTGTGACTGACATTAAACATAACGGCGTGAACTTGCGTTTACAAACTATGGAAAGGAAAAAGGAACATTTCCGACATCTTATGCTGTTTCATTATCGTAAGGATAAAACCGCCTTACAATCCCGGCAGAAAATTTGTGCTGTCTACGGGGAAGATGCAGTAACGAAGCGAGCATGTCAAAAGTGTTTTAGTCGATTTCTCCCTAAAAGACAAACCTCGGTCTGTACGGCCATGGTTATGAACGTGGAAAGAATACATGAAACGATAGTCAACAATTCACGAATTACAACTTGGGTGTTGGCATTGGAGCTCAATTTAGCTCTTGATACTGTAGCCAGGAACTTGGCAATATATTGTCGACAATAATGGTGTATACTGCAGGAAATAAATAGTTTATTTACAAAACCTAACTGGCGTAGTTATTTATCTTTTGAACGACCTCCTGCTTAAAGTTTGTGAACGGAAAGTCTAGCAACTACGCTGTCGTAGTTATGCTGCGGGTGAGGTGTGTTCCCAGGCGTTCTTAGTGATTGAAACATAACGAACTTATGAGACAACCCTATATTTTATTCTGGTTCTGAATAGCATTTCTTGTGCCGAACGAATCTATCCAATAAACACAACAAAAAAACCTCGGAACGTAACAAATAGCTAGCGGGAACAAAAACAATCTGCATTTGAACCAACAGTAGTGGCAGTGTGAACCTTCAGCAAAGGCAACATGCCACCACGGTATGGCCCGTGCTGTAGCTACCAGTATGCAGCCTTGACATGCTCTGTCTAAACGTTTTCTTTAAAAGTTATATTATGATGCAGTAATTTGTATCACAAATTACTTAAATGTAAATAATGATTGTAATATGAATATGCATTTTTATGTGACATTGATTTGAGATGTTTATTGATTGTAATTATTGTTGAGAAGTAAGTTTATACTGCCTTACTGAAACTGACAATAATAGCGTGCAATAATGCAGCGAGGGGGTGAGCTGTTTATCATTATTGGAAACGAGGAAGTTACGTAATGTTGGCGCGTTTTTCTTTTAGAATTTGCTGGAACATTTCCCTAGAGCATATGTATTCATAATTTTCATTGAATATAAAAATAGACGCTAATGTTGGCGCGTTTTATTAGCCAATTGCAGCTCAGTTATAATGTTTAGGCATATCGGGGTGTATGAGTATAAAAAGCCAAGTCAGAGGTAGATCGCCCTCAGTTCATCGAAAATATTTGTAAAGTACACGTCGCCTTCAGTCAGTCAGTTCATCAAAATTCTTTGTACACTACACGTCGCATTCCCGTCAGTTCGTCGAAAATATTTTGTATGATACACGTCGCCTTCAGTCCAGCAGAAATATTACACGTCGGCTATCGATTCGCAAGTTACGCGTATAAGAGTTATGAAAAATCTCAAGTATGGTAAAGTTAATTATACAAAAGGTTGAAGTACGTGGATTAAAAGCGATCAGTAAGAAGTTGTTATAACAGTTTCAGTTTGGCGAGTGTCAAGATCAATGTGTAAATGTGATAGTTAACGTGTTCGACAATAAAAGTGTAAAACAAATTTCTTCATCAGTGTTATCTTTGGATAAAAGATTCCTTTCCGTTTACACAACCTGTATAAAGAGAAGTGCTTGACCAAAAGGATAATAGCTAGCCGGAGGACAGAGAACCAAAATTAAATAAAATAACAGTAGCATTTTTTTAAACAAAAAAACTAATACTGCCGCAAATTGCTAACACCAGATGGAGCTAACAAACCTAAGAAATGAATCACGTCACTAGATGGCTTCACCATGCTGAGTAAACACATACACAAATAACATTACAAGTATACTACTTAAAATTGGCGCCCAAATGTGGGGCTCAATAAACAACAACATAATTAAATAAATAACATGAAACCACGTCAAATTGGCTCCCAAAACTGGGGCTAACAAATACAAACAAATACAAACATATACAAATAATGTTACTTCAAATTGGCGCCCAAACGTGGGGCTCAATAAAATAAATAAATAAATATAAAATACAACATAAATACCGTAACAATTACTGGATTAGGTTAGATTTATTTCCAGTTTCTTTAATACAATGTTACAATTATAGCATACATTTAAAAATGTAAAACTCCAGTGCGTCTATAAATTAGCTCTCCATTATTTTAATACCTATGTTGTATTATGGTATAAAGCTACTACACCACCTCTGAACTTTCCGAGATTTAACCAATCTGCTGCCCCTTTCTTGCGATCCTTGTCCAACAATCTCTTAATTTTCTTAAAAATGTCCCCAACATTTTAATTGTTTCTGCCCTTTGACTTGCCAACATTTTGACTGCTACTTTCTTGTTTAAATTATCCCATTTTTTGCACATACCAAATCGACACCTTTTCTTTTTTTTACGTTCTATTATGTTACTATAGAAGGCAATCATCGCCGTGGAAGTTCGGTATATTTAAATTTGCGAGGCAAACGTATGACAAATATGAATGAATTTTAATTTTTATTTGTACATATTATTGTATACAATACTTTTTACTATCGACGACTAACAGCCTATATATAAATTGTCTAGCAAGCTATGCTCTGCATGTAATGCTCAATTTTCCTGACACCCTGGTCTTAAAGCATGACAAATATATTGATACTATGTAATTCGCAATTTTTACTCCTTCGTTATAAAATATTTCTATTATTTCCGTAATATTTCTAAACAAAATGGCTATATTTCTTTTTCAACGCGTATCTGATTTCATAACATTATTAATATGCAAAAATTGAATGGAGTGCTTATGTAACCTCTTTAATATATTGAAGAGTGGAAGAAAGACTCTAAGCTGACAAACATTTTATTCGAAGTGAAAGGAGAATTTAACAAAGGCTGTTAAAACTGACTAAACAAAATAGTCTAATAATCTGATTTCCAATCAAGGAATTAGATCGGGCTGTTCCAGCTTGGATACGCGGCGGAGAGCAGCGCAGTACTCACGACTCGCAGGAGTCTGCCTGCAGTACGCAATACAGCTCGGCATTGGGGGAAATCTGACTTCACGGCTAAATGAAGTGGCAGAAAGCACAAACACTTGTGCTATGTCCTTCACCCAGTGGCTATCACGCTCCCTCCCCAGCCGGGCTCCGAGCATTATTGCTACGTATACGCAAATACTCTGAGTCAGAGAGCAGAGTTAGAACAATTTAGAACAAATAACATTTAATAGTTTGAACTATGTTTATGATAAAATACATGGTTAGATTTAAGTCTTCATAAACAAAAAAGTAGATTTATTGTATTCTTTTTTATGTTCTATTACGAAGTGTCTTAAGGAATAGCACACACTTTTTTATTTATCTAAAATTTGGATCAAGTTGTATCAAATTTGTTTGTTACGGGTAGGTACTCTCAGCAGTTTAAACCGAATTCACTGATACTTCTTTCACCTGTGTTTGATTACTATGAAAATACAGGTTTTCTTGCAGTCTTTCAAATATGCATCATATGCAGATTTTGATCAGCTCAAAATGTTACATAATAAAAAAGTTATATTTAAATAAGGATACAAACTATTAGTTTAAAATTCAGCAAATCCGTTGCTATTAATCAGTGTAAAACACGCTTACATTTTAGACATGCAGCATTTAAACGTTCACAATTTTACATAAATATTAGATCAAATAATAACATTTTCTCTCTGCTAAGGAATCGGAAACGCCTTGCAAGTTACTCTGCTGTAATGAAGAAAACCAGTGCAGGATACTGTCTGCTAGAGCTGAAGATGGTACACCCTGTAAGCCAGGAACTAGAGACATGTGCATTGCTGGTACCTGCCGCAAAGTGGGTTGCGACTGGGTAGTGGACTCTGGTGCAGTGGAAGACCAATGTGGAATCTGCAAAGGCAATGGAACTGATTGCATGTTTGTGGAGAGCACTTACACAAAACAGAGAGGTAACGACTATGAGAAGATCGTTACGATACCAGCTGAGGCCAAGAAAATATTCGTGGAGGAACTTCAGGTAATTCAACAACAAATTCTTATGTATAACAGTCACGTTCCTCGCTTACCAATTAGCTTTTTATCGGTTCCCAGTGAACTATTCATAAAAGGAGTACACGTTGAACATAGTTTTTACTTTCTCTACGTCTTACATTTAGTAAGTAGAGGAAGTATTGTCATATCTGTGGAATGTGACGAGGGAGCACAGCAAAAGGAGGATACAGAGAGGGTAGAGATAACTCTTATTTTAACTGGATGGCCCATTTATTAAGATTGTTAGTTGTTATATTGTGGGCTTACATGACCCAAAGTATTCGGGTCCACATTACTTGAGCTAGTCTTGAGGAGACTTCGAACAATGACTGATTGATTTACATAACGTAAGTTTCCTCTACGGGGCTTACCTTGGGAGCGATGTGAGTAGCTGTTAAGAGCATCGTGTAAGGTGCCGGACCAGAGAATGAGAGCCCTCAATGGAGTTCTGAGGCTCTTTATAGTTAGTCTCTGCCTAGCGGGTCTCGACAAACATGCCGTAAGCACCAAATATGATATATCAAAGTCCTAGGCTTTAATATTTTTATTTTGAAAGTTTATAGTCAGTTTAACATATTAGTCATATCACGACTTTACAACTTTTTATAAAATAAATATTAAACAATAAAACAATGAGATTATTTAACATACTGTCAGTTTTGAACCATTACAATGAACTAGTCTAAAATTGAACATTATATACTTTTATATAAATGTATGCTTTTAAAAAATTCAACTATCTTAGGGTGCATCGAATAGTTGAGTGCTGTTTGTAAATCATTGGGTATCTAATGTTGTCTCCGTTGATCGTATTGTGGACATTCTACGATGATGTGTTTCATAGTTAACAGTGTGTTGCACTGGTGACAGACGGGTGCTTGATGCTTTGAAAGAAGATAACTGTGCGTGATCTTTGTATGGCTCATTCTCACTCGGGATATTGAAACCTGATTTTGTCTAGAAAGAGAATTACTGGGAAGATGTGTCGAAAAACTCAACATTATATCACGGAGTTTGCTTCTCGTGGAGTCAAGCTATCCTATCTTCCAATGTTGGTAGAGCTTCTTTGTAATAGTTGAGATAATATTCTGACGTATGCAGAGATTGTCGCGCATACGTCTCTCTGGTCACCTAGATTCGAGATGGTGGTTAAAGCTTGGGTGGGGGGATTAGCAGTTTAGGTGGGGATAGTTTGGTTAGCGTCCCCTATGCTTTAGGAAGCGTGGCTTGGGACAGAGAGTCAGTGAGTTGTAGTCAACCAGTACAGACGTGTAGTCGCCCTCTCCGTGCAGGAATGCATGGTGGCCTCGCCCGACAGGCATGGACCTAAGAATGTGCGGTAAAGTATCAAGTTTTATCTAATAAACCCTCTGTCATCTATATCTTCAGTGTCTTATTTATGATAGTGTAAAGTTCCTTCTTCCTATTTTGAGCCATGTAAGTGTCCTTTTGCCAGTGTTTAATAATATTTCTGTACTTTCACTTTAGCTGCGTCCGTAGTCGTAGCCTCGCCATGTTACAATTGTGTTAATTTTCTGGTACCTCTCAAGCGAGTCGCCCATCTCCCAATGAGCATTAGATAAGAGGCTACGACAATTGGTGGAGGCGCCGGGTATTGGTGGAGGGCCGGGCATAATTTAATTTTTTCTGAGGTTTTTAAGTGCAAAAATTTTTTTTCTCCTGTAAAATGTAACGGTTTTGGTCCTCCACGTGGTTGCTAAAAATGTAAATCTGTTTCTTGGCTTAAGGGTAAGGGTTTCGGTGGTAAAATTTGTGGTTTTTGTATTCTAAATTCTTGTTGCTTTGCTTTCTGAAAGTCCCGAGTCTGAATTTCAATTCTAAGTTCATTTTTATATTTTTTCCATTGTCTGTCGGCGTGACGCTAAAACTCCTGGCTCCATTTTCCCCTTACTTTGGCTTCATTTCTACTTAATTCTATTACTGTGCTAAATTATTCGTGCTGGTTATTTTAAAGTATATATTTTGGTGAATTGTGAAAAAAAATTGGGCGATATTTGTAACTTTGATAATATAGTTGCGTGTGTTAGCTGATCTACGTAACATTGCATTCTTGGTTGCGTCATCTTGTAAGTGTTAACGACTCGAAAGTGCAGCAAATATTTCAAAATTCGTGTGTTGTGTGTTTAAAAACTGCGTGTGTATAAAAAGTGTGGTGCATCTGTTTGAAACATTTAAAGTAATAAAATGAAAGAAGTCGAGTATATATATTGAAAATTTATTTTTGTGCATTGTACACTCGCGGTAAGAATAGGTGGTGATCATAATGATGATAATTTTGCTTCACCGTTGCCATATTTGGTTTATCTAGTTACGCAATGCATATTTTGGGGGGAAAATGTTTCAAAATGACTCATTTAAGTAAAAGTTTCAGGAGCTACTACCAGCCTTGTCAGTATCTTCACCTAATTAGGTTTAATGTGTCTCTAATATGGACCAGTACGACGTGGATGTTGATGGCTCAGCTATATGTGTGTTACCAGATTTTGGAAAATTGCACTGGAATTTTGTGGTAAAAAGAAAGAATAAGAAACATAACCTGTAAGTATGTGTACATTGTGTGTGCTAAAGTTTGGACGAATGAAACAGTTTCACAACTCACACAGGTATGCTAAATTTTTATTGTTTCACTGACTGGTGCTTAATTAAGCTTTGCTTTTCAGGAATAATGTGTGATATGAATGTCTCTGCTAAATTAAAAGTATATTATTATTTTGTGTAACTTAAAATTTTGAATTTTTGGACATTGCAAATCATTTGTTTTGTTATGTTATGCTGCAGGAATGTGTTTGATGTGTACCGTGTGCTTAATTAAACTTTGATTTTCAGGAATGTTATGTGACAGTATTGTTTTGAGTAATGATGTGATTTTGTTCTGTTGCATTCGATTTGATTTGATTTTGGGTTTCATTATGATGCTGTGATCTTTTATTTGCAGAAAATTGTTGCATGAATAGTGTGTGTATGTATGTGTATATTTGAGGTTATGTGATAGTATATGTGAGATTTGCCTCGGTGGAAGTGCGTAAGAGTAACCCCGATGGTGTAGTGTGAGATATGTGAGAGATATGAGTTAATATTTGCCTCGGCGGAAGTGCGTAAGAGTAACCCCGACGGTGGGAAAGTGAGAGAGGAGATGAGATGAGATGATGTCAGCTTTGGTGGAAGTGCCAAAGTGTAACCCCGATAGTTGGAGTGTAAATGTGTTGATTTTTCAGGAGGGCTACATGTACCTGGAAAGTTGATTTGATGTGATGATTTGAGAGATTTTGCTTATTGGTGTTGCTGTAACGTGCCCAGTATAGCGTGTGTGATGTATTCACACGAGAGAGTAAATGTATTGAAGTGAATGCAATGAGAATAATTTTTTTTTGTGTTTATGCAACAAGTTTAGCACCATCTTATATAGCAAGTTTTAATACCACCTGTTTTCCAGCTTAATTTTGATTCGGAGGATGTGGATGCAACAGTAGAATGTCATGTTATTTGTGTCATTCGTGAAATGTTAATGTGATTTCTTTAAGGTTATGCCTATGTCAGGTATTTTTGACTTTGCAGCATGTTGAATGAGACACGTCAGTGAAGATGTTTTGTTTTCTCAGTAATTACTGTCTACGAGAAAGTTGAAAGTTAAGATAAAGATGATGATGATGATGATTGAAATACTGATGATGATGATGATGATGATGATTGAGATGATGAGGATAATAATAAGATGGAGAAGATAGTAATGTAGAGGAGAATTTGTGTTAGTGACAGTAGAGTATGATTATTGTAGTTGAAAGAATGTAATGTGGTGTAGTTTGAATATGTACTGTGGATTTATTTTTGAAGTCTGTAGTAATGCATACAGTAGTTTTGAGTAGCTAGTTAAGTGAGTGTTGTGTATAATTTGGGCCATGGTCAGTGTGAATGATTCCATTTCATTGTCATGTATGAATGTATTGTAAGTGCACTTATTTTCTTTTCATTAGTAGTACCAGCTGGTTAAGAAATAATATTGGGATCCCAAATAAGTTTCTATTTTTCTGTCATGTTATTGTATGGAAACAATGAATGTCACTGATATAATGTTTATGTATTCTGGTCCTTTTGTGATTTTGTATTTGGATTTTAAAGCATTGTGTGTTAAATTTTGGATGGTAACCCCCTGTAAAGTTTAGTTTTTATGTCAACATGTAGTCATTCTTTTTCTCTCTCTTTGCCCCATATTAAAAGAATTCATTGAGTGTAAACCTTTTGGACATTTTAAATATTTTATTGTAAATGACATACTACTTCTTCTATGTGTGATGATCTGTTGGAGCACCGTTTCTATCGTTCTAGGTTTCTGTTGTAGTCACTTTGCTGATGGCGGAGCTCGAGTGGATAAGACGAGCACTCCCCGCCTATCACGCCAGAGGTTCCAGAGACACCACAGGAGAGCTGTCGTGCAGCCACTACACTGCAGTGGCATAAGGAGCCACTATTTTGGGGGGCAGTCCAAGCCAGCGATTGCCCACCCTTTCCTCATCTTCAACGACCTGCAGCATCCAAAAGATTACAGCTATGATATAATTCGTCGTTGTGGGTGATCTGCAAATCCCACACACAAACAGTTACGCCGGAACATCAATCCAGGTGCAGTGTAGTGTGCATGTGACAGTGGCAGCATGGTGTGTGTGCGTGTGCGGGGTGCTCGAGCATAAGTGATCTGAAGAAACATAATCCGTCAACACTCGAGACTCATAAATATGCCAGTCAATATTGTTTTCCCTGTCTTCGTTTGGGTGTTCCATATATGGTCATAAATACTACTTCTTTAACTATCTCATTTTTTTGTGTATGTCATGTTTTACTCTGTCTTGTAATTTTGGTGTAGTTATAGTTGTAGTTATAGTGGATGCTTAGTGGCTTCTTTTCCTGCCTGATCGACCAATTCGTTGCCCTGTATTGCAATGTGGGATGGAATCCATGCTAAAGACACTTGCTTTCCTTGCTTATTGGCTCTATGAAGTAGTGATTGAATTTCTTGTGTAAGAATATGGGTTGATGACAGATTGTTTATTGCAAGTAGTGCACTTTTATAATCTGAGTATGTAACAAATAGCTTTGAGCATCGAGTATTCAAAACATAAATCACAGCTTGTTTAATTGCAAACAGTTCACTTGAGAAGACAGTATAAAATTCAGGAAGTCTGAATAACATAGTGTGGCCTGGATAAACTTTCTACCATTACAATTTAATCCATCTGTGTAAATTGCTGTATGTTTTCCATATCTGTCATGTAATTCATTAAGTATTTGGTGATAAACTGAGGAATGCGTGCGTTCTTTGGAGAGGGGTTTGAATGTAACAGCCAATAGTAATAGAGTATTCAGATTGTTCCAGAACATTTCTAGTGACGCATGACAGCTCAGGGTGCAGCTTGATGCCGTGCAAGTTTGCACGTAGCACTGGGGAAGCTGATGTCATGTTAAAATCCATTGGGATTGTCATAGGAAGCGGTTACCCACGTTGTTCCTGCTACATAATAGATGCTGTTACAACCCATAAGTCAAGAAAAATATGTAAATATGTGATTTATATAAGAATGTGTATATTGCCCGAAATAAAGAAGTGTCCATAAAATAAATCTTCGAGCACTAACATGTATCTTTGCACCTCTCAACAACTTACGTGACAGTGTTGTATTCCACAAAAATTATTTTTCGGGGTTTCACCTGAAATACATGTTTTTAGGACCCCTGAAACAAAAAAAAACATTTTTAGAAAAAAAGGTGTGTTTGCGTGTCTCTGCATAGCACACCTAAAAAAACGTGAAGTCCGATAACTACCACTATTTGCTATTTAAGTTCAGTATCTTCCAAAGATGCGACATGGATTTTTAAGATAATCGCATCACCCCAAAATACCCTTTACATGAAAAAATGTTCATTATTTTTTATTTTCTCAAAAATGGGTATAACCATTTCGATTAAATTACCACACTGCATGGCAAAATATAAAATGCATATCTTGAATTTTCTGTGAGTAGCCCTTGAAGTCATCCTTAATCTGACTGAACAGTGTATAATTCTCTTACATTAGTATCCTTAAGAGGTATACAAATACCCACTACATATAAAATTGTGTGCGTTTAATACTCAAGATTTGACAATAAATAATGTTCCTGCACATAAAATGTAGAACTCGATGAAACACGTACTTCATGTTCACTTTTTGTGCGATCAACAATTTCCGAGATATTCCTTATAACTGGTTTGCATTTTCAAATACTTCTTACATTTTTTCAAGTTTTAAGTCGCTATTCATTTTATTCTCGGATCATGGAATTTCAAGGACATCACATAGAACCCGCTTTTAAAAGATTTGACTTTAACTTAGCCTCCTGTATCCCTTTTGTATGTACAACGAGATATGTAATAAAAGCGTTTCTGCATTAGTTTAACATGAATTAACTTTTGAACAAATAGATTGTAGAAGAGTGGGTAGAGAAAGCCTTGTGAATTTAACGTATGGATTTCTTTTCAGGTTCCAAGTCGCTATTCCTTACGTTCTCTGTCGTCCTACGTGGTGTAGTGGTTACCATGCTAGCCTCTACTTCCCGAGGTCGCGGGTTCAAACCCGGCGGAGGACGTTAGATTTTTTCGGGCGTTAAAATCCTTAGCATGGCTTCCTTTGGAAGGGAAGTAAAGCCGGTAGTCCCGTATCGTGGATTTACGGCACGTAAAAGAACCTCAAGCCTGATAAAGAGACATCTGAGCAAAATTACCGGTCTTTCACGCCCAACATAGAAGGAGCGTACAGTATTTAAAGAGCGTCCACAAATAAAACTCATTTAATTTAGTTATGTTTCTCTCCTTTTTCTCCCTCTTGTGTTTATGTAAGGGACATTGAATTTCATAGCCATCACGTAGCGAGGCTTTTTAAAGATCTGACTATCCTTCAGCCTCACTCTGTTGTACACACAACGAAATAAGTATTAAAAGCATTTCTACAAATATTTATCCGATTAACAAGAAATGGATAGAAGAACAAGGCCTTTTGTAAAAATATTTCGTAGAAGAGTATGAAAGTGAAAGTCGTGTAAATGTAAACATAATAAATGTCTGTCCTGCCTCGGCGAAGTATTTGATGAACAGTCAACATATTTCAGCTGTACTGGCCCAGAACATCAAGCTCAAGAAGTGGCAACTCATATCTTTGCCTTTTATTTTCAGGCATCTCCCAACACGATTGCAGTTGCTGATGAAACTGGTAAGGAATTTTATCTTAATGGAGATTACCGCGAGGAAACTGACGGCGACCGCCGAATTGCGGGATCTGTGAGTATCTATACCCATCCTGAACCAGACAAAGAGATGCTTGTCATCCGTGGTCCTTTGGAAAGAAGTATAAACCTCTATGTCTGTTTCTTCGATGAGTCCAATCCTGGAGTAACGTATAAGTAAGTTTAAACATAAGTTTCAAATTAATTATTAAGCCGTTAAAGCTGAACCCTAGCTAAGTAATTTCTTTTAAAAGGCTTCAAGAAAAAGCTGCAGCTTTAATCGTTACACCCTAAGATAAAAAGGAAAGAAAAAAAATTGATGTGTTATATTCACATGACTTTCTCTACTCTCAATTAATTATTGGTGGGTATACAAATTAACCTTACTAAAGCTTAGTTTTCTATCTACTTCATTTTAATCCAAATAAACCTTGGTAAAAATAGCTACATTACACAATTCGTTATATCGTAGATACAAAGGGAACAGCGATAGTCAAATGTTTAAAAACTGTACACTATACGCTGGTCTTAAACCTCCATGAAATCGCGAGAAACACCTGAATGTTGAAAGGACTTCAAAGAATGACCAAGAATGAACAATTCGCGAAACATTAATAAGGATATCTCGTAAATAGCTTATGCCACAAAAAGTTATTTGAAATAAATTGGAGTTTTAAAGAGATCTACATTTCTTGTGTAGTACGTTTTTGTCTATCGCTTAACGTTTACAAGTTATACAAGATCATACAAAGTTCCTTGCGAATGGAGAGGACTTCAAAAACTATTCTCAGAAAATTCAAGATATACACTTCATTTATCATGTAAATATCATTAATATATGGTATTTCAATCAAAATCTTCAGATCTATTTTTTAGAAAATCAAACATTTCAAAAAACCTTCCATGTAAAAAGTAGTTTGGAGTGGGGAGATTTTCTTAAACTCTTCGGTCACATCTCTAGAAGGTACTGAACCTAAATACCAAGTTTGGTGTTTATACGACTTTTCGTTTTTAAATTATGCTGTTCACAGATACACACACGGACGTTTCTAAAAATGTTTTTTTGGATACAGAGGACCTCAAAAGGTATATTTCCGGTGAAATCTCGGAATCGAATTCTTGGGTGGAATGCTACACCTCTTCCTAGTATGTACGTAGTAGTGAAAGTAAAAAGTAACCAACAGGCAGAAAGCGGAAAAAATCGGCTGATTCTGCGCTCATAGCACACGATATAAGACCAAAAAATGTTCGTTCTAGAAATACTATAAATAGTAAACGGCATATCCTTCCTGGCCATGTGCTCTGAAGGCTGAACGTGTTTGGTGATTATGATTGTTTACGTTCAAATACTCCTGAAACTTCAATTTTGTAAGTAAAACTAGTGTTGAATATATGATAATACTATTTATATTTTAATGGGGAAGATATATTTGAATTTTAAAGCATTTTTGCGTAAACATAGAAACGTAAATTAATCGTTTTCAAAATAAATGCCCGCAGAATGAACGCAATGATAGAAGTGGAGGATTTACACATCCTAATATAATTTAGTTTACTTTCTTGCCTTTTTTCATTTAAAAATATTTAATAATTTCATATTTTCTCTTAAAATACAAAATAATAGTACAAGATTTCGTGTGAGCATAAAGGCTTTAAAGTCCAGGGCATTTGCAATTGGAAATTATTATTACATGTGTAATAAACATAGCCTCTACCTTAATAAGAAAAAAAATCTGATGTGTTACACTCACATGACTTTCTCTACTCTTGTACAATCTAATTTTACAAACGCCTATTCTCCATATGCTTCATGTTAATCGAGATATCGAGATGTCAATCTTATTGGTAATTTTCTTGTAGATGCAAGGGAAATATGGTAGCTTTTAAGGGATAGTCAAATATTTTAACGCTGGTTGCTATGTGGCGCATTCCATTCTCTTTGCATGTCCAGGACATAAAAAAATCTGATGTGTTACACTCACATGACTTTCTCTACTCTTGTACAATCTATTTTTACAAACGCCTATTCTCCATATGCTTCATATTAATCGAGATGTCAATCTTATTTGTAATTTTCTTGTAGATGCAAGGGGAATATGGTAGCTTTTAAGCGATAGTCAAATGTTTTATCGCTGGTTGCTATGTGGCGCATTCCATTCTCCTGCATGTCCAGGACAAAAAAATGAATAACGAATTTGAGAAAAAGTATAAGTATTGGAAAATTTAAGGAAATAACAAGCAATATCTCGAAAACGGTTCACTCAACAAAAAAAATGTATATGATATAAGTTGTGTATTTTAACGCGATCTACATTTTTTGTGTAGCAAAATTTTGTCTATCTCTTATGGTTTACCAGTTATGCAAAAGTCGTTCATAATGAAGAATACTTTTGGAGACATTCCCAGAAATTTCGAGATATACATTTCATTTCTCATGACATTATCTTAAACATATGATATTTTCATCAAAATCGTTAGAGCCATTTTTGAGAAAATTAAAATTTTCGAAAAATGTTCCATGTAAAGGGTAGTCTGGGGTGGGGGGATTTTCTTGAAAATCTTCGTGTCGCATCTCTGGAAGATACTGAACGTAAATACCAAGTTTGGTGTTTATCCGACTGCTAGTTTTTGAGTTATGCTGTTCACAGACACACATACACACACACAGACACACACACACACAGACACACACACACACACAGACACACACACGGACATGTTTCCAAAAATGCTTTTTTTGGATTCAGGAAGTCTCAAAACATGTATTTCCGGTGAAATCTCGGTATCGAATTTTTGGGTGGAATGCAATACTTCCCCTACTTACTATACGTAGTAGAGAAAGTAAAAAATGAATAATGAATTTGAGAAGAAGTATAAGTATTGCAAAATTTAAGGAAATAACAAGCAATATCTCGAAAACGGTTCACTCAACAAAAGAAATGTATATGACATAAGTTGTGTATTTTAACACGATCTAAATTTTTTGTGTAGTAAAATTTTGTCTATCTCTTATGGTTTACCAGTTATGCAAAAGTCGTTCACAATGAAGAATACTTTTGGAGACATTCCCAGAAAATTCGAGATATGCATTTCATTTCTCATGACATTATCTTAAACATATGACATTTTCATTAAAATCGTTAGAGCCATTTTTGAGAAAATTAAAATTTTCGAAAAATCTTCCATGTAAAGGGTAGTCTGGGGTGGGGGATTTTCTTGAAAACCTTCGTGTCGCATCTCTGGAAGATACTGAACCTAAATACCAAGTTTGGTGTTTATCCGACTGTTCGTTTTTGAGTTATGCTGTTCACAGACACACACACACACACACAGACACACACACACACACACACACACACACACAGACACACACACGGACATGTTTCCAAAAATGCTTTTTTTGGATTCAGGAGGTCTCAAAACATGTATTTCCGGTGAAATCTCGGTATCGAATTTTTGGGTGGAATGCAATACTTCCCCTACTTACTATACGTAGTAGAGAAAGTAAAAATCTGATGCGATACATATATACACATGGCTTTCTCTGGCCTCTGTCGTTTATTAGTGGTATACCAACTATTCTTACTAAAGCTTATTTTTATATTTACTACGTTTTAATTCAAATAAACTTATACATTTCGTTATATATATAAAAGGAAAAGTGATAGTCAAATGTTTAAGAACTGAACGCTATACGTTAGGCTTAAAATTCCATACTGTTTCCATGTAATTACCAGAAACAAGGGAATGTTGAAAGGACTTTAAAGAATGACCAAGAAATGAATAATTCGACCCATTAATAACGGATGTCTCATAAATGGCTTATTCCACAAAAACGCTTATTTTAAATAAATTCTGTGTTTTAAAGAGATCTACATTTTCTGTGTAGTACGTTTTCGTCCATTGCTTAACGTTTGAAAGTTATACAAGATTATACAAAATTCCTTGCAAAGGAAGAAGAGTTCAAAGAATATTCTCAGAAAATTCAAGATATACATTTTATTTATCATATAAATATCTTTAATGTATGGAATTTTAATAAAAATCGTTAAAGCCATTTTTTTAGAAAACTTTCGAAAAATATTCCATGTAAAGGGTAGCTGGGGGAGGAGTGATTTTCTTGAAAAACTTCGTATTGCATCTTTGGAAGATATTGAACCTAAGTACCATGTTCGGTATTTATCCGACTGTTTCTTTTTGAGTTATGTGTTTACAGACACACACACGGCTTTATTTGGATTCAGGGGCCTCAAAACTGTATTTACAGTGAAATCTTGATAACGACTTTTTGGATGGTGTACAATACTTCTCCTACTTTACGTAGTAGAGAAAGTAAAAAGATACAGTCATGGGTGAGATTAGAATCTTCTTTATCAGTACACTTGTGATATTGACGAAATGGAACTAAAGGCTCGCACGCAGACCTGCTAGTGTGAATCGACCACGGAACCGAACGGTAATGGTCTCACTACAGCAGCGATACGTGACGGTGACCGCAGATGTGTAACCAGCAACAACCGATGATGGCACCGCAACTTTAACTAATAAGATTGTTATTGAACCAAAGGAGATCCGATCTGTAATATTAAATGATGAAGATAAATACAAATTTTAACGGGAAAAGATCCTAAACAAACCCATATAAATAGATTAATAAGTTGATTTGAAAACACGTTTATATAATGGTAATGATAGTAGCAATGTTGATAAAACGCACTTTTGAGTCTTCTTGCACTTTCCAACGCGCTCTACTCCGAGTGTATGTATAACACTGGTCTGCATGATCTCGGATGACACAAAACTAATACGTCATTCTGACTCACTTTCTTATGCTGATTTCAGATCTGCTTTTAGTTTTTTTCTATCACGTACAGTTTTTTTCACAATTTCACTTCAAAAATGTAGAGACATAAAGATATAAAGATATTGCTTCCGCCACTACACATAAAATTGGGCTTGATGAAGCAATTTGTAAGGGTTCTACCACAGGATGGAACCTGCTTTAGGTATCTTTCCAAGAAATTTCACTTCATTACACAAGACAAATTAAAGGCTGGAATTTTTGTTGGTCCTCAAATAAAGAAATTGATGAAGGATGAAGATTTTGAGAAGACAATGAATGAGAGAGAAATAAAAGCATGGACCGCCTTCTGATCAGTTACTGAAAACTTCTTAGGCAATAACAAAGATCTTAATTACAAGACCATTGTCGAAATAATGTTGGAAAATTTCAAGAAGATGGGTTGTAACATGAGTGTAAAGGTGCATTTTCTGCATTCATATATCGACTACTTTCCAGAAAATCTGGGACATTACAGTGAAGAGCAGGGTGAACGTTTTCACCAAGATATTAAGGAAATGGAGAGGAGGTAACAGGGGAGATGGAATGAAACTATGATGGCCGACTACTGTTGGATGTTGAGGAGGGACATTCATCTTCAAGGATCTGCAATGAAGTCAAAGAAGAGTAACTTTGAAAAAAATTAAATGAAACACTTTTGCTTCTTGTTTTGTTAAAATGTAGTCATGAAATAAATTAGGGGAGTTCTTGACAGTATTCTTAAAATTTTTCCTGAATAAAAACTTACCTTGTGTGAAATGGTATTTGAATACCATTAGTAAAATTGTCAAAACATTACTTATTTTGTGTAAAAACCTGACGTGATAGAAAAAAAACGGAAGTTATTTCTGGAATCAGCATAAAAACATGATTCAAGAACGCCTACTTTTAAGAAATTATCTGACAAAAAGTTTGAAAATGGACTAGTGTAATTCAGGCACTTGGCAGTGGCAATGAGCTTACTTTTTTCGAGTATCGTAGCCAATCGACGAAGAGTCGGTAACTGATTGAACTGAACTGCCCCGGACAGGTGCTTATGCACAAAAATTTAATTGAGTTTTATTTATGGACGCTCTTAAACTACTATGGTTCTTAGCGTCCCATTCTATACTGGGAGTGAAAGATCGGAAATTTTGCTCACAAATCTCTTTATCAGGCTTGAGGTTCTTTTATGTGCCGTAAATCTACGACACGGGACCACCGGCTTTACTTCCCTTCCGAAGGAAACCATGCTAAGGATTTTTACAGCCGAAAACATCCACCGCCCTCCGCCGGGTTTGAGCCCGCGACCTCGGAAACTGAAGGCTAGCATGGTTCCACTAGACCACGGAGAACGACTATGTGCTTATGCACATATTTCTCGTGTCACTAGAAAAGAAACTTTTGAAAATGTAACTTTACATATTTCGTTTTAATGATTTGCAAATATAACCATTAGTAAATTAAAGCCACGCGGAGGAATGATATTAATTCAAAACAAACGAAATTAATGACAGCTTTAATAAGCCATTTTTCGTTCATGAGGTTAAGAAAGATAATCTAATTTTGCTGAAATACCGCAACAATATAAGGTATACTAGCTAGCGTTACAATATTTAAACATAGTTATACAAGAGGGAACCAAGGACCTTTTTATAATAACAGTATTTATTACAGAATAAGTTGAATGTCTATGTTATAAATAGGAATGATTAATTCATGATTCTGAAAAAGCTTAATAAATATGCTGCCAACTCCAATACTCTTATTGCAATCCTGATGAAGAACTTTATTTCTTATGTCTTCCTAGAAATGACTATGTTGTAAAACAGTATTTTGGAATTAGTGTCTTCTTGCTTAATTATGCTCAGGTATATCACTCTTTTTCCTTATAACTTTCGCCATTTTCTTTTAATTTTTACTTTCTCTACTACGTATAGTAAGAAAGGGAAGCCTTGCATTCCACCCAAAAATTCTATATCGAGATTTTATCGGAAATGCATGTTTTGAGGCCCCCTGAACTTAAAAAAGGATTTTCAGAAGAATGTCCCTGAGTGTGCCTGTGTGTCTATGAACAGATAACTGAAAAACGAAAAGTCGGCTAAACACAAAACCTGGTATTTAGGTTCAGTATATTTCAAAGATGCGACGCGAAGATTTTCAACAAAATACCCTACACCATACCATCCTTTACATGAACATTTTTCCAAAGTTTTGATTTTCTCAAAAATGGCTCTTGATGAAAGAACAAATGGCAAATGAAATATATATTTTGAATTTTCTGGGAATGGCCCCAAAAATCGTCTTCATTCTGAATGAATTTTGCATAACTGGTAAACCGTAATAGATAGAGAAAATTTTACTACACATCAAATGCAGATATCGCTAAAATACACAATTTATGTCACATACACTTTTTTATGGAGTGAACCATTTCAGTGATACTCCTTGTTATTTTTTTGAATTTTCCAATACTTATACTTTTTTCTCAAATGAGAATTCCTTATTTGTTTTTTTATTTATCTATTTTTCTTGTTATGTCTTGAACATGCAAAGAGAATGAAATGCTCCACATAGCAACCAGCTCTTAAAAAATTTGACTATTGCTTAAAGCCTACCATATTCCCCTTGTACCTACAAGGAAATTAGCAATAAGATAGTTTTTGCAAATGTTTACCTCAATTAACATGAAGTACACGTAGAATATGCGTTTGTATATTAATAGTTTGTACAAGAATAGAGAAAGTCATGTGAGTGTAACACATCAGATTTTTTTCCTTCTTTCTTTCTTGGCCTACAAAGGCAACGATTTGTGCAGTGTCATTCAGCAATAAAATTGAAAACAATAATTATACGCTAATATAGCGTCCATTATTTGGTTCTGATTAGTTAGTAGAGCTGTAAAATGAAATGACAGTAGTGATAATGAAATGTTGCCAAGGCAACACCAACTTCCAAGCATGCAATTCTGGTAATCGTGGATGCTTGGCCAGTTAACTTACGCTATATGTGGTATCAGTATATACTGAAAGTAAGCCCGTTGAAACACGTCATTTCGCCGTGAGTTTAATGTTCAGAGATACGGTAGGACTCCTTCTAGGAACACAGTAGTGAGTTTGTTTAATATGTTTAAGGCTACAGTCAGTTTAAAACCTTCATTCCATGGGACTGGGCGTGACTTCGTCAACAAGTAACATTTTCGATATGGCTCTGCATGAATGGCCATTACATAGTGAAAAATTGACCGTTTGTGTCCTGGACTCATAATTGCTCCCTATTATTTTGAAGATGAAAATTAGAGAGCTGTTACGATGAATGGTGAAAGGTATTGACTGATGTTACAGGCACTAAGAGAAACAAAACAGGGATGGCATTTGGTTACAGCAAGACGGGGCTACGGTCCATATCTCCCCTGCAGTTGTTGAGAAATTTCTTCCCAGGACGCTCAATTTCTCGGTTTGGGGAGATTAATTGGCCGCCTCAGTCTCCAGACTTAACAGCTCCTGGGGATACCTCAAAGCAAGGGTGCTTCAAACCAGACCACACTCTCTACAGGATACAGGCTGAAGTCCAAGAAATCAACGAAACCTCGGGTTTATTACAAAGTGTCTTGAACAACTACAGAATAAATTACAACAAACCATAAAATACAGAGGGGATCACTCCATCTGCAATTTTCAAGAAATGAAGGCAGTCCAATAAATTGCATTGTTCAAGCCATATGCTTTGTTATTTTCGAATTTTCAAATCCAATTGTCGATTTACAGCAGCATTTTAAAACCCGCCGTTCTCCGTGTCTAGGGGTACCATACTAGCCCCTAGTTCCTGAAGTCGCGGATTCAAACCCGGCGAAGGGTGATGGAATTTTTCGGGCGTAAAAATCCTTAGTATAGCTTCCTTCGGAAGGAAATTAAAGCTGCCGTAGATTTACGGCATGTAAAAGAACCTCAAGCATGATAAAGGGGCCTCTGAGAAAAATTTCCGGTCTCTCACGCCCAATATAGAATGAGAGCTAAGGACCTTAGCAGTTAAAGAGTTTCCATAAATAAAACTCATTTAATTTTATGTTGAAACTAATTAGAAATGCCAGATATAATTATATTTTTGAACAACTTGCTCCGTATTTTATAGCTTAAAACCACATTTTTTGTGTTTACTCATTTAATGTCGCGTTCACTCGAAGATCGTACGAGTACCAGGATGAATGTTTTTATGTACAATGTTTAATATACGCGAATCAGGATGTGACAGATAAAGATGTCTTAGTTTGCAACCATACTTCCTTTATAATCCATTTTCTTGCTATTTATTTGATAGGAAATTGGTATTTTGGGATTGTGGAACTGCAGACAATTCTCTGAGTTCACATATAGCCAACGTGATATCTGATAGATGGCCTTAGTTGGGCAGTTGCCTTCTGTACCAGCCGTTTTATTTCTCTTTATTTTAGTCTTTGGTCGTGATATTGGAATATCCAATCCGGTATTTGCCTGACGGCTGAGGGAAACCAAAAAGAAACAGTCGGATTGGTCATACTCGGATATGTACCCAAGTTTTACTTTCGGAGCCACCTCACCCGATGTCTTTTTGTTTTTGGTCTCCTGAAAAATATATTAGGTTTATCTCTCTGGTTGTTTATAAACGATCAGAAATAGACTGTAAATGGAGATTCTTTAATATAGGATTGAAGTACAATCGTTTACTTTCCCCCATAAATTTGTATTTATTCAATGAAATTCCGTTTAACATTTATAATTTTCAGTTTTTAAATTCTTGTTAATTTTATAAATCCACATATACAGGGTTGACCATTTAAGTCTGTACAATATCTCGAAAACTGAGCGTTGTAGAAAGAAATGTCTTGAATAAAAGTTGTTTGATATTACGGGGAAAGCAAATGCCATTAGTCGTGTTTTATTTGGAGGATTCTGTGATGGTGGCAATTTTAGGGTAATTAAACTTTTTTAAATGCGAACCTAGGTTTTATGTTGTTTTCTCACTCTTCATAAATAACTAAACAACATTTGTATAAAGCACTTTGCAATTGTTCTTACACCAACGTAAATACAACGAAAATTCTGAAATGGCTGTGTACGAAGAGCGCAAGGAATGGTTGGACCATCCATGGAAGGTCTTTTGAGGGTCCAGTTACGTTTCGTAATTGGGAGCCAACATGTTTGCTTTCTCTACTACGTGTATAAGTAGGGGAAGTATTGTATTCCACCTAAAAATTCTATATCGAGATTTCACAGGAAATATATGTTTTGAGACCCCCTGAATAAAAAGAAAGCATTTTTGGAAACATGTCCTTGTGTGTGTGTGTGTGTGTGTGTGTGTGTGTGTGTGTGTGTCTGGGTGTGTCTATGAACAGCATAACTCAGAAACGAACAGTCGGATAAACACCAAACTTAGTATTTAAGTTCAGTATCTTCCAAAGATGCGACACGAAGGTTTTCAAGAAAATCCCCCACCCCAGATTACCCTTTACATGGAACATTTTTCGAAAATTTTAATTTTCACAAAAATGGCTCTAACGATTTTGGTTAAAATATCATATGTTTAAGATATTTTCATGACAAATGAAACGTATATCTCGAATTCTCTGGGAATGCCTCCAAAAGTACTCTTCATTGTGAACGACTTTTGCATAACTGGTAAACCTAAGAGATAGACAAACGTTTACTACACAAACATGTAGAGCGCGTTCAAATACATAATTTATGTTATACACATTTTTTGTTGTTGAGTGAACCATTTTCGAGATATTGC
Organism: Deroplatys truncata; assembly: GCA_030765065.1. Classification (NCBI taxonomy): domain Eukaryota; kingdom Metazoa; phylum Arthropoda; class Insecta; order Mantodea; family Mantidae; genus Deroplatys; species Deroplatys truncata. The sequence continues at coordinate 117,707,419 of CM060975.1, forward strand.
TTGTTATTCCCTTAAATTTTCCAATACTTATACTTTTCTCAAATAGAAATTCGTTATTCATTTTTTTTGTCCTGGCAATGCAAAGAGAATGGAATACTCTACATAGCAACCAGCTCTTAAAATATTTGACTATCGCTTAAAGCCTAGCAATTCCCCTTGCATCTACAAAAAAATTAGCAATAAGATTAACATCTAGATATCTCGATTAACATGAAGCATATGGAGAATAAGCGTTTGTAAAAATAGTTTGTACAAGAGTAGAGAAAGCCATGTGAGTGTAACACATCAGATTTTTTATTTTGTTTCCTTATTCGTCATCACAAAACAAACGCCTTTTTATAAACCATTTTCTAATGAGAAAACAACATACAAAATGTACATTGCCATTTAAAAAAATAAATTGACCCTATAATGACCATCATAACGTCCTCCAAACAAAACACGACTAATGGCATTTACTTTCCCCTATAATACCAAACAATTCAAGACATTTCTTTCTACAACGCTTAGTTTTGCAGATATTATACACTCTCAACTTAAATGGCCCACCCTATATTCCAAAGGATATTAATATGGTATGGGGATGTGCACAGCTTGTTTACTAATTCATAATGTGAGTATGCACTGAGTAAAAGCTCAAGGAATAGTTTATGTGCTGCCGATGAGTGCGGAATGAGAACTGATTAATACTTATATAGAAGAAAATGTTCTTTATTTCTCCTTGACAATATCTTATTTGTTTTGTTTAGTTTTCTTTTATAAATTAACACCTTTGTTTATTTCATGGTCATATGAAGTAATGTATATAAATTTTCCTTATTTATAAATTTTATTATAGTTGGTCATGATGTCGTTCATATTCCTATTTTATTAATAAATAAATTTAACTTTGGATATACACATAAAGAACACATTCACAATCAAACCAATAAATACAATAATCATAACGATAACAATAAGTATCTGTGAATACTACAGCATATAAATGAATGTAGCATTATAATAAATAACTTGGGTTTCAGCTATTTCATTTCTTCACATATAAATCAAACATTTTCAATAAATATTTCTGACCCAACATAGTGATTAATGCTCAAATACTTCTTTCAGATACGCATTACCTACTAAATACGAGCACATTTTCGGTAGAGAAAGAAAGATTCCAGGCGAGGAGAGCCAGACGACAAACTCTGAAGGCAGTCTCAGTGCAGATATGACAGATGCTCCAGAATCACCCAGTACTCAGGTAAAACAAAACCTGATTGCAGATATGCCTATCAGTAGCATTTGCTCCAGCATCGGGAAGTAACTCGCTGCTAATAAATTCTCAGAACACTATCGGAGGAGTGTATATAGAACATGTGCCCAAATACTCCTGGGAATTCCTGGAGTGGGGAGAATGCTCAGTGAAATGCGGAGGCGGAGTCCAGATGTCGGATCCCAGTTGCGTTGAGGAGCACAGTGGACGGGTCAGTGATTACTACTGTGGGCATATGGCGAAACCAGAGCCTATGACAAGACTGTGCAACCCTGACCCATGTAAGGCTCATTGGAAGATCGGTTCTTGGAGTTTCTGTCAGGTATCGTATTTATGCAACTTCTTCCATATATTATAGTGGTACGAAAATAATGCCTCCAACTGTTTTGTTTTCAAACCTGGAATTCCCCTATGCTGTTAAGCTCGGTGTGCAGTTGCCCCGTAAGGAACAAGAACGATAACCAGTGTGTTACATAGTGAAGCCCAACCTTGTCTCTTATGAGGTAATGACGTCACATTGTCGCCTTACGCCACCTCTTTCCGTTTTGTGTTATGAAGCATTTCCTGTTCACTCACTCACTGACGGTCGGTAGCAATGGCATGTTACAAGGCAACCAAATATTGGAGTTTGGACAACCCACGACCACATGAATACGTCATAGTGCCGCGAACAATGCGATGAGGTAAATCCGCCCTCCCCTGTTTCGCTTAAGGTTGGGCATCACTGGTGTGATGCCTATCTACATGTCTTTCTCTATCTACTATAGTTTATTTTATATAGCTTCCACAAACTATTTTTACGAAACATGTAAATCGAGATAAACCTTTGTCAAAATGGTTTCATTCCGTTGAAGTTTCAAGGGCATAGAGAAACCGAATGGATAGTTAAAGTTTAAAAACTAGTCGATAAATGCTGGCCTAGAAATTCCATACTGTTTCCATGACATTGCGAGAAACAATTACATAGCCAAAGCGTTAAAAAAAATTAATTAAATTGAGTTTTATTTATGCACACTCTTTAACTACCATGGCCCTTAGTGTCCCATTCTATATTGGGCGTGAAAGACCGGTAATTTTGCTCAGAAGCCTGTTTATCAGGCCTGAGGTTCTTTTACGTGCCGTAAATCTACGACACGGGACCACTGGCTTTACTTCCCTTCCGAAGGAAGCCATGCTAAGGATTTTTACGCCCAAAAAAATCAATCGACCTCCGCCTGGTTTCAACCCGCGCCCTTGGGAACTAGAAACAAATACTACTACTAGTAGTACTACTACTACTACTACTACTACTAATAATAATAATAATAATAATTATTATTATTATTATTATTATTATTATTATTATTATTATTATTATTATTATTATTATTATTATGCGTTACATTTACATCACTTTCTCCACTCATACTTGCAAACTATTCTTACAAAAGCTTAGTTTTCAAGCTATTTTCTGTTAATGCAGATAAACTTTCAATTCACATCTTATAGTGAAAATTTTAGAAAGCGTGTCGCTACGTGATGGCTTTGCAATTCCATGCTCTTTGCGTGAATATAAGAAAAAATGAATAACGACTTCCTATTCGAGAAACGTACAACTATTTGAAAATTCAAATCAATAATAAGGAATATCTCGGAAGTGGTTAACTCCACAAAAAATGTACTTGACACCATTGTGTGCTTTAACATCTACATTTCTGTATAGTAATATTTTGTCTAACTCTTACGATTTACCAGTTATGGAAAAGTCTTTCATAATGAAAAATACTTCAGAGCATATTCCCAGAAAAATTCAAAACATATTTTAAAAGACAATGTAGTTTAATCAAAATCGTTTAGAGCCATATTTGAGAAAATAAAAAATTGCGAAGAAATTTCCATTCAAGGAGTAATTTGGGGCGGACATTTCTTGAAAGTCGGCCGCATCTTTGGAAGATATTAAACTCAAGTGCCAAGTTTTCGTTCTTGAGCTATGCTGTTAGCGGAAACACAGCAATTTGACGCAAACACGCCCACACACATTGACCTTTACCTGCTGTTTTAAATTCAGGGATCCTCAAAGCATGTATTTCCGGTGAAATTTTGACATAGAATTTTTGGGTGGAATATTTTACTTTCTCTACTTACTGTACGTAGTAGAAAAAGTAAAACGCACGTTTTCAAACGCCAGAATTCAAAATCAAGGGAAACTTTTCCGTAACCTGGTAACGTCAAGGAAATCTGGCCACACCTTATCACCTTATGTCTCCCGTTCCCGGTTATAGCACACTGTATGTCTATTATGCTTATCTGTTTTCACTATAGAAGATAGTCAAGGAGGTTGTGATTCAAAACAGCCGCTAGCATTTCTCTAAACGCAGGCTTGGAAAAATAAAACCGGTATGACTCTCCTCAGGTATCGATAGTTTTATTTAGGGCCGGTTTCACCAACAACGATAAAGTTATTTAACTCGGGTAAAAGGAGTTAAAACCGCGATTTGGTAAAACAGCTGTTTCAACAAGCAGCATAATGGTTACCGTGGCCTTAAAAACCCGGTTAAAGCTTCACCCGGCCATTTTCCACCGTTTGCGGGTCGAAATCGGAGTTAGCGAGGCAAAAAGAAAGATGGCGCCCCAAGGAGTAATACATTTAGTTATAGAGAACAACGGATATGAAGATGTGCAGTACGAGATAAATATAAGGCGACCACGATGGATCAGAGCGCGAAGCAATTGTTATTTCAATGTACCTACCTATATTATAAAGTGGATTTTGTGTCGTGGTTTCGTCTGACAACAACCTACAGAGTAGGCATTTTGGTCTGTCTCGGTAACCAAATAGCTTCACAATCTCCAGGTCACAGATTCGAACCCCGGTAGTGGTAGAACTTTTTTTAATTAGAATTTTTCCCTGCCCTCCGTAGAGCCCGGAGATATCCACATGGGTGTAAATGTAAGAGTGTTTCAAGATAGAAATTATTAAAACCTAACGTTAAATAACCTACAGTCAACGCCTTATTTCTCGCAACAATGCTTCCGATATGACTATAAAATATACAGTGGCCTATAAAAATTATACTAAAATATTGTACACTATTTTGGAACTAAAGGAGCAAGAATTGGAATTCCTATTCAATATGTAAACAGTTAAGAAATAGAAATTTTAAAAATAAATTAAAGATTTTGCACTGCAGGATTAATTATCATTTTTTGCGTCAACACACCTAACCTCTATTTCTCTACTGCATCATCTACATGCTTCACTCTTTACATGTCACAAATGTTTGTATACTGTTTCATTCTCGACACATTTTATGGCGCAATAAAATATAAGCGAACTTTCGGCTTACACCTCCTCTCTTCCTTTCTGCAACTTACGTATTTATATCGTTGTCTTAATCAAACATATGTGTGACCATACATTTAAGTGCATCAATTATTCGTATGTAATAGGCTTAAATTTTAAACCCAGCACATCATTTTATTCTAATGAGTGCACAGTGGTTTGTAAACTGCAGAGCTCCAAAAGCAGAGCTTCAAACGCAGTTTTGATCTTCGACATGAACAGGAAAAGGCACCAACGGAAGCAGCGAACAGCGTTGCTGGCTCGTATAACACGCATAAACCAAAGCTACGATTTCCTAACCGGGTTTGCAAACTCGTGGTGAAACGTGCTCCTGTGTTCTAGCGATAAAGACGTATAACTGGGATTACATAAATAAAATAAGACGAAAAATTATTACTGTTGGTGAAATACGTTTACTGTATTGAATTTCAAAGTTGGCAAATATGGGACATTGAATTTTTTAAACGAAACTAATTTTTTTTTGTATTTGGAAACAAGTCCGATACAATGCTTTATGCAAACTCTTAAAATTCGGAACATCATAGTTTTACATTAAAACTGTTCAAATTTATCGTATCTACCTATAATTCCCAACTTCAAGCTTTTATAACTCTGAAACTTTTAAATCTAGTTATTTAATTCGAGCTTTATTTTGGTTCCTTAAAGTTTAATTTCATACTAGGTAAACATGTTGTTATTATTTTTATTTAACTGCAGAAATTTCTATTTTTTCAAGTGTAGGCGTAACGAATTAAGAAAAATAATTATATTATATATGGTAGGATTCCGTAGTTTAAACACAATCAAACATATAATTTGTTATGGTGACTGATAAGGATTCGTTTCAAAAAATTAAAGAAGTAAATTACTTTATGCGCGGGAGTAGTAAAATATGTGCTCATGGTCGCTCTCGTACGTTTGGTTTGAAATGTAGGTCAAGCAAGCTGCTGCGCATAAAGTTGAACAATGGGAACGCTTACTAAGCAATATGCGGTTCTGAGTATTTCCTCACAGATCCACAGACCGCTAGATGATCATCGTGCATCAACCACACATATCGCTGCGTTTATTAACTTATTGTGTTATAACTATGAACAGCCTAACATTAACACTTTACCAAATTTTCCGGCGTCTCTTAATGACACTATGGATTATTCTCAACCTAATATTTTAGTTTTATAAAATTCCAAAGACGCTTAAAATAAGTAAAAACTGTATATAGATTTTGGTGAATATTATAAAAATAATTAGTATATGCTGCAATGAAATGTGCACTTTTATCTACAAAATGAGATTTGGTACAATATTCGGAAATAAACGGTTCCGGAACTATGCACAATTAAAATGCGACAAAATGAATTAATGCGATACTTTCATCATTCAATAACGTATTAACATTTGGGTTTCAGATGATAATGTTTGATAAATATGCTTTCCTTAACATCCGCTATTAATAGGAAAAAGCAAAATGGAAACAAAAATTGCGAGGTTTTCTGAGCTTTGATTTTACATGGAATGTCCCATGTGCATTCAGATGAAAAAATATACCTTTGTCGTTTCTAAATAAATAATAACCGTATACGCAAAATCAATTTTCCATGTTGCTCTCATCGATACACAAATCGACGTGCTTTCCCATTTCCATTTTCGTTCTGAATTAATGTCGCTTAACCCCCACTTATTTCACTTCTCTTCTCATTTTGGTTCCCATTCCCAATTTATTGTGGAATAATCCTGAAACATATAGATTCCTAACATTAAATTGCGGTTAGGACTGTATCTTCTTCCCGTTCTCCACTGGTTGTGCATGGCGTATTCAGCTTCACGTTTCGTTCCTGTTTGGTACCCGTTTCCGTTCTTGTTCCCGGGAAATTGTGCACCAGGCTTTATCATACCAAGTGACAATGCAGTATGTCCTAAGGTATGATGAGAGACTCTTAATTTGCGACCTTTTGCGATTATATCCAAAACTTATACTAAATTTGAAAACATCGACTCAAAAAATCTTTCTTTTAAACCTTTTTTAAAATTATGTGAGAATAATATGAACATATTTGAAATAATTTTATCCACAGTCACGTAAATCACCGAATTCTTCTTATTTTTACAAAAATCAGGTTTGGGGTTAATCAAACCCATACACCTAGTTAGGACAAACATGGAAGTTTTTAATTGCAAAAGCTAATAATTAAATTCTTGTGAACCAAATTTAAATGTGTTTTTCTTTAATTAAATATAAGTTGATTCAGAACCACAAGTTTTCAACGTATCCCCCGAGAACATTTGTAAATAATAAAACTGGAAAAAATATTCCACAGGAAACACAAATAATTTATGGAATTCTTTCGTTTGCTGTTGTAAAAATTATGAGAATGTTGTATTATAATTCTAAAATGTTGTGCAACTATAGCTTTTAAATTTACAATAACGGCCGGAACCAATTACATATGTTTAAAAATACATCAAATACTGAATTTCTGGAATTAAAGCTATAAAAATATGTTCCCATGGAATATCCAAAATCGGTGGATTAATTTATACTTTTTCTACCTCATGCTTTGAGGCTCTCTGAATAAAAAAGGCATTCTTAAAAAGGTTGTGTGTGTGTGTGTTTTTGTGTCTGTGAACAGCACAAGTCAAAAACGAAAATGTGGATAAATACCAAACTTGGTATTTATGTTCTGTACCTTCCAAGGATGCGACACCAAGATTTTCAAGAAAATCCTCCGACCTCGAAATACTCTTTACATGGAACATTTTCCGAAATTTTTTATTTTCTAAAAAATGGTCTTTACGATTTTAATTAAAATACCATATATTTAACAGATTTGCGTTGCAAATAAAATGTATATCTTGAATTTTCTGGAAACAGTTTGTGAGGTCCTCTTTACTCGGAAGTTTTCTATAATTTTGTATAACTGTTAAACGTTAAGCGATAGACGAAAACGTACTACACAAAAAAAATGCAGATCTCTTTAAAACACACAACTTATTTCAAATAACTTTGTTGTGACATCAGCCATTTCTGAGATATCCGTTATTAATGGTTCAAATACTTCTGTCACTCAAGTCCTTTTGATATTTAGTTGTTTTTCTGAATTGCACGCAAAGAGTATGGAATTTTAAAGGCCAGCGTATCGCGTACAGTTCTAAAGTATTTGACTATCGCTCTTCCCTTTGTATCTCTAACTAAATGTGTAAGGCAGCTATTTCCGGAAAGGTTTATCTCGATTAAAACGAAGTAGATAGAAAAATAAACCTTCGTAAGAATAATTTGAATATTCACTAATAAGCGATAGAAGGTAGAAAAAGTCATCATTTTTAGCTAAAGTTTTCAAAATAGTTGAAAACAATTGCCACAAAATATCATTTCTCTTTGTCTTAATAATAATAATGTGATTTCATTCGACCTTAAAATTCCATACTCTTTTCGTGACATCGTGAGAAGGAACTGAATTGTGACAGCGCTTTAAAAATGATAAAAATATTGAACATTTCAAACCAATAATAAAAACTCTGATGTGTTACACTCACATGACTTTCTATACTCTTGTACAAACTATTTTTACAAAGACCCATTCTCCATATGCTTCATGTTAATCGAGATATCGAGATGTTAATCTTATTGCTAATTTTCTTGTAGATGCAAGGGGAATTGGTAGGCTTTAAGCGGTAGTCAAATATTTTAAGAGCTGGTTGCTATGTTGAGTATTCCATTCTCTTTGCATTACCAGGACAAAAAAAATAATAACGAATTTCCATTTGAGAAAAATTATAAGTACTGGAAAATTTAAGGGAATAACAAGCAATATCTCGAAAATGATTCACTCAACAAAAAAATGTATACTTTAATGCGAACTACATTTTTTGTATAGTAAAATTTTGTCTATCTCTTATGGTTTACCAGTTATGCAAAAGTCGTTCACAACGAAGAATAATTTTGGAGACATTCCCAGAAAATTCAAGATATACATTTTATTTCTCATGAAAGTATCTTAAATAGATGATATTTTAATCAAAATCGTTAGAGCCATTTTTGAGAAAATTAAAATTTTCGAAAAATGTTCCATTTAAGGGTAATCTGGGGTGGGGGATTTTCTTGAAAACCTTCGTGTCGCATCTCTGGAAGATACTGAACCTAAATACCAAGTTTGGTGTTTATCCGACTGTTCGTTTCTGAGTTATGCTGTTCACAGACACACACAAGGACATGTTTCCAAAAATGCTTTTTTTGGATTCAAGGGGCCTCAAAACATATATTTCCGGTGAAATCTCGGTATCGAATTTTTGGGTGGAATACAATACTTCCCCTACTTACTATACGTGGTAGAGAAATTAAAAATGTCTCGGAAATTTTGCGATTTCACAGAAACGTTATTGGAAATAAATTGTGTGTTTAATGAGATCTATTTTGTGTACGTTTTTGGTCACTGGCTTAATATTTATCAGCTTTACAAAAAGATTTCCGAATGAAAAGGACTTCACAAGTTCTTTCCAGAAAATTCAAGACACATATTTTAATTTGTCATGAAGCTGTCTTAAATGTATGGTATTCTAATCAAAATCGTAAGAGCCATTTTCAGAAAATGAAAAGATTTCGAAAAATCTTCTAGTTTATATTTGGGGATTTCCATGAACATTTTCGTGTCGTAGTTTTGGAAGATGCGGAACTTAAATACCAACTTTGTTATTTATCGAACTTTTCGTGTTTGAATTATATTCACAGGCACGCAGGCACAAATGTGGTTATTTTCCTAAAAATACTTTTTAGATTCAGGGACCTCATAACATTATTACTGGTGAAATCTCGACATCGACTTTTTGGGTGGAATACATACGTCCTCTTACCTACTATAGCTAGGTGGTAGAGAAAATAAAAAGACTGATGTAATACATTTACAAAATTTTCTCTACTCTCTAACGCTTATTAGTGGGCATACAAATAATTCATACGAAAGTTTATTTTCCTGTCTTCTTCATTTTGATCGAGATAAAACTTTCCGGAAGTAGCTACATTACACATTTCGTTATAGATATAACTGGAATAGTGATAGTCAAATGTTTAACAACTGGACGCTATGTACTGGCCTTAAAATTCCATGCTCTTTGCGTGCAATTCGAGAAACAATCGAAAGGACTTGAAAAAAATGACAAAAGTCTGGAACAATTTGAAACATTAATAATGGATATCTCAGGAATGGCTGATGCCAAAAAAGGTTATTTTAAATAAATTGTGTGTTTTAAAGAGATCTACATTTTTTGTGCAGTACATTTTCGTCTATCGCTTAACCTTTGCCAGTAATACAAGATTATATCAAATTTCTTCGGAATGAAATGGACTTCATAGACTATTCCCAGAAAATTCAAGCTGTACGTTTTATTTGTAACCTAAATATCTTTAATATGTGGTATTTTAATCAAAATCGTTAGAGCCATTTTTAGAAAACAAAAATTTTGCAAACATTCTTCTATGTAAAAGGATATTTTGGGGGGAGGAAGTAAAAGTGTAACTACTTTATGCTAGATGTGCACCTCTGATTAGTTTACAAATCTTTGCATAGGCTACGTTTATGAACCTTGTTGAACTTCGATTCTATGGGGGGAGGGACCTTATTAGTTTAATAAGATTCATCTAGTGTGCAAAAGTTCAACTTTTCAGGTACGAGACTGTCCCATAAGTACCCGACCTAACAAAGAAAACACAAAAATTTTGGGAAAAAGCATCTTTATTTCTCTACATAGTCTCCTTTCAGCTCGATACACTTTTCCCAGCGATGTTCAATAGCTTCGATACCCTGTTTATAGTGAGAACCGTCGATTTCTGCAAAATAGCCATCAACTGCAAACTCCACCTCTTCATTTTTGACAAATATTTTACCACCAAGCCATTTCTTCAACTTTGGAAACAGAAAAGAGTCAGATGGGACTAAGCCTGGCGAATAGGGTGCATGAGGAAGCAATTTGAATTTTAACTCATTGATTTTGGCCATGGCGATTATGGATGTGTGAACTGGATGTCTGAAACAGAACTCTTTTTTCGCTAAATGCGGCCGTTTTTGCTTTATTTCATGATTCGAACGCTGCAATAAGTTTGCATAATACTCGCCATTGATTGCTTTTCCTTTTTGAAGATAATCAATGAAAATTATCCCACGCGCATCCCAAAAAACTGACGCCCTGACTTTGCCTGTAGATGGAACTGTCTTTCCCATGCTTTGGAGCCGATTCTCCCCTTTCAATCCACTGTTTTGACTGTTCCTTCGTCTCAGGTGGGAAGTGATAGACCCATATTTCATCCATGGTTGTGAATCGACGCAGAAATTCGGCTTTATTGCAGCGAAACATCCCCAAACACTCGACTGAAACATCCTCACGGCGCTGTTTTTGTTCCATTGTGAGTAAACGCAGCACCCATCTTGCGCACAGCTTTCTCATGTCTAAATTTTCAGTTAGTATGCGATGTATACAGCACTTTTTGAAATGCCTACGATGTCTACTAGCTCGCGCACTTTCAGTCGATGGTCATCCAATACCATTTTGTGTATTTTCTTCACAATTTCCGGCGTGGTCACCTCATTTGGTCGACCACTGCGATGCTCGTCTTGGCAGCTCGTACGGCCTCGCTTAAACTCTGCCACTCAATATTTTACTGTTGTAAACGAAGGAGCAGACTCCCCCAGAGCAGAATTCAGCTCGGCTTTAATATTAGTTGGACTAAGACCTTTGAAATGAAAGTATTGTGTCACATAACGATGGCCAGTTTTATCCATGTTTACAAATTCGCTGAGACAGTTCACTATTAATCGCTGCCAAACAATTATTAAACAACGTAGCATCGTCAAACTTAAGCTTTATAAGGGTGGTACTTTCTACCATAGACATTTGTTTCAAACAACAGCCGCTATATATATACCTCAGGTCGAGTACTTCTGGGACTGACATCGTATATGCATCGAATCTCGAGTTGCCTCTTGCTTACAGATGCTGTCGCTAACAATAGCGAATGCATTTAAGAAATGTATAGTGCTGTTCCTTTTTATAATGAATCTTCTAGTCCAAGTATCACTTAATTAAAATGTCCTCGATGTTCTAGGGCTGTCTTTACCAGTTGGGATGTAGAATGCGCAGCGTCAACTGTGTGAAACAGTCTCCTGCTCAAGATCTGGAGGATATAACAAACGATAAAGAATGCCAAGGAAAGAAGCCTGAAAGTGTTGAGCTCTGTACTCCTACTAGGATTTGCCACCATAATACATCCCAAGCACATAATGCAACTACAGAAAGCCCTACAGAAGCGACCACTACATCGAAAGCATATAAAAGAGCATCCCACTTATCCAAAAAACCAGCAGAAGAGAAGAGACATACTTTACATATAGCAGTGCATTTCGGAGATAATGATAATATAGATGTTTACAAGACCAAAGATACACATGCGAAACTGACACTCAATTCCGAAGTGATAAATAAGAACGAGGAATCTATAATCTCTTACAAGCCAACAAGCAAGCATGATCAAAAAAGTGCGCTTAACAAACTCTTACCTCAAAGAATAAAAAGTGGAATTGTAGACCTGGGTGGAGAGACTTCCATTGGAAGTGATAAGAGTTATGCAGAAAATAAAAATGGCATTGCAAAAACACATAGAATGATTTTAAATGTTCCTCTACATGTTACTGATGAGTACATTCGAAAAATAAACAGTCGTTTGCACGCTGACCTTGACGCTTATAGGTGGAAGCTATTCAATCATCCACCGAATGGTTTGAATAGGTACAATAGTAGAGGAACCGATTCTCAGCTGACAAAATACCCCATGGACAGTAAAGTTAGTGCCAAAGAAGCTCAGAGCATACATCCAAACTTTATGCCTAAAAAGAGGCACTGTGGTAGAATTAAGTCAAACCTAGCAAAACGTGAGACCAAAAATAAATATATATCTCGTTGTAGACACCCGAAGAGACACATGCCACGAACTTGTAAAGAAAATACTTTGAAAAACAGATTCAAATCAGCAAACAAAGAGATCGTTCAACGTACTTTGAACAAAATGCATATGCGTAAACGAAAATGTATTTTTAATGCTCTAAATAAGGAAACTCCTCTAAAAGGTTCACATAATAAAGCACAAATAGTAAAACAGATTGGTGGTTTTGAAGACAAGAAAAACATAAATCCTCTTACCCATATTCACAAAAGAAAAGCAAAGTTGTTCTCTAAGAGACCTACTGCAAATAAGAGGCATTTGGAAAGATACAGTGAGGGACTTGAATCACCATTGGTAAACAAAAGGGAATCTAATACTAACGACAATAATACCTACTCCACTAAGAAAGAATCCATAGCAAGTACAGAAGCTCCTAAAGGCACCACCATTGACAAAGCAGATATTGGCAAAATCGTTATAGACAGGGTTCCTGAACAGGATTTCCAGCTAGAGGAAGCCCCTATGATTGAGGAAACGAAGAAGCTCGACTTATCAGACGAAGCCAGTGAGATGCTAGGAGATATGGTACCTGACATCATTATTACTACAAATGTCACACATCTTAAAGGAAAACAAACAGAAGAAGTCCAAAAACATCTTACACATAGCGTAAACAGCGGGAAATCATAACACACTAACTATAACGTAAGGAACGAATCAAAAACCGAAGCAAGAACATACACTTTATGAAGTCCGTTCTCTAAAAACACGAACACATATTATTTAATGGTTTTAATCTGATTTACAGAATCCTTCGAGATTCAACTTTACTCCTTATTTCTATTCAGTATATATCTATATTTCTCCTGTGTATTTGTATTTTATATTGTAATATGGTAGTAAGACTGAATAAACACATATTGAATTGTTATTTTAACATTTTACCAACGATCTTAAAAAACAGTAGCTAAGTTGTCTTGGAAAATATATCAGTTCATCAGATCAACACCACCTACAGCGGAAGGCTTGAGTACTGTTTTCGCGGAAAATAAACTCACCGCTCTAAAAAATTAAATTGAGCTTTATTTATGGGTCTCTTTAACTACTACGGTCCTTAGCATCCCATTCTATATTGGGCGTGAAAGACCAACGGAAATTTTGTTCAGAGGCCTCTTTATCAAGCTTGAGGTTCTTATATGCGCCGTAAATCTACGACACGGGACCGGCTTTACTTCCCTTCCGAAGGAAGCCATGCTAAGAATTTTTACGCCCGAAAAAAAATCCATCACCCTGCATCGGGTTTGAAGCCGCGATCTTGGGAACTAGAGGTCCCCCTAGACCATGGAGGATGACATGGTCGTTCTCGTTAGGCTGTGTATGCTAGAGAGAGTATCGCAGTTTTTACGGAGTTTATGAAAATTAAACGCCTTTGGGTGATTCATTTAAGAATATTATTGCCTAGTTGGAGCTAATAACGCGTAGAGAACGCGGAATTCGCATTAATTTTAAAAAATCGCATGGATATTAGATTTCGCGTTTTAGCGTTTTAATTAGTTGTAAGATTATTGCAATAATTTCGTGTGGATTTAAAAGGGATTTTAGGTAAAAGGAATTACGCTATATATCTAATGGACAGTATTAGGCTCGCAAATTATGACAAAAATATTTTTATACATAATTCCATTCTAAATATTATAATTTACACCGTTTATAACACTGAGAAAAAAACAGTATTTCAATATCTTTCTTATTCTTGAAATGAAAGCGTAGCGGAAGTCGCTATATTATTTTCTTTCATATTGCGCCTTGGTCACGAACAATTAAATTATACTTTGAGAAAAATCTTTCTGCATCAACAGATGCACAAGGAACCCAGACACATTTCAATCTAGCAGATGTAAATTCAGGGTAATTCAACATGAGAGCTCTTAATGCCTCAAACACATCAACTTTAACATTGGAAATGTATATGATTTTTTTTTCAAAAGGATTTATTTTAAAACAAGAAATGCTATATTGCAATCATACTTTTTATGCCCTTGAAGTAACCTATTGTTTTAACTGTTTCTGTAATTGCATTAACATTGTCAACATTTGTCTGTACAATATATGGTGGGTTGAATAATTCACTTAAATTTACAAACAATGAATGAGAATCATCTAACTCATATTTTTCAATTTTCTGAACCAAAGTTTACTGACATGCGTAAATAATTCTTGTATTTTAGTTTTTAAGTCCAAAGGGAAGTTGTTAATTATTTCGCCTGCCAATTCTCCTACATTACCAGAAATTACAATATTCATTCTACACTTCCGAAATTTACTTTAGATACATGGCTCAAGGATGAGACCGTAATTATGATGGGAATAATAATAGTAAGATAAAGAAATAGTTTCAATAAATAACTTCCATATATTAAATCATATATAATGTAACAAGTTTGAGTTAAACAGATTTTCCACGATAAGAGGGTAATTAGGGGCCAAATTAACGAAAATCATTAGGGAAGGAGCGAACTCGTTAGGCATAAAACGCAGTTTAGAGGTAAATTTCGTACGCTTGAACGTGCATATAAGCCAATTCTGAAAATCAGAGAGTCGAAGGAAATTCTTAGAAAAGCGAGCTCCTAGTAGCAGTGTCACATTCGGGTGCTTGGGGCTTTGAGATTTGGCAACGTATAAGGAGGGCGATGGATTTTTTCGGGCGTAAAAACCCTTAGCATGGCTTCCTTTGGAAGGGAAGTAAAGCCGGTGGTCCCGTGTCGTAGATTTACTCACGTAAAAGAACCTCAAGCTTAATCAAGAGGAATCTGAGCAAAATTACCGGTTTTTCATACCCAATATAGAATTGACCACAGCAGTTAAAGAGCGTACATCAAGGGAGGAACGATTCCGCCCACCGGGTGCCTCCACCTCAGAAATGGGTCCAATCATCGCTTGGTGGAATGCGGTATCCGCCGAAGTCATAGGTCATATGGGGAGCGTTATAGACGACGACATTTTGTAGCTCCATTACAAACTACGTTTTTTCTCGCTTTGCTTTCTTCTGCAGATCGAACGAACCATCGATGGATGCTTGTCTTTTAGGAGCTATACTTTTTTTTCTTTAAGCCAAAATGCTCTTTATTTTTAAAACAATGTTTAGAACTACGTCTCGTTTCTCCCAATCTACCCGCATTTTGCAATATTTACACATTAAAATTTTGGAATCGGATACATAAAGACCTCCACTAGCAAATTCTTTGGCTCTGGAATGAAGTCACTGTTGACGTTCGGCACATCTTAAATTCTCCACTACGACTGGGTATTGGAAAAGTTTTTAAAATAGCGACTTGCAGATACTCTCAGCCTTAGAGTTAACACCAGCACCCTTCCAGGCGGAAAATAACAGGTAGGTTTTACCTTCTGCCGGGTTCTGGAAGTAGGGGTGTTTATCTCAATCGCCTTTGTAATGTGTGTTTTTACAATTCTAGCTTTGGCTTGTAAAAAGAGTGGTTGTAATGTTCTTAAGTCCAAATTTTTAAGAGGATGCATGGAATTTTAGAAAAGTAATGAACGCAAAATGTGTTCCCAAGTCCTCAAAGGAAGAATATTTAAAGGAACAGTGCTTAAAAGCCATTGAAGGATAACATTTTTCGCCGATCAGAAACTCCGAGGTAAGTCCACTAATATTTTCTTTAATATTCACAATGAATGTAGATGTACGTATAAACATAACCTAATTACTCTCCGATTGCTCATACTTTCAGGACATTGTTTACATGGTCTTTTGCGAGTATCACAGTTCTATTGTGTTGATAGGTATATGTGTAATGCACCCATTCTCTGCGCTTATTTTTTAGTCTAATGAAACCAGCTAAATAGGTTTTAAATAATTACGTACGTATATAATATATGACATCTGTGGCATTTGGTAACGTATTTATAACCTAACCTTACTAAACCAAACAGAGTTTTTCTACCAAAACCGTGATTTTTAATTATATCTGATGTTTAAAGTATAAACTCGATGTTATCTTTCTGAATTACAGCAAATATCTTTTTAAAGATATAGTTAGATTTTAAGGTTGGTAGTAACTCTTCACTAATGATTATCAGCTTTTGTTTTTAAATTTAAGCCTACAATCAAACTTGCATGTGCATTTTTTGTGGAAAACCCTGATGTGATACATTCACATGACTATATCTACCCCATATCGTTTATTAGTGGATATACAAATTATTCTTACTAAAACTTATTATCACTTCACTTTAATCCAAATAAACTTTTGTAGAAATAGCTACATTACACATTTTGTTACAGATATAAAGGAAACAGCGATAGTCAAATGTTTAAGAAATGGACACTATTACGCTGTCTTTAAAATTCCATACTGTTGCAATGGAATCGCGAGGTACAACTGGATATTGACAGGGCTCTAAAAGAAGGGCTAAGTATTCAACAATTCCAACCATTAATAACGATATCTCGGAAATGGCTGATGCCATAAAACAGTTACTTGAAATAAATTGTGTGTTTTAAAGAGATCCACATTTCTTGTATAGTACGTTCTCGTCTATGCCTAACGTTTACCAGTTATATAAGATTATACAAAATTCCTTCCGAATGAAGAGGACTTCGCAAGCTATTTCCATAAAATGCAAAATATATATATTTTATTTGTCATGTAAATAATTTTAATATATGGTATTTGAATCAAAATCGTTAGAGCAGTATTTAGAACACAAAATATTTCAAAAAATACCCCATGTAAAGGGTAGTTTGGGGTGGATAAATTTTCTTGAAAATCTTCGTGTCGCATCCTTTGAAGGTACTGAATTTAATACCAAGTATGGTGTTCATCCGACTTTTCGTTTCTGAGTTATGCTGCTCACAGACGCATACATGTGGAACATTTTCTAAAGATTCCTTTTGTATTTAGAGGGCTTCAAAATATGTATTTCCAATGAAATCTTGGTATCTAATTTTTGGGTGAAATGCAACACCATCTCTACCTACTAGGTACATGTTAGAGAAAGTAAAAAGAATTAAATTAAGCAAACTCAATACAGGGTGATTTATGAAGAACTGACACATTTCTTTCTTTAATTATTTTGTTCGATATTCACCCAGTGCAATAATTTTAGTACCGAATTAAGCAGAATCTTCTGGAGTCAATTGCTTGTCACTAGATGCGCAGATGTTCATGTTTTATTCGCAATTGTTAGTCTTAATGTCGGCAACTGTTTTTGAGATTGTATTCTAGTCAACGTGAAAATGGAGTTCACATTAAATCAACGCCTCTTCCTTGTAAAGCAATATTGGATTATGAATTCAATTACAGCTACTCAAAAGGGCATACCAGACAGAGTTTGGTTTTTGGAATCCTCCCCAAAGAAACACAATACTGGAACTGGTAAACAAATTGGAAACAATTGGACCTCTGGTGAGTAAAAAAGGCAAAACTCGTTCATCTAGGCTTCCCACGGTTGGTAGTGACGTAAGAGCACGACTGGATCAGTCACCCAAAAAATCATTAATACGTTTGTCGCAGGAGATAGGGTACAGCTACTCAATGTGTCAGAGAGCTATGAAAAGTGCAAGCCTTAAGCCGTATAGGATTCCGGTTGTCCATCAGTTGCAGGAACCAGATAAGGATAGACGAATGAATTACTGTCGTTGGTTTCAGGCGTTCATTGTGCAAAATTCTACCATATTGTCCATCACATGGTTCACAGATGAAGCATGATTCCATTTATCCGGCTATGTGAGCTCATAACTCACGCTATTGGGCCAGCGAAAATCCACATGTTATTCATGAAGCACCTATGCACCGGGCTAAAATCGGAGTTTGGTGCGCAATATCCGCACAAAGAATGTCGCTTTCGGTGATTAAGCTGGCGAGCGCTACTTATCTTCGTTTATCTCTGAATGCCCGGCGCCGACCTCCCGATAACCTAGGGCCATAGCTGCTGCGTCACAGTATTAAAACGATACAGGTAATACAATAAGCCTATATTAAGGAGTAAATTACGGAAAAATGTATTAAAAGAGATAAGATAAGAACAGAACAGTAGGTGCACTTCTCCACATCCGCAGTGTGTATTAGATTTAGTGGAATCGGCATTATAACTAGTATTAGTTGTAATAGACATTTTATTTTGCTTATGTAGCATTAGTGATGTTAAATAGAAACCATGATAGAAGTTTTCAACAAGTTTCACTTTATTGCCAAGTAAACATGTGAGCTCACTTATATTTCTGTACCAGGTGGCCCTACAGAGCCATATTCCATATGTGTAGATATCCCTTCGTGCGTTAAAAGAGTTTCAGAATTCAACTGGGCAAATCCAAGCAAACATAGGTCAGTGTTGAACTGGCACAATAACGTGAGCGACCTTCGTTCTACTACTCTTGCTTATCAGCGAACACGATTAGCGAATCGTGCTCATTAATAGGCAGTTCCCAGGCGTGCACTAGAGTGTACAGTCAGTGATGATATACAAGAAGAGTGTAAAAAGCGTAATAATAATAATAATAATAATAATAATAATAATAATAATAATAATAATAGTAATAGGGGAAAAAATGTCAATTATACACATTACGTGTTCTCGTGTTTACATGGTTTTTGTTACGTCGCTTTAATATTTTGTTTTAACTTTACTATGCTAATTGCAAGCGAACAAATGTTGGTGATACATATTAGATGCTCTCGTGTTTGCATGGTTTTCATTATGTCACTTTAATGTTTTAATTTACTCTACAATGCGTATAGTGCATAATAATAATAATAATAATAATAATAATAATAGCAATAATAACAACAATAATAATAATAACAATATGCTAACCAATGCCAGTGACAAACAGCGCGTGTTCTGTGTTTGCATGGTTTTGTTACATTACGTTAATGTTTTTGTTTACTCTACTATGCGTATAGTCCGTAATAATAATAATAATAATAATAATAATAATAATAATAATAATAATAGTAATAATAATAATAGGGGAATAAGTGCCAGTGATTCATATTATGTGCTCTCGTATTTGCATAGTTTTAGTTACGTCGTTTTAAAGTTTTAGTTTACTCTACTATGCGTGTAGTTCGTAGTAATAATAATAATAATAATAGTAATAATAATAATAACAACAACAACAACAATAGCAAGCCATCAAACGCCAGTGATACACATTACGTGCTCTGTGTTTTATTTTTGCGTTGCGTGGCTTTAATGTTCTGATTAGCTCTATTATGCGTATAGTGCGTAATAAATAATATTATTAATAATAATAATAATAATAATAATAAGGGAACACATTGCGTGCCCTCGTGTTTGCACGGTTTTTGTTAGGTCGCTTTAATGTTTTGATTTGCTCTTCTAAGCATACGGTGCGTAATAAAATGTTAATAATAATATTAATAATAATAATAATAATAATAATAATAATAATAATAATAATAATAATAATAATAATAATAATAATAATAATAATAATAATAATAATAGGTTAACAAATGCCAGTGATATACATTACGTGCTCTCGTGTTTGCATGGTTTTCGTTACGGCCCTTTATTGTTCTTATTTAACTCTATAGTATAGCTCTATAGTATACTCTATACTATAATTCGTAATGTTAAACAATGATGCAGTAATTTGTATCACAAATTATTTAAATGTAAAGAGTGATTATAGTATGAATATGCATTTTTATGTGACATTGATTTGAGATATTTGTTGATTGTAATTATTGTTGGGAAGTAAGTTTATACTGCCTTACTGAAACTGACAATAATAGCGTGCAATAATGCAGCGAGGGGGTGAGCTGTTTATCATAATTGGAAACGAGGAAGTTATGTAATTTTGGCGCGTTTTTCTTTTAGAATTTGCTGGAACATTTTTTCCCTAGAACATATGTATTAATAATTTTCATTGGATATAAAAATAGACGCTAATGTTGGCGCGTTTTATTAGCGAATTGCAGCTCAGTTATAATCTTTAGGCATATCGGGGTGTATGAGTATAAAAAGAGTAGGTTAGAGGTAGACCCCGTCAGTTCATCAAAAATCTTTGTACACTAAACGTCGTATTCAGCCCGTCAGTTCATCAAAAATCTTTGTACACTACACCTCGTATTCAGCCCGTCAGTTCATCGAAAATATTTGTAAAGTACACGTGGCCTTCAGTCAGTCAGTTCGTCGAAAGTATTTGTACGGCACACGTCGCATATCAATTTGCAGGTTACGCGTAACAGAGTTATAAAAAAATCTCAAGTGTTATAAAGTTAATTATACAAAAAGTTGAAGTACGCGATTTAAGATTGATCAGTAATGAAGTTATTATAACAGTTTCAGTTTGGCGAGTGTCAAGATCAATGTGTAAATGTGATAGTAAATGTGTTCGACAATAAAAGTGTAAAACAAATTCTTTCATCAGTGTTATCTTTGGATAAGAGACTCCTTTCCGTTTACACAACCTGTATAAAGAGAAGTGCTTGACCAAAAAGATCGTAGCTAGCCGGAGGACAGAGAACCAAAAATTAAATAAAATAACAGTAGCATTCTTTCAAACGAACACTAATACTGCCGCAAATTGCTAACACCAGATGGAGCTAACAAGCCTAACAAATGAATCACGTCACAAGATGGCTTCATCACATGAAGTAAACACACATACACAAATAACATTATAAAGTTATCATCGCAAATTGGCTCCCAAACGTGGGGCTCTACAATAATAAATAAAAATAACACTAAACCACCTTCAACAACAACAGCGTAAACACAATTTACAAAATAGATATGAACTGATACTGATAGTTCAAATAAAGGCATTTAATTTGTTGTCAATCTAAAAAGGGATTTTTTTTCTCGAAAATAAAATCTCTGTAAATGAAGCGAAAAGCATTCTAAGACATTGTCGGTATGTTTATATGTTTTTGCCTATCATCACTGACTGTACACTCTAGTGCAGGCCTTGGAACTGCCTCTCAATGACCGTGATCCCTAATCGCCTTCGTTGATAATTAAAGGAGCAGAATGAAGGTCGCTCACGTTTGCGCCAGTTCCCCAACCACCTGCGTTTACTTGGATTTGCGCCGTTAATTTCTGCAACTCTTTTAACGCACAGGGAGATATCTACACAAGTGAAATACGGCGCGTTGGGCCACCTGGTATACTTCTCGATTAAAAAGATCACGGTAAAGTATAAGTACAGACAGATTACGTGACACTGGCCGCAAAAAGTGTCGCTGCTTCATTATGACACGGTGTGAACGTGTGCTGATCCTGCCATATCCATTACAGGATTACGACAAATAGATGTACAATACAGTCTTGCCAAACACCAGGCGTTGCACGCAACACATGTGCCTTCCTCATTATACGCAGGTGTTAGTCACTCCACCAATTAATCGATGGCTCGAATAATTGTCGTAGAGGATTACCAGTAATCGAGCCACTTGCCAGGGTTTAACCTGAGGCGTTTATGCACGCCCGATAACTAGCACCCTATGCTTTACGTTGCTGCACAACATGTGCGGAACCAATATAATGCAGAGATGGAACGACGTATTTTTATATCTTCCTCTACTACTTACCTGCGGTGAAGGAAGTGTTGCATTCCTTCCAAAAATTCCATATTTAAACACTAGTGAAGATGCACGCTTTGAAAATCCTTAATAAACAATAGAAAAATGTCTGCGTGCGTGCATGTGGTGAACAGCCTAGGACTAGGACTAACTGCGGACTTAGCACTTCGACTTACAAGATCTTTTGTGCCTGTAGCCGCTGACGGGGTGGCCCCGAGAGGGAGGGGTGAGTGAGAGGAGACAGAAGACAGCTGGACCAGGAGGCACGGTAGGGCAAATGGCAAGGTCCCTTACCTTTTTCCAGATTGAAACTCCACGAATGGCAGCTGGTACAACGGCTCCCCCCTGTGGGCTTGCACATCCCATTAGGGTGGCCAGGACTCGGAGACCGCCCCATTCCAGGGGACGAAGTGCATCCTTTTTCCCTTCAATGCAACACCGAGACTCCCGCCGACACTTGCAACTCCAAAACAGCCAACCAGATGAAAGGTGAAGTGAAATGAGAATGGAGCGGAAATGGAGGGACAGGAAATTCAGGGGATGCAATGAACCTTCCCACCATTTTCCTAGCGACCCGAGGAAACCCGCTAAAAAGTCCATGGGTCAGGAAGGTCGGCCGCGGGAATCAAATCCACGACCTCCCGAATGCAGGCCACAAACGTTACCGCCTGAGCCATCCCGCTCAGATGAATAGCCTATCTCACAACGAAGTCCGATAAACGCCAAATTTTATACTTCAGTCATGTAACAAATTCCCAGTCACCAAATTAACGACCCCACATCCCCATTCTTTCCATATTTCATTCAGCAAACGTGACCAATCCAGATTTCTTGCTCCAGAGTAGCAAGTGGCAGTCTGCAATGCAAAGATACAAATACCAGGCGTTGCTTGTGAAAAAGCAGTAAAAGTCCTTGTAAGCCTTCACCGTAGGCGTTAAACATCATTGAGTAAACTTAGGTGCATGGTAGCAGTACAAAGAGATGGGGCAAATGAAGGGGTAGAGTACTTCACAGGCTTATTACTTCCTACATCAGTGCTGCCTAGATGTTTATCCCTGAACTCTTCCGTTCACCTAAAATACGGTGATACATTAGTTCTACCTCCATATTTATAATCTTTCTTTCTTGATCGGTTCATCTCTATTTTAGCCTTAAACCACAATTAGTGTGCTGTACCTATACTTCAAGACAGCTTTTAATCTTCCTCAAGGCACTCCTTGTGTTTCCCTGACCATTGTCTAAAAGTAATGCCCTTCATTCTTGTAGCTAAAAATGTTATGTGATATGTTTATTACTAAACATTATAAGACGTTCTAAGCCTCAATAAGTTTGCATGCATTGTTTAGCTAATGAGGCAAAGATCTTACAGCTTATTTATAATAATCTATTCAATTACAATAAGTGTAATAGATCGAGCATTTTGAAAATAGCTGTTTCAGTGATAGGTAGGGTAAGAGGAAACACCCAGCATGAAATAGTAATTATTAACGAACTTTAAAGAATATTATATGGCCCTTCTATTCATTTTAGAGAAATTAGTTTGCAAAAGCAATAATATTTCAGTTGCTAAAGAACAGTGCATTGGAAATAGAGTGTTATCTACTGTTCATTGAAAATATTCTATTAATCTGACTATTTGCTTAAACATCAGAATTGTTCTGCACAGCAGTCTCAAAGATCGATAAGGAAGAAGTAGAACTATTTTAGTAGCTTAGATGAAGAAAAACTGGAAAAATGTCTTGAAAATTAATGCAAACGATATGCTAGAAGCCTTTAGTTGACTTTGAAACTAATTTCTCGCGAGGAATCTGTATAAAACTCAATGCTTTTCTCATAGATTGATACACTAAGAAAATAATAATGCCTTAAACTAGATGTGTTTGGCTAAAGAATACAATTTCTTGCCAGTGGAGAAAATGTTCGGCCATAACAATAGGATTATCGCTTGAAAGAAATAAGACGCAACTCTTTGAAAACTGGCTTCCTTCCAAGATCTGTCATGTGCAGAAAGGATATCAACATCATCAGCACAAAATATTTCTGCAGCAAGTAAATGGCATCACCTTCTTTCACTCGAATACACTCTTTTTCCTTTCTCTTCTACGTATTTACAGTAAACAATTTAATACGAAGACATCATCAGAAATACATGTTTTGGCCCCCTTGAACACCCCAAAACCATTTTTAGAAAAATGTCCATGTGTGTGTGTCTATCTGTGTGTATGTGTGCCTATGTGCGTCTGAACAGCATAACTCGAAAACGAAAAGTCGGTTAAATACCAAAGTGGCATTTAAGTTCAGCATCTTTGAAGGAAGATTTTAAAGAAAAGCTCCCACGCGAAACTACCCTTTACAAGGAAAAGTTTTCGAAAATGTTTATTTTCTCAAAATGGCTCTAAAGAGTTTTATTAAAATGCCATGTATTTTAAATATTTTGACAAATGAAATACATATCTGAATTTTCTGGGAGTAGCCTCTGAAGTCCTCTTCATTCTGAATGACTTTTGCATAACTGGTAAACCACAAGAGACAGACAAAAATCTTGTCACTTAAAACCCTGAGTGTTACATTCATACGACCTTTTTTACGCTCTATAGCTTTTTAGTGGGTATACAAATCATTCTTACGACATTTATTTTCTTATCTATTCATTTTAATCAAGATAAGCATTTCCGGAAATAGCTGCATTACACATTTCATTATAGAAACAAAGGGAACAGCGATAGTAAAATGTTTTAGAACTGGACGCTGTGCGCTGGTCTTAAAATTCCATAACATCGCAAGAAACAACTGAAAAACGACAGGACTTGAAAACAATGTCTAATTATTGAACAATTCGTACCATTAATAACTAATGTCTCGGAAATGGTTGATGCCACAAAAAGTTATTCGAAATAAATTGTGGTCTTAAAGAGATCTACATTTCTTGTGTAGTACGTTTTCGTTTATGGTTTAACGTTTACCAGTTACACAAGTTTGTACAAAATTCCTTCCGAATGAAAAGCACTTCACAGGTTATTTCCAGAAAATTCAAGATATATATTTTAATTATCATGTAAATATGTTTAATATACGGTATTTTAATCAAAATCATTACAGCCATTTTTAGAAAGTCAAAGATTTCTAAACATTTTTCGTGTAAATGGTAGTTTGTGGGGGGGGGCGATTTTCTTGAAAATCTTGAATCGCATCTTTGGAAGATACTTAAGCTTAGTGTCTATCCGAACTTTTCGTTTTTGAGTTATGCTGTTCACAAGCACCAACACAGATAGACATACACACGAATCTTTTCCTAAAAACGTTTTTTTATTCAGGTCTCAAAACATGTATTTCCGGTGAAATCTCGGTATCGAATTTTTTGATGGAATGCACTACCTTCTCTATCTACTATACACGTGATAGAGAAAGTAAAAAATATAGATCTGGTTAAAGCACATAATGCATGACAGGTTCTTTGTGGCATTAACAATTTCCAGATACTCCTTGTTATTGTTTTGGAGTTTTAAATACTCAAACTTTTCTCAAGAGAAAAATCGCTATTCGTTCTTTTCTCTTGGCCATGCAAAGAGAACGGAACTTCAAAGCCATTACATGGTGACCATCTCTTAAAAGATTTGACTATCGCTTAAAGCCGATTGTATTCCCTTAAGGCCCTTGTACCTACAAGGAAATGCGCAATAAGACAGTTTCTGCAAATCTTTATCTCGATTAAAATGAAAAAGATAGACGAATACGCTTTTGTGATATTGATGAAGATGGTTAATGTGAATGTAACTCCTCAGATTTCTCATTTTCGAATGCCCACATGGGCATTTCTCATGTTTCAAATAAGTCTAATCACAACGAAAGCTCTGCTCCCAAAATTGTATCTTTAGATCGAAATACTTATTCTTAGGTGGCTGGGTGTGTAATACAAATATTTATTAGGTAGGTCTTCAATTAGATGAAGCAGGTTGCCGTTTCAGTATTCAACTCGATGCTACTTATGTGTAATAAGATTATTGTAATCATGCCTATTAAATTGTTGTTTACTTTTGACCTTCAATTAGCGTGTATATAATTGCTTTGTTTGTGTTTGCTTTAACATAATTAAAACGAACATAATAAAATGGAGAACTCGATGTTAGCGTGCTGGTTGTTTAGATGAGATTACTTTTTTAAACATTTTGTTTTCATATTGTATTACACCGCCGTTATTGGTTTAATATGCATTAATTGGGAACTCGAGCACCTAATACATATTCAGTTATAAACAAACCTAACAATAATTTCAATTACAGGAATAAAAATACAGTACCTCCACAACGTTTCTAATTGACTTATTTCTTTTAGTTATTCAATAATCATTTTTGTTGCTCTGACTACTGTTAAATTACGATCTATTAAAAACGTATGTTATATTTTAACTACCCTTTACAACATCATCATTCACAGTCGCTAAACGCAGGAAGACATTCACTGAAATTCTGTGAAGGAAGATAGATATTCATTTAAAGCATGCCAAACCTCACTACAAAATATAACAGCGCAAAAAACTTGAAAAACGCCTGAGTAATAAATGCTTGACTTGCACGTATGTGCTTCATTTCGTAAATGAACCACATATAAAATTGCTGTAATGGAAAGAATTCACAGACTGTCATAATTTACATGAGAAATTAGTTAATCAGATATTTTAACAGCAACACAGCTAATGACATGTGCTAGGCAAAATGTTCATAAGCCATCTTACTGCAGGCTAAAGAGGCAAGAAAATTTCAAAGAAGTGGTGACATTAACGATTAATTGTGTCTACGATAACTTCGTTGGTCACGTGACAAGAATAGGAATGATTAATTATTGATGTAATATATACAACATTGGATTGGATTACAAAGCGGAGGGGACTCGGCACCGATCCAGTGAATTCGGATATTGTGCCTACGTCCCCACAAGGGAACACCCTGGGGGGAAAGGGTGAGGTTAAAGGAGACACCGGGCGGCCGGAACCAAGAGTAACGGCACAGCAATGACAGGGTTCCTACAATTTCCAGATATAAACGCCCCGGCAGACGGAAAGGCAGACCGCGGACACCGCCTCAAGAGGCGGTCCTTATACCCCGGCAACCATTCGAAGGTCGAGGGACGGAGAGAGTTTACAGAGAGCATCCTTTACCTCTGCCACGCTGCAATGAAACTCCATCGCCGACACTTCCAATCCTGGAACAGACCAAATAGGGTGAAAGATGAATGAAATTATTAATGGAACGAAAAGAACAGACAGGGAATTCGGAGAGGGTGAAAGAAACCATTCCGCTCCGGGCCTGACGACCAGGGAAAACCAAGAAAAACCCATGGGTCAAAGTGGACGGGAATCGAAACCGCGACCTCCCGAATGCAGGTCACAGACGTTACCGCCTGAGCCATACCGTACGGTGTTACTTGTTTACTCGGGTTCTTTCGTAGTAAGTCGTAATTCTTCGTTCCGTTTCAAAACTATCGGAAGCCGACTTCGTTTTATCCTTTATCAGCTAGTTTATAATAATTATAGTTTAGCTAATATATGCAGGAATAAGATAGAATCGCAAACTGAGTGACATTTTTTGTTCTATATTTTTAAATAAACATAGAACCTCGTTGGTTTCCAGTAACTTCATTTCGTACTTTGTATTTCTTATATAATTAAATGCGGCATAAGAACGCCCTATTGAAATTTGAAAGCACTAAAACAGAGAGGGTTCTAAGGTCTTGCTTTCTATATGTGCAGTTACGCTCAACCTCTTCTCTTAAGAGCTAAGGTTCAAAGTCAATATTTCACCCCACTTACTATATTTGAAGAGACTGACAAGCTAAACCAATCAAGTTTCAGTCCTTGGTAGCACGGGTGGAAATAACTGGGAAGGGAAACATCCTTCTTCCCCTTTCTCTGTAAGGTTGGGTATCCCTGCATATACTGTTACGTTGTAATGCAACGAACTCTATGATAAGTGTTATTTTAGAAGCGGTTATAAAAATAGCGTAGAATTGCATTAGTGCAAAGGACTGCTATTTTGGAACAGTATAATTTGAAATATTGTTATTACTTTCTCTGCACGTGCTTAGTAGGTAGATAAGGTATTGCATTCCACCCAAAAATTCAATACCGAGGTTTCACCGGTAATACATATTTACAAGCTCCCTGAATCCAAAGAAAGCATTTTTATAAAAAGGTCCGTGCGCGCGCGTGTGTGTGAACAGCATAACTCAAAAACGAAAAGTCCGATTAACACTAAAATGGTATTTCAGTACGTAACCTTCCAAAGATGCGACACGAACGTTTTCAACAAAAAAATCACCCCACCCCAAACTACCCTTTGCGTGAAACATTTTTGGAAATTTTTGATTTTCTAAAAAATGGCTGTAACAATTTTGATTAAAATACCACATATTAAAGATATTTACATGATGAATAAAATGTATATATTGAAATTACTGGAAATAGCCTGGAAAGTCCTCTTCATTCGGAAGGAATTTTGTATAATCTTGTATAACTGGTAAACGTTAAATGATATACGAAAAGGTGATACACAAAAATCTAGATCTCTTTAAAACCCACAATTTATTTCAAATAAGTTTTTGTAGCAGAAGCCGTTTCTAAGGTATCCATTATTAACGGTTTGAATTTTTCAATATCTGCCATTCTCTTGAAGTCCTGTCAACATTCAGTTGTTTCTCGCGATTGCATGGAAACAGTAGGAAATTTTATGGTAGCGTATAGCGTCCACTTCTAAAAGATTTGAGTATCGCTGTTTCCTTTGTATCTGTAACGAAATATGTAGTTTAGCTATTTCTACAAGGTTTATTTAGATTAAAATGTAGTAGACAGAAATATAAGCTTTGGTAAGAATACTTTCTATATCCACTAATAAATGACAGAGGGTAGAGAAAGTCATTGAATGTATCACATCAGAATTATTTTCTGTCTTTTTTTTGAGGAGGAACAGTTCATCTTCGGAACCGACTTTCTTCCTACGACATATTAGAACTGCTTACACATACTTAAAACTTTTTTATAGACAAATTGCTTTGGGTTTTACTGTCCTATCGAACTTTCAGCGTTAAAATCTTTAAAAATAAGCAAAAAAAAGAAAGCTGAAAGCTTATAGTGGGCCCTTTTTGCTTCCAATGTGACCCCTAGAAGGAAGGAATGAAGGGGAGACCTGAAGGGTGACCACATCCGAACGATGATGTGCGCTACTAAGAAGGACGGGATCCCTAACGATTCCAAACGGTACCAATTTTGACGCCGGCAAACTTTGCCAGCTATCCGCAACCTGGGGGTCGCGGCAATAGATGAACACACTTCCGGGAAGGAAGGCATAACAGTCCCACCAAGCACCAGGGAGAAAGCTTTTCGAAGCGCAAATTCTGCCATTCTGCCGCAGCACACCAACCGCCTTTGCCTCATGCTACAATCCTGAAGCAGATAAAAGGAAATTATAGGTACAGGAAATGCGTGGTAGCAGAAGAACCAACACAGCAATCCCTACAGACCTGGGTAAATCTCGAAAGAAACCCAGGGTTAATGTGGTCGGCCCGACGGGAATCGAACTCGGAACCTCCCAAATGCGAGTCTCACACGTCACCGTGGAGCTAGCTTACTCGGTTACTGCCCTAGATATAACTGCATTTAAAATTATTCTTGAACTTAATTCGTTCCAAACTATCCTGGCCGCGCAGTGAGTGATCTCATTCTCACTGCTGAATAAGAATGGGCAGAAAATAACGTACGGTTACACTGCAACGGTTACCTTAATGTAAGTAATACAAAGTAACTAGTTACCCATAACGTTACCAAAGTAACGAAAACGATTAGTTATCGTGTTAACGGTTACTGAAGAAACAAGACCAGGTAACTGAATGATATTACTGCATGTACGAGGCACTGGTATCGCTTATCAGTAACTAGTTACCTCAATTCATTTACAACTTGAGTCATCCTCGCACGGAGTTACAGCATTAAGATGGTTATTCATATACGATTATAGATCCACGAGTTTTTGTACTTCGCGAGTACATGAAAAAATTGAGTTTTATTTATGGACGCTCTATAACTGCTGTGTTCCTTAGCGTCCCATTCTATATTGGCGTGAAAGACCGCTAATTTTGCTCAAAGGCCCCCTTTATCAGGCTTGAGGTTCTTTTACGTGCCGTAAATCTGAGATACGGGAACACCGGCGTTACTTCCCTTCCAAAGGAAGCCATGCTAAGAACTTTTACACCCGAAAAGTCAATCGCCCTCTTCCAGGTTTGAACTCACGACCTCGGGAACTGGAGGCTAGCATGATAGCGAGATGTTCATAACAAACAATTAATACTGTTTATGCTCGGGCCGCTAAGCACAAACAACGACATTGTTCATATTGGAAATTAGTTACATCTAATCATTACTGGTAACCGTTAATGTAATATAACTACGAGCGTAATAAGTAATAACCATGAAAACAAAATAACTTAATCGTTACTCGTAACCGTTACATATAACCGTTAACTCGGCGTAACTGCGACAGTTATAACCGTTATTTGAAAATAACTGTCACATCCCTAAGAATGTTTTTTTTTTTTTGTGGTTGGCAGTTGGTAGTGGTCTCGGAGAGACTGAAAACAACCTTATGGGAAAGAATAGAGGTTTAATTATTTCCGCCACAGGGACAAAACGCATTCGGCCTTAGAATGAATACACTGTGCTGTGGGTGGGCAAAGAGAAATTATTGTCGAACGTTCTGAGGTCGTCAAAGGCTAACGCTGCCACGCTTCTCTATTCAGCGTCTATGTGTGACAGATTCATTTCCTGCCACAAGAAAGTCAATTACCGCTCTCAGGTTAGAACACAGGTCGATCACAGACTCCATTTTCGAACTTCATTACACCAACATACAAACAGGGAGCCCTTCAGCTATCTTCCTCACTTATAGGACATTCAAAAGGCTATTATTTCTCGTCTCTGTTCTATGTACAATAGAACATCTCATGACACTCACTTGACAAAGAGAAAGTGTACCTCAATGTGCAAGCGTGTTCATGCAGGGGCGTTATTTTTCATTGATGTATATTACGATTTAGTAAAAAGGTTGCAACATTCTGCAACGAGAAATCAAGGAAATGAACAGTATTTGCTCTAAATTCACTGCCAGATGAATTTGAGACAGGTAACAAGCACTGAAATAAAGCTTCAATTTATTTCTTTATTTCCAAAATTGAAACCCCGTTTAAAAAGCACAATGCCCTGAAATATTTTGCAAAGAAGCGTTAGTTATTGGATTTTTCTCGGAGTCTAGTTTGGGAAATGAGGATCAACTGATATTTAGTGTTGACTTGAAAAACGTTTTGCTTTTAAAACGTTCAACGCGCCGTATTTTCTTGTTGAACTTCCCACTTTAATGCACACACAAAACTATACTACGTCGAGTAGTTCCATTTGAATAGAAAGTATCCATTTGGAGCTGATAGTGTGAGATAATTTGTGTTTAGAAATTCGAATACTTCGCGATATAGCGCAACATGTCTCTTGCCAAACAAACATGTGAACTCGAGATAAATTACTGACGTTTTCATTCAGAATCTCTTATGGTTTACCAGTTATATAAAATTATACGAAATTCCTTTCGAATGAAGAGGTCTTCACAGGTTATTCCCAGGAAATTCAGGACAAACATTTTACGTGACATGTAAATATCTTAAATACATGACATTTTAATCAAAATACTTAGGTCATTTTTGAGAAAATCAAAAGAAGGAACTTTTTTCCATTGAAGGGGGTATGGGGAGACCTTTTTGAAAATATTCATATCGCACCTTAGTAGACACTGTGCTCATATATCAAGTATGATATTTATCCGAAATTTCATTATTGAGTTATACTGTTCACACACACAGGAACCTCTTTCTAAAAGTGCTTTGTTTATTTAGAGGGTCCTAAAACGTGTATTATTGATGAAAAAAATCGGCCAACAAGGCAAGTGGTAAGGAAAATAAACAAGTTATCTCCCTTGCAATGTTTTGTGATTCGTAGATTCGAGCCTATTAGCATGACCCTAGAAGAAAAAGAAATAAAAGCTCTACTTATAAACAGTCGGATTAACATTTATTGTGATTACGTTCTGTATTGATTTGTTTCTTTACCTGCCTCAATTAAAGTTATAAATTCAGAAATAAAAGGTAACTGTTTCTTCGAGGTGAATGGGTGTTTCCAGGTTCGTATAACTGGTTTCAGTTTTTCATAAAACGAAAACAATTTAAAAAGTTACTAATTTATACAAATATCAATAAGTTTAGCTGAAATGTTATCACAAGTTTGTTCAAAAGAATTATAGCATGAAATTGATTTCCATTGTTCTATCCACCTAACCTCCAAATAAAATTATTTTTAAAGTCTCATAAAAAAATACTCTACGTGATTAGCAGAGAAAGATAAGCTTTTAAATGCTGCATATTATTCCTGAATATAGTTCCTCACACCAATAATTAAATATTATTTAACATTAAAAAAGCCCTAAAACAGAATTATAAAGTATCAAACACTTCTAATTTTTTAAACGTAATCGTATATTAAATGATTAAACCCTAAATCCCAAACTATGCTTGATATCAAGAAAAGGCTCTACATATCCTTTGATTCACCTTCAAATAACGTTCCCGAAGTCGCGGGTTCAAATCCGACTGAGGGCGATGGATTTGTTCGAGCACAAAAATCCTTAGCGTGACTTCCTTCGGAACAGAAGTAAAGCCGGTGGTCTTGTGTGGTAGATTTATGGCATATAAAAGAACCTCAAGCCTGATAAAGAGGCTTCTGAACAAAATTTCCGGTATTTCATGCGCAATATAGAATGGAACACTAAGAATCTTAGTAGTTAAAGAGCGCAAATACCCTATCATTTAAATGACCAGAAAATTTTAAATTATGTCTTTAATTTAATATCGAATACCCTTAACAGTGTTACAGTATCATGTCTGCATAAATCAGTATAGGAAAACATAACCTTACACTCAATCTCTAGTGATCCGTTTTAGACTTGCTATGATATCTGGAGATACAGTATATTTGCCTGTATAGGAAAATCCATGTAACTATAATATATTGGTTCCTCTTATTAGTTGCAATAAAGCAGAAATAAAGTCTTGACTAACTTGGCCAGAAATATGTTACCAAAATTATGGGTTTAATGTGTCGGACCTTTCCTTTTTGCATGTAAACAAGTAGTTGAAAAAAAAATCATTAAAGTGGTTACTTTATTAATTGCAATGAATTTCTTTAATTACCATAAAAATTACCATAAATTAATTACTGCAAGCTTTTACGGCACCTCAATCTACGATCCGAGGATAGCTAAAGACAAAGTTGTTCCTGCAGGCTGCCTCGCTTCCATTTATTCTTCGGTACAAGGAACTACAGCCTTGCGACGGGTTCACGTGCTTCTCCGCACATAAAGAAAAAATTTTCGATGCGTTACATTCATATGATTTTCTCTACCCTCTAACGCTTATTTAATAGGTATACAAATTCTTCTTACGAAATTAATTGTTCTTTCGCACAAGCCGTGTGTTGGACAGGGTTGGAAAGGTAGAATCAGATGACTGAAAAATTCAATGCCATAGCCGGGATTTGCACCGGGATTTCTTCTTACGAAAGTTTATTTTCCTATCTTATCTATGTTAATCGAGGTAAAACATTCTGGAAATAGCTGCATTACACATTTCGTTATAGACACAAAGAGAACAGCGTTAGTCAAATGTTTTAAGACTGGACACTGTGTATATCCTTAAAATTCCATGCTTTTTGCGTGCATCGCGAGGCACAATTGAATATCGAAGGGACTTGAAAAGAAGAACAAAGTATTGAACAATTCGAAGTATTAATAACGGATATCAAGGAAATGCATGATGCCACAAAAGTTATTTGAAATAAACTCTGTGTTTTATGGAGATATACATTTTTTTATGTAGTACGTTTTCGTCAATCGCTTTACGTTTACCGGTTATCGCTTTACGTTTACCGGTTATACAAGATGTTACATTTCTTCCAAATGAAGAGGACTTCACAAGGCTGTTCCCAGAAAATTCAAGATATACATTTTATTTGTTATGTAAATATCTTTAATATACAGTATTTTAAACAAAATCGTTAGAGCCATTTTTAGGAAATAAAAGACTTCTAAAAATGTTCCAAGTAAAGAATAGCTTGGGGTGGGAAGGATTTTCTGTAAAATCTTCGTGTCGCCTCTTTGGAAGGTACTGAACTCAAACACCAAGCTTGTATTTATTCTACTTTTCTTTTTTTTTATTTATGTTGTTCACACACACACCACACGTACACAAATACAGACAAACACACGGATTTTTTTTCCAAAAATGCTCTTTTTTGGATTCAGGAGGCCTCAAAACATGCATTTCCGGTGAAATTTTGGTGTCGAATTTTTGGGTGAATACAATATTTTCTCTACCTGCTGTGTAC
The DNA here is from genome assembly GCA_030765065.1 of Deroplatys truncata. Classification (NCBI taxonomy): domain Eukaryota; kingdom Metazoa; phylum Arthropoda; class Insecta; order Mantodea; family Mantidae; genus Deroplatys; species Deroplatys truncata. The sequence continues at coordinate 117,741,967 of CM060975.1, forward strand.
ATGGTATAGTAAGTAATAACTCATCTAATATACTATAACACCAATCACAACTAGAGAATATAGACGGAGGGGGGACCCAGCACTTGAACCTCAGCATCGCACTAGACCATTTCAGTAGACCCATTGTGACCCTTGGGAGAAAGGGTTGAAGAGGAGACTCAAAGTCAACCACATAAGGACCACAATGCGAGTTGGCAAGGACGGAATCCCTAACGATTCCAGGGTGACACCAATTCTGAAGCAGGCGTGGGCCTTCTGTACCATCATCAACCCATTTGTACCATCCCTCCCCTCCATAGAAAGGGATACACTCGCTTCCACATATGCCGTCATCCCAGCTTAAGGCAGCATTTTACTGGCCTTCACAGGAGGAGTATGTATATCAAGGGGTTTTAGCAAGTCCTGTTTTACGTGCACAGTTCTAAATTATTCGCATATGAATATATAACTTTGGACAATAGCTTTACTCGTCATCGCTTATAATAACCATGTTCAAATATATAACTAAATAAAACCCTGTTTTGTAAAATATCTCCACGAAAAAATGTTTTAATGGCAACATAATGTAAAACTGAAGTAAATTATACTTTTTGTTCTCGAGGAGAACACATAGGAATACTACATGGAAATTTCCTAGCAATGTTTTCAAATGGTGAATTGACTTCCCACATATCCACAATTCTTCTCCAATGCACCTACGAAATATTTGCATGTATCACGTGAGCTATAGTTAACTCACACCATTGCTTGGTTGAACAGCAAAAGCAAACGCTTCAAACGCACCCCTCCCTACTATGTGCGCGCCCGCTGAGAAGGTTGGTAAAATCTTCTCGAAGCTGCGTTGACCGCATAAATGGAAGCAAGTGTACCAGCTGGCATCCAAGCGCCAGAGAGAAATTCTTTACGCAGCACAATCACCACCGTCCAGCCGCAACGCACAAATCGCCGTCGTCTGGTCCTGAAATTTAGAAAAACACTTGAAGGTGAAATAGATTAAAGGAAATGATGGAACAGGAAATGATAGACATGAACAGGATTCGAAGCCGGGAATGCGAGGCTCACAAGTTAAGGCAGAGCTTTCTCTCTCTCTCTCTCTCTCTCTCATGATTTATCTGTCCTTTAAAACCTATCAATATGTATACCTCCACTGTATTTGAACGTTAAACAATAAAATAACCGTTGTTTATGTGGGCTAAAACCGCTGTGGTAAGCGTGTCATTATTAAAGCGCTGAGGAACAATATTCTGACACAGTTGTTATTAAATTTGGTTTCCCTGAACATTTTCCACTTTAATTTTAATTCCATTGGATTCGCGCTGAATATTTAATAGGTTACTTTTACAACTTCATGGCTAATAACTGTTAATCCTTACTGATACCAGAGAGCTGCCATCGAACATTGATCGGAGTTAAATATAAAAGGAATGCAGCACCATATGCAAATTTTAGATTAAATAATATATGAGCACTATCTGCATATCATCTCGAAACGGATGCGAATTGTCACAGCCTGATAGAAAATAACTTCAGTGAAAAATGCCCTATGCTTACTTGGAGAGTAACATGTAATAACATATTGCAGCAAAGCACAAAAAGGTTTTGTTTACATTCTATATAATATTTATTAATAGCTAGACCTCTAGAATTAAAAGCCCATTCACTCTACATTAGCGGCATAGAACTCAGAGGAAAGAAATGGAAGATAGGGGAAGGTCCTCATGAGGTCTAAATGAGGTTTATCTTGCGTAAATGCGCAAGATATATATATGTGTGTGTGTGTGTGTGTGTGTGCGTATGTGTAGGGGGCAGATGGTAGATGTAGAAGTGTACATTCGGAGTAGTTTCCAGAAACCTAGGAGCAGAGCACCGCAAGTAGGATGCAACGGCCCTTTTTGCTTCTAACCTGACCCCTGGGAGAGAGGGATGAGGGAGGAGACCCGAAGGGCAACCATATCCAGACGATGATGTCGAAAGCAAAGACGGGTTCTCTAGCAACTACAAATGAAGCACATCCTGACGCTGGCTAGCCACGACGTAGCCCGCGTGCCGGGGGTTCTCAGAGGTCCTAGCCTCCCCCAGAAGGGGACCTTGGTAACAAAATTCGCGGTCGCCGGTTCAGTTGAGAGGAAATAACGGACAGAAAATTCTAGTAGAAGAGGAACCAACCAAGCACTCGCCTATCGACTCGGGGAAACCACTAAAAAAACCCATGGTCAGACTAACCGGCCCGACCGGAATCGAACCTGGGACCTTTCGAATGCAAGTCTCGCACGTTAACGCGAAACCATCTCGTTTATTGAGGGTGAATGGCGACGCGATTATTACGATACAGTGTCTCCCGTTAAGGGCGTGACGAGTGCCGAAAATGTTTCATTTTCCTCAAGAGAGATACTAATCCCCAATTTCTACTTATTACTACTAGCGACAAGTGGAGCGGTAGAATAAAGTACATTCGTAGTGTGAATAGCCACGTCTTCAGTTTTTTTTAATAAAGCATACCTTATAATTAAAAAAGTATTTTTATTTTCTCTAATATTTACCTACGGTAGGTAGAGAAAGTATTTGCAACCCACCCAAAAATTCGATATTAAGATTTCAGGGGAAATACACGTTTTAAGGGCCTTGAAAACATTTAATGTGATACATTCACATGACTTTCTCTACCCTCATGTTTATTAGTGAGTATACAACTATTCTTACTAAAGCATGCTTTTCTATCTACTACATTTTAATCCAAATAAACCTTTCCAGAAATAGATACATTACGGATTTCGTTAGGATACAGAAAGAACAGCGATAGTCAAATGTTTAACAACTGAACGCTATATGCTGGCCTTAAAATTCCATACTGCTTCCATGCAATCGCGAGAAACGACTGAGAGTCGATTGGACTTAAAACAATGACAAAGTACTGAACAAATAAAACCATTAATAGCAGATATATTGAAAATACCTGAAGCTACAAAAGCTAAAATAAATTGTGTTTTAAACAGATCGACATTTTTTGTGTAGTTCGTTTTCGTCTATCACTTAAGGTTTTCCAGTTATACAAGACGCTATAACATTTCTTCCAAATGAAGAGGACTTCACAGGCTGTTACCATTTTATTTGTCATGTAAATATCTTCAATATACAGTATTTTAATCAAAATCGTTAGAGCCATTTTTAGAACATAAAAAATTTCTGAAAATGTTCCATGTAAAGGGTAGTTTGGGGTGGAGACATTTTCTTGGAAGTCTTCGTATCGCATCTTTGGAAGGCACTGAACCTAAATACCAAGTTTGGTATTTATCTGACTTTAGGTTTTTGAGTTATGCTGTTTGCAGACACACTAACACACACAGAGAGACAGACATACACATGGACCTTTTTCTAAAACTGATTCTTTTTATTTCAGGAGCCTCAAAACATGTACTTCCGCTAAGATCTAAAACTGAATTTTTGGTGGAATACAATACTTCACCTACTTACTATACGTAGTAGAGAAAGTAAAAAGCAGTTTTATAAAAAGGTTTGTATGTCCTTATTCTGTGAAAAGCTTAGCTAAAAAATGAAAAGTCGGTTAAATACCAAACTTGGTATTTAAGTTTAGCGTTCTGCAAGGATGCGACACGGAGATTTTCGAGAAAATTCATCACTCCAAACTACTCTTTGCATGGAAAAATTGCCGTTATTTTTTATTTTCTCAGAAATGGCTCTAACGATTTTGATTAAGATATTGTATGTTCAAGATATTTTCATGAAAAATGAAATGCATATCTTGAATTTTATGGAAACATCCTGTAAAGTTCTCTTCTTTCTGAATGACCTTTGAGCAATTGGTAAGCCGTAAGAGTTAAGACAACCTTATTACACAAAAAATGTAGATCTAATTAAAACACACAATTTATGTCAAATATATTTTTGTAGCGCTAACCATTTCAAAGATATTCCTTTGTTATTAGTTTGAATTTTCAAATACTTGTAATTTTTCCAGTTTTTTTTTGTGTAGCCATTCGCTTTTTTTGTTGTTTTTTTTCTCGTGGACATGTAAGGTTTGTGGAATTCCATAGCCATCACATAATGGTTTTTAAAATCCTGACTGTTGCTTTAGCCTACTCTATCCTTACAACTACAACGAAATGTGTAAATGTGAATAAATCTCGATTAACAATAAATAGATAGAAGTAAAAGCTTCTGTAAGAGTAGTTTGGTGATGAGTGAGTAGACAAATTCATGTGAATGGCTCACAAACAGATCTTTAACTATTCAGTAAAGAAAGATACATAGGACAAAGCTCTGACGTGTTACACCCACGAGACTTTCTCTGTTCTCTATCGCTTAATAGTGGGTATACAAATTATTCTTACGAAAGTTTAAACCTTTTCGTAAACAGCTGCATTAAACATTTCGTTATAGATTCAAAGACAACAGCGAGAATCAAATGTTTAAGAATTCGACGCTATATGCTGACCTTAAAATTCCATACCGTTTTCATTACATTCCGAGAAACAACTGAAAATCGACAGGACATTAAAAATGGCTAAGTATTGATCAATCCAACCATTAATAACGGAAATACCTGGTGCCATAAAAAAGTTATTTGAAATAACTAGTGATCTACAAGATTTATGTAGTACGTTTTCCTCTGTCGCTTAACGTTTACTATTTATACAAGAATATACAAAACTCCTTCCGAATGAAGCGAACTTCACAAACTATTCCCAGAAAACTCAAGATGTTCATTCTATTTGACATGTTAGTACCTTTAATATATGGTATTTAATCAAAGTCTTTAGAGCCATTTTTAAAAAAATTAAACATTTCGAAAGATCTTCCATCTTAAGGGTAGTTTGGGATAGGGTGTTTTCTTGGAAATCTTCGTGTCGCATCTTTAGAAGGTACTGGTTTGGTATTTATCAGATACACACACGGATGGTTTTCTAAAAATGCTTTTTTTGGATTCAGGGAGCCTCAAAATGTGCATTTCCGGTTAAATTTGGGTATGTAATTTTGGGAGGAATGCAATATCTTCTCTATCTACTATGTACGTGGTAGGGAAGGTAGGGACAATTCTCTTAATCTCCTGGAGGTAAAGAACAATAATCTGTGGGAATCTGAAAATATTTTGCAATGAGATCTCTTTCCTGTTTTCAAGAATATTTTGTGATGTAATAAAGTGTGGCCGCAAGCAAACGGTTAAAATTTCGGCATCTTGAATACAAAGTAAAACAGTTGTATGATTACTAATTACCAAATTAATATTCGAACTACCGTAAAGTGGTCCGCTCTCATCATATAAGGTACACGACGGTTGCGGATTGAATTCGTTTTATCAGCGGAATACTGTATAAAGAGTAATAAAGAGGTTTAGATGAAGCGATCTAAGCCTTAGAAGAGCAGCAGAAGATGGAGACCTTATAGAAACATATATTTGTGTTCTTCCACACATGACATGTGTAGGCCAAATTGGAAAGGTAGAGTTGCTGTTGGGGTATATGATCTCAAACTAAATTTGAGAACGCCTCATTGTGCACCGGGAAAAATGTGAGTATGTGGGGGAATTTAATGTCATGTATGGTATATTGCCATGGTAGTTCAGTTGTTTAGAGCAATCGTACGGAAATCCCAGGATCCGTGGTTCAATTTCCGGCTATAATCACTGAAGTTTTTGGATTGATTCTACCTTCTATGTCCTCGTAGAATGGAAAGTACTTGGTTTCAGTGGTGCGGTGACATTTTTACTTTCTCTACCACGTACCCAGTAGGTAGAGAAAGTATTGTATTCCACCCACAATTCGATATCAGATTTCACCGGAAATACTTGTTTCGAGACTACTGAATAAAAAATGTATTTTTACTTTCTCTACTACGTATAGTAAGTAGGGGAAGTATTGTATTCCACCCAAAAATTCGATACCGAGATTTCACCGGAAATATATGTTATGAGACCCCTTGAATCCAAAAAAACATTTTTGGAAACATGTCTTTGTGTGTGTCTGTGGACAGCATAACTCAGAAACGAACAGTCGCATAAACACCAAACTTGGTATTTAGGTTCAGTATCTTCCAGAGATGCGACACGAAGGTTTTCAAGAAAATCCCTCCACCCCAGATTACCCTTTACATGGAACATTTTTCGAAAATTTTAATTTTCTCAAAAATGGCTCTAACGATTTTGATTAAAATATCATATGTTTAAGATATTTTCATGACAAATGAAATTTATATCTTGAATTTTCTGGGAATGTCTCCAAAAGTATTCTTCATTGTGAACGAATTTTGCATAACTGGTAAACCATAAGAGATAGACAAAATTTTACTACACAAAAAATGTAGATCGCATTAAAATACACAATTTATGTCATATACATATTTTGTTGAGTGAACCATTTTCGAGATATTGCTTGTTATTCCCTTAAATTTTTCAATACTTATACTTTTTCTCAAATGGGAATTCGTTATTCATTTTTTTTTATGTCCTGGATATACAAGGAGAATGGAATGCGCCACATAGCAACCAGCGCTGAAAAGATTTGACTATCGTTTAAATACTACCATATTCCACTTGCACCTACAAAAAAATTAGAATAATATTAACATCTTGAATAACATGGAGCATATGGAGAATAAGCGTTTGTAAAAAAAGTTTGTACAAGAGTAGAGAAAGTCATGTGAGTGTAACACATCAGATTTTTAGAAAAATGACCGTATATCTCCGAACAGCATAAAAACGAAAAGTTGGAGAAATGCCAAACTTGGTATTTAGGTTCAGCATCTTTCAGAGATGCGACAGAAAGGTTCTTCAGGAAAATCCCCCACTCTAATTTAACCTTTATATAGAACACTTTTCGAAATTTTTTATTTTGTAAAAAATAGCTCTAATGGTTTTGATTAAAATATCATATATAAAAATATTTACATGACAAATAAATTGTATATCTTGAATTTCATGGGAATATCCTGTGAAGTTCTCTTCATTCCGAAGGAATTTTGTATAATATTGTATAACTGGTATATGTTAACCAGTATATGAAAACGCACTGCACAAAAAATGTACATCTTTTTAAAACACACAATGTATTTCAAATAAACTTTTTGTGGCATAAGCTATTTCTGAGATATCCGTTATTAATGGTTCGAATTGTTCAATACTCTCCCATTTTTGAAGCCTTGGCAGCGTTCAGTTGTTTCTTGCGATTGCATGGAAACAGTATGGATCTTTAAGGCCAGCATATAGCGTCCAGTTTTAAACATTTGACTGTCGCTGTTTCCCTTTGTATCTATACGAAATTGTAATGCAGCTATTTCTGCAAACGTTTGTCAAGATTAAAGTATAAGGGACAGAAAAATAATTGATAAACGATAGAAGGTAGAGAAAGTCATGTGAATTTACCACATCAGATTTTTCACGATTTGAATACACTTTTTTCTACTATTGCTCATCACGTCACAGTATCACGTGGCCAGGAACAGCACAATTTGCGGACAGTAAGCTTACAGGAATATATTTTTATAATATATAGAGGAAGTTTGAAACATATGGCAAAAGTCCAGTTTTGATTCTCAAATTCAGAAACAATATGTCAAAAGGTATAAGTATAGGTTGGAACAGAGCGCTACGGCAAGTATTTGTTGTATTACACCGACTAGACCGGGAAGAAGAGATGAGTTGAGAGGTTACAAAGAATGGCCACATCTAGAGTGCACGCATAACGTGGGGTCCCTAACATCTCCAGACGGTGTATCCCGGCAGAAGGCATCTTCAGTAACCCTCCCCATATGCGAAGAGAGAAGTTAGGGCAGAAGGTTTCTATGCAACAGGAAATTCTCTCCTTAAAATGCATCTTCCCCACATGCCGCACACCGGCGTTCACTGCGCTGGCCCTGCAAGCCTGAAATAGAATAAGTGGAATAAGCGCCGGAAAAATTCGTGATACGTAATAATTCATCTGAAGATTCCCTAGCGACCAAGTTTACAGAGTGTGAAAATTATTAGGCTCAAGCACATTTTATGATAAAATGATTGTAATTTTGTGTTTGAAAATAACCTTATGTGAAAACTATCAACTATTTATCACTGTGTACATGTATTTTTATCCAAACACCCAACATTGCATTAGTAATTTTTCTTGGTGAAAGATCAACTTTCGTACCCAGGCCTCAAAAATTTACATAGAAAAATCGTACACATCATAGATCAAATATCTAATATTTAATTTCCAGGTATAATCTTGAAATTTCACAGATAATACTAAGGTGAAGAATGATGAAATCGGTTGTCTAAAATCTAATGTTGGCAAAATTTTCATTGAAGAAAAAATACTTCCTTCTGTTCATTGTTACAGAATAAAGGTTAATTGAGTGGTTTTATTCTACTTCTTACTTTCTACTACGCATAGTAGGTAGAAAAGGTATTGCATTCCACCCAAAATTTTGGTCCTAAGATTTCACCGGAAATACGTATTTTGAGGTCCCCTAATTCCAAATAAAGCATTTTTGGAAACATGTCCGTGTGTGTGTCTTTGTCTGGGAATATCATAACTCAAAAACGAAAAGCCGGATAAATACCAAACCTGGTTTTTGAGTTTATTATCTTCCAATGATGCAACACGAAGATTTTCAAGAAAATCCTCCCACTCCTACTACCCTTTACATGATACATTTTTCAAACATTTTGATTTTATAAAAAATGGTTAACAATTTTGATTAAAATAGCGTATTTTACCACACAATTTACTTAAAATTAGTTTTTTTTGTGGCACAAGCCGTTTCTGAGATATACGTTATTGAAGGTTCGAATTGTTCAATACTTGTTCATTCTCTTAAAAGTTCCATCGATTTTCAGTTGTTTCTCGCGATTGCATGGAAACAGTATGAAATTTAAGGCCAGTATATGGCGTCCAGTTCCTTAAACATTTGATTATCGCTGTTCCCTTTGTATCTGTAACGAAATGTGTAATGTAGCTATTCTTGCAAAGGTTTATTTTGGATTAAAATGTAGTCGATAGATAAGCAAGCTTGAGTAAGAATAACTTGTATGCCAACTAATAAACAATAGAGGGTAGAGAAAGTCATGTGAATGTCTCTCATCAGATTTTTCATATAGGCAGTCACTTAATTGCGATTTGTGGAAAATTATACAAGCATTTTATCAACTATAGGTGAAGTATCTTGTAGAGACACCTCCAGCAGTAAATAGCCAAATATTTGCTTTGAGCCTAATTATTTTCACACCTCTGTATATGTTTATAAAAGATCGTTTTTCTCTGTAGCTGTGAAGTAACATTTGTTTGCTTCTATTCTTATGGGTTGTACTGAAAGTTTATATGATATTGAACTAATTTCTTCTAATACAATCGCTATAAAACTAATATTGTAGGACAACATTTCCTTCGTGTCACATCACAAACTAGAAAGTCTTTTCACTGGTTCTGGTTGATCCTCCCTCTCTGAACTAATCCAATATTCAACCACTGATCTGAGAAAGTTGAAACTTCGAGAAGGGTATCGCTTATGAATTCTGTCGCTGAGAGTAAATCCAGATCTTATTAAGCATGTATATTGTATAGTAAAATAGCTGAGAAGCGTGCATATGAAAGCAAATCATAAACTGGGCTCATAAAAATGCGCATAAATTGTCATTGCTCCAATGTAACCATCGCTGGGTTACGTCTGAGCGAAAAAGAAAATTGCACTTGTATCAAAAGTCTGACTTGGTCTCATGTCGTGAACGAAATGCGGCTTTGTATCTAGTTTATTGTAGCCTTATTTGCATCCCATTCACGTACTTCTGTGCGGTAACCTTCTTTATCTCTGGCTGTGCTACGCCAAACGGAAAAGAAGGAAACTTTATTTCCTAACCGGCACTCCTCAGTGTCTGTTACAGCAACTCTGTTGGAATTGTAATTTTTATCCTTTCATTCAGTAAGAAATAATGTTCCAGATAATGTCTGCCATATCCGCATATATAGCCTGTTACATTTTTCATTTCCTATTTTTGTCTTTCTCTACCACGTACCTAGCAGGTACACAAGGTATTGCATTCCACACAACTATTCCATATCGAGATATCGTTGGAAATACGTGTTTTGAGCTTTCAATAAAAAAAAGCATTTTTAGAAAAACATCATTTTGTGTTTGTGTGTGTCGGATACATACCAAACTTGGTATATAGGTTCAGTACCTTTGAGAAATGCGACATGAAGATTTTCAAGAAAATTCCCCACCCCAAACTATCCTTTACATGGAACATTTAACGAATTTTTTTATTTTCTAGAATATAGCTCTAGCAATTTTAATTAAAATACTACATATTAAAGATATTTACATCATATCTTGAACTTTCTGAAAGTAACCTTGTACTCATCTCCATTCTGAAAATATTTTGTGTAATCTTGTATAACGACAGACGAAAACGTACTACACAAAATATGTAGATTCCTTTAAAACACATGATTTATTTTAAATAAGTTTTTGTGGTATAAGCCATTTTTGAGATATCCGTTATTAATGGTTCGATTATTCAATAGGCATTCTCTTGGAGTCTTGTAAACATTCAGCTGTTTCTTGCAATGTCATGGAAACAGTATGGAATTTTAAGGGCAGCATATAGCGTCCAGTTCTTAAACATTTGATTATCCTGTTCTCTTTGTATCTATAATGAAATGTTTAATAATGTAGCTATTTGTGCAAAGGTTTATTCGGATTAAAATGTAGTAGAATAACAAATAAGCTTGAGTAAGAATAATTTGTATACCCACTAATGAGCGATAGAGGGTAGAGAAAGTCATGTGAATGTAGCACTTCAGAATTTTGTGCTATGCATCTATCTTTTCTGTATAGTTAAAGATCTGATGTGAGGCATTCACAGGTATATTCTCACTCATCACCAAACTACTATTACAGAAGTTTTGTCCTTCTATGTATTTATTGTTAATCGAGATGGCTCAGGCGCTAACATCTGTGGCCCGCATTTGGGAGTTCCTGAGTTCGATTCCCGTGGCTGACTTTCCTGACACGTGGGTTTTTTCGGGTCACCAGACGAATGCTGTGAAGGGTCATCACATCCCGTGGACTTCCTGTTCCTGTATTTCATTTCCATTTTCTTTCACTTCACCTTTCATCTGCTTGGTTTCTTTCACTTTGCAAGTGTCGCGGGAGGTCTGGGAGTGTGCATGGTAGGAGAAAAGGATGCTGTGAGGAAACCTTCGTCCCCGAACTGCAAGCGATCTCCGGGTTTCGGGCCCCCCAGGGGATGTGTAAGCCCACAAGGGGGAGGGGGCAGGGGAGTTCAAATCCGTAAAAGGTAGGGACCCTGACCTCTACCTGTCGTGCCTACGGGTCCGTCCGCCCTCTGTCTCCTCTTACATCATCCTTCCCTCCCGGGGGCGCCCCATCAGGGGCCTAGGCACAAAAGATCTGCGTAGGTGGAAGTGTTAAGTTCCCCTCCGCTTCTAGTTCTATCCTATCCTAAGCTTTAGTAAAAATAGTTTATATACCCACTAATAAGCAAAGTCATGTGAATGTATAACATTGGATTTTTAAGGTACCGCGAATCAAACAGGGGAAGAGTTCATACTAGCTGAAACCCATTCGGTAATAATGTCTCTAGAATCTAAATGTTATTTAACTCAGAAGGTGTAAATAAGGCGCACTTATGATAAAATCTGGTCACAACAGAAATAGCAATGCCCTGCGTAAAAAAGTATATACCTGTATAAACATTACATGTTCTAGTACCTACCTACAGTATCTACAGTATACCTACTTATAAAATTCACAAAAGAATAATCTAACTTCCACAGCTCCGTGATAACGTGTGAGGCTCGCATTTGGGAGGTCCCGGGTTCGAATTCCGTTCGGACCGGCCACTCTGACCTAGGTTTTCTGGTGGTTTCCTCGGGTCGGTAGGCGAACACCTGGGTAGTTCCCTTCTACCACATATTTCTTGTCGATCAAATCCTGTCTCCTCATTTCCTTTCATCTGTTTCAGGGTTGAAGGACCAGGCGACGGCAATTAATATGTTGGGTGGGGCGGTTCGTAAAAGATTTCTCCCTGACCTTTGGCGGGCCTGCTGGGGCCCCTTACCTGGGAGCTACATCGATTGCCAGGCTCACCCGCAGTGTTAGCCGCCTCAGGATGAACTCTATATGGGATTGTTAGGGACCCCGTCCTTGCTAGTGCTCATTGTCGTCCGGATCTGGTAGCTCATCGAGTCTCCCCCTGATCCCTTTTTCCCAGAGAACGTTGGAAGTAAAAAGAACCCTCTGTGGCCTACTTACAGCTACTGAGGTCCCTCCGTCTGTCTACTCCTTACCCCATAGGCGAACCCAGGGAGGGGCTGAGAGAAGCCTTAGCTCCCCTTATTTAAAGCAAAAATATGGCTTTGATTTTCTCAAACATGTCTATAACGATTTTGATTAAAATACCAACGTTTTAGATATTTGCATGCAAAAATAAAATGTATATTCTGAATTTTCTGTGATTTCTTCTTCATTCTAAATAACTTTATGTATAAGTGATAAACCGTAAGAGATAGACAAAATCTAACTGTGCCTAAAATGTAATACCGCTAAAAGACAATCTATGTGTTAATCATTTCCAAGAAATTCTTTTTTATTGGTTGAATTTTGAAACTGTAGTTTTGGGTGCCGGAAAAAATGTTTGTGCATTGTAAAACCGCAAATATATATAATTTTGAAACGCTTAATGTTTTTACGAGTGGTAAATCACTATTTGCATTTTTCTCGTGGTCATGCAAAGAGAAGAAATTTCAAAGCCATCGTAAAGTCATTTGCTTTTTAAAAATCTGACTATCCTTTAGCCTACTGTATCCTTATAATTACCTATACACGATGAAATGCCCACACTTGAGTTCCTCTCCTACTGACTGATTTTCTCGCGTAGACGTGTACCATCATTTGAGAACCTAGTTCTAGGGCTGCTGTAAATCTGTCTACGTCCACACAAGACATATGGCAGAACAGTGCTGTGAGGTAGTGTCTGGTCAGCTCACCGAACCGCCCCGTACGTTTATGTATGCGCGGTTTTCGGACAGGAATCGCTAATTCTTCATCAAGTAGCTTCTCAATTGGTCCCAAAGCGTCTCGCTAGGCTGAGTGTATCTCTTTCTACACCTCCCGGAGTGCGAAAAATCTTATACTAGTAATGGAGACACGAGAGTCGATTGATAAGTAAGTGACTTTTTAAAGAAAATAACAATTTTTTCCAAAAAATAAATTTATTTATCAACATAGTCTCCTTTCAATTCAATACACGTTGTCCAACGTGTCTCCAATTTTTTAGCCCCTCCAAAAAATATGATTTTTCGAAGTCTGCAAAATATGAAGTTGTTTCTGCCATGATGTGTTCACTGGGCATGAATTTCTTCCCAGCGAGCCAATTTTTCAGGTTTGCGAAGAGGAAGAAGTCACTCGGAGCCAAATCTGGAGAATATGGTGGGTGAGGTAGCAGTTCATAGCCCAATTCCACAAATTTTGCTGACTTGTGTGTGGGTGCATTATCCTGATGAAAGAGAACCTTATTCTTCACCAAATGCGGTCGTTGCTTTAACAATTCCTTGTGAAACTGATCCAACATTGCGGCATAATATGAACCTGTGATCGTTTTACCCTTTTCCAGATATTTGATGTGAATCCCAAAAGACAGCTGCCATGATTTTTCCTGCCGGCGGAATGGTTTTCGCTTTCTTTGGAGCAGGTTTGCCGACGCAAATCCACTACTTTGATTGTTGTTTGGTTTCAGGTTGACAGTAACGTATCCAGTTTCATTAACCGTGATATAACGCCGCAAAATCTCATTTGAGTTGCGCTGAAACATGTTCAAACATCCCTGTGAAATGGTTACACGACTCCGTTTGTTATCAACTTGAGCAGTCGCGGCACCCATCTTGCTGACAGCTTTCTCATACCTACCCAAAAATTCGTGCAGAATGTTACACACCCGTTTACTCGAGATGTTTACGGTCTTGGCTATCTCACGTATTTTCATTTGGCGGTCTTCTAATACAATATCGTGAACTTTTTTCACCATTTCTTCTGTTGCAACCTTAACTGGCCGTCCTGTGCGCACGGCATCTTTTGTGCTCGAACGGCCACATCGAAATTCTGTGAACCACTTGTGAACCATGCCATGTGATGGAGCAGAATCTCCATAATATTTGTTCAGCTTTTCTTCCGTTTCCTTCAACGTCTTACCACGCAAAAAGTGGCGCTTTATCAAAACACGAAACTCACTTTTCTCCATTTTCTACGAAGCAACACACATCTGCTTATTTTAGACGTTCTCAACAATGTTCTAAGAAACAAATGACGACGAATTTCTGCGATTATACCCAGAATAAATGTAAGACGTGGGTTCAAATAAGAAATCAGTGATTAGAACGCTACCATGGACTTAACAATCAGCCCTCGTAAAACCGGGTCTCCCGCGTCATAGATTGCGACGCTAGTGTATCAAATGATGGAGACAGGAATGGTACTGTATAGACTGCAACACGCTAAGCAACTGAGAATTCCTGAAATAGACTCAGATTTGCTAAGAATTAGGAAACACATAGGAGATGCATCTTTAGAAATGCTGTCAGATCATATAATTGCAATTAAACGGTTTTGAAAGAACTTCAGGGTCATTGGAAGAGTTAAACTTGAAAACTCCTGAGAAACCTTTGATGTGATTTACTGACGGCTCAAAGGATTGCTCAGAACAGGGGTCGGAGTATATGGCATAAGACCAAGGTACAAAAAGGATTTTTCCCTTGGGTTTTGAAACACAAATTTGTGCTGTTATGCAGCATATATGAAAACATAAGCATAGTTTACACCGGTAAACGGATCCATATATCCTCAGATAGCCAGGCTGCACTTAAGGCTCTAAGTAGTCATAAGTAACCGACTGGTTTTAAACTGCCTAAACATGTTCACAAGCTTGTCAGAACAGAATGAAGTTCAACTCATCTGGGTACCGGGTCATAGTGGCATAGAGGGAAATGAAAAAGCTGATGATTTTGCAAGACAAGGAGCAGCTTGTCAATTTATTGGGCCAGAGCCGGCTCATCTCGATGTTTAGTAAGAGAGGTCCGAAGTAGAACATTATAAAACCTGGCTTAAAACTCCAGGAAACAAACATGGTAAACTATTTATTAGAAAACCATGTAAAAAAGAGCTGAAACTTATAAATGTAACAGACTTCAGTTGAGAACAATTATTGCATTTCTAACAGGACATGCCCCTTTGAAAAAGCATCTTAACATGGTGGGAGTGTTTCAGAGTAACTTGGATTGCAGATTGTGCAAGAATGAAACTGAAACATCCCAGCACATTATACCCTCCTGTGAGGCCTTGGCTCATAGGAGATATATTGTTTTGGAAAATGTTTTTAGAACCAGATGAGTTTGAAACCATATTTGTTATAAGACTGTATTCCTTGGCAAAAGATGCAGGCATAATGAGTTGGCTTTAAAACATACAGGTAGCACAATAAGCCCAAGGCAGAAGTACGTCCAGAGCAATGACGGAAATCTGTCTCCTATAAGACAAAACAAACGGGGAAAGGATATTGATGTAGTAATTATGCTAAGAGAAAATTGTTGGTGTACATAAAATAAAACTATGCTAAAACGTCTTTTTTTCATTTTGCCGCGAAAAAATGCACTTCAGGTTTGAACCGCAACTTCTGAGCAACCTTGGAAACTTTTAACTTTTATGAGATAGTATCAAAAATCATATACGGGATGCATAAGGCTGGCAAATATCTATGATATAATCTGGAGCCCAGTTATACAGCATACTCGATTAACAAATTAGTATTAAATGATCTAGACTTAATTAAATAAAATGTTAATTACAACATTAACAAAAGCAGAGCATAGTTAAATAGTTTCAAGAGTGAGAAGTACAGCTTTTTAAATTCAGCCTCTTAAAAAGGAACTTCTTGTTTAAGCCACGCCTTGCATGTTATTTTTACTTTCTCTACCATATATCTACATAGTAGGTAGCGAAGGTATTGCATTCCACCCAAAATTTCGATACCGAGATTTCACCGCAAATACATGTATTGAGGCCTCCTGAATCCAAGAAAAGCATTTTTAGAAAAGATCTGTGTGTGTGTCTATGAACAGCATAACTACAAAATGAAAAGTCGGATAAATACCAAATTTGTATTTAGGTTCAGTACCTTCTAAAGATACGACACGAAGATTTTAAAAATATCCCCTGATCCCAAACTACCCATTACATGGAACATATTTATTTTATAAAAATTTCCCATAACGATTTTGATTAAACAGATTTACATTAAAAATAAAACGTATATTTTGAATTTTCTGGGAATAGCTTGCAAAATCCACTTCATTCGGAAGGAATTTCGTACAATCTTATGTACCTGGTAAACGTTAAACGATAGACGAAAACATACGTCACAAAAAATGTAGATATCTTTAAAACGCACAATTTATATCAAACAAGTTTGTTTGTGACATAACCACTCCTGAAATATCCGTTATTAATTGTTCGAATTGTTCATTACTTAGTCTCTTGAAGTCTTGTCAACATTCAGTTGTTGCTCATGATTGCATGACAAGCATATAGCGTCCAGTTCTAAAACATTTGACACTCACTGTTCCCTTTGTATCTAAAAATAAATGTGTAATGTACCTATTTCTGCAAAGGTTTATTTGGTTTAAAATGAAGTAGATAGAAAAAAAGTTTTAGTAAGAATAGTTTGTATGCCCACTAATAAACGATAGAGGGTAGAGAAAGTAATGTGAATGTATCACATTAGTTTTTTTATACTTACTCAAAGCTCACAATATACTTTCCATTTGATTTCGCAAAACTGTTTATTGAGAATTCTTTTTATGGTTTGTAAATAACATCATGGAACTTGGGGAATGTGGGATATTTTTCATAACATAGCTCCTGCTGAAAATTTTTCCAATAGTAAAAAAATCCAGTATCAAACACAGACTTCGTAAATAACTGTTTCGTTCTTTGCTTCATGTTTTTGTAAACCAGTGTAACATACTCAAAATTACTTTAAAGTTTTTAGCATAAAACATATAACAGTCTAATTGCATGTAATGACAGACAAACATAAAACCATCACTGTGTTGCGCAGTTAATGGACATTTGTTTTCTACTTTTATCTTGGTGTAATATATTTACCGTTTTAACTAAAACAAAACACTGTAACAGAAGCTTTTAAAATGCAAATCATGGTTCCAGCATTAAATGTTATTAGGTATATCAGCCAATGTCACTGTAAAGCAAAATAAGAGAGGCTGTAACTGTTTGAGATTTAGAGCATTTAATGCTTCAAAATAACAACCTATCATATTTGCAAACCAAAACCTTTCAAAACAATTGGACTGATATCATCAGAGATACATTTAATCAACCTGACCTTTAAAATACATATATCTCACACCATCTGTACCAAGGTTGGAAAGGTAGAATCAGATGACTGAAGAATTCAATGCCATGGCCGGGATTTAAACCACGGATCTCCCGGTCTCCGTCCGGTTGCTCTAACCACTGAGCTACCATGGCAACATGCCGGCAAGCCATTAATTCTCCAGCCGACTCGCATTTTTCCCGGTAAACCACAAGGAGATCTCAAATTATATTGAGATGTCAAACCCCAATGGCGACTTATATTTATTGTAAGTACTTTAAGTCTCGGGCTTTATAGTTACAACCACTATTAGATCAATTAATTCCGTGGTTCAAATCCCGGCTATGGCATTGAATTTTTCAGTCATCTGATTCTACCTTTCCAGCCCTGTCCAACACACGGCTTGTGTGAAAGAACAATTAATTCCATTAATTGACCTAATAGTAGTTGTAACTATAAAGCCCGGGACTTAAAATACTTACAATGAATGTAAGTCGCCATTGGGGTTTGACATCTCAATACAATTTGAGATCTCCTTGTGGTTTACCGGGAAAAATGCGAGTCAGCTGGAGAATTTAATGATGTGCCAGCATGTTGCCACGGTAGCTCAGTGGTTAGAGCAACCGGACGGAGACCGGGAGATCCGTTGATCAAATCCCGGCTATGGCATTGAATTTTTCAGTCATCTGACTCTACCTTTCCAACCCTGTCCAACACACGACTTGTGTGAAAGAACAATTAATTCTATCTGTACCAAATTAAAGAACGAATGCTTATCTTACACTATTTAACGTTATTCTAGCAAGATACTTGAAAAAAGTCTAAAATCCCGCCTGAAAAGGGACATATTATCAATGTCTTGCAAATATATTATGCAAATACGAGGGCTATTTATAAAGTAACTTCCGTTTATTTAAAAAAAGGTGAATTAAGTTACAGAATTTCTTTTACAATACTTTGAAAATACACACTGTAATTTATTTTTCCATATAGTTTCCAGTCACATTGAGACACTTGTAGCGTTTGACGAGCTTTGGAATTCCGCAATCGTAGAATTTTGCCGCCTGTGACAAGCCAACCTACGACGCTGGTTTTCGACTCTTCGTCATCGCCAAAGCGTTTCGAGCCAAGCCACTTGTTCGACATGCCAAGACATTTATTTTGAATGGCCTATTTAAGTTTGTTAGTGTGTTACAATATCTTTCAGCATTCATTGTGGCATTTCTCTCCAAGAACTCCACTAGCAAAAATCATCTGTCCCAGAAGACATTGGCAACGAGTTTCCTACTGGAAAGTGTTTGAGGACACTTTGTGGGTTTTTTCGGTGACCCAGTATGGCCTCACGGCATTCATTGAAGCTTTGTTTGACGAAGAGTTGAAAACCAGCATCGTAGGTTGGCTTTAGTCACAGGCGGCAGAATTCTACGATTGTGCAATTTTAAAGCTCGTCAAACGCTACGACAAGTATCTCAACGTGGCTGAAAACTATATAGAAAAATAAATTAGAGTGTACTTTCAAAGTATTTTAGTACAAATTCTGTAACTTCATTCACATTCTTTTTTAAAAAAAATTCGGATGTGTTAAACTCACATGACTTTCTCTACTCTTGTGCAATCTATTTTTACAAACGCTTATTCTCCATCTACTCAATGTTAATCGAGATAAACGTTTGCAGAAATTATCTTACTGCTAATTTTTTAGTAGGTGCAAAGGGAATATGATAGTCCTTGATAGTCAAATCTTTAAGAGCTGGTTGCTATGTGGAGCATTCCATTCTCTTTGCATGTCCAGGGCATAAAAAAATCTGATGTGTTACACTCACACGACTTTCTCTACTGTTGTATAAACTATATTTACAAACGCTTATTCTCCATATGCATCATGTTAATGGAGATATCGAGGTGTTAATCTTATTGCAAATTTTCTTGTAGATGCAAGGGGAATTGGTAGGCTTTAAGCTGTAGTGAAATGTTTTAAGAGCTGGTTGCTATGTGGAGTATTCCATTCTCTTTGCATTACCAGGACAAAAATATCTGATGTGTTACACTCACATGACTTTCTCTACTCTTGTACAAACTATTTTTACAAACACTTATTCTCCGTCTACTTCAAGTTAATCGAGATAAACATTTGCACAGTCTATCTTATTGCTAATTTTCTTGTAGATGTAAGAGGAATATATATTTACAAGGGCAATATATAAATACAGTAGGCTTTAAGCATAGACATTACTCTTAATAGCTGGTTGCTATCTGCAGCACCATTCTATTTGCCGCCAGATTAATACTCTTTGCATATACAAGACAAAAAAATGAATAACGAATTCGCATTTGAGATAAAATATAAGTATTGGAAAATTTAAGGGAATAACAAGCAATATCTCGAAAATGGTTCACTCAACAAAAAAAATGTATATGACAAAAATTGTGTATTTTAACGCGATCTACATTTTTTGTGTAGTAAAATTTTGTCTATCTCTTATAGTTTACCAGTTATGCAAAAATCGTTCACAATGAAGAATACTTTTGGAGACATTCCCAGAAAATTTGAGATATACATTTCATTTGTCATGAAAATATCTTAAACATATGATATTTTAATCAAAATTGTTAGAGTCCGTTTTAGAAAATTAAAATTTTGGAAAAGTGTTCAATGTAAAGGGTAATCTGGGGTGGGGGATTTTCTTAAAAACCTTCGTGTCGCATCTCTGGAAGATACTGAACCTAAATACCAAGTTTGGAGTTTATCCGATTGTTCGTTTCTGAGTTATGCTGTTTACAGACACACACAGACACACACGGACATGTTTCCAAAAATGCTTTTTTTGGATTCAGGGGGCCTCAAAACATGTATTTCCGGTGAAATCTCGCTATCGAATTTTTGGGTGGAATACAATACTTCCCCTACTTACTATACGTAATAGAGAAAGTAAAAATCTGATGTGTTACACTCACATGACTTTCCCTACTCTTGTACAAACTATTTTTACAAACGTTTATTCTCCATATGCTTCATGTTAATTGAGATATCGATATGTTAATATTATTGCTAATTTTCTTGTAGATGTAAGGGGAATTGGTAGGCTCTAAGCCATAGTCAAATATTTTAAGAGCTGGTTGCTATGTGGAGTATTCCATTCTCTTTGCATTACCAGGACAAAAATTAAATAAATAACGTATTCTTAGTTGAGACAAAGTTTAAGTATTGGAAAATTTAAGGAAATAACAAGCAGTATCTCGAAAATGGTTCATTCAACAACAAAATTGTATATGATATAAATTGTGTATTTTAACGCGATCAACATTTTTGAGTAGTAAAATTTTGTCTATCCCTTATGGTTTATCAGTTATGCAAAAGTCGTTCACAATGAAGAATACTTTTAGAGACATTCCCACAAAATTCAAGATATACATTTCATTTCTCATGAAAATATCTTAAATATATATATATATATATTAGTCAAAATGGTTAGAGCCATTTTTTTAGAAAATTAAAATTTCCGAAATAAGTTTCCATGCAAAGGATAATCTGGGGAGGGGGGATTTGCTTTAAAACGTTCGTGTCGCATCTCTGGAAGATACTGAACCTAAATACCAAGTTTGGTGTTTTTCCAACTGTTCGTTTCTGAGTTATGTTGTTCACAGGAAGACACACAGACACACACACGGACATGTTTCCAAAAATAATTTTTTTTGGATTCAGAAGGCCTCAAAACCTGTATTTCCGGTAAAATCTCGGTATTGGGTGGAATATAATACTTCCCCTACTTACTATAAGTAGTAGAGAATGTAAACATTCACTAATATTCAAACAAATGTGTATAAAATATCGGCGGATTTTATATTTCTGATGTCCTCATTCTCCCATTCCCCGACAGTCTTTCAAGTTCTGTAAACGTTTCAGCCTTTAAGTATCTTTTGGAGATGAATTACAGTAGATGAAGTTTTAAACTTCTGTGCCTTCTCTTTGGGTCCATAGTTATTTAATAATACAAAGGTTACACAACCTTTGGCTCAGACGGTAACGTCTATGGCCCGCACTCGCGAGATCCCAGATTTGATCCCCGCAACCGCCCATTCTGACCCATGGGTTTTTCGGAGGTGTCCCCGGGTCGTCAGGCGAATTCTGGAGTGGTTTCCTTCGTCCCCAGAATTTCGTGTCCCTACATTTCGTTCCATTAATCATTTAATTCATCCTTTAGCCCGTTTGGTCTATTTCAGGGTTGAAAATGTCGGTGACGGTGTTTCAATGCAACGTGGCAGGGAAAAGGATGCTCTCTGTGCACTTTCTCCGTCGCTCGGCTTTCGGCTGGTTGCCGGGGTATAAGGGCCATCCCCTGGGGGCATTAGACTCTGTGTGGGATGAGGTATCTGGTCTGCCTGTCAGACTGTAGGGACCTTGTCATTGCTGTGCCGTTACTCCTGATTCCGGCCGCCCGGTGTCTCATTTCACTTCATCCCTCCCTCCGGGGGGCACCGCCTCGTGGGACGTCGATTCACTACATCGATGCCAAATCCCCTCCGCTTCCCAATCCAATCCAAGGTTATCTAGCTTTCACATAATGTGGAAAACGCTAAAGTCAATACACAACGAATATGGACTAAACTTCACTCTCAGGCACCAGGTTCAAGCCTTTTTAAAATGGCATATAGTCCTCTGCCGTTGGGAAAAATGATATACTCAGTTGTTAATTATACATATTAGTTGAACAATATATTTTATTATGCTGGACAAATCGTATCACATTATTTAGCACATGCTGATAATGTATTCACTACACACAGAATAAATGCAGCAAAATATTCATCCATAAGGGTTATTAAAAAGTTTTGTCATAAGTATCGCGCATATAAATTATACACCTATAAGCAAATACGATTGTCTTGTCATGGCCATCTATGTATAATGAAATGAAATAACAACTGACGGTTATATACTCGTAGATGATTTTTAGCGTACTTTAATCGGTCAGTTGATATCGGACGATGAATGAAATTGTCCTCAAATGAGCCAGGAGTTCATAAAGCTTAAACATACCCGACATTCATATTTTCAGAATAAGGGAAAACCCTGGAGAAAGCCTTATCCGGTTAACACACCCTAACCGAGATTCCAACTCGGAACTTCTTGAATGTGAGGCAGACAACTACCTCTACACCTCAGAGGTGGGCCTTACATTTAAAATTAAGATTGCAGCACCTTGCTGTAGTTATTGTAGCGAAGTAGGTTAATTGGAGTAACAAAAGGTACACCTTGACCAACTATCAGCAGTAACCTTCCAGGACCTGCCTGTCATTCTGGTTTTCAGAATACAACGTGTAACATGGAACTTCTTTGCTGTATCCCAGGGAAAATGGGGAGTTGACGGAGTTGGACTGTTAAGATTTGTATGGGATGCAGCTCGAACAAGAAAATTTCAAATTTATTCTGCAAAATCCTTATTTGATTGTCAGTTGCACACTGTAAAGGTATAGATATAGGTGATTCAATGGAAGGGGACACTTCGCGCGCTGCCACCTGCAAAGATCTATTGCGGCTACCATCCCCCAGGATGAAGGAATGAGGTGAATGAACCACAGGAGGCTACAGTCCGTAGGCAGACAGGCCACAGAGACGCGCAGAAGTCTCTAACATTTCCAAGGTCGCAGATCTGTCCTACTGCTGGAGCCGCCGGGAGAGGGCGATGAACGGCCCACCAATCAAGCAGCCCCCTGGTGTCCACGGAGATTATTCTTTCCACTGAGCATTCATCCGCGCCATGTATCCCGCACCGCCATGCTCCAAGAAGCGCACTAAAACATGAGAAGGTAACGGAATGAGGGCAAATGATGGAAAGAAAATCGTGGTAGAGAAGAAGAAACCACCCCAGCATTCGCCTGTCGACCCGGGAAAATCACGAAAAATGCATGATTCAGGGTAGGCGGGCCCCGGGGATGGAATCCGGGACCTCCTAAATACGAGTACACACGTTATCGCGGCGGCGCCTTGCTCTATGTGTAAAGGTATTACAGAGCATTTTGATCCTTAGAAGACATCTGCAATTAAGAAAGGTTCTTAAGTGAACGAGTGAAAAAAGTAGTTAATTCAAGATTTACTTTCCGAAGTAAAGACGAGAAACGTATTTAGGTGGGCAAAACTAGTTCATCGGACGTGAAGAAAGTTACATTTTTTCTAAAGCCGGAGAAGATAGGACACGCTATTCTATATTGAAAGACGTGTACACCAGTTACGAATCTGAATCTGACTACACAATGATGAGTAACCCTTTTGTAAACCACATCAGCCCAGAGGGACTCATCAAACTATACCTACTAAAGCTAAAACAAAAGACTAGAAAGGAACTATATTTGCGTTTTTCAATCAACTGTTACTAAGGGTGAATTTTAAAATTACATCTTTAAAGCCAAACGCTAAATCTAAAACAAACGTTGTATTTAATAGTCTGAAAGATTGGAATTTGCCTGTATCACAAATTTCAAAAGTTCTACCATAACCTCACATGGAAAATCATGGATCAAGCAGAGCTGTGTACAAATTTAGGGAAGTTTATTTAAAGTAATATGTCCTGTTTTACCAGGTATTGTTATTGATTAGCACGTTTGTAACATTTTTTCATCATGGTCATGTATGTCTCTATTGTGCGTGATATATTCTTAAAGTATTTTGAATTTGCAGTGTTTAATACACTTATAAAAACATTTGCTGTTTTTTGTCTTATTTTAATGCATTTTATGTGGGGCAACAACTTTGTTATACTTCAACGAATAGTCAAAGCCTTCTTCAAAAGCGTGATCTTTTACGGCTCAAACAAGTTCGTATACTAATATCCAGTCATTGTACTCGTATATCACTTTTAGTGTTTTAGTCACATAGAAGATGAAATTAGAAGCCATCTTGTAGCCTATTTCCATCGATAACAACAGGGTTTTTCAACTGTGAAAGAATTATCAAAATGGGTTCAATGCTTTCCGAGATTGCCCCACATAAACACATACAATTTTTCCCTTTTTGTACCGTGCGTTAGTAGATCGGCCGGACCGTTCTGCGGCGACATTGGACTAGGTGAGGAGTGGCGCACCTGTCGCCAGAGAGTAGCGCTGTAGCGTCAGTGAATTGGATCTGTCGTGAGGAAAAGACGTCTGTGCGCGTGTTTAGAGTAAAACTGTGTTGTCTCTTGGTGATAAATTGTCCATTAATAATGGTTGAGGTATACTATAGAACAATGTATTTTTCTGCATGATGCGTATGCGAAATAATCTTCTGCAAGAAGGTATCGTAGAGAATTTTAACTTCGGTTTGCGGTGTTGAATTCCTAGCAGGTCAATTATTCATGACCTTGTCAATAAAGTCAGGTGTACAGGAACTTTTTTGAACAAGAAACCAGTTCAACAACGCCATGTGCTGCCAGAAGAGAAGCTTGATGAAGTAGGGGCCCGGTTAGAGCACGCATCCGAAAAATCACTGAGACGTATAGCACAAGAGGTCAACTTTTCCAAGACTTCAGCTTCTGTGGCAACGAAACTTCTGAAACTTGAGCTGTAAGCATGTAGTCCATGCTTTGCAACCGCAAGATCTTGTAAGTAGGGTTAATTATTGCAATTGGATTTGCAGGCGTTCATAATGGCGACGTGGATCCATTTTTAACATTCTTTACTGATGATGACTTTATCCTCAAGCCCACGTTTCTACTCAGAAAATAGATACTGAGCTACCGAAAATCCCCATATTATTCACGAAGTTCCTCACCACGCTGCAAAAAGTTGGGGTTCGGTGTGCAGTGATTAGGCGTGGAATTATCGGTCCCATTGTTTGATTCACACGTTCATGTCAATTCAATTTTAAATAATTTTTTTCCGCAACTAACAAGAAATAAAGGTTGTGTGGCTCTTTCAGCAGGATTCAGCTACAGCGCACACTGCTGCGAATTCTATGCCTGAATTGCTAAGTGTGTATGGTAACATAATAATTAGTCAAGGATTGCGACCACCTCGTTCCCTGACCTATCTCTATGTGATTTTTATTTATGGGGAACGTTAAAGAATAAAGTGTACGCATCAAATCCGCACACGTTACAAGAATTGAAGAATAACATCACAAGAGAAATACAGGCAATTAATCAACATAAACTTTTGCGAATAAACCAGTATTGTTTTCGGAGATATAGGAAATGTGTTCGCGTTCAAGGTCATCAATTTCAACATCTTTTGTGATGCAGGTAATCCTAATGTAAGTTAGTACAGTAGTTAGTGTTCCGTACCCATGATTTTCCGATCGTTTACGTGTAACTCTGACGGAAGGCGCTCCAATCCTCAGCCAGTCAAATGCCACCGCGGAACGGTCCGGGCGATCTACGAACGCATTGTAATATAAGCATGGCTTAAGCAAGCATAAAACCATTATGTGAGTATACAGCAGTTGTGTGGATTTATTGTGAAACCAAACTTTATGTTTACTCTTCAGAAAAAAATCTGATGACTTCATGATATGGCTTTCTCTTTCCTCTATCGCTCACTAGTGGGTATACAAACTATTCTTACTAAAGCTTACTTTTCTACCTACTGCATTTTAATCCAAATAAACCTTTACAGAAAACTACATTACACATTTCGTTATAGATACAAAGGGAATATCGATATTAAATGTTTAACAACAGGATGCTGTACGTTGCTATACGTTCCATACTGTTTCCCTGACATCTCCAGAAACAACTGAATGTTGACAGGACTTCAAGAGAATGGCCAAGTATGAACAATTCGAAACATTACTAACGAATAGCTCAGAAATTGTTTATATCATAAAAAAGTTATTTGAAATAAATCATGTGTTTTAAAGGACGTTCATTTTTTGTAGTATGTTTTTTACTATCGCTTAACGTTTACCAGTTATACAAGGTTATACAAAATTCCTTCGAATGAAGTGGGCTTTGAGGCAGTATTTTTAACACTTGAATAATTTCAATTAAATTATATAATCTGTAAATTCAATAACAGCCCGCCTTGAAGCAATATGTATGTAATCATTTTTAAAAAAAATGTATGTAACAGTCACTGTAAATGCTTATATTATTGTAAACATGTTTAATAATGTTATGTGAATGCGTTATGTAATTTAATAGTGTAAGAGCGTGAGAATAATAAGTTTAACGTTGCTAACAATGAGGTAATCTTGAGGCAATAATGAGTCTGAGAGTTTAAATGTTACTAGTCATGATTAGAGCAACGATAATGTAAATTTTGTGACAGTTTAAAAATAGCCAATCAACAGCCAGAAATAGCTTTAATAAAATGCAGGTATTCTATTGGACTAGGATTAGCCAATCAGAGACTTGAAATACAGAAGCTTACGGGTTTGGACGGTTGAAATATGTTCAGTTGCCTGCAGACCTTAGTAGTGACCGGATGGAAGATGTGTTCTCTAAAGAAATATTACGTATTCGTGTGAAACGAAAATTAAGTATATGCGTTAATAAAGCGCAAGTATTAAATTAAAGAATCTCACAGCTCTTAATATCAGTGTGGTGCTATTTAATTTGTGTCAAGGATTAATAAAAAGAAGTGAATTTAAACTTAAAATCTGTGTAAGCCTACATTCTTGTCGTACCACGCCCTGATTAAGAGAAACGTGTCTCTAAAGTAATACTGACGCAGCCGAGGCAAAAACAAACATAAATAATATCTATAGAAGCAGTTTAATAACAAAGTTAATAAATATTTTTTATACTTGGAGCGTAACAACAAAAATACATCTTCAAATCAGCTTTTCATACGTAGCAGCATATTACGTAACAAACCACTTAAAACTGACGCCCAAAGCATGGTGCAAATTCATTCAACAACAAAACTCTTTCTCAAATTGGTTTCCCAAGTGTGGAACTAAATAAATAAACAACGTAAAGAACAATATCCTATTTCAAGCTGGCTCCCATGCGTGGGGCACTACTACTTCAGCTTCAAGAGAAAATTCAAGATATACATTCTGTTTGTAATATAAATATGTTTAATATGTGGTAGTTTAATCAAAATCGTTAGAGCCATTTTTTAAAAAATCAAAAATTTCATAGTATTTTCCATGTAAAGGCTAGTTTTAGGATGGGAGATTTTCTTGGAAATTTTTGTATCCCATCTTTGGAAGGTACTGAACCTAAATACTAAGTTTGGTATTCATCGGACTTTTTGTAGTTATGCTGTTCACCACACAGACACACACACACACACACATACGGACCTTTTTTTATAAAAAATGCTTTATTGGATTCAGGGTGCCTCAAAACATGTATTTCCAGTGAAAACTCGGTATCGAATATTTGGGTAGAATGCAATACCTGTCTACCTGCTATGCACGTAGTAGAGAAAGTAATAAAACATTGGTGGATATCCCAAGCATAACTCTCATCCTTATTTTTTCGTTTTGCCTGATGCCTATATATTCTCCCCCAGAAAAATAAAAAGTTCACTGAGCCGTGACGCATGTGTGTAATCTTTAATTATTGCGTTAATCGGGGGACGACGCGCCTGCTGCAGAAGGGCGAAGAGTACACTTGTCACATACCTGCGAGGTGGTACTTTACGATCACGTGACTGGGTGGTTTTAGTGCAGTGAACAAGCGAGAGCTTGAGCTGAAGAGGTATATCCACAAACTGAGCTCCTCCTACGGTCTGTTGACACAAACAGCGTGCGTGCTAAAATAATGCTCTACCGTGTAACCCACCACGAGACAGATGGGAACGCATGCAGCTAGGGATTTTCTCCAAGTAGGGGTGAAGTAATGAAAATTGTGCCCTGGGTATATCTTCTCAAAAGGAGCGAGAAAGTATTGCATGGGTAAGAGCAAAAGTATAGAGGTTAAAATGCCTAAAGAAGGGTACTGCACAAACTCTAAGTCCTATATATAAAGCAAATGAAGAAATTAAATCTACATTAACATTAGAAAATTAGAAAATTTGTGTGTGTGTTTGTTTATATAGGGTAATCTCAAAATACACTCAACCGATTTTGATAATTCTTTTACCACTAAAAAATCCAATTCGGACTTGGGACTATAAAACTTCTAATTTCATTTCATAAATCACTAAAATATTAAAAAAGAATTTACCAAGCCCTTATACGAGTGCCTGAATAATGGCGGCGACTATGTGGAGAAGTAATGTAAGGTGAAAGGTAATGAATGGCAATAAAGAATTTGAAAAATAATACTCTGTTATTCTTTAAAAAATTATCGGTACTTACTTTAAAACACGCCTCGTACTTGAGTACAAACACACAACCATGCTGGAGAAGAAGGTCTTGACTTTTAGTTGAGAATGAAACGGAGTAGAAAATAGCTATTAATTCATAGAATATAAGTAGTTGCTGCAGAGAATTCCTTGGAATAAAATATTTGAAAAAAATCCCTTACATTTTATTACAATCAATATACATATATAGCCATAATATTACACTTTAGCAAACAGGAGACAGAGTTTAAAAAGCGACAGTCGATCTTGTGTTATATTTGTTTCTTTAATTGTCATTTATCAAATACAACAGATGTGTATGTAATGAAACAGTGTCAAAACCTCTGAACAACCTTTTTTCTAATCTATTGATGTATGTACTGTAGTTTCTGGATGACAAAACCTTCTAATAAACCTCACGTAAGAATTGTTTGTTTTATTACCTTTGCATTTAAGTTGTAATCAAGTTCATTAACAGGAGAAGCTAAATAATTGTATAAAGAGAGAAATCAGTGAACCAATATTTTATATTAATTTAGAAGATTATTTTCCTCGATGCTCTCAGACTGCGACTTTCCCAAAGAGGTTAATTTGATGGTCTGGGAGTGCCGAATCATATTTCGTTGCATATAACAATGGTATCAAAAACAAGATACAAAGTTTTAAAATTCAACCTGCTATAATTATCTAAAAAGTTACTGGACCGAAGATTTTTCCACGACTAAGTAGTACACGTGGGCTGCGCAGAACTTGGAAGACTGTCGAGGGAGGTTAAGGAAGCCAGACTTGGTCCTGTTTCACACTCTCTTGCGTAAGTATGAGGGGATTTTTCATCCGTTGTTAAGAATAGCCGGGTCTGTACGAAATTACAATTATAAAGGGTAAAGGGAAGGATTTACCATTAAAATCTTATATATTATTGCACAATAGTTTCATAAAGAACGGGGGGAAGTCAAAGTTCAACAATCTACGCGTACAACGTCGGGCAGCCAGAAATTATATAATACTTAAATGTGAACGAACAAAACTGGGAGAAAAGAGTTTATTAGCAACCAATGGTTTAAGATAGGTAGAAATACAGCTACAATATAAATTTCTTACAAGGGTCTTCCATAAGTACAGTTTCCTGTATCCCAATTCATTTCTGTCTTTTCTGTCCCGTTTCAAGCACATTTAAAGGGGAATAAATCTGATGTGTTACACTCACATGACTTTCTCTACTGTTGTATAAACTATTTTTATAAACGCTTATTCTCCATATGCTTCATGTTAATCGAAATATCGAGATGTTAATGTTATTTCTAATCTTCTTGTAGATTAAAGGAAAATTGGTAGGCTTTAAGCGATAGTCAAATATTTTAACAGCTGGTTGTTATGTGCAGTATTCCATTCTCTTTGCATTACCAGGACAAAAAACGAATAACGAATTCCCATTTGAGAAAAAGTATAAGTATTGGAAAATTTAAGGGAATAACAAGCAATATCTCGAAAATGGTTCATTCAACAACAAAAAATGTATATGACATAAATTGTATATTTTAACGCGATCTACATTTTTGCGTAGTAAAATTTTGTCTATCTCTTATGGTTTACCATTTATGCAAAAGTCGTTCACTATGAAGAATACTTATAGAGACATTCCCAGAAATTTCGAGATATACAATTCATTTGCCATAAAAATGTCTTAAACTTGTGGTACTTTATTCAAAATCGTTAGAGCCATTTTTTGAGAAAATTAAAATTTTCGAGAAATGTTTCATGTGAAGGATAATCTGGGGTGGGTTCTTTTTTTTGAAAACCTTCGTCTCGCATCTGTGGAAGATACTAAACCAAAGTTTGGCGTTTATCCGACTGTTCGTTTCTGAGTTATGCTGTTCACAGACACACACATGGACATGTTTCCAAAAATGTTTTATATGCATTCAGTGCACCTCAAAACATGTATTTCCTGTGGAATCTCGGTATAGAATTTTTGGCCGGAGTGCAATAATTCCCCTACTTATATACGTAGTAGAGAAAGTAAAACTGTGCTAATAAAGTGCAGAATCTGCTACTCTATCATTGATAGTTATTATTTTACGTTCTAAATACTAAATACCCTGACGCTTGAATTACATGTATAAGAAGACAGCGTTTTCACAAGAAGAATGATTATCTTTCATTTTTCCATCGAAATATTAAAAAATCTAATGTGTTGGATTCACATGACTTTCTCTACCCTATCGTTTACTAATGGGTATACAAATTATTATTACGAAAGTTTATTTTCCTATCTACTTCATTTTAATTCAGATAAATCTTTCCGAAAGTTGGTGCATTATACTTTTCGTTATAGATACAAAGAGAATAGCGATAGTCAAATTTTAAGAACTGGACGCTGTATGCATACCTTAAAATTCCATTGTGTTTCCATGCAATCGCGAGAAACAACTAAATGTTGAAGGGACTTTAAAAGAATGAACAATTCGTAACATTAATAACGGATATCACGGAAATGGTCATGCCACAAAAAGAAATTATTTCAAAAGGTTGTGTTTTAAAGATATCTGCATTTCTTATGTAGTACCCTTACCTCTATCGCGTAACGTTTACTAGTTATACAAGGTTATACAAAATTCCCTCCGAATGAAGATGATTTTAAAGGCTATTCCCAGAAAATTAAAGATATAAATTTTATTTGTAATATAAATATCTTTAACGTACGGTATTTTAATTAAAATCGTTAGAGCCACTTTTCAGAAAATCAAAAAGCTCGAAAAACCTTTCATGTAAAGGTTAGTTTGGGGTGGGGGATTTCCTTAAAGATGTCGCATCTTTGAAAGATACTGAAATCAAATACCAAGTTTGGTATTTATCCGACTTTTCGTTTTTGAGTTATGCTGTACACAGGACCTTTTCTAAAATTCTGGCGTGATACGCATATTAGTTTCTCTACACTCTATCGTTTATTAGTGGGTATACAAACTAACCTTACTAAATCATATCTTTCTGTCTACTTCATTTTAATCCAAATAAATCTTTACAGCTACATTACACATTTCGTTATAGGTACAAAGGGAACAGTGATATGTTTAAGAACTGGGCGCTAAACCTTAACCTTAAAATTCCATTCTGTTTCCATGTAATCGCGAGAAACAACTGACGTTGACAGTACTTTTAAGAGAATTACCAAGAAATGAACAATTCTAAACATTTATAACAGATATCTCAGAAATGGCTTATGCTACAAAAAGTTATTTAACATAAACTGTGTGTTTTAAAGAGATCTGCAACTTTTGTGCAGAACGTTTTCGTCTATCTCTCTCTTGACGTTTACCAGTTATACAAGATTATACAAAATTCCTTCCGAATGAAGACTTCATAGAATTCTCCAGAAACTTCAAGATATGCATTTTATTTGTCATGTAAATATCTTTAATATATGGTATTTCAATCAAAATCGTAGAGTCATTTTTTAGAAAATCAGAAATATCAAAACATTCTGCATGTAAAGGGTTGCTGGAGATGGGGGATTTTTTTGAAAACCTTTGTGTCGCATCTTTGGAAGGTATTGAAGCAAAATACCAAGTTTGGCATTTTCGTTTCTGAGTTATGCTGTTTACAGGCACACCACGGGCTTTTTATACAGGGAGCCTCAAAACATGTATTTCCGGTGAACACTCGGTATGGATTTTTTGGGTGAAATGCAATACCTCTCTACCTACTATGTACGTGGTAGAGAAAGTAAAAATGATCTCTTCTCATTCCATTACCATCTCTTTTAGGCTCCCTATTATATTATCATCAAAATATAAAGACAGACAGTGCTGTTCCTGGTACTGAATTTGGGACGATTTTGACAGAGGCCAGTTTCATCGCTTCTTTTCCTGAAAGGGGAGGGCACATAAAACTTCAAAGTACTGTCACTTCCTGATGAAGCTTCATCCACAAGAATAAAAATATAAAGCGGAGATGAGAATACGAGGATAGAGGAATGGTAGCTCTCACACCATTTCCTCCCCCTGGTTTCACCCCCTCGTATTTCCGTTTTCTCCCTCTTACAAATGCACACATATATAAATGATATCATTATTGCGCGCGCATGCATTCCTCTTGTCTATGCTTACAACGAAACCAGAACACCGACGTTGGTCTAAAATAAATATACCCAATCTTTTCCATTTCAGGCTGCTCTCCCGTCAGCTGCCCATTGATGCTGTCTGCTGCTAAATGCAAGCACTACCCTTGTGCATTGTTTTATTGAGTTCGCAAACAACTCCGGCACTGTATTCTCATGCAAAATCATTGATTGGTTCCCTTGGGCTACAAAACCTCTCCATGATTGGTTACATTCTTCCGCGTAATTGAAGTGAAGTTACCGACGCAATGTCTACATTATTCATCTAGTTCACCAATATTTCTCTGTGTTATAGTACAAGTCTGTTTTTAAAGTAAATACCGATAATGTTTTAACAAATAACAGAACATTATTTTCCAAATATTTTAATGGCATCCAATTATCTTACACCTCACACTACTTCTCCACATAGTCACCGCCGTCATTCAGGCATTTGTCATAACGGCAAACAGTTTTTTTGGCCTTCGTCAAATAATGAAGCGGATGTGATGAAAACCAAGTCTACACTTCTTGTTTCACAACATTATCGTCATTGAAATGTTTTCCATCAAGGCATTTCTTCAAATGAAGAAACTCGCTTTGTGCCAAATCCGGACTGTTAAGAAACAAGAAGTGCAGACTTGCCTTTCATCATAGGCGGCATCATTCTTTGACAAAGGCATACAAAAACTGGTTTCCCGTTACGGCAAGTGCCTGAATAACGTGTATTTGGTAAATAATGTCCTGTTATTTTTAGAAAATTATCGGTACTAGCTTTAAAAACACGTGTCGTATGTAATAAAACAAAACTAAATGCCTCTATGGCTGAGTTGTCAGCATTTTGGCAGAGATCCCAGGTTCGATTCCCTGCTGGGTCGGGTAATTTTTTTTTATCTAGAATAATCCCCTATCCTCCGTAGAGTTCTGGTAATATGAATGCGGGAATGAACGTGTGTTCAATGTTAATGGAAAAAACCAACGTTAAAACCCCTATAGTTCAGAAAGTAAATCACAATTTATTGCTTTTGTTAGTTTGTAGCTTCGGGTTTCTTCTTTGCTTGGATTTTTCCTTTAACCAGATAGGTCATATTGAACAGTGAATGAACGAAATGGTTGAAATGATGCTCAAATGGGTCCCTAGAGCTTCGAGCTATCCGGCATTCGTCTTCTCAGCATAAGGTAAAACCCGGAAAAATAAAGCTTATCTAGGTAACTCACCCTAACCGAAATTTAAACTCGGGACCTCTTGAATGTAAGACAGGTAAAGGTAAAGGTACGGACAAATGGAGGATCCTGCACAACCGGGGCACAGCACCGCAAGTAGGTTACGACTCTTTTTACCTCTGCCCTCACCCCTGGGAAGGAGAGACAAGGGGAGAGATCCGAAGGGGGACCAGATCCAGTTGACGGGCGTAAGCATGGACGGGGTCCTTAACGTTTCCAGATTGAATGCATCCGTCTCCGCCCGGGCCCACCCACAAGTCACCGAACCCCCGGCTGTTCCACGGGGCGGGGTTCACTAGCAGGCGAGACGAAACTGAGCAGTCCCGCAACGACGCCAGAAAAGAAACTCCTACTGAGCGCACAGCGGCAACCCGCCTAACACCTACAACCCTGAAATAGATGACAAAGAAGATGAATACAGAATATGTGGGACAGGAGAGTCGTAGTAGAAGATGATGCACCCAGCATTCGTCTGTCGATCCGGGGAAACCACTAAAAACCCATGGGTGAGAGTGGGCGGTCGCCGGGATTCGAACCCGGGATCTCCCGAATGCGAGTCTCACACGTTACCGCGGCACCACTCGCTCGATGAATATGAGGCAGACAGCAGTTACCCCCCCCCCAATACCACCATTAAGTTGTTTCCCAAGTCACAGGCCCCTATATGACCATAGAAGTTAAAGATATCTATACAAAAGAAGCAATTTAAAACAAGTGACAACTGCTTCAAAATATTACATTTGTGAAAGTATAATTATGTTGATGTGTGTATATATGCATGCATGTGCCGTTGTGGTAATAACATTTGAATTGAGGTATAAGCTACTCCGACTCCTAATGACTAATAAACATGTAACAAATACTAAACAGCATGTCCTTTGGAAGAAGATTTGTTATCTTGGCAGTCAATACAGGGTGTCCAGCACAACGCTGGACTGGTACGTTGGCAAATCCCACTCCGATCAACTGTTTCGCAACTACAAAGTGAGCGATCGTTCAACAGATGTGCGAGAATGATTGACACTGCGAAATGTTATCTCAAGAAAGTCGTTTAGACATGGACTTGTAAACGTGAGATCCGCGGTTCAAATTCCGCCAGGACCATCCTGCCAGACTGAAGTTCTTTTATAGATTTTTCTCATTCCTCATAAAATGCAAATGCTGGTAAGGTGTCCTAAACTTAGACCTGGAACTTTCCTCCCCAAAATTGCTTTCTCAAATATTATTGCACTGCATATATCATCAGTGTCCATCATCTGTACTGTCGTATGTAGCAAGAATGGGCGTTAAACAACACTAAAAAGCTGCTACTAACACCGTCGTATTATCTCTGTGATAATGTTCAACTCAATAAAATGGAAGTAACTTAATAAAACAAATCAGAAATTAAGATATTAGCAGAATCAACTTGAAGACGTTGATTGAAGTAATACCTTATATTTCGGTATATTAAATCAATGTATAATGTAACAAGCTTAAGTTGAAAGATTCGTCCCAGGAAAAGGTCATTAGCGAGTCATGTTAAGCAAAGTCATTAGCAATAGCCGAAGTAGAGAACGCGTTAGTATAAAAGTTCTTGGAATGCAGTTAAGGGGTGAATTCAGTACGTTTGAACTGTAGGCCAGTATTCTGTAAAAGAGAAAGGGAATGAAGTTCTTAGATTCGTGGAGGTTCCGCCAAGTAACAGTGTCACATACGCATATGTAAGTGTTTTGAGATTGGGGCACATTTGAAGGAACCTTGGTGGGATAGTTCTAAGGCAGGCGGAGCGTCTTATCTCTGTTTTCTTTCCTGTACAACCTTAGGGGCTTGCAGTCTTTTACGGTGATCGGCAATTCGTAGCGCCTAAGACTGCGCTGGGTTATGAGTTACTCAGCGGTAGTCTGGAGGAATTTTGTCGGTATGCATTTTAGTGAGGCAAGTCACGCATATAGTTTCTTTATTACGGAAATAGTTATTTCAGAATGTAAAATCGATACTGCAGAATTAGTAGGTATAATAGTTCGATTTTTATAGCTTCGAATGCTACAATCCATAATCAGTTTCTTCTTTATCTTCAAATGGTCGTCAACTCGTTCAATAGCTCAAGTATTAGATCACATTAAATTCTCAATTTAAATTGGCGTTGTCTTTTCAAACTACGCCTAAGCATACCCTGAGAGAAAGCTCTCATAGCCAACCACTGTAGCAGCCATCAGCAGAATCAACATCAGATACTGGAGACGACGTCAAAAGGAGACACCGGCCATTCGTTGTCAAAAGTGACGTTCATTGCCCGACTTCAAAATCACACCTTGATCCACAGGGAACTATGCTCCCGGCATATATCGTTCTCCGTGGACTAGTGGTACAGTGCTAGCCTCTAGTTCCCAAGGTCCCTGGTTCAAATCCGGCGGAGGGCGATAGATTTTTTTCGGGCGTAAAAATCCTTGGCATGGTTTCCTTCGGAAGGGAAGTAAAGCCGATGGTCCCGTGTCGTAGATTTACGGCACGTAAAAGAACCTCAAACCTGATAAAGAGGCGTCTGAGCAAAATAACCAGTCTTTCACGCCCAATATAGAATGGGACGCTAAGGACCATAGTAGTTAAAGAGCGTCCATAAATAAAACTCAATTTAATTTTCCCGGCATATGTGAAAGAATGGGCGTATAGTGGAACTCCTAAAGCCAAGAACAGAAATAAGCATGGTTATACTCCGCACTGCACGACATATCACGCTGCTCAAACATATTTGGAATTAGCTTAGATTTGGAAGGTTGTTGCGGATTAAAGGATTATTATCTCTGTCACCGAGCGTTAATATTTTCTTTAATCTTAGCCTTTCCATACTATTTGCTGAATTGTAATGCATTTAACTGCATACTTTATAATTCTTAAGTTCGTGAAAAAAAAAACAACAGAACATTATTTTCCAAATGCTTTATTATCATTCATTACCTTACACCTTATACTACTTCTCCGCATAGTCACTGTCCATGTCGTATTCAGGCACCTTTCGTAACGGTAAACCAGTTTTATATACCTTCGTCAAAGAATGATACAGGCTGTGATGAAAACCAAGTCTGCACTTCTTGTTTCACAACTTCAATGACGTTGAAATGTTTTCCACCAAGGAATTTCTTTAGATGAAGAAACAATTGAAGATCGCTTGGTGCCAAATCTGGACTGTAAAGAGAGTGGTCGAATTCTTCCCAACCAAATTATGCGATCAGACCGTGAGTTTGTTTGACTATGTGTGGCCAGACACTGTCACTTATTATTGTTTCCCCATAAATCACACAATTGGCGATGAAGGTTTTCTGACGTAACATTTGTCACGTTCATAAAACGAGTCACTGATCTGGCTTCACAGTCGGTGGGTCGTTTGATTGTTTGGAACATTTCGAAACGCTCTAATAATAGGAAAACACAAAGTGACGATTGTTCACAGCTGAGTTTGGCTTCCTAATGAATAGAAGTAATCGCACATGCTCAAAACCTCGCAGCGCTGCAGCGGCGAAATATTAAAACGGTATTTACTTTACACGCCTCATATCTCTGGAACATAAATTAAACAAGATGGTGACAGACGGAGATATATATTTGAGTTTATTTATTTAACTACCACTGATCCCGCCACAAAAAAAATGCTGGCGGCGAAGGCGTACAGATGGAGCCAAGAAGCTGGTCTATGTAGCTCTCCGGTAGCATCAAATAGAAAAAAAGATTGAGAATATGTTAGCAGTAAGCTTAGGTTGACCCCCAAAGACTATTTAGCCACCATACATAATCTGCTGTCATCGAAGTTGTGAATTTCCAGGGTATTATGAGGAAAACGGAGGTGTTCTGTATGTTTTAGCTGTCTGTGTAGGATGCAGACCTTGCAGAAACAGTGCTGCCTCAGGGGCGCTTAGCTTTGCCTTACCTTGCCGTAATAATGCATGTATTATTATTTACCAACTAAAATAAAACTCTCAGTTGAATAGGTTACTGGATTATAGACATCATGATTACCTCAGTACTCCAAGTCAAAGTTTCATCATCTCTGAGCATACGAACTCGCCATCTTCCTGTAATGTACAGCATATACCAGTGGCAAACATTTTAAATCTCCAGCTGTCATTGTAATTTCAGGTAATAACTACACTTAAACTGTAATAAGAATGAATTTGTATGAGATACTATTAATGTATAGCATTTCAGATGAAATAAACAATAAATGGGCAGACGAAGTAGATGACATTACAATGGGTCAAAGTGCCGCCAAAAACTCGGCTGATGAACAAAATCAAATACAGTTGTCCCCATTTAAAAAATATGTCAATAGGAGTTAGTAATGGGCGGCGATTAAAGCTTATAAAATAAAGAAAACAGGAGTTGAAATGCAGGTATACTATTTGCTAAGCAAACTGCACTTGAAAGCGACAAATGGGCATATCGAAAAGGCTTGCAGACGGTGTTATCTGCGGGTTATTTGTTCATGCTGGTGCCGCTATGGCACCAAGTAAATAGCTTTTGAAACACGGCGATAATCGGATGAAAATACTGCTAATAGAAAAACACTGATTGGAAGCAAAAACGACGAGTGCACTTTTTAGTAGTTTTATGCAGAATCCAATTTCAGTAACATAAAACGCTCCTATGGAAAATGACCACTTCCTCGTAATAGAATTACGGCAAATGTATTGCTACCAATGCGAACAAATCAAATTAGCTACATCACTATTCCCAATTATAAAATGAATTTCTTTCAGCGTTATGGCAATATTTCACACAGATTAACCGTGCAATCACTGTTTTTATTATACTTCCTGGATGGAATAATATCTGTTTCGTTTTCCTTTTTTACGGTGTTATTTATGGATGCATATCGAGTTTCCAACAATTCCTCAGAAGTTGGCAGTCGTTCATGGTTTTATCTCATTTGTATTCATGCTATTTTATTTCAGTGAACTAATGACAGTTATGCATTTCAAAGGCTGATCAATAGATCGAATCATAATGGCCATGTCTGTATAAAGTTTAGCTTCCTTAATACTTACTCAAAAGCCTCCCTCAAGTCGAAAGTAAACAAAGTGCTTTAAATAAAAGATGTATTCAACTTAAGGAAAAGCTGAACGTGTTGAATATTTTAAAAATAGAAAACTACAGTATTTATTACAAAGCTAAAGCATAAGATCAACCTAAATTACATACAGTGGATCGTCAATCCTGAAAATACAGTGCGGGCATTTTAAGGTAAGGCCACAGACCGGCTATATGCACAGCGCGTTGTATTGCAGTGACCACGGTACTGGCAACGCGCGATCCATGGCCTTACCTTAAAACACCCG
Source organism: Deroplatys truncata (assembly GCA_030765065.1). Taxonomy (NCBI): domain Eukaryota; kingdom Metazoa; phylum Arthropoda; class Insecta; order Mantodea; family Mantidae; genus Deroplatys; species Deroplatys truncata. The sequence goes on from CM060975.1 coordinate 117,781,208, forward strand.
CATTGTATAATATAACTAGCTGGTTGCCCGACGTTGCACGAGTAGCTTTTTAAACTTAAATGAATTAATTGCATTTACCTCCCCTCCTCGTTCTTTATGAAACTATTGTAAATTACCCATAAGAGTTTTATATGAATTCCCCCCTTTACCCCTTATAAGTACAATTTCGTAGAGACCAGGATATTTCTAATAACACATGAAAAATCCCCTGATATAAATACAAAGGGACGTGAAACATCGGCAGAGTGTCTGATTTGCTTAACCTGCACCCGACACTCCTCCAACTTCCGGAAATGCTACATAGCCTAAAGTATCCCTTGGCGATGGAACAATTATCGATCAGAAGGGCGAGTAACTTCTTAGATAATTACAGTAGGTGAAATTTTAAACCTTTGTACCTTCTCTTTGGTCCCGTAGTTATTTAATTATATAGAAGGTACACAGTTTTCACATAATACAGAAACCCTTAGCAGTTGGTGAATACGAAGAATCAGCACTCCCGGCCCACCAAGTTAACATCTTTGGAAAAGACGTCACAAGTCTGCGACCATAGAGAAAAACAATCTTCTAGTTGTTAATTAAAAACATCGGTTCACTGATTTCTAATGCTAGCAATTTTCCTTCTTTGTACGAACTATTGCTAACGAAGTTGACTGCACTATAAGTACAAAGGGAATAAAGCAAAACTTTCTTACAGGAGGTTTATTACAATGTTTTGGCGTTGATATTGTATTCGTATGGTAGCGTTGTAAATACACCAGATTCTCTTTTGTTTTTCTGTCTCAATTGCTAAATCGTGACCAACCGCATATAAATATAAATAAATAATTATATATATATATATATATATTGTTGGAACGAAATAACCGCGATATTTGTTTTATTTTACATGCATATTCTGTGAAGTAAATTGTTATCTACTCCATTCTTAACTAAATGTCAAAGCCTACTTCGCAATATGTGCTTTTATAGCTCGTGTTCCTTCTTAGGTACAAGGATTTTGTAAATCCTTTTTAACCTTTAGCAATTTTTATGAAATCAAATTAGATTATGTTTTATAACCCCATATCCGCCAAAAAGAATAGGAATTTCAATGGCAAAATAATTTTCAAAATAGTTGAATGGTTTTAGAGATACCCTAAATATACATAAATTTTCTCTCTTTATAATATTAATATAGGTAATTTGTTAGAGTGTATTGCGGTGCTGTTATTTAGCCTTTGTTAATATTATTGCAAACATATTACACAGATCACTTCCTGTATATTGTCACGGTGCATTGGCTACTATATTCTAGTTATTCACAGAATTATTATAAGGTTCCGTAAAAGGCGAAATAGAAAGGTTGTTCACATGTTCAGGAACCCAGCTTTACTTACGCGGAAGTCACTTTGTCAGAGAACATTTACCCAGGACCAACGCCCGCGATTTTGCTGAGCGGTAGCAGGTCAATTCCCCTGGTCGTGAAGTTCTGCTCAGCTTGGCCAGGGCGTTGCGTTAAATAGTCCAGGTTTTAGGACACATAGCCGATTCTTTAAAAGGTGTTACCAGAACCCTTGCCGGTCGCCATTTCAAAAGTTCACGTGGGGCAAAGTATTATTTTAAAGTGATATCACAATACATCGAGCGGCATCTTCTGTGGCTCAGGTAAGCTTTCTACTCATCTAACCACTTGTATACTGTAGCCTGAAATGGGAACCTTAAATGTCTCATTAAAACTTTCCTAACTGCATAGGGGTTTACTATGTCAGTGTTTGCAAGGACCTTGCTCATATCCGCACCGCTGCTCTCGCACGCCTTGCAAAGTTTAGAATACCCAGGACCTATTCCTACCCAGTTTTCCCTCTAGTTGGGCAAACCACACTCTGTTAGGAGTGGGTGTGTGTCTATAACCGTAGGCTATGAGCAAGAACCCGGGCCCACGAGCCATTTGTGGGGGTTTGTGGTACGTGCGTGGTGGCACCGGCATCTTGCCCCCCCCCCCATACTTAGAAGCAGAAGTGACGCCCGGTATCACCGTGATAATATGCGCATTTTCGTAAAGACATCACTCACCTCCACTCCTCTTTATACTATTTTCCGTATCCGTTGATACTTTTGCTGTAGTTAAACTTTGTACGTGCTTACTTTCGGACTTCTAACCGGTTGTTTTCTTGCTTTTATCCCAGTTGCATTCTTCCTGTTCATAGTCTGTAAATCAATAAATTGTGGCTTCCTTGGATCTTCTTGTTTTTCTTTCTCTAAAGATGGGCTCAGTTGCTCCAAATTTGTCAGCATTAGCTTTCGTAAATTCGTGTGTATGTATACATTTTTACTTTCTCTATTACGTATAGTAAGTAGGGGAAGTATTGTATTTCACCCAAAAAATCGATACCGAGATTTCACCGGAAATACATGTTTTGAGACCCCTGAATCCAAAAAAGCATTTTTTGAAACATGTCCGTGTGTGTGTGTGTGTCTGTGAACAGCATAACTCAGAAACCAACAGTCGGATAAACACCAAACTTGGTATTTAGTTCAGTATTTTCCAGAGATGCGACACGAAGGTTTTCAAGAAAATCCCCCCACCTCAGACTACCCTTTACATGGAACATTTTTCGAAAATGTTAATTTTCTCAAAAATGGCTCTAACGATTTTGATTAGTATATCATATATTTAAGATATTTTCATGACAAATGAAATGTATATCTCGAAATTTCTGGGAATGTCTCCAAAAGTATTCTTCATTGTGAACGACTTTTGCATACATGGTAAACCATAAGAGAAAGACAAATTTTTACTGTACAAAAAATGTAGATCGCGTTAAAATACACAATTTATGTCATATACATTTTTTTGTTCAGTGAACCATTTTCGAGATATTGCTTGTTATTCCCTTAAATTTTCCAATATTTACACTTTTTATCAAATTCGTTATTCATTTTTTTTATGTCCTGGACATGCAAAGAGGATGGAATGTGCCACATAGCAACCAGCGCTTAAAATATTTGACTATCGCTTAAAACCTACCATATTCCCCTTGCATCCACAAGTTAGCAATAAGATTAACATCTCGATATCTCCATTAACATGAAGCATATGGAGAATAAGCGTTTGTAAAAATAGTTTGTACAAGAGTAGAGAAAGTCATGTGAGCGTAACACATCAGATTTTTTTGTCCTGGCAAAGCAAAGAGAATGGAATACTCCACATAACAACCAGCTTTTAAAATATTTGACTATAGCTTAAAGCCTACCAATTCCCCTTGCATCTACAAGAAAATTAGCAATAAGATTAACATCTCGATATCTCGACTAACGAAGCATATGGGGAATAAGCGTTTGTAAAAATAGTTTTTACAAGAGTAGAGAAAGTCATGTGAGTGTAACACATCAGATTTTTTTCATTAATATTCAAAACCAGGCATGGAGAGGTGTGTCTTTCTGGAAACTATGAATGTTTATTTTTCATTAGCTTCCGCTTTGTTTACCTGATGTGCGTTAAATGATTGTTAGCCTTTGAACTATCACTTATTCCATGCTAATGCCACCAGACTTCTACTCTTTTGCATTATGTCAACTTACATTATTTATCGACAGTATCGCCAAAGGTAGACCCTGATGGCACTCAATTTTTAAAGATCCGTGTATGCTAATCATAAAGTTTGTATGCATAACATAAAATCTGCAAATTCTCTTATAAACTATGAGGTTTTTTCTTTAAGAGGATCAACCTGTGAAATATTCGTATACTTCTCGAATATACTGTTAAGAATCCGGCCCTGCCCAGACGCGGGTAGCAACATGTCCTTCAATGCTCGCTAGCGACGTAAATACCAGGAATGTCTTCGAGATGCAACCAGATAATTCTGGACACTTCTTTTCCCCTAGCCTCCCGCGAACATTCTATAGCTGTCCGACAGTTATACGTATAACTGTGCGAGCAAGCAAATGAGTTAGTAAGTTCGTGTTGTTGTTGTTGCGACCTAATATGCTCTTCTCCGAGTGAGGTTATGATGACAGTTGTAACATACGGTGAGAGCTGCTACTGCAAGCGATTAAAGAGGTCCTGTGTTTGACACTCCAATTAGTAAAGCGGATGGAAGAAGAGGCTCTTCACGCGTGACTTATTTCACCATATCACGTAAGGAGAAGTAAAGTGACAGTGAAGACTGGACTAAGTTACACTAGTAAAGTTAAGCGTAATTTAAAACTGAATAAAGTCACAATAACGACTTTAGGAATTTTACAAACTAATAAACTTTGGTTCGTGTAGATGAATATATCAAAGTTATTTTAAGCCAGTGCGCTTTAAAAGTCTGTCAAGTGTCTTTTTAAATGGAAGTTTTAATGCAAAAAAGTCATACCTCAAACATTAAAATTACCCTTTCTCATATTGCATATTTCCAACATATGTGAGTGTTCAAAGTGCTCCTTGTGGTGCGCATTTCAAGCACTCATTTGTATTTTTACACCAGAGATCATTAACATCATAATAAATAAAAGTTATTGGTGGAATTCTTAAGCAAGTAACTTTTTTTTACCTCTAAAATATAAAAGTTATGAATAAGTAAGTGTATCATTTTTATACAGTAGTAGGTACTCATAACATTTCAAAATAATCCAATAACCTTTTAAGTGGTATTCCTGGATGATAAATCACAAGTCTTGTTTCAAAATTTTGAAAACTGCACCATGTGGTATTCGGGATTATAAATCAAATATTTATTTATTACAAAACTGCACCGGAAGAAACCTTGTCTCCTTTTTTTGTTTTGCTTGTAGTCCAGCTAAAGCAAATAAACATATTTTTCTCAAAAATTATTTCGTGCATTTATCTAAAATTTTTGGAATTAGTTACATACAACAGTAGTAGAATGTGGTAAAATATGAAGTTATTTGCTTAAGAAACTGAATTTTAAATGTTCACTCGTTGGTCCCCTTGTGCTTTTGAAGATGAGTATATACTTCAGTATTTTATAAAATGTATTCCAACAGAAGGCTAAGGGAGTCTGAGAAATATTGCTATACTTAGTACTGCTGCTAACTTTGGAACCAGGAATATTCAAAGTACCCCAGAGACTTTCTGTTTATCTAATACCCACATACTCCCTCTTTTTCCTATAATTTATAGCTTAGTATTTGGACGCCCGAACTTTGCTCGCTGATGACAAGTCGTCTCGGAGAGGATTAATGAGAGCTTGTAACATCGATTATTTACTACTGTTAATTAAGTCAAAATCATTAACAGTTGTCATAAAAGGAAGCAGTTAATTACAGACAATATCGTATACCTTCTAATCGTTGATTCCTTTGCGCATTACTCTCGTTAGTCTGCCTCAAAGACGCAAAACTTCAGCGCTTTCGCTTTGAATCTGTAATTATGCTCAGATTTTTACCCACATTGACTCGTGAATGGGAGGTCCGTGACTCAAATTCTGCCAGGACTATCCTTCCTGATAGGTTATTTTCAGGTTTTCCTCATTTTCATAACTGCCAAATGCCGGGCAGATACCCTAAACTTAGGCCTGGAACGTTTCCTCCTCAAATTTCCTTTCCCAATTATCATTTGAACTCAGGTATCAGCAGTGCCCATGTGGTGCCGAATGTAGTGAGAATGGGCGCTACGCACTACTAAAAAAGTCTGATGTGTTGCATTCACATGACTTTCTCTACTCATAAACAAATTATTTTTACAAACGCTTATTCTCCATCTACTTTATATTAATCGAGATAAACATTTGCAGAAACTTATTGTTAATTTTCTTGTAGTTGCAAGGGGAATATGGTAGGCTTTAAGCTCTTTTAAGAGCTGGTTGCTATGTGGAGCGTTTCATCCTCTTTGCATGTCCAAGACAGAAAAAAAATATCTGATGTGTTACATCCACATGGCTTTCTCCACTCTTGTACAAACTATTTTTACAAACGCTTATTCTCCATTTACTTCATGATAACCGAGATAAACATTTGCAGAAATTATCTTATTGCTAATTTTCTTGTAGGTACAAGAGGAATATGGTAGGCTTTAAGTGATAATAAAATCTTTAAGAGCTGGTTGCTATGTGAAGCATTCCATTCTCTTTGCATGAACGGGGCATTAAAAAACGAATAACGAATTCCCATTTGAGAAAAAGTATAAGTACTGGAAAATTCAAACAAATAACAAGGAATACCTCAGAAATGATTCACTACACACAAAAAAATGTATATGACATAAACTGTGTGTTTTAATGAGCTCTAAATTTTCTATGCAGAAAAATTTTGTCTATCTCTTATGGTTTACCCTTTATGCCAAAGCCATTCGAATGAATAGGACTTTTGGAGACATTCCCAGAAAATTCATGATATACATTTTATTTGTCACGAAAATATCTTAAATACATGAATGTTAATCAAAATCGCTAGAGCCATTTTTGAGAAAATAAAAATTTTCGAAAAATGTTCCATGTAAAGGGTAGTCTGGGTTGGGGGAGGGTTTCTTGAAAATCTTTGTGTAGCATCTTTAAAAGATACTGAACCTAAATACTCAGTTTGGTATTTATCCGACTTTTCGTTTTTAAGTTATGCTGTTCACAGAAACACAGACACAGGCCCACAGACACACATCCACAAAACATGTATTTCCGGTGAAATCTCGACATAGAATTTTTGTGTGAAATGCAATACTTCCCCTACTTACGTAGTAGAGAAAGAAAAAAAATAACTAAGTATTGGAAAATTCAAACAAATACCAAGGAATATCTCCGGAATGGCTAACTCGATAAAAAAAGTTACATGGCATAAATTGTATGTTTTAACGAGATCTACATTTTTGTGTAGCAAAACTTTGACTATCTCTTATGGTTTACTAGTTATGCGAAAGTCATTCAGAATAAAGAGGGCTTTTGGGGACATTCCCAGAAAATTCAAGATATATATTTCATTTGCCATGAAAATACGTTAAACATATATTTTAATCAAAATTGTTAGAGCCTTTTTGAGAAAATCAACATTTTTGAAAAATATTCCATGTAAAGCATAGCCTGGGGTGAGTGGGATTTTCTTGCAAATCTTCGTGTTGCATCCTTGGAAGATACGAAATTCAAGTACAAGTTTGATGATGTGGCATGTGAGGTGTTAATATGTTTAAGTTGGCAACACGAACCGGAATATAATGTAATAGTAGTGGGGGTTGAAAACCGGTTCTTCAGTAGTAGCGTCTGACGCTAAGTAAGAGTCTCTTGGAATGCAGTGAGCAATGCAAATGTAGGAAGGGACGCTCCGCCGTCAGCAGAAGGTGCTCTGTATCTCTATTTATTAAATATATATACTTACCATCTAAACTTTTACTATGTAGATTCTTTAAGTACTTTGATCCTTCTTTCCTTTCACACTAGGATTTAGGCATATTTTTAGGAATTTCAGGTATTAGGAAGCTTAGTTGAGCTCGCCCCTGTCGGACCTCGTGTAGTTTGTGATGTGTTTGTAAACCGGTACCTCACTCTACCCTCCCCCGTGAGCTAAAGAAAATGTAGAGGTTACGACAATATTTATCCGACTTTTCGTTTTTGAGTTATGCTGTTCACAGACAGACAAAATACATGTTTCCAAAAACGCTTTATTTGAATTCAGGGCACCTCAAAACATGTAATGCAGTACATTGCCCCATTCACTATACGTAGTAAGGAAAGTAAAAACATATACCTTATTAAGCACCTACTTATAGTAGGGGAAGAGCTGCACTCAATTCAAAATTTGATATCGAGATTTCACCGGAAATAAGTGTTTTGAAGTACTATGAATCCATTTGAAAAAGGTCCCTCTATATGTGTGTGTGTTTGTGTGTGTGAACACCATAACCGAAAAGTGAAAATTCGGATAATCTTAGTAATTAAGTTTAACATCTTCTAAAGATACGTCACAGAGAGTTTCAACGAAATTCCCCCATCTCAAACTATTCTTTATAAGGAAGATTTACGTTATTTATGATTTGCTGAAAATGGCTCTATTTTGATTAAAATACCGTATGTTTAAGAATGTTTATGACTAATAAAATTCGTATCTTAAATGTTCTGGAATATGCCAAAGAATCCTCCTTATTCTGAATTATCTCTATCTATATAATTGTGTATGCCCATAGATTACGAGATTGACCAGATATCTGCTCAGAACCTCAGAAGGAACATAAGTAAGGTAGAGTGCGGCACTGGACGTCAACGCCGCGTCGCCTGAGACCCAGGGGAGCAGGCCGAAACTCCGGTTTGATAATTAATAAGACCGTGAGACTTAACTGGGACTCATTAGCGCTGCGGGACGCTTCGTCGCACGTCTTGGTGGCTGTATGTGGGTCTGTACATGCTGTGGTTACCGTATTAGTCACGTAACAATAACGGCCAGACACCTGGGTTACTCGCTCATTCCCAAAAGCCTCATTTCGGACCTTTGCTGAAATCAACGACGTGATGCAATAGCACAAACTGCTCTAAAATAATCCGTAAATCATTGGTCATACATACTCAGGATGGTTCAAAAGAGAAATTAGTTACAGCTTGTTCCACAAGAAACCAAGAACGGGAACTAGAACGGGAACGGAAAGCAAAAGATTTGAGCTTTGAGAGGTTTTAATGTATATCTACTAATGTTATAAAGAGAGAAGATGTGTATGTATGTATGTATGTATGTATGTATGTATGTATGTATGTATGTATGTATGTATGTACGTACGTACGTTTGTAAGTATGTAGGATAATCTCAAAAACCACTTAACCAACTTTGATAATGCTTTCGCCATTGAAAATCCCTGTTCTTTCTGACGGATATGGACTTTCTTATTTCAGTTCATAAATTACTAAAAGAGCATGATAGCACAGTATGTAACAGACTCGCATACCGCTCGTTTCATAATTTTCATATGAGCATCTTAATTACCATTATAGTCAAGCTGATAATAACTGTCTTGGTCGACCAAAAATTTCAAAATTTTGAGTTTTTATAAAATGATCTTATGTTGCTAATTGTGTGTAATTAAATGCTGATCGGATGGATTACAGATAACAGGACCTTGTGCATGTTTGCAAGTAGTGCAACAGATGACAGCACTGTTGAGATTACAGCATATTTATCAATTTTGCAGGTAACGTGAAAGCAACACAAATTGGAGCAAAGGAAATGAACTCAGTTCATTGGAATATCAAAATTACAGTGGATATAATTTTTATTTTATCTTAAATATACATATTTCATTATTTATCTGGGGAATGAGTCACAATGGACTGCTGCTTTGAAGGTGTTAAGAGGTATGGGTGATAGTGGAGTTGCCCGCGCCGCCGAGTAAGATCATAATGAGTCGCTGAAGTATTATGGATGCCATAAGAGTTCAGTTACGTCATATGTAATCAGTTATTGTACTAGTGTGGTCGACCAGAAAGGAAATATAAAGCCTATGTACTAGAATACGAACACAAGTTGTAAAAGAACATACTTGTGAAGAAAGCTTTGACTTCCTTGAGTATAACACGGAGTAGAACATAGTTGTTATTACTCCACAGAAAATACATGAATGCAAGAGCCAAATGAAACTATGAAAGCAGAATAATCGAATCTTCTTACAACGGTAGGATACATATGCGATGTCAATGCCAAAATAGTTTAGCAACCTTCACATAAGAAAGTTTTGCCTTATTTCCTTTGTATGTTGTAATCAAATTCGTTAATGGGATATGTTAAATAGTTGTATAAAGAGAGTAAATTGTGTCCAGCTAGCATTAGAAATCAGTCAAACGATATTTTATAATTAACTACTGAAAGATTATTTTTCTCTTTAGCCGCAGGCTATTTGTGTTTCCAAAGCGGTTAACTGCTGAGATCATTAGCGGATTAACGTAATAGTCCGCTAGTGGGAAGTATTCATATTTATCACTTTCAACTCTATTTCATTGTATATGTTAATGGTTTCCGTATTATGCAAAAAATAGTGATGGGACGATACAACTATTTCTCGATATTCGATACGTTACTTATTTTTGAGCAACGATACTCGATACTCACTTTATAAAAACATCTGATGTGTTATCCGACGAACAGTCGGATTAACACCAAACTGGTATTTAGGTTCAGTATCTTCCAGAGATGCGACACGAAGGTTTTCAAGAAAATCCCCACACCTCAGATGGCCTTTACATGGAACATTTTCCAAAATTTTAATTTTCTCAAAAATGACTAACGATTTTGATTAAAATATCATATATTTAAGATACTTTCATGACAAATGAAATGTATATCCCGAATTTTATGTGATTGTCTCCAAAAATATTCTTCATTGTGAACGACTTTTGCATAACTGGTAAACCATAAGAGATAGACAAAATTTTACTACAAAAAAAATGTAGATTGCGTTAAAATACACAATTTATGTCTTATACATTTTTTTGTTGAGTGAACCATTTTCGAGATATTGCTTGTTATTCCCTTAAATTTTCCAATACTTATACTTTTTCTCAAATGAGAATTCGTTATTCATTCTTTTTACTTTCTCTACTACGTATAGTAAGTAGGGGAAGTATTGTATTCCACCCAAAAATTCGATACCGAGATTTCATCGGAAATACATGTTTTGAGACCCCCGAATACAAAAAAAGCATTTTTGGAAACATGTCCGCGCGCGCGCGCGCGCGTGTGTGTGTGTGTGTCTGTCTGTGAACAGCATAACTCAGAAACGAACAGTCGGATAAACACCAAACTTGGTATTTAGGTTCAGTATCTACCAGGGATGCGACACGAAGATTTTCAAGAAAATCCCCCCACCCCAGACTACCCTTTACATGGAAGATTTTTCGAAAATTTTAATTTTCTTAAAAATGGCTCTAACGATTTTGATTAAAATATCATATGTTTAAGATATTTTTATTACAAATAAAATGTATATCTTGAATTTCCTGGGAATGTCTCCAAAAGTATTCTTTATTGTGAACGACTTTTGCATAACTGGTAAACCATAAGAGATAGACAAAATTTTACTACACAAAAAATGTAGATCGCTTTAAAATACACAATTTATGTCATATACATTTTCTTGTTGAGTGAACCATTTTCGAGATATTGCTTGTTATTCCGTTAAATTTTTCAATACTTCCTCAAATGGGAATTCGTTATTCATTTTTTTGTCTTGGATATGCAAAGAGTATTAATCTGTGGGAAAGGGAATGGTGCTGCACCTAGCAAGCAGCTATTAATTTTGTCCTGGTAATGCAAAGAGAATGGAATACTCCACATAGCAACCAGCTCTTTAAATACTTGACTATCGCTTAAAGCCTACCAATTCCCCTTGTATCTACAAGAAAATTAGCAATAAGATTTAACATCTCGATATCTCGATTAACATGAAGCATATGAGAATAAGTGTTTGTAAAAATAGTTTGTACAAGAGTAGAGAAAGTCATGTGAGTGTAACACATCAGATTTTTTTCTTTTCTTTCTGTAAATTTAGTAGCTTCAGGTGGAATTCGAACGTTTTCCCAAACCTAACCTATATAATTCAGAAGAAAATAAGTCACGTGATATATCGGGCGTTACTTGCTCATTGTTGCACACAAATTTAACCGTTACTCATACACCGCGTGGAACAGAAGCTGATGAACGCGTTGAAATGTCCGGATGTATTACCTGCGAAAGCGTGTAAGCTGCCTGTTTTTTGTGTGAGTTTGACTGTTGTAATTCGGACGTAACAAATATTTCCTGTCACATGCGCGTACGTGTAAGCCACGCCAATGACAATTTTCCACGCGGTTTCCTCCATGCCAGAAACATGAATAATAAAGAGGGCGGAGCGATCGCAACGCTGATGTTTTCCTGATCAACAAATCCGTAATTCATTTTGATAGTGACGCATATTTGTACACAGGCAGTTGCGTCCAATTTGTAGAATTATTCGGCGAGGTTTAATAAACACTGAGTATATCCGCTAATAAAATTAGGGTTACCCTTGACATTAAGCATGTTTAATGCAAATCCTGAAACTGCTTGTTGTGTCCAGCTCTATATATCCTCGTCTCTAAAATCGACGCTACGAAAAATGCCGTTCCAACATCAAGGTTAAACAATATTGCTGGTTCCTTCCATTGCACGTTCTTCTGCTAGCTTCATTTTGATGGCCGCTTCCACAAATCTTTTAACCATGATATTTTGTTACCTATTATGGAAGAAAAGCCAAGAATAGAATATACGGCCCCTATAGGAACGAGGGGGTTTAAGTTGGTACTGAAATATGTTGTTCCGCCCTCTCGCGTCACCATTCTAACTTCCTTATAGCATACTGATCACTCGTTGCTTACGTCGTCCCAAACAATGAGTGGAGCGTAATACTGCCAATGAACAGTCCATTTTCTGCTAGATAAACACAGTTAAGTTATTAATAACCAGACAATATTAATAAGCCACTATAATAGTCAACGACGCTCTTTTACTACCAAAACTAACCAATTTTATTATGCAATAATAAAAGCAACAATAATAAGTATAATAATATAAATAATAATAATAATAATAATAATAATAATAATAATAATAGATTCCAGTTTACCAAAGCTTCAATCTTTCTACTGGCCAAGAGTGTGTAGAGGCAGGGAAGGCTCTTAAACAGACGTAGGGCCAGTTTTAACATCTTAAAAATCGAAATAAGGCCGAAATCTAATCCTTGAATAATAATAATAATAATAATAATAATAATAATAATAATAATAATAATAATAATAATAATGATAATAATATAACAATATTGGAATAAATAATATATTCCCATAATAATTTTTATTGTTATTGCATTTAAATACTTATGGATCAAAGTAATTACTGAAAGGACAAATACATCGAAAGAATATCCTCTTGCGGCAATAATTCTACACTTCGTTTACATGTCTACTTCAGGAGAAACGTTTGATATAAAGATTAAGCTGTTGTGCGTTTCAGGACTGCAGGTAACTCATTTCTCAGTCATCCCTCACTCTACAAGGTCTAGTCGCTAATCATATTAAAATGGGCTATCCATCTTTACTTGCTTACATAAATCGGAGTAGAATTCATTAACACTGACTCTTCTTTTGCTTCATATCGAGAAAATATGATCATTGATTCAAGTTTGTTTATTGGTGTTGGTTTTAAGTCAGTCATAGAAAGACGTGATTAGAGCTGGATAGAATCTCATATTTATTAGATAAATTAATTTGCCAGCTTTTGAAAGACGCAACTAAACGGAAATGCAGAATTAATATGTGGTATACTAATATTAACTGACTTAAAAATTATTTAGAAAGACTATTTAGACTGGTATTTGGAATACTTTACCATGAGAAAGCTGAAGCTTTTAGAGAGTTTCAGCAAAATATTTAATTTCTTGTTTGTCCCTAAGAGTAGCAAGGGGGGTTTATACAGGTAACTTGACCAGCATTAATCTTGTACTAGCTTTTGAAATTAATGAGAGGACTCTGCGATGAAGTTAATCGTAACCTTGTAAATAATCATTTTATATGGACGAATATGTTTTCAAGATTTAAGGGTAAATTTAACTTTTTTAATGGGAACCTACAATTAGGGTCAATTTAAATTGACCCTAAAATGACCAATACAAGGTCCACCAAATAAAACACGACTAATATCATCCCCCATAATATCAAGCAACTTTTATTCAAGACATTTCTTTCTACAACGCTTAGTTTTGGAGATATTATACAGTCTCAACTTAAATGGTTCATCCTGTATAATGTTAAAATAAACTGAAGTTGGCTAATCCATATTTAAAAGATACTGAGCCGGAAACCGGCATGAGGCAGTGTTTTAACACTTAAATAATATCAGTCTATTTATATAATATATAAATTCAATAACAGCTCGCCTTAAAGCAATATGTGTATAATATAATATATAAAATGTATGTAACAGTCATTGTATTATGTTTATTTTTATTATGTACATATATAATAATGTTATGTGAATGTATTAAGTAATTTAATAATATAGAAGCTGTGAGAATAGAGGCCAAAAATTGCTAACAATGAGGTAACAATGAGATAACCTTGAGGCAATAATGAATTGGAAAGTTTAATAATGCTACTAGTAATTCTTGGAGCAATAATAATGTAATATTTAAAACAGTTTATAAACAGCCAATCAACAACTAGTAAAAGCTTAAGTTAAATAAAAGTATTCTATTGGAGTAGGATTAGCCAATCAGAGACTTGAAATAGAAAATTTTACAAATTTAAGCGATAAACGGCAGTCGATAGACGGCAGCGTACCTGAGTAGTTCATTCGCTCGTTACGTATCCAGTGTGAGACGAAAACTCATTACGGCGAGAATATTATAAAGTTTACGTGTTTAAAAGGGCAATTAATAAATAATCTCGCAGCTCTCTATATAAGTTAAGTGTTATTTAACCGTGTGAAGGATTAATAAATGGAGTGAAGTAAAAATTATAATTTTGTGTAAGCCTACATTCTTTAGTCGCATCACCTCCTGAAAGAGATACATGTTTCTACAAATTAATACTGACGCAGCCGAGGCAAACATAAATATATATAATATTTAAAGAAACATAAAATTACAAAGTTGATTCCTAAACATTGGGGCGAAGGCCACCGGAAAGTAAACTTAGGTCGAAGACCACCGGAAAGTGAACATTGGGGCGAAGGCCACCGGAAACTCTGTATCGCACGTGGTTGCAACTACTTAAAGTTCGGCTCCCCAACAACGGAACTATAATAAAACTTCTTCAAATTGGTTTTCCAACAGTGAGAAATTCGACTCTCTCAGCTGATACTGTAATAAGAAACTTCAAAAGATAACAAAATTACTGACTATGGGATTGCATGCATTTCAGTTAACCTCACATTATGTTTCTGTGTATAAGAGAAAACAATATTTATCAATACTTATTTTTAGTCAAGAGACAGAATCCCCACTACATGTATTTTATGTTTTTTGCAACTATAAAGTTTAGTTCATTCTTACGATATGTTTATCGGATGGGCATACTTCGCGCACTGCGACCGTCTTTATCTATTATGGCTACACCCATCGGGAGGCAGGGATGAGGCGAAGGGACCAGAGGAGGTCCCAGGTACGCATGCAGACGGCTACAGACACGCGCAAAACTCCCTAATATGTCCATTTTGAACACCTGCGGATCGTGAGCGAGGAAGTGAGCGACACAGCGAACCTAATTGGCGGGACAGCTCACTGGCGTACACCACAAGACTTAATATCACACCTGAAACGTGAAATGGAAATAAAATGAGAGAAAATGGGGGAGTGGTAGAATACACCACCCGGCATTCGCTTTGGTGATCGGAAAATAATAATAATAATAATAATAATAATAATAATAATAATAATAATAATAATCTGATGTGTTACACTTACATGACTTTCTCTACTCTTGTACAAACTATTTTTACAAACGCTTATTCTCCATATGCTTCATGTTAATCGAGATATCGAGATGTTAATATTATTGCTAGTTTTCTTGTAGATGCAAGGGTAATTGGTAGGCTTTAAGCGATAGTCAAATATTTTAAGAGCTGGTTGCTATGTGGAGTATTCCATTCTCATTGCATTACCAGGACAAAAAAAATGAATAACGAATTCCCATTTGGGAAAAAGTATAAGTATTTGAAAATTTAAGGGAATAACAAGCAATATCTCGAAAATGGTTCACTCAACAACAAAAAAAAGTATATGACATAAATTGTGTATTTTAAGGCGATCTACATTTTTGTGTAGTAAAATTTTGTCTATCTCTTATGGTTTACCAGTTATGCAAAAGTCGTCCACAATGAAGAATGCTTTTGGAGACATTCCCAGAAAATTTAAGATATACAATCTATTTGTCATGAAAGTATCTTAAATATATGATATTTTAATCAAAATCGTTGGGGCCATTTTTTAGAAATTAAAATTTTCAAAAAATGTTCAATGTAAAGGATAATCTGGGGTGGGGAGATTTTCTTGAGAACCTTCGTGTCGCATCTCTGGAAGATACTGAACCTAAATACCAAGTTTGGCGTTTATCCGACTGTTCGTTTCTAAAGTATGCTGCTCACAGACAGTCACACAGACACACACACGGACATGTTTCCAAAAATGCTTTTTTTGGATTCAGGGGGTCTCAAAACATATATTTCCGGTGAAATCTCGGTATCGAATTTTTGGGTGGAATACAATACTTCCCCTACTTACTATACGTAGCAGAGAAAGTAAAAAAACCCATGGTCAGGGTGGGCGGTCACGGGAAGCGTACCCGGGACCTCCAGAATGCAGGACACAGACGTTGTCATCTGAGCCATCCCGTTCGGTAGTTCATTCTGTAAGTTTAAGCTCTGAAACTTCATTTACTTTCACATACCTCCATTATATATAATCAGCTCTTCTGATCTTAATTGATTTTGTTCCGTCTGGAGGGAGCGTCTGGCGAGAGCACGAGTAATAAAGAACTATTAAGATAGTAATTTTAATATAATTAAAATGTTTTTATAATTATCTTTCAAACTGGCGGCATGCAAGCTAAATTGGAAATCGGAATCAAACTAGAAAAGTTCTATTTCACCCTTAAGACCAAAAAACGCGGATCTTGAGGTCTTAGTTTGTAGAAGAGTGAGTCGAAACGTCATGTGAATGTAACACATCTTTTTAGTACTATAACTAAAATGGAAAAAATTCGTGCTACCTCGTGTAGTGCTAGCCTTAGTTCACGTGGTCTTGGATAAAAAAAACCCGGAGGACGACGGATTTGGATTTTTATCGGGGATATTAAATAACTTTACAGCATCAGTAGGGCACCACTCGTGAAGTGATTGAAAATAAAGATGTAGGAGTACATTTTACAACAAACCTCAGACACTTTGAATTAATCTATCAAAATTGCAAAATTGTCTAAGCTTTGTTACTATAAATTCGTATAAGTTTAAAGAAAAAACATTAACTCGACTTTACAACTCGTTTGTTAGACAAAATCTCAAATATGCATCTATTACTTGGAATTCTAAGACTTTGAAGTATCTCAACTTAACACGAAAAGTACAATCAAAGTTTTTAAAAAAATGTACCATTTAAAAAAATTGGGTGTTATCTTACATACACAAATTTCGAAATCCTCTTAGACGTATTTAAATTTAAAGCTTTAAAGTTAAGAAAATATATTGCGGGATTAATATTTATGTATAAAGTATTACATTATATTATTGATTACGTCAATATTATCGTAAATATATAATTTTATGTACAAAATAAAAAAGTAGATTTAAGAAGCTTTTTTTCACCCCTAGGGCAAATGCAGAAATCCATAAAAGTTCACCATTAAACATAATTATATATTTATATAACAAACTTCATTATTTCGATGTAGATATATTCAAAATGTCTGAAACTCAGTAAACAAATGTCATAGTCAATAATTTTTTCGTACATTAATATAAATATTTAAATTAGAAATAACTGCATAATTATATGCCACCTTCCCTGTTCTTATCTTCTTTAGTTTTTATTCCTTATTATTCTTTCTTATTTATTTCTTCTTCCCCGGAACGTTTATTCTCATTCACAATTTTTGTTGGTTTCTTCTGTATAAGTTATATTTATAAACATTTTTGTAATGAACATTGTAATTGGGCTAATGTTATATTCAGAAGCATTTCTTCGCAAGAAAAAAAGAAGTGTTGCCCTTGTGTGATATTTATTCCCACATAAAAGAACCGCCTACCCTGACAAACATCCCTGAGCAAAATTGTCGGCCGTTTTCACACCCAATAAGCGCCTGCTTCTCCCTAGCGTAATCTAACGGACATTAAGCTAATCAGTTATCACTCCGTCTCCAGTGGCAGATAGCAGCTTTAGTAGAAAGTTAAGTAGTTACAGCAAACCTCTCTAGAGCCCCCTCTATAAACCCGTTAGAATGGCAGGTTTTATTATTATTTATTGTTATTATTATTTATATTTCTTACTTAATTGAAGTGTGTGTATACACTTTAATACGATGCACTCTTGCCAGAAATAACCACACATTTTATAATCCATTCCGATAAGTATGGCACGATATAAATAACGGCTTTAGTGGGAAAAGCTCCTTCCCTTTCTTTCTTCCTTCCTTCCTTAACGTGGAGCGTGAAAGCATAATTATCCAGTTTCTCGACACCAGGTCACCTCGCTGAGAAAAAAAGAGAGGATATGGGGAGATTTAAAATATAATTTCTGTCATTTCAGAACTGTGGGATTTAGCTATGCTCTGCTTCGTGGTGCTGGGATTAAGTTCCACGAACTAAATATTCTGCAACTTTGTTAAATTTGCTTTTAATGTTATTTCCGCGTTTCTCTTTGCTTTTGTCAGCTAAATCCCCTTAATATTCTATTTCGTTTGCGAGCATTCATGCAGTAATTTAGTGCATAGACCTCTCGAGGGGAATTTAGAATTATTAAATAAGTTTCACGAATTTACAAAATTGCTTTTTCTACACATATAGATTATAATTACCATTCTGGGCTGGCCTCTGTCCTTGCGGTTGAGTCGTAACAATAGGCTGTATCTTACTCGGAACGTTAATTCGGTGGATGGCATAAGCCCATTATTGTTAGTTCGCATCCGTTGATTTTGATCGAGAATGTTGTTGTTGCTTTTTTTGTATTGAAACAAGAAGACATAATTCCATAGGCAGTTATGTTGGGGAGGAAGTTTATAAGCCCATTATAAAATATTTATATTAATTCGAGCACTTTGTTAAAATAGCTTATGAAGAAAATCAATAACATAACCTTTTACCAATGTAGCCACATAGTCGTATCCTGGTCAAGCGATTGAGTAAAAAGTTATGTTTGGAGGTGAATCAGAGCAGAATAAAGATGGCATCTCAACAATGGCATTTAAAGAAGAGTGAAAGTTTTCATATGTTAGGCTGAAGTTAAATTAATATATTAGGAAGCACATGTCTTCTTGCTATTCAGCACATGAAAACGTGACAACCTTTGCGCTGATGTTGGAGGTTTTCTAAGCGCATAATTGAGGATCTTTTAAAAACAAATACTGAACGTGTCCACTAGGGACATGCTAATATTGAAGAGCTTTTTTTTATTTTGAAGCTGAACATGTCCATCCATCCTCTTTAAGTGCCAATGTATTGTGCTGTATATCGAACGCTTTACCTTAACGATATGTAGACATGTTCAATTTTGGAAAAAAGCTCCTCCTGTTGGCAATTATCCTCATATCTTTAAACGCTGCGCTGTTGTTATCCTTACTAATACTTTACTAGCTGAACCGCAACTCTACTCGGATTATTCCACTGAATAATGAGCTGCCTCCCTATGCTCTCTTTCCTCTCCCTCTTACGCAGATTCAAGTAATGTTGCCAAAGTAAAAAATAAAACTAATGGATTTTTGCTAAACATCAACTATTCTTATGCTCATTAAGCATGTAGATCAAAACACAAATGAAAGAAAGAAAGAAAGCGAAACAAAAGAATTACTTGAAATAAGATAGCATTTTGACGTTAACTGTACAGATAATGAATGCAGTTTTATCTAAGTGACAATTCAAGATCTCTTAAATTTGAGGACATTCTAACATTTTAATGATTGATGCTAACTATTAGCACTTTACTCAACTTTGAGTAAAACTTCAAAGTTCGATATTATTTCTGTTTTACATATACAGCAATGCTATTTACAAAACCAAAGATCCCGAGTGTGAAAGTGTGTGTAATATCTAAAGTAATAGAAAAACATAAGGAATATAACAAGCTGGAAACAAAAGAATGTTATTGCCTATAGGCAATTATTCCAAAGTCAAAGATGCAGCTATGACCTTAAATGTTTAAGTGCATTTAAATGGAACAAGACACAAAGATATTTCCAGCGTTGGCCAGGAATGACAATATATGTACATTACAACTCATATAGATTCGGGAAAATAATAAGCATAAATCAATCTAACTTAAATGTACATCCTCTCGAAATTTTTTTATCGCCCTCCGTGGTTTAGGGGCACCGTGCTAGCCTGCAATTACCGGGGTCGCGGGCACAAACCCGGGGGAGGGCGGTGGATTTTTTCGGGCGTAAAAATCCTTAGCATGGCTTCCTTCGGAAGGGAAGTGGAGCAAACTTTCTTTGTCTTTCAGGGTCTTTCACTCCCAATGTAGAATGGGACGCTAAGAACCATAGTAATTAAAGAGCTTCCATAAATAAAACTCAATTTAATTTTTTCTCTAAAATCTATACATACAATCAAAACAATGTCTGTTCCAATTTTGAGACATTGCACTGAATTTGAATAGCAAAACAAAGTAATAGAAGCAAGCGCCAGCATACTGAAATGAGCTTTTTGGTAAATGTTGCACAAATGGAGCTACATAAAATAACAGCACTTCAGAGAAGCTGAAGAATGAAAACTGCCAGGAATAAACATCAAGCAATAAGAATGCAAAACCAGTCAAAAATGTTACTAAAATATTATCTAATATTACTCAAAAGATCAAGAATTATCGAAACATTTTGAACTTCGTTGTAATCTTCCTTAGGAAAGTATTTAGGATGACATATAGCCAATTCCATCACATAACCTATCTGGGATTCCTTACTTCCTGGTAGCCTATTTATTATCAGCTACACATTGAAAATAAAATTTTAGAAAATGTTGGTTCCAGTTTTACTTCTATACGGTATTCAGGAATCCCCGTCCACTTCTTGAAGTTATAATCTCGTAGTAACGCACAGCGCGCTGGTATTGTTACTTGTATGTAGCAGGGCTTTCAGGGCTGGTAAAACTTTTAATCAGTTATGAGTTGTGATTCTTTACATACACATATACTGAAATACAGTATTTACCACGAGTTTCATTTATAGCCGGGCCGTAGATCGCGTATATGAGTAGTTCGCTTTCACTGCAGTAAACTCGGAATTTTTCACAGCGCACTAGCGGTGACAAGCGGTGACCCGCTCAAGACTACATGTATCTGCTGCGTTATACTGTGTCAGTTGCTGCCTTCAGTTGGAGCTGTAACGACTAGAGTTAGTTCATTGTGCATCTCAAATTTGAAAGTCTTTTCAAAGCATCTATGTGGTGCGTGAATTACATTAGATTGTTCTTATTAGTTCACTGAAATGCCTACCGAAAAATTCACGCTTTAACCGAGAATTTTTATGTACGATACATGGTATTCCAGTTCCAGCTAGAGAAACTGCTAGATGTCTGGTTAATAAGTTTACGACAACGGCATCACTAAGCGTTAAACCTATAGCCCCTTACACATGACCAGATTTGTTTTTCAATTCAAGAGTTTACAAAAAAAATTGCCAAATATTGAAAAACATTTGACAACATTGGACAGCACTTGACAAGACCTACAAGACTTGACAATGTCATAAACGTGTATTTACACATTATCTTTTTGCCAAACTGAACCCCATCAGAACCACCGATAATAATTTATCATTATTTACTCTTAGCACACGGTATAACAATTTTCAATAGGATATTTTTCGTTGCGTAATTACATAATATTTTCACGTATTATGGCCCATGAAATCGGATTACGGTTAAAGAATATAATGGAAATAACACGAATTGATAGGTTAACTACATTATATAACATTGCATTAATGCACTATTTAATACTTCGAAAATCTGCCTGGCAATTTCTTCATATGTCCTCGTCTTCTTCATCTTATTGTGGTAATCCAAGGAGCCCACAACGTAGAGACATGGCCAGCTTTCGTATAAACAAATCAGCTTCTATACGACATTCCTTGCCCGGGTAGGCATTTTTGTTTACTTTTCCCTTTCAGCCATGTTGCAGATTTCGTGATACACTGTAATTGGCCTAAGCCATCAAATAATTGTCAAATCTTTGACCGTTCAGAGCATGTTCTTATTTGCTTTCAAGACTTTTAAACTATCGGAAGCAATTTAACAAGAAAAGCTGTGAAACTGTGACAATTCCTGGAAAGTCTTGTAAAGCACTGAATTTGACAAAAATTTGATCGTGTACAAGGAGCTTAAGAAGCAAAAAAGAAATGTTCTAACACAGGAAAATTGACGAAAATGGTGCATCATTCGAACGCTCTCCAAAGTGTCTAAGACATACACAGCAAGTGATGTTTCAAAATCCGTTGTTCATAGAACTGCTAAACTATTAAAATTGAAACCCTACAGTGACTATGGTTCATGAATACAACTTCGTGACGATGAGGAATACCAGGAATGTCTTAATGCAGATAGACACCACTTTCAACACATATAATGCACATTATAGTGCATTTACTATCACTCATAAGTAAGTAGAGCGGAAGTTTTAGAACGGAACTCCCCCCCCCCTCCCAGGCAAAGCAAGCAGCGTGCACACGCTCGACCCATAGCCCAGCAGTATAAAGAAAGCAGGGTATTACAGGCAAGCGGGATTTGAACTCGCCGCCCTAATCACTCATATAAAATACAGTTGCGCATATGAAGGTCAGAGTAGCAACCTAACAAGTAACCCTCAGTTATCTGATTCGTGACCGACGTATTATTATTATTATAATTATTATATTATTACGCTATAATACATTACGAAGTATTACATTAGTATTCGTATATCGAGTGGAATGGCTCAGGCGGTAACGTCTGTGACCCGCATTCGGGAGGTAGTGGGTTCGATCCCCATGGTTGACCTTTCTGACTCGTTGTTTTTTCGGGGGTTTTCCGGGTAGCTAGGCGAATGCAGGGAAGGATCATTACATTCCCAAATGTCCTGTCCCCCCATTTCACCTCCATTCTCATTTCACTTTACCATTCATCTGCTTGGTCTCTTTCAACGTTGCAAGAGTCGGCGGGAGGTCTCGGCGTGTACACGGCAGGGAAAAGGATGCTTTGAGTCCCTCGAAATGGATTTGGCCTCCGGGTCCTGGACTCCCCAGGGGATGTGTAAGCCCACAGGGGGAAGGAGAGCCGACAGCACCAGCTGCCATCCGAGGAGTTTAAATCTGTCCTCAGCCTGTCGTGCCTCCTGGTCCGGCCGCCCTCTGTCTCCTCTCACCTCACCCCTCCCTCCCGGGGGCGCCCCGTAAGGGGCCTAGGCACAAAAGATCTGCGTAGGTCAAAGTGCTAAGTCCCCCTCCGCCGTTAGTCCTGCCCTATCCTATCCCTAGTATTCATGTTATGAACACTATAATACAACACGAAGTATGGAATTAATAATAATACAAACAGTATGTCGGTTACATCCATGTAACAATCAAAGCTAAGTGTTAGTACAATAAACACACCTGCCTCGTACGCGGTGACAGTGTTAGCAACACCAGAACGCTTTTAAATAAAACAACTGAAGCAGGAGCAAGTAGTTCTTCGTAATGTAATGGTAAAACACTCGAGATATTTTAACATCCATGATGGTGTCATTTGGGTTGCCTATTCGAACAAAGTAAACGGCGATTCGGAAACATCGTGTATAGGATATTTCTGCGTGTAATTAAAACACATTATTTTGTAAAGTTGTGGCAGTCTGTTGCGTAAACTGAAGTATTCCAATTTCAGGCAGAAGCAAATATGTCCTTCTGCTTTTGTTTCTAAAGAAAAACTACAGATAAAAGCAACGAAGGCGATGGTGAAACTTTTCTTAATTACACCAAATTATGGCTTACATCTGAAGAATACGATCGATATGCAAGGTATGGAAAATCGTCTGGCATGATGAGACACTAAAGGCACCTGGTCTGAAGAATTGTGTTAGAATGAGAGTGTGAATCTTATTTGTGATTCAAAGATTAAAACAATAAGTAATAATGGATTTTGTGAGGAAAAGAAATATATGAACCAACAGTACATTAGTTTTGGAGAGAAAAAGAAAAGCACAAACAAGTAAACTCAGATGCAAGGCTACAGTTAAATTAACTAATAACAACAACATGCCAGAGTGAGGGTCCTAGCTGAGCTGAACCCATCGCATAAAATTGATATTTGTAATTATTATTATTATTATTATTATTATTATTATTATTATTATTATTATTATTAATAATAATACTCTGCTATATAGTAGCCATATATTATCGCTTCCCTCTACTTACCACTCCACTCGCCCTCACAATCTCTCTCTCGCTCTCGCTTATCGCTTTCTCTTTCTTTGTCTCTCTCTTTTAAGATTTCTTTACTTAATCATTGCCAGCGTACCCCTGTCCATATAAGTAGAATAAATCAGCCATGGAGGCAATCTTTGAATTTATAAAATTATTAATTGATAGAGAAGCCTTAGTTGATTTTCATCCATGGATAGTTCGTTCACACGAAAGAAAGCAAGGCGGTTTGAGGGTTAAAAGGTACTCTGAACCGAAGTGCTGGATTGTATATTCATACTATGAGCTACACCAATTTCCTCATAACTTTATTGTGCAATGCACATTGCTAGGTAAACTGAGTAACCCTCTGAAGTAACTATGTTTTGTAATAAACTCTGATAGACGGTTTGGTTATAACAGAACACCATGAATTGAAAGGAAAATTGCACAAGATTGCCATATTTGATAAACCAATCTGTGGAGGATATCGGAAAGTAGAAGAAACTGTGAATAATCTCTTGCAGATAAACGAGCAAAGCCCTTTAAGCAATGATTCATGAAACCATGCGAATTTATAGCTTTTGTTAAAGATACAGATTTTTAACAGACTAATTTTCTGGGAGAAGCACAGTGGATAAATGCTAATCTAGTTGCATAGGCCATTTAATGTTCACATTCACATTGAATTATTCTAAGGATCTAATCCTAAACCATTAGAACTAAGCGTTTGGAGAATTTATAACCCACAACCAATTAGAGGTATCCATAGTATCTGTTTTTCATTCACATCACATAGAGGATGTTAAAACGTTTTGATGTATCAATTTCACTATATAAATTACCACATATAAAATGTGTACAGCAGAAATAAGAGGCTTAAAACCCTGCTAAAGGGATACAGCACAACCAAAGTATTCAACTGAAAACTAGGTTCATCCAATATGTAAGTTTAGGAGTTAAAACGCAATGAGCTACATGTTTTCATTGGCTACGTAGAATTCTGATAATTTTGTCATGGAAATTCAGTGAAACTGTGGGTTCAAATCGTTCATTATGTGTCTTGTATAAATGTATTTATTGTATGTATACAGCGTGGGCCATTTAAGTTGAGACTGTACAATATATCCAAAACTAAGCGTTATAGAAAGAAATGTCTTTAATAAAAGTTGCTTGATATTATGGGGGACAGTAAATGCCATTAGTCGTGTTTTATTTGGAGGACGTTGTGATGGTCATTTTAGGGTCAATTTAATTTTTTTAAATGGGAACCTAACCTTTTTATGTTGTTTTCTCACTCCTCATAAAAAACTAAACAGCATTTGTATAAAACACTTTGCAATTGTTCTTATACCAACATAAATAACAACGAAGATTCTGAATGGCTGAGTTTGAAGAGCGCAATGAATGGATGGATGGTCATTTGAGGGTCAAGTTACGTTTCGTAATTGGGAACCAATATTTTCTATTTTGTTTCCTTATTCCTCATCACAAAATAAACAGCTTTTTATAAACCATTTTATAATGCGAAAACAACATACAAAATGCAGGTTCCCATTTAAAAAAATTAAATTTACCCTAAAACGATCATCATAAGTCCTCCAAACAAAGCACGACTAATGGTTTTTATTTTCCCCCAAAGTATCAAGCAACTTTCATTAAGGATATTTCTTTCTACAAGCTTAGTTTTAGAGATATTGTATAGTCTCAACTTAAATAGTCCACCTGTATCTATAACTCAAACTCTGAGGATTTGTTTGTATTGAATACAAATTTATACAGTTACACCGATTCAATATCCAACTTTTTCACACAATTTAGACCCTTTTAATTACATGTTGTCCTCCGTGGTGTAGTGTACCATGCTAGCCTCTATTTCCCGAGGTGGCGGGTTCAAACCCGGCGGAGAGCGATGGATGCTTTCGGGCGTAAAAATCCTTAGCATTGCTTCCTTCAGAAGGGAAGTAGAGCCAGTGGTCCCGTGTCGTAGATTTACGGCACGTAAACGACCCTCAAGCTTGATAAAGAGGCATCTGAGCAAAATTACCAATCTTTCACGCCCATTATGGAATGGGACGCTAAGGACCACACCAGTTAAAGAGCGTCCATAAATAAAACTCAATTTAAGTTTCTTTTAATTACATGCCATGCTGGTTGCCTACGGAAGTAGAAATGAATTAGAAGTGAAACTAAGATGTTGAAGTTGGAAATTATTTTAATTGAATAAATGTGCTCCGGCTTGGGACTTGATTTCTTATTTTCGGACGTGATAGCTGCGAGAACGAGTTACTTTACTGATAAGTTCTTTTTACCTTTCCATCATTTTAATTAAAAACTTAAATTTGAATAAGCTATTGTAACTATGTCTTCGTTAGTACTTGCGAAGTTTCCCAACAGGTGCCACTTCCTTCGCCTTGCTGAGCTTGCATCATTTTGTTCTGAGAACTGCAGAGTGCCAACACATGACTAACAAACACGCTATGACTAATAAAGAGCGCCATCCTTTCTCGAATAATGAATACTCCATGCACCCCTTTATTCGCACTATCGGCCTTAATTTCCTACTCCTTGCTTAGGTTAATTAAAAACCAGTAGGTACACCAAAGCACGCGAGCGAAACGAGCGTCGACGGTTGGGTTGGGTTAGGTTTGGTTTTTTATATAAACTTAGGTTAATTAGTAACTAGTAGTTGCAATTAAGCACGCCCGCTTCACTCGCGTGCGTTTCTTAACTCCACAATCAATTTTCATTAGTGTAATACATTGTCAACAATACATTGCCTTAAAAATGAAATGTAATTGAGTTTTATTTATGGACGCTCTTTAACTGCTGTGTTCCTTAGCGTCCCAGTCTATATTGGGCGTGAAAGATCGGTAATTTTGCTCAGATGCCTCTTTATCGGGCTTGAGATTCTTTTACGTGCCGTAAATCTACGACACGGACCACCGGCTTTACTTCCCTTCCGAAGGAAGCCATGCTAAGGATTTTTACGCCCGAAAAAAATCCATTGCCCTCCGCCGGGTTTGAACCCGCCACCTTGGGAACTAGAGGCTAGCATGGTAACCACTACACCACGGAGGACGAGCATTTACGTTTATGTGAGCGGGGAGCGAACAATAAGAAGAACAATAAAATGAAAACATGGACAATTTAGCGGATTTGCCTAACTACGATAGGTTGGTAATTCCCTACGCGCATTTGCATTATCGACAAAATGGCGAAGTTTGTTGTCGTTAACCAAGAATTGTACTATAAAAGAAAGGATCCTTAAAACGCTGCGTGGGTGAGTCACAGGCTTTGGAAGTGTCAACATCTACTACAAAACACAATTCTAAGGTAATCTTACTAATTATTTTATGCTTTTTAAAACTAGTGAAGCCTAGATATCGTACTTTCACCAATTTATTGCAATTAAAATGAACAGTCAATCTCGTGCACTAGCTTTACTAAAGTGCTGCTACCTTATAGCTGTTATGTGTCCGATTGCGATGAAGAATCGATACTATGTCTCAATACGTTCGATCGCTATTGGTGGTGGATGCGAAGTAATTAGATAGTATTTTCGCAGCTGTACAGGAAAGTGAGTTTACGGCTGAAGGTAGCTGAGACGGAATATCGAAACGAGTCCTGAAAAAAATACCTTTCTTGCAGTTTCGTACAACATTTTGTTTCATACTGTGTCGAAGTACTTTATATATTGGTTAAATATTGTAATGCATACATGTTGGACATGAGCGCGGTCATGCGTTTCATATGCCCGTATGATTTTATGTAATTCATGTTGGTAACCCTGGAGCTTGTCGTGCAGACCCGCTGTTGGAGTATCAACTATTTCAAGGTATTGTTGAGTATAGGACTGCAGACGTTTAGTAGCATTATGAAAAGAAATATCTCTGTAAGCAAATCAATTAAGGCGAGTTATTAATTAATATTCAAGTTTTAAAATTAACATATAAACGTGAAATAATGCAATAAGAAAGAAAAGTACTTGGGAAAAGCTATACTCGTAGTAGATTTATCCTTATGTATTCATATGTTGCTGTACGGTAACTGGAAAAGGTAAACTTGATGTACTGGTTTAGAGACGGAAAAACATGAAATTCCATTTAGTATAAAACGAAAGTAATTTTTCTTTCTTCTTGATTACTTGTTTACCAGTACTTGGCTCACAAAAAATCAATAATTGTTTTACCCTATCTAGTTGCGTACAAAACAATAGTAAACGTGTTAGTTATAGTGGCTAAATTTTATGCATAGAAAGCCAGAATATTCTGATGTAATTTAAATTATGCTTAATTTAAATTCAAATATATACATATGTTCAGTGGCGGCTGCTGCACAAGAGCACGTGGACACCCTAACTTTTGACACCTTGTGAAATTTATCGGTTATGTTTTCTTTGAGCGCTATTAAACATAACATAGATACAGTAATTTAAAATTTATGGCATTTAAATCTACCACGCTACTCCTTTAAACTCGACGAGACATGGCAACACTGTCGCTAGCACATCTTGACTTGTGCACGTTTTAAGTAACTTCTGCGGATGTGCAACTGATATGACGTATTTATCTTATGGGGCCAAATATATACAGTAGTGCACACGTGAATAAGTGCACTAGCACGCGGAGCTTTCCACGCACTCTGTTTCCATACTGTTACTGTAATTTTACGTCAATGTCACTAGGTGGTAGCACATTACGGCTGTAGTTAGTCACCAAAGCAGAAGCAGGTAACATGCATTAACGCGGAAATCTCTCCCGGTTTCACCATGTCGTCCTCCGTGGTCTAGTGTCACCGAGGTCGCAGGTTCATACCCAGCGGAGGGCGATGGATTTTTCGGGCGTAAATCCTTAGCTTGGCTTCCTACGGAAGGGAAGTAAAGTCGGTGGTCCTGTGTCGCAGATTTACGGCACGTAAAAGAACCTCAAGCCTGATAAAGAGGCGTCTGAGCAAAATTTCCGGTCTTTCACGCCCAATATATAATCGGACGCTAAGGACCATTGTAGTTAAAGAGCGTCTATAAATAAAACTCACTTTATTTTTGGTTTCTCCATACCATCCAAAACCTCCAGTACATTTTAATTTATACATTACTTCGTTCTTGTCCTAATATGGTGTGCTTAATTACGCAGACAACAAACAATGAAAAATCTTTCTTTCGTTAGAAAAGCTATACATTATTATTATTATTATTATTGTTATTATTATTGTTGTCGTTAATGTTGTTGTTAGCGGCTGTAGTTATATCAATTTGTTCGTAACCATAACTATGGTATTTCACATTTCCAGGGCTGTTTGGCTAAAAATTTGTGAATACTCCGCTACTGCAGCTGCTACTGTATACGTTATATTTAAGACGTCAGCAAGCATGAGCGATTCACAACTAAGCAGTTAACATAAATGTGGGTATTTAAACAGGAAAGCAATAAGAAGTTATAATAAATTTTAACTAATGGCATCAATTATACATATAAAAATCAATGTGTGAAACAGTTACAATTCCATGTTGTCTGGATATATAATCCTGTTTCACTACTAAAGCAATAGCTACAAACATAATACCAGCCCAGTATTTTTTTTTAATTCACTGTTGAATGGTGAAACAAAATAACAAAAGAATTCAATGAACCGTATACTTTATTTATCATAAATAATAACAAGTTTCGTGGTGCTATACACTACCAACGTAAGAATAATAAGGAATTCGAAGGCAACCCTGTTCTAATATTACACTTTCTCCATAAACTGTACGACTGTTCAATTCTTTCTGTTATTTTATTCAATTATCAGTTATAAATCGTTATCGGTAATGATTTGTTATCACGTTGAACCATCCACACTTGCTTTACGCGGTTAGCATTTGATCATTAGCAAAGGAACAAATAAATTATAAGAAATATAACCAGAAAGAAAATAAATAATTCACACTTAGTTCCAAAAGTATAGACTGGTACACCTCTATGTGTACGTAAAATAAATATACGTCAAATAAAAGTTACAAAATAAAACGTCATACAGCAAAGAAGAAGAAGTAAAAAGAAGCACAAGTTGTAATTTATCTAGCTAACAAAATAAATGTATACCTATCATGAAAACAAAATAAAAGACACCGGGACAAAAACTTCCTCGTAAACTTTTCAGCTACTGGCGTAGGAGAAAGAGAAAATGTGAAGTCTAGTAATGAGATAAAAATATGATCCCTACTAGAACGCTGCAGCTAGAAAAGCAAAGAGAAAAGTATAGGTCTTAGAGAAACATACATTTCACATAAATAACACTAATACACTAGAAAGTTAAAACAGATGTCGAGTTCTTTCCTGTTGTTTAAGATACCATTATTTTTTGTGGATAACGAATGTAAGAGAGTTTAATGTTGTGCGTCATCATCATTAGTGACGTATAACTGTTGTATCAACAGTCAGTTGTATCTATTTTTACATTCCACTAGCTATGTCGTGGACGTTCGCAAAAAAGGAACGTACTTATTAAACTAATTGCGTAGTATCACAGAGAACAAAAAGGTCCTTTATCATTATATGTTTCTAAACAAATGCGTCCACAAATACACATTTAAGTTTTGTTTTATGCTGAATGCTGATGCGTATTAAGTTCCGAAATAACTAATAAAATAATGGCCTGGGTAATATTTGAAGAAAAAGAAAACAAATAACTGGTTTTTGGAAAGGTAATAGAAGAAGATGTAAAGATACTGAGATACAAAAATTGTTCAGTCAAATCACAAAGAGGTTCTATGTTTCAATGAAAAACAGCTGGGAAAGAAAGGAGTAGGAGGCGTGTTTTTAAAGTAAGCTCCGTTTAAATAATTTGCCGCTGCAGCGCTGCAATCGCGATTTTGAGCATGCACGATCACTTCCTCCATTCTATAAAAAGCCAGACGCAGATGTGAGCGATTGTCACTGTATGTTTTCCTGTTATTAGAGCGTTTAGAAATGTTCAAAACAATCAGACGACCCGCTGACTGTGAAGTCAGATCAGTGATTCGTTTTTTGAATGCAAGAAATGCTGCTGCAACAAACAATTATAGTCAATTGTGTGAGGCCTATGGGGAAACAATAATGAGTGACAATGCCCGACCATACCAGCCAAACAAACTCAAGATCTGATCGCATCATTTGGTTGGGAACAATTCTACCAATCTTCCTACAGTCCGGATTTGGCACCAAGTTTCCCGTTACATGTGCCTGAATAACGGCATTAACTATGTGGAGAAGTAGAGTAGGTGTAAAGTAAATGAATGATAATAAGGTACTTGGAAATAATATTCAGTTTTTTTAAAAAAGAATGATTAGCACTTTATATAGGCAATACCAACAATGAAGAAAGAGGGGGATAGCGTGGCTAAGAGCAGGAGTGTGGACTTGGATGCTAAAAGGTATAGCGAAATGTCTATCCACAAGGTGAATGCCCATTATGAGGAGGAAAGATAGATGTACAATACACTATTTGAATGTAGGGGAACTAAGATTTGGAGAAAGGAAGATGTATGGTTATCAATGAATAGGAAAATTTGCACAAATCAAATTTTAGACAAAGACTATAAGAAATATGGGAATACTTAGAAAAAAATAGAAATAAGTGTAAATGGAATACTAAAATAGGAAAGGAATAATAAAAATTTATGAGTATGTAAGTAAGATCTTAAATAGTAGGAGTATAATCTAGTTTGTAACATGAGATGGCTGTTCAACTGTACAGTGGTCAGTCCAATACATTATACTGTCTTACCACATTATTATTATTATTATTATTATTATTATTATTAGTAGTAGTAGTAGTAGTAGTAGTAGTAGTAGTAGTAGTAGTAGTAGTAGTAGTAGTAGTAGTAGTAGTAGTAGTAGTAGTATTACTATTATTAAAGTACGAATAGTAATTGGAAGAAGGTTGCCACATATTTCGCCATTTGAACACATAAATAGAGATTCTGTGATCTGTTTTACATTCCACCCAAAAATTCGATACCAAGATTTCACTGCAAATACATGTTTTTGCCCCATTAATAAAAATAAGCAGGGGTAGTTGTGTGTGGGGGTGCGAGCAGCATAACACAAAATCGAAATGTTGGATAAATACCAAACTTGGTTCAGTGGCTTCCAGAGATACAATACGAAGATTTTCAAAAAAATCTCCCACCTCAAATTACCTTTACATGGAAGACTTTTTGAAATGTTTGATTCTCAAAAATGGCTCTAATGATTGTGATTAGAATACCCAGTATTAAAGATGTTCACATGACAAATAAAATGTATATCTTGAATTTTCTGGGAATAGCCTGTGAAGTCCTATTCATTCGGAAGGAATTTTATATAATCTTCAATAACTGGTAAACGTTAAGCGATAGATGAAAACGTATTGCACAAAAAAATGTAGAACTCTTTAAAACACATAATTTATTTCATATAACTTTTTTGTGGCATCAGCCATTTCCGAGATATCCATTATTTATGGTTCGAATTGTTCAATACTCAGGCATTCTTTTAAATTGCTGATGATTTTCAGCTGTTTCTCGCGATGTCATGAAACGAGTATGGAATTTTAAGACCAGCGTATAGCATCCAATTGTCCTCTATGGTGTAATGGTTGCCATGACGGAGGTCGCGGGTTCAAACCCAGCGGAGGACAATGGATTTTTTTCAGGCGTAAAAATCCTTAGCATGTCTTCTTTCGGGAGGGAAGTAAAGTCAGTGGTCCCGTGTCGTAGATTTACGGCACGTAAAAGAACCTCAAGCCTGATAAAGAGGCCTCTGAGCAAAATTTCTGATATTTCACGGCCAATATAGAATGGGAGGCTAAGGACCACAGCAGTTAAAGAGCATCCATAAATAAAACTCAATTTAATTTTAAGTATACCATCCAGTTTTAAAACATTTGAATATTGTTATTCCCTTTGCATCCATAATAAAATATGTAATTTAGCTGTTTCTGTAACGGTTTATAGCAATTAGAATGAAGTAGACAGGAAAATAAACTTTCTTAAGAATAATTTGTATACCCACTAATAAGCGATAGAGAGTGGGGAAAGTCGTGTGCATGTAACACAACAGATTTTATTTTGAGTAAGCGTAGGCTAATATAATTACAAATAGAAGTTATTTCTGGGCATGGTTTCTTGTTCAGACGTTTACACATGCCATTTATATTTATCTCGATTAAGATAAAGTGTACAGAAAACTAAGCTTTTGTAAGAATATTTTGTAGAAGCTATATAAAAATAAACGATTGTAATTAGGGAAAACCATGTGAATGTGACATATTTAACCTTCTAAACCTTGATGAGATGAAACTTAATAGTGTGCATATGTTGCATTTATTATCTCCAGGTAACGAATAGGTAAGGTAATTCCAGTGAGTTTTTAAATTGGATAAAGGAAGAGATTTCAGAATTGTGCTGAGAATTTTTCGATGTTGCAAGCCTTCTTATTTCTTTTTTACATTCTCTACTACGTATAGTAAGTAGGGGAAGTATTGCATTCCACCCAAATATTCGATACTGAGATTTCACTGGAAATACATGTTTTGAGCTACCCGGAATCCCAATGAAGCATTTTTGGAAACATGCCGTGTGTATGTCTGCGTCTGTGAACAGCATAACTCAAAAACGAAAAGCCGGATAAATATCAAACTTGGCATTCGAGTTTGGCATCTTCCAAGACTACCCTATACATGGAACATTTTTCGAAAATTTGTATTTTCTCAGAGATGGCTCTATTGATTTTGTTTAAAATATCATATTTTTAAGATATTTTTATGGCAAATATGCCAATTCATCTTCAATTGTCTGAGAATGTCCCCAAAAGTCCTCTTCATTTTGAATGACTTTTGTCATAATTGATAAACCGTAAGAGATACACAACATTTTACTACACAAAATATGTAGATCTTGTTAAAACACACAATTATGTCACATACATTTCTTTGTCGAGTAAAGGATTTCCGAGGTATTCCTTGTTCTTTGTTTCAATTTTCCAATATTTATACTTTTTCTAAAATGGGACGTCCTGGACATGCAAAGAGAATGGAATGCTGTACATAGCAACCAGCTCTTAAAAGATTTGACTATCGCTTAAAGTCCTTGCACCTACAAGAAAATTAGCAATAAGTTTCTGCAAAGTTTCATCTCGATTAACATGAAGATATGGAGAATAAGCGTTTGTATAAATATTTTGCACAAGAGTAGAAAAAGACATGTGAGTGGAACACAGATTCTTTCTCATTTTGTATATCATGCTTAATACAGTTTACCAGAACGACGTTTACGTAGTATTGACTGACTTCTGTTTTGGTTTTAGAGCATCATCTTCTCTATTAAGCCGGTATGCCAAAAATTAACTTATTCCAACAACACTCGACAACACCCTGCACGCGACAGGACGCCGTCCTACATCTATTTGACCTCTTATGGAAGTAAGAAACTAAACACCAGTTAAGTGCTGATAGGGTTGCCGGAGATTCCAAGCCCCTGCGGGAAACAGCTGCTTGGCTGCGATAACAGAGCAGACTACTCGAGCGTGAGGGTCTTCCGCTGCGGGGAGAAAGAACCCCGTCTTTACTACATTGTCGGGATCAAAACCTTACTTTAGTTTAGCTTAAATACTAATATCATTTGGTAATTTCGTGGTGAAAACTCTGAAAGGCTCCTTTAATATCTCTAAACGCAAGACATGCTACTCTGTCCAAAATATTGTGATTAAACGAGCTTAGTATTTTCCCTTGGGTGAATATGTTACTGTTTTTGAAACAGAAATTTATGCCATTAGTCAATGCATACATGAAAACAAAGGAAAGCCTACATCTTCTCAAATAGCCGGACTGCACTTAAGGCTCTAAGCAGTCATGAGGTACCTCAGGACTAGTTTTAAACTTCCTAAACATGCTCACAAGCTTCGTTTTTTTTTCTTTTGGGGGGGGGTAGTGACGGGAATAGGAAGGTGAAGTTAAGGAGAGAAATTGAAAGAATAAATAAGGAGAGGAGTTGGGGTTCCGCCTTTGCTCCCCGATAGTGCGGAAGGTAACTGCCACCTTATTGCAGAATGAAGTTCAACTCATCTGGGTACCGGGTCATAGTGGCATAGAGATAAATTAAAAAGCTGATGAACTTAAGTGACAGGGAGCAGCTTCACAATTATTATTCGGCCAGAGTCGGCTCTAGGAACATCTCGATGTTTAATAAGAGAGGTTATTAAGAAGTTATTAAGTACAGTAACATTAAGTAAATTATTGAGCAGAATAATAGAACCTGGCTTAAAATTCTTAGAAACAAATATAGTAAACTTTTTATTAGAAAATCATGTAGAAAAATTCTGAAAGCTTACTTAAATGTAACAGGCTTCAGCTGAGAACAATTATTGCATTTCTCACAACACATGCTCTTTGAAAAAACATCTTAACGTTGGGTAACTTAGATTGCAGATTGTGCAAGAAAGAAATTGAAACAGCTCAGCACATTATATGCTCACAGGAGATATATTGCTTTTGGGAAAATATTTTAAAACCAGAAGAATTTGAAACCATATCTGTTATGAGACTGTAATCCTTGGCAAAGGATGCAGACATGATGAATTGGCTTTAAAACGATACAGGTAGCACAATAACCCCAAGACTGAAGTGCGTTATCCGAAGAAATGACGGAAACCTATATCGTAAAAGACAAGCGAGCTTAGGGATGTCCTATCCTCTGCAATATCTGCTGTAAGATCTCATAGGTAATATCATAAAAGATTTTGAGTTTATCGAATAAGTTCAACACTTTGAGTAATAATTGCTATAATTATTTCACTAATAAATTTAATATTAACAATGTCATTATTTATTACTATTATTATTAAAATGCATACAATAAAAGTAATTTCCATCTATGCTCTGTTTAAAAACTAAACTTCACATCGCCATTAATTAGTAGCAATTGATGAATTATGAAATTATGGCTAGCCAGTGGCCTAACCTCTAAAGCAAACGCAACATTTCACATTAACAGGAAAAACTGTGGACCTTTGGAATAATAACATTTAAGTCACGATTGGATGATAACACACCGTGTTACGATTATGAGTGAAATAGTTTACGTATCCAACGAAATAAACATCCGAATACATCTTAGCGAGATTAAAAGTATTTTTATATTCTCAGACATACCTACCACCTTTGCAAGGAAATAACTATGGTTACGTAATGCATTCTCAGCAGGTATTCAAAACAGAGCGGTAAGAATGACAATCTTCCCTACAGCCTCCTTGCTCTACTTCATGAAGGTCTAGAACTAGTACTACATAACATATTAGTGTTCGTCATACGATCTCTAATATATGATAGATATCTCCGAAATCAGTGACACCAAGCACTGAAGGTGTGAAATTGCCCTCTTTGCCATTCCCATTTCTTCATTCATTCAGTCAGAAGCGATTGAATTGGTTTCGTCCGTTCGTCCAGGTGTAACTGGAGAGAAACAACGTTTTACACACTCAGTGCCTAGTACTAAAGTAGTGTCTCAATTTTTCTGCTCAGCTTAGGATGTTCACGTCCGAAAGCCATACTATTCAATTAATACTCTTTCTCCCGCCAACTTTCTGTCTACTAAAGTCTAATTGAATACTGGGTATCCATAATATTCCTATTATTCCAGATAAGGCCAACACCAGTTTGGTTGTGGTATGTCAAATAACAATGTATAACGTGTGTTATAATTCACATGTTACAGTATTCAGTTATCTATTACCCTATTTCACTTACAGATAGATGCTTTTCTTCTCATCGAAGAAACCTCAAATAAAATCGCTATGTTTACTTTTATGAGAATAATTTTGCAAGTTATCTGCGGCACTATTGCCCAGGAGCTTTGAATAAACGTAACCACCGTAAGATATCTAAAATTCTCATTTTGTTGAAGAAAAGCTGAATCTTCCTTAGAATGTGTTTCAGTTCAATGAAGCTATGTTTCAAAGCCACAGAATTCTATTTTATTTCCCTACAGCATTCTCCAGGTTCCCAAAAGTTGTTTGACTCTAATTCCAATTATAGACTGTGAAAACGCATCACATTAAAGTGGCGTTTATATGAAGCCAGTTATAGTTCAGGATTAGCATACTCTTAAAAGTATGAGCATTCTTTCAGAACATTCAAAACCGTAACAAAAGTAGTGCGGTAGGAAGAAAATTGATTTCCAGATAGGATGCGTCATACCATGAAGAATGACCAGATAGGATGTCCATGTCATGCAGCCATTTTAACCTCGTCGCCAGGTTCAAAGATTTTTACCTCACACCCATTTATAGATGCCTTTGTACGAGGCGTGTTTTTAAAGTAAATGCCGGTAATTTTTTTAAAAAAAATAGCAGAATGTTATTTTCCAAATACTTCATTATCATCCATTATCTTGCACCTTACACTAATTCTCTACATAGTCACCGGCGTTATTCAGGCGCTTGTCGTTACGGGAAACTAGTTTTTGTATGCCTTCGTCAAAGAATGAGGCCGCCCGAGATGAAATCCAAGTCTACACTTCTTATTTCGCAACATGATCGTCGTTGAAATGTTTTCCCACAATGGAATTTCTTCAGATGAAGAAACAGATGAAAATCGCTTGGTGCCAAATCCGAACTCCAGGGAGGGTGGTCGAATTGTTCCCAACCAAATGATGCGAACAGATCTTGAGTTTGTTTGGCTGGTATGGCCGGGAATTGTCACTCACTATTGTTTCCCCATAGGCCTCACACAATGTGTGCTGCAGCAGCATTTTTCGCATTCAAAAAACGAATCACTGATCTGATTTCACAGTCGGCGAGCCATTTGATTGTCTTGAACATTTCGAAACCCTCTAACAACAGGAAAACACAAAGTGACGATCGCTCACAGCTTCGTCTGGCTTCCTAATGATTGGAGGAAGTGATCGCGCATGTTCAAAATCGCGACTACAGCGTTGCAGCAGCAAAGTATTAAAACGGCACTTACTTTAAAAACACACCTCGTTTATATGAACTCAAACTATAAACTATTGTCACAGGGCTTCAACACTCAAAACTTTAGCATTTCCATTACTGTCACTGCTGTGTTCTTATGGTCTATAGTTAAATACGGATAAGGCTAACTTAAAATAACTGGTTTATGGCATATGTGAAAAATGGATAGACTTTGGTAAGCGCTTCTTCTTTTGTACCAGGATGATACCAGAAATATTTCACAGAGTTATTTAACTGCCACATACGTTATGTTTTCAATCCACTTAATTAAGTCTGGTTCGAAATAATTCCTAAGAGGATAATTATTGCTTACCACTAAGGCTTACTTTAGTACCGTTTAAAATTCTTCGAGGCACTCTCGGATACTGTTTCATTTTAAATTTCCCTTGTTTATCCAGTCATTACTGTGTGTTTACTGTTTTCATTACCGCTTACACACACACACCATGCCTATGGCGGGACTCGAACCTGCGACCCTCAGCTTGGCGGAGTGCCGAAGCTACACACTCCAGCGACCACGGCTACGAGGGCCGGCATCGTTAGGGCACAGACTTATTGGGGCCATTTAACGTTGTAAAAAGATGACTTCAAAGTTTTTGAGGAAAAGGTGAGCTCATTAAGTGAATTCATCCATTTTGTTAGGTGAGGTAATGTTTCCAAGTTGCAATCGGTTACTGCTCACCGTGGATCTTGCATTATGGCGTAGTAGCAGGATATCAGAATTAATTTACCGTGGTCTTTATTGCGAATTTTTGGGTGCAACTCCTTATGCAAAAATGTTGAATATGTGCTTTTAGTCATGTGTCAACAGGAGCATAATCAAAATAAATAACGTCTGGATAACCATGTGTTATAATGATCTCGGTATTATAGGACATTGATAGTCTTTTATATTACTACAATCTTCACGTAAGCCTCTAGTCCATTGGAAACGTTAGTATGGTAGAATCTTTACATAGTTCTCGAAGCAATAAACAAATTTCTTTCCTTGTACTCGAATAAAGTTTCAGGTTTTAATGAAAGATCTTCGACCTAAGACATTAACGTGAGCTGCCTGATTTTAGTCATCTAGTTGAACAGCTTGTAATCAAAGAAGTCTTTAAGCAATTGCACAGAGCTTTTCAGAAAGTGTCATACTAATAAAGCAACAGAACACAATGTATCCTCATGGAGACAAAAGCGTGCATTTGATGTAAATGGTGTGCATAGTTTCTGCAATTGCCTTCGTATGTAAAAAGAAGCTTACATATTATTTCATGCTGCCTTTAAACAAATTTCAATCGTGGAATTTTTTACTTTCGCTAATACGTATAGGAAGTAGGGAAAGTATTGCATTCCACCCAAAAATTCGATACCAAGATTTCACCGAAAATACATGTTTTGAGGCGCCCTAAACCAAATAAATCATTTTTGGAAACGTCCGTATGTGTGTCTGTCTGGTGTATATGAGCAGCATAACTCAAAAACGAAAAGTCGGATAAATACTAAACTTATTATTTAGGTTAAGTATTTTTAAAATATGCGACACGAAGATTTTCAACAAAATCCTCCAAACCAAACTCCCTTTACATAGAACATTTTTCGAAATTGTTTATTTTTTAAAAAATAGCTGTAACGATTTTGATTAAAAGGCCGTATATTAAAGATAAATACATGATAAATTTACATGATAAATTACATGATAAATAAAATGCATATCTTGAATTTACGGGGAATGGCCTATGAAGTCCTCTGCATTCGGAGAGAATTTTGTATACTCTTGTATAACTGGTAAACGTTAAGCGATAGACGAAAACGTACTACACAGAAAATGCAGATCTATTTAAAACACACAGTTTATTTAAAATAAGATTTTTTGTGACATAAGCCGTTTCTGCGATATCCGTTATTAAAGGTTTGAATTGTTCATTTCTTTGTCCTTCTAAGGTCTTTCAACATTCAGTTGTTTCTCGCCATTGCATGGAATCAATGTGGAATTTTAAGGTCAGCATATGGCGTCCAGTTCTTAAACATTTGATTGTCACTGTTCCCTTTGTATCTAAAACGAAATGTGTTATGTAGCTATTTCTGCAAAGGTTTATTTGGATTAAAATGTAGTAGATAGAAAAATAAGCTCGAGCAAGAAATATTTGTGTACCAACTAATAAAGGTAGAGGGTAACGAAAGTCACGTGAATGTATTACATTAGATTTTTTATGCTTAACGTTCCTTTAACCGGGAGGTCATATAGGACGATGAATAAACGAAATGGGTGAAATGATGCTAAAATGAGCTCGGTATGCATTGAGCTTAAACTTACCCAACATTTATCTTTTCAGATAAGGGTCGAAGTTGCTATTCCGTTTTTACTTTCTCTGTTACTTACCTATAATTATAGAGCAAGTGCTGCATTCTACCAATAAATTCGACACCAAAATTCCACTGGAAATACACATTTTGAGACTCCCTGAACCCCCAAAAAATCATTTTTATAAAACTGTCTATGTGTATGTGAACAGCATTAACTCAACAATGAAAGATCGGTTGAATACCAAACTTGGGTTTTAATTTCAGCATCTTCCATTTGAAAATTTTCAAAAATACCCAAACTCCCTTTATTCGGAACATTTTTCTTTGTTTTTTTTATTTTCTCAAAAATGTCTCTTACAATCTTGATTAAAATACCACAGGGTATTTAAGACATTTGTATTACATATAAAATGTATATCATGACTTTTCTGGGAATAGCTTGTAGAGTCCCCATCATTGTGAATGACTTCTGCATAATCGGTAAACCCATTAGAGATAGAGAAAATCTTACTGCACATATAGTAATCTCGTTAAAGCACACAGTTGATGCCAAATAAAATTTTCTGTGGTGTTAACCACTTACGAGATATTCTTTGTTATTGTTTGAATTTCCAAATACTTATACCTTTTCAAGTAGAAAGTCGCTATTCAGTTTTTCTCGTGGCCATGCAAAGAGAATGGAAATTCAAAGGCATCACGTAGCAATCCGTTTTTAAAAATCTAACTATCGCTTTAACCTATTTATCCTTCTTTTATACCTGCTACGAAATACGTAAATGCGTAATGAAAGTTTATCTCCATTAACAAGAAGTAGATAGATGAATAATCTTCTATAAGAATAATTTTGAAAAAGGGAGCTGAGAACGTCTGAATATGAAGAGTAAGGTAAAGGGGCCCGCGGAACCGGGGCAGAGCACCGCACTCAGGTCGGTCGGTCCATTCTGCTTCCAACGTGATCCCTTGGAGGGGGAATGAGGAGAGAGACCCGAAAGGCGACCAGATCCCGATGCCGACGGGCGCAAGCATGGACGGGGTCTCTAACGTTTACATATAGAACGCATCCAACCTCGCCCGGTCCCTGCCTACAAGCCACCAACCTCCAGGGTCCTCCGGAGCGGAGTCCCATGCTGAGAGACCTAACTGAACGGTACCGCAGCGACGCCAGGGAAGAAACCTTTACAGTGCGCAAGCCACCGCCCAGCCGCAACCCGCAGAACACCGTCGCCTGGTCCTAGTACCCTGAAACAGATGACAAGCAAGATGGGTACAGAAAATGAGAGGAAGGATAGACGTGGTGGAAGATGAACCACCCAGTATTCGCCTGGCGACCCGGGAAAACCACGAAAAAGCCAGAGTGGGCGGTCACCGGGGATCGATACCGGGGCCTCCCGAATGCGCGCCACAGACGTAACCGCCTCCATCCCGCTCGGTGAATATGGAGAGTAAAACTCTTTTCTCTTTTCATCAAACGAAAAATAACCTCAAAATTAGATGGATTGAAAACCTTCGAGAGCTACAATTAGCAGTGCAAGGTGTAGTTAGAAACTGAAATCTAGTTACACAGTGCAATGGATTATCTGTACATCAAGACATATGCTTGCAAAGTGAAAGACGTTATTCTCTCTGTGTGTTTGGAAGCCCTTGTGCTACGGAAATACACCTTAACACGTGACATAAGCTTCTTGCAACCAAACCAAAGGTCTTTGTCTCACGTTTGCTCAAGTGAAAGCAAAACGTATCTTTGCCACAAGTTCCGCTTCAGGTTTACTTCCTCCTTGTAAGCCGTAGATTCTAGCAACAAGTTAGGAAGGCAGAACGTGTTTGTGTATCCTTCAGAACATCAGTGACGTGCTTGGATAAGTCAGCTATTACCTATTTGATCGTCAAAAGGAAGCAGTTTAAGAAATTATTGTTCATTTACCGCATTTATATACTTATGGAACATGGGAACATGGGTAAGGATAATTCTACAGAAATTGCATCCTTAAACACTGTGAATATGAAGCAAGGTAATACAGACCTAAAAATCACATTTAAAACAAATATTTTTATCTACGTTTGTAATAAAATAACATTTTACATAAATTCTTGCTTCTATGACTGTTCACTTGCGCATATTTTTATATAAAGGTCAAATCACAAAATATTAATTTAACAAGTAATTAATAAATTAATAAAAGCTTCCAGGTTGGAAAGCCGTGGTCTAGGTGTAAAATTGTTATCACTTGACGTTTCGGTCGCCTCTTTGGTTGCCTTCAAAGTACCCTGGGCAGCTTAACACGACTGCAGCTTCTGACCTTTTCTGATACAAATGACACGCTTTCTCAGGAACTATTGAAGATAGTTAAATTAAACCTTGATATGATAAAAGGATCACCTCTGTAGTGTTTTTGATCTACTTTGGTGTTAATCAGTTGGTTGGTCATGTTTTAAGAAATTAATTACAGATGAATTTTAATAAAAAAGTTGTATGATTTAGAAAATATTCCCATCTTCGTTAATAAGCAACCTTATTAAATAAAAATGCCGCAGGTTCAAACCCGGCGGAGGGCGATGGATTTTTTCGGGCGTAAGAGTCCTTAAAATGGCTTTCTTCGGAAGGGAAGTAAAGCCGGTGGTCCCGTGTCGTAGATTTATGACACAAAAAAGAACCTCAAGCCTGATAAAGAGGCCTGTGAGCAAAGTTTCCGGTCTTTCATGCCCAATATAGAATGGGAGGCTAAGGACCACATCGGTTAACGAGCGTCCATAAATAAAACTCAGTTTAATTTTTATGAAATAAAAGATTAGTGAACTAAGAAGACATTTTTGTAACTACTGCAAACTTTTCAGCTTCATATCCTAAACAGTTTCTGAGACAAAGAGTAATGAATTTAGTAAATATAGCATTGAGCGGATAGATTTTAATCTCCCTTAAAACACATCCAGATGAACGATAAAAACCTAAATATACGTGTATAAGATCTAAAATTTTAAATTAAAAATTTGATCTCCCTTAAAATTTTAAGAACATTTTCTAGATTCGTTATTTTAAATGTAATAACAAGAGTATTATTATCATGCTTCTTAAGAAAAGATATGCGTCTATATATTACGAAATATCAAACATCTATATTGGTATAATTTCTCGTGTTGCTGTTGCGGGAAATAGATAGTATTCCTAAAGTTGGAAAACTTACGTTGCCTTAGCAATTATCACTTTCCACTTTCATTACCCTGTCTCTATCATCATCTTCACCATTGGCCTCAATTTCCGCAATTTTACTCGCCAGAAGGCACCTCTCATTAGTTAGGTAATTGTTTGCTGGCGAGAGCAATTGACAATCGATACCATACGGAAGTTTCGCCAAGTTTCCTCCATTGTCTCCTTCAGCAGCAACTTGGAGAACAGAGTTCGCTCTCTATGACATAAATTCAGAAACAGGCTGCTATTGACCAAAGTCTGAATGTACGACCGAGTTATTGTCTCTGAAGGGAATAAAGAGACTCGCGTCCTCTTTCTCAGCAGTTATCTTCAAGTCTTGTTTGGTGATGCTACAGAAATCGCTGAGAAAAAAACTGCTGCATACATGTCGTAAACTCTGGAAAGATTTCTGTTATTGAAAAGACTACATACATATTCAGCGATGTGTTACACGGAATTAATATACCACTGAGTAATATATTACATAATTGCAATTTGTGTTCTTTTCTTTTTTCTACGTAATTGGTTGATTGTTAAAAAGAACCTAAATCACCAAAACTTTTCATTTTCTCTACTGCGTACTTACAGTAATTAGAGGAAGCGTATGTATTCCACCCAAAAATTCATGTCGAGATTTTACCGAAAATACTTGTTAGAGGCTCCCCGAATCCAAAATAGCTTGTTTAGAAAAACATCTGCCCGTACCCGTGTCTAGATTTACGACACGTAAAAGAACCTCAAGCCTGATAAAGAGGCCTCTGAGCAAACATGGGACGCTAAGGACCACAGCAGTTAAAGAGCGTCCATAAATAAAAACTCAATGTTTTTTGTTAAATACGAAACTTGGTATAAATACTGTCGCGGTATCGTTCGTGTTATCTTATTGCTGAGCGCCTGTTATTGTTTTACTATTTTTAATTTTGAGTTCTTTATCCTCCGGCTAGCTATTATTATTCAGTCGAGAAAATCTCTTGAACAGAGTGTGTAAACGGAAAGGAGTTGTTACTAAAAGATAACACTGATAAAAGAATTTGTTTTTACACTTTTATTGCCGTCACACTTTATTCATTTTACATAATTACTCTTGATACACGCCCGACTGAAACTGTTGTATTTTCGAATGTAACTATTATCACTTATTTGCCGCATATTATTAATTCGCGTATTTCACATCTTTTAACTAACTTTACGACTCGAGAGATTCTGTAGAACTGCGCGACGTGTAACCCGTGAATGATTCTGTTGAACT
Source organism: Deroplatys truncata (assembly GCA_030765065.1). NCBI lineage: Eukaryota > Metazoa > Arthropoda > Insecta > Mantodea > Mantidae > Deroplatys > Deroplatys truncata. Next base: position 117,825,926 of record CM060975.1, read on the forward strand.
GAGCGACGTGTAACTTGTGAATGATTCTGTAGAACTGTGTGACGTGTAACCCGCGACTGATTCTGTTGGACTGTGCGTTACTCGTCTCTGGCACGGAGTGTATACTCCCTCACCCCGATATGCCTAAAGATTATAATCGAGCTGCTATTGGTTAATAAAGCGCGCCAACATTGGCGTCTATTTTTATATCCAATCAAAATTATGAACACATATGCTCTAGGGAAGATATTCCCTCCATTTCTAAAGAAAAGCGCGCTAATCTAACGTCATTTGCTTGTCTCTTCTAATTAATAAACAACTCACCCCCTCGCTCATTGTTATCCGCTCTTATTGTCAGTTTCAGTGAGGTCGTGTAAACTTATTTCCTAACAATGCTTATAATTAATAAACATCTCAAATCATTGTCATACAATGATGCTAATTTACACTGCAATCACTCTGGCATTCACAGTGTTGTGATATAAAATACTGCGTCAATACGAAACGGCCTTACAACAATATGAAACGTAGATTTTTCAAGAAAATCCCCCCAGCACAAACTACTCTTTACATGGGAAACTTTTCGAAAATGTTGATTTTCTCAAAAATTGTTATAACGATTTTAATTCAAATACCGTGTGCTAAAGGTATTTACATGAAACGTATATCTTGAATTTTCTGCGAATAGCCTGTGAAGTCCTCTTTATTCAGAAGGAATTTTGTATAATCTTGTAACTGGTAAACCTTAAGCAATAGATGGAAAAGCACCACACAAAAAAATTTAGATCTGTTTAAAACACACAATTTATTTCAAATAATTTTTTTTCTGACATAAGGCATTTCTGAGATATCCATTAACCGTGGTTTAATCTGTTTAATACTTTTGTCATTTTTAAGTCCTTCGATTTTCAGTAGTTTCTCACGATTCCATAGAAATAGTATATGGAACTTTTAGGCCAGCGTATAGCGTCCAGTTGTTAAGCCTTTGACTATCGCTATTGCCTTTGTATCTACAACGAAATGTGTAATGTAGCTATTTCTGCAAAGGTATATCGCGATTAAAATGAAGTAGATAGCAAAATAAACTTTCATCAGAATAGTTTGTACACTCAATAATAAACGATAGAGGGTAGAGAAATTCGTGTACACGTAACAAATCAGATTTTTACTTTCTCTATTAATTACCTTAGTAAGTAGAGAAAATACTGCACTCCACCCAAATGTCCGCTACCGAGATTTCACAGTAAATTCAGGTTTTGAGCTCCCTACATTAAAAAAGATCCATGTGTGTGTGTGTGTGTGTGTGTGTGTGTGTGTGTGTCCGTGTGTTGTGAACAGTATAGCTCAAAAACGTTAAATACCAAAGCTGGTATTTCAGTTCAGCGCGTTTTAAGAATGAGACTCGAAGCTTTTCATGAAAATAACCCCTCCCTCGCCAAACTACCCTTTACATGGAAAATGTTCGTCATTTTTGGTTTTCTCAAAAAATGGCTCTAACGATTTTTATTAAAATACCACATGCTTAAGATGTAAATGCATGATAAATGAGATGTATACTGACGTACATAAACTGAGGCCCATAATGGAATGGAGCTGCTTATGCAGGAACTGACAAAATTTAGCTCCAACCCTACCAGCGTGACAACCTCTGTTTTTCGAGCATAGTTCTAGCCACTGGATTGGCAGGGTAGTTTATCTTCCCCAAATGTGACCGAACTACTGAAGGATAACATTACAACTTAAACCTTATGTTGTCATACTATACTACCGTTTTCATAATGCCCATTTTCTTGTTACCGTTTAGTAGTGGTAACAACTTAACCTTCGTCTCCATGTATCTGATGAAAGCTCTCATATTATAAATGTCGTAGCTGTCGTTCAGTTTATTGAATTGGATTGTGAAACGGAGGAGATTCCGCACCGATCTAGGAATGAGGATATTGGTGCCCCGGGAGGGTGGGAGGGAGGGATGAGATGAGGAAGACACCGCGCGGCCGGAACCGGAGGTCCGTGGTGCAGATTTCAGATGGAGACTCCCCGGCAGTTGGACAGGTAGACCAATGACCTCGCCCCATACAGGATCCAACACCCCCCAAATAGGCATCCTTATACCCCGACAACCAGCCGAAGGCCGAGGGACGGAGAAAGCTCACAGAGAGCATTCTTTTTCCCTGTCACGCTGCACCGAAACACCATCGCCGACACTTCCAACCCTGAAACAGATCAAGTGGGGTAAAGGATGAATTAAATGATTAATGGAACGAAGTGGAGGGATAGGAAATTCGGGGGATGAAAGAAACCACTCCAGCATTCGCCTGACGACCCGGGAAAACCCCGAAAAACCCGTAGGTCAGAGTGGACATTCGCCGGGGATCGAATCCGGGACCTCCCAAATGTGAGACACACGTTACCACCTGAGCCATCCCGCTTGGTCATTCAGTTTAACTTCACATGCAAGTGATTCTTCGCCGCTTCCTCTAGAAGGCAGAATTAGGTCTATTATTCAACATTTTCCTTGTGTAAAGGGTTGTAAAAATACGGTAAAAGGATATAACACAAAAGTAAGAGTAAACTACCGCATTTTATGCCGTATTATTGAGATTAATGGTATAACTCAATGCCACCTGCATAACATATATGTATCACTTTTGTACACACCTCAGCTGACTCGTTTCCAGTTCTCGACTGTTTCTGACCCTCGCCAACGTTCTGGTAACGGCATCTGGAGTACTTAAGGTACGGCATGATTAGAATTGCTTTAGTTGTGAAGTGTCAAGCGTGATATAAAAGTAATTAATTAAGCATTATATTTTCATTCTTTATCCTCTGTGTTGTAACTTTTCCAACTGTTAACAAATGTTATGTTAATTATTCGGAGTATTTGAGAACATTTGTGTATTACTCAAATAAACAATGTAATTAAAACAATTATGGCTTTATTTTCAATTCATTAGGTTGACATAATGCACATTACAAAAGAAAAACGCCGTAATAGGAATTAGAAAATTTAGTATTTTACTCGCATTGAAATCACGAATCCTATCATGTATACCAATCTTACCGGGTATTATTGTACTGTTTAAAACCCTGATTTAGGTTATATAAATTATACCCCTTGCATATATGCCTCGTCGCATCACTACTGCACCAATACATGTACTGTACATGTACCAATCGTAATGAAACTCTTCATAGAAGCGGTGTTCATTTCACATTGATTATAACATCGTTCATTGGTTCGTTTTTGTGTATTTGGATTATTTTAGGTCAGTCATGTAGAGAACTGTTACTGGTTTGTTTAAGTCAGAAGTTAGTTACTTGAAGTTGCAAACCTTACGGAGGGAAAACACTATTGCAGTCTAGGGGAATGGGCCACTTTTTATGCACATTAGTGTACAACTCAAATTTTATGGGAATAAAATGTGAAGTGCTCTATATTCTGAATCATTTTTCTACATTTGGTAAACCGTAAGAGATAGACATTCACATGACTTTCTCTATCCTCTATCGCTTATAAATGGATATACAAATTATTCTTACAAAAGCTTATTTTCTCACCTATTTCATTTTAATCCAGATAAATCTTTCCGGAAATACCTGCATTACACATTTACTTATAGATACAAAGCGAATTGCGACAGTAAAATGCTTTAGAACTGGACGTTTTATGTTGGCCTTAAAATTCCATACTCTCTCCATGACATCGCGAGAAACAACTGAAAATCAACAGGTTTAAAAGAATGACTAAGTACTGATCAATTCGAACCATTAATTAATGGTTGGTGCTACAAAAGCTTATTTGAAATAAATTGTGTATTTTAAAGACATCTACATTTTTGTGTAGTACGTTTTCGTCTAACCTTTAACGTTTAACAGTTATGCAAGATTATACAAATTTATTCCGAATGAAGCGGACTGCACAGGCTATTCCCAAAAATTCAAGATATTCATTTTATTTATCATGTAAACATCTTTAATATATATGGTATTTTAATCAAAATCATTTGAGCCATTTTTCATAAAATCAAAAATTTTGAAAAATCTTCCGTATAAGGCGTAATCTGGGATGGAGGATTTTCTTGAAAATCTTTGTGTCGCATCTTTGAACCTAAATACCAAGTTAGGTAGTTATCCGACTTTTAGTTTTTGAGTTATGCTCTGTTAGTTTCTGCAAATGTTTATCTCGATTAACCTGAAGTAGTTGGAGAATAAGCCTTTGTAAAAATAGTTTGTTCAAGAGTAGAGGAAATCATGTGAGTGCAACACATCAGACTTTTTCGTTTTTTTTCCTGAAAAATTGTTATTTAATTGCCTGAAATGTTTAATTTACCTCACATAAAAGATTTGGTTGCTATGCGAGCAGTTTAATTGTTGGTTTTTAACAATATTCTCTACAATTTACACAACGACTGTGACAAATTAAATTCTAATTATTTAATAAGGTGGTCAAAATACTCCCCATTTACAATCTGGAGTGGCTAAGTCGAAGCGTGTATTCTTGTGGAATATTTCACTACTGGTAGTATATCTCTGCATTCTCTCCTGATCTTCATTTTTGTTTTCTCTATCACGTACATAGTAGATAGAGGAGGTATTGCATTCCATTCAAAAATTCGATACCGAGATTTCACTGGAATACATGTTTTCAGGCCTTCTGAATCCAAAAGAAAAGCATTTTTAGAAAAAGTTCGTGTGTGTGTCTGTGTCGGTTTGTGTGATTGTGAACAGCATAACTCAAAAATGAAAAACGGATAAATACCAAACTTGGTATTTGAGTTTAGTATCTGCCAAGGATGCCATAGAAGATTTTCAAGAAAATCCCTCACTCCTACTACCGTATACATGCAACATTTTTCTAAAATTTCAATTTTTTAAAAGAATGACTAACGATTTTGATTAAAATACCATATATGAAAAATACTTACATGACAAATAAAATGTATATCTTGAATTTTCTGGGAATAGCCTAAGAAGTCCTCTTCATTCGATAGGAATTTTGTATAATCTTGTACAACTGGTTAAGTGATAGACGAAAAGGCACCACACAAAAAAAATGTAGATCTCTTTATAACATCAATTTACATCAAATGAATTTTCTTGTGGCATAAGCCGTTTCTGAGATATCCATTATTAAAGTTTTGAAATATTCTATACTTGTAATTATTTTAAGTCCCATCGCTTTTCAGTTGTTTCTCGCGATTGCGCGGAAACAGTATGGAATTTTAAGACCATTATATAGCGTCCAGTCCTTAAACATTTGACTATCGCTGTTCTCTTTGTATTTTTTAATGAAGTGTGTAATGTAGCTATTTCTGCAAAGTTTTATCTGCATTAAAATGTAGTCGATAGATAAATAAGCTTTAGTAAGAAAAGTTTGTATCCGCACTAATAAAGATAGAAGGTAGAGAAAGTCATGTGAATGTATCACATCCGATTTTTAAGTCTTCCATTATAGCGGGCCTCGTAATAAAAAGTTTACATTTCAAGTATCCTCATAAAAGATGATCAAGTGGAGAGAGATTTTTTCGGTTGGATCGAATGAGAGCTGGAACCGTGATAGTGGAGTTTTCATGGTATTTTCATAAAGAATGGACTTAGATGTTTTTTTTAAAATATCACTTATCATTTACAGTGTGTCTTCTGTTCCCCCAAAACAATGGGAACAAACATACATAACAGTGTCAAAAGATAGACGATATTTTTATTTTAAAGCTGTATTAGAAAGAACACTTAAAGGGGACACTTCTGTGGCTCTGAAATAGCTAAGGTGTTTTTCTGCGTTGTTTTCACAAAGCATTTTAAGGAGCAAAGCCCCGTGTAGAGACAGGAAACACATTCGCAAGGCCCACCCTGTCACTCACTCGCCAAGATCCCCAGGATTATCGTCGGATCCAGAGATTATAGACGGAAGGCAGCACACTTTATGAGGAGCTCAACTCGACTCAACGTCGCTCAACGAAAAATGGAGAATAAAGCAAAGAGAAGAAAAGAAGAGAGGCGGAGGTACTGCCCATCACGTTTCAACCCTTCTCATCAGTCTTTTATCGTTCATAAAGAAGAAAAGCTTATATACCCACTCGTAAAACTGCCGCGGTCCAGTCAGCTCGGAAATAACCTGGTTTTTAAACCGATTTGTCTCAGCGTATCATTCAAGCTTTTATTTTCAGAGACCATTTAATCGTAAAGGATTTGCTACAGAACAAGTAGCTGCGGTAAAGCGACGGAACTAAAATTTTAAATGTTATTCTACAAGAAATATAGCTATACTTTTCCTTGCTTTATCGCATTCGCGAACAAAACAAAGTAGGTTTTTGAGCTACCCTGTCAATATTCTTCAATGTATTCCTTCAAAAATGAACCAAGTGATTCGAATACCTATATTTTCTAATAAATCATAATTTTAAAAGATCTACCTTAGACATTCACTATTGCATATATATTGTTAAGTATACGTAATTTGGTCATAAACAAAGATGATTTATGATGTAATTATTGACAGGAAGGTATAAATAATTACATACAGAAATTATAGTAAAGTAAATAAATGATTGCAATAAACAATTTCCATATATTTAATCAATGTATAATGGAAGAAGAAAGTATTACAACTTTGTAAGTGAATAAGGAAGTCAGTACTGGCAGATTACAGGTTCAAGAAAAGTAATTAGTTAAAATGTAGAACAGCTAACGTATTTAAGCATTCCGGCGAACTTAGTCAACAAGAAATCCATTAGCTCAATGTTCAGAGGTTAAGAAATAAGAGATGTGAAACTGCATGTAAGTCATATCGAAAAAATTGAGAAGGTGAAAGAATTCTTAGAATTTGGTACTCAAAGAGTGAAAAACGTGTTTCAGTTGCGTAAGATTTGGCAACGTACAATGAAGGGACGTTGGTAGGGGTATTTATATGTGAGCGGAGCTTAAGTTAATAAAAGAACGTGTATTGCTAAAATTCATGTAGGGGCGTACAGTCTTTTACTGTGATCGGCAGTTCGGAGCACCTAAGACCGCCTAGGTTATCGGTTACTTAGCGGTAGCCGCGAGGGATTTTGCCGGTAAGCACCTTAGCGACTTACGGCTTCCAGTTTCTTTTATTGCGGTAATAGTTATTTCAACCGTAAAATTGATACTGCAGAAGTTAGCGGGTAAAGTTATTCAATTGTTATAGTTTCGATTGCTACGATTCATAATATGTTTAATTCTTTATCTTCAAACGGTCGGCAACTAGCTTCAATAGTATTAGATCACATTAAATTTCTCGGTCAACTTAAACTGTGTTGTCCTTTCAAACTACGCCCACGCATAACCTGAGAGAAAGATCCCATAGTCAACCACTCTTGGCTATGTAACATGTGTTAATATATATTGTCTATGAGTTAAATTGTCATGAGTAAGCAAGGGAATTTCTAAGCATTAAAGCCAGGATGAAAGGAAATAAAGTTGAACTGTTATTGGACTATAGGCAGGGACGTCGCAGGTAACAATCTACCCCTTCATCCCTCTTACAGTCTTTTAGCGTTTGCTGACAGCACTCAGACTTGTATCTATCAGTGACGCTAGTCCGCTGTTGTTTACGTTCTTTAAAGTGATAATAGTTTGAGTGCACATAACTTGAACCCTACTACTTAAGAATTCCTATGCCTGGTCATGAGACTGAATCATTTGTTAAGTACTTAATTACAACAGTTATTAATATGTAAGTGTAGATTTTAGTTCAATAAAATACTGTGTTTGAAAACCAATGTGATTTGTAAGCCTCATGCAAATGTGAGTTTATTATTCCTATCTTAGACTTAATGTGGCTTCGCCCGCGACTCTTTCTTTGAAGGTTAATTTGGCTTCCTTTATGAAAAGTTTGGTAAACCCTGCCCTAAGTAATGGATACACTCGTTTCCATTTATGCCGTCACCGCAGCTTCAGGTGGTATATTACTGCCCTTCACAAGTGGAGTATGCTACATATAGCAAGGAGAAGGTGTTTGTATCTGTTTACCTTTCCGCGCATACAGTGGCGTTCTGTTTTACGTGCACAATTCTAAATTATTCGCATATAAATACATAACTCTGAGCAATAACTTTACACGTCATCACTTACAATAGCCATTTTAATACATATAACTAAATAAAACCCTCTTTCGCACAATATATCCACAATAATATTTTAAGGGCAACATAAAGTAAAACTGAAATAAATTATACGTTTTAATGTCAAAGAGGACACATTTACTACACATTATTTTAATAATATGCCCATACGAATGCTGCATGGAATTACCCTAGCAATGTCTTTAAATGGTAAATTGGCTTTCCACATATATACCCACCACTCTTCCCTGATACACCTCCGAAATATTTGCGTGAGCTACAGTTAATACACATCACTGCTTGGTCGAACAACAAAGGCAGAACGCTCCAGACACTTCCCTCCCTGCTAGACACGCGCCCGCTGAAAAAGTTGGTAAAATGCCTCCTGAAGCTGTGTTAACGGCATAAATGGAAGCGAACGACGTAACGGAAGTCACTATAACAGGGCCGTGAATAAAAGCTGGGGAGGGCAGCCAAAAGGTATTATGCCTGGTCAACAGGCTTTGTGCTGCAAGAGGATATGGGAATGCATGCATTTAATATAAGGATATTTATGCGCAAGAATGAAAGTTACGAACTGTCCTACAATCCGTTACATTTAATGTAAGAATTGCATTTCCACGACAGATTTCTGAGAAATTCGTAAGCCTAGGTTGTTTTAGAGCAAGACAAGAGGTCAAAAGGTCAAGGAACTTGAAGACAAGCAACTGTTATCGCCATTCCATAAGAATGTACGACACAGTTTTTCGCGACAAAGTAGATACAAAATTACCCCGCAAAGTCTTGTATCGAATTTCTCGCCTGGATACTGTGTAAGCAACTTGTGATATAGAAGCCGCTAATTTCGCTCGGAGGTGGTCGGAACCCCTGTTCTGCATACTAAGCGGGGGAGGACTAGGTCGGTGAAGAGAAAAATAACTTGGCTTCCACCTGGATAGGAAAACTAATCAAAAGCCGGTAAAGTTTATCCCACAGGACTCCCACGTCATTTGTTCCCAGCTCACACGGTGGTTTCAACGGTGTTATCATCACCGCTGTCAGTCAGCGGTATCAGCGACAGGATTATCTCCATATTCATTACCGGTTCTGTCAACTTGTCTTACCTGCATCATGTCATTATCAGTGCAAGCTCAGACTGGGTGCACACAAGCCAGTAAAATTACACGTCATGATGAGCAAAGAGACGGCCTGTGCCTCGAACTGTGAGACCGAGCGCTGAATGAGCAGTGTGTGTAGTACCGGTCAAGCATATCAGAAAATTAGTGTTTAGTACTCTCGCACTTCCAAGTTCAGGTGTAAGCTTATATAGAGCTCTTTTTGATGCAGTGGCCATGTCTTTAAGAACTCAAGAAGCTACTACATATCAAGTGTGAGCCTTGTGACAAGGAAAAATAAGGAAAGGTAATTTTGAAACAGAAAAAAAAACCTGTTGTATTGCGTTCACATTTCTCTGCTCACTCTTCAAAAACTATCCTTACAAAATCTTATTCTTTTGTCTAATTCTTGTTAATAAAACTAAACTTTTACTACACATTTATGCATTCGTGTAGATATTATAAGAAGAATACAGTAGGCTAGTGAGACCTTTAAAAGCGGATCGCCATGTCACGGCTTTGAAACTACTGCTCTTTTCTTGCCCACTGGAAGAATTGAACTTGAAAAAATCTGATGTGTTACACTCACATGACTTTCTCTACTCTTGTACAAACTATTTTTACAAACGCTTATTCTCCATCTACTTCATGTTAATCGAGATAAACATTTGCAGACTCCATCTTATTGCTAATTTTCTTGTAGATGTAAGGGGAATATATATATATTTACAAGGGCAATTTGGAAATACAGTAGCCTTTAAGCACATACATATCTCTTAATAGCTGGTTGCTAGGTGCAGCACCATTCCCTTTGCCACAGATTAATACTCTTTGCATATCCAAGACAAAAAAATGAATAACGAATTCCCATTTAAGAAAATAAGTATTGAAAAATTTAAGGGAATAACAAACAATATCTCGAAAATGGTTCACTCAACAACAAAAATGTACCTATATGACATAAATTGTGTATTTTAACGCGATCTACATTTTTTGTGTAGTAAAATTTTGTCTATCTCTTATAGTTTACCAGTTATGCAAAAGTCGTTCACAATGAAGAATACTTTTGGAGACAGTCCCAGAAAATTCAAGATATACATTTTATTTGTCATAAAAATATCTTAAACATATGATATTTTAATCAAAATCGTTAGAGCCATTTTTGAGAAAATTAAAATTTTCGAAAAATGTTCCATGCAAAGGGTAATCTGGGGTGGGAGATTTTCTTGAAAACCTTCGTGTCGCATCCTTGGAAGATATTGAACCTAAATACCAAGTTTGGTGTTTATCCGATTGTTCGTTTCTGAGTTATGCTGTTCACAGACAAACAGACACACACACACACACACACACACACACACACACACACACACACACACACACACAGACACACACACGGACATGTTTCCAAAAATGCTCTTTTAGGATTCAGGGGGTCTCGAAACATATATTTCCGGTGAAATCTCGGTATCGAATTTTTGGGTGGAATACAAAAATGGTAATTATTTCAAAATTTAAACAAATAACAAAGAATATTGGAAATGGTTGACACCACAAAAATTTTTACATAAATTTTGTGCTTTAAAGAGATTTGCATGTAGTAAGATTGTGCTATTTCTTACGGTTTACCAATTATACAAAGATCATTCAGATTGTACATAATTTAACAGGCTTTTCTCAGGAAATGCGAGATATACATTCGATTTGTCATGCAACTGTCTTAAATGCATGGTATTTTAATTAAAACCGTTATAGCCATTTTTGAGAAAATAAAATATAATGCAGCCCTTTTCATGTAAAGGGTATATTGAGGTAAGTGATTTTCTTTAAATTATTCGTGGAAGATGCTGAGCTTAAAAATCAAGTGCGATATTGAACCCAGTTTTCGTTTTTGAGTTATGCTTTTCACACACACACACACGCACACACACACACACACACACTGACCTCTTTTTAATTTTTTTTTTGTATTCAGTGGATCTCATAAAGGTATATCGATTTTTTGGATGGAATGCAATACTTCCTCTATTTACTATAGCTAAGTGGTAGAGAAAGTAAAAAGGCAAAGAAACTATCGTAAATACTATTATACAGAGTGATTCAACTGAACCAAATATGCACAGTGATGTATAAAAGAGTAATTATTATTCAAATAAATTAAAAAATATGTGGGATTAGTGGCAATAACCTCCATTTTATGCAAAATAGGAAAACATTTCATTTGCTGAAAATTGTGCCCTACAAACGGGTTCTATTTCTGCGAGAACATCTACCAGGTTACGATGCATATTTCAAACGAATTTTGTAACATTTCAACTGCAGTAGCATTAATTTCTCTGTGGATATTGTCTTCAGGGTCTACAATGAGTAAATAATGCTCTTCAAATAGCCCCAGAGAAAGTAGTCATAGATGGAGAAATCTGGAGATATTGGAGGCCACTGAAAGTTTCCATTTTTCGAGATACCTTGATTCCCAAAGAGCCGATGCACAGCTGTCATGGAAATCTTAATAGTATGCATTGTGGCACCCGGTAACTACCACAATTTCGGTTGCTACCTTATAGACTTTAAAGCAATAGTCACAGATAAATTTATGTTGAAATGCTGCAAAAAATGGAGATATTATTGTAGATTGACAGAGGCAGAGATAGAGGCCGTTGCGGGACATAATTTTCAAGAAATGAAATGTTTTCCTGTGTTGCATAAAATGGCACATTCATCTCATATAGGTGTTGATTTACAAAAACAACACAATTAATATTCACTACACAATGCAAACTTTGGTTTCATTGAATCGCCCTGTATCAGAATACCGTTTCATGGTAATTGATTCCATAAAACCCAATATAAAAATTTACAAACAAATTAGCTAGGAGTGACATTGTGGTCCATTATGTGAAATGTATTTGATCCACACTAGGCCGAAATTACTTATTTCCGGAAAAATATAAGCTCACGCTTCAGTAACTACTTCCCATTCTGTTTACCGGCATATACAAGACAAATCTAATACTGGAATAATTCGAATTCAAACACAATAATGCTTCGCAAAAATACAAATATGAATTAGAGCATAATAACAGTTGAGTACATTACGCTTTTAAATCACTGCATAAAGAAGAAATTACCAATATGAATTTCCATTTAGGCAATCCAATTCTCAAAGCCTTCTTCCCCCAGTTGTGTAAAATAAAATAAAAAAGAACAAATAGCACATCCTGTTTATTTATATTGCATAATAAACGGTGCATGTATTTGCATCTTAAATATTGATTCCAAAACGTAATCAAAATAATATAATTTCTACAAATTGAATGAGAAGCTCCGCAAAGAAATTATTCATGTCACTGTTTTTGCAGTGAACAATTTATGTTCTAACACTGTTTTCAATCCATTATAGGTGCTCGAGCTCAAAAACACATATTGTAAGCTATAAGAAATATAGGTAATACATAAATAAAAAATCTTTAAACATATTTTCGTTGCAGTAGTAATTTTAGTTTTAATACGATTCAAGAAATGTTAAACAAGAAACAAAATTATATCTATCTAAAGTTTAGTTGGAGAAAATAGTTATTGAAATGTTGAAAATGCTATATAAGCTCTTGAAAATGAAGCACATATATTTACTTTGTGACATACCGTTTGCCGTAGTTGATGCTTTCGGTTTCAACATCTCTAATGGAATCTAAATATAAAAAATCTCACATGACACATTCACATTACTATCTCTACCCTCTACCTTTATTAGCGGGCACACAAAATATTCTTACTAAGCTTTATTTGTCTGTCTACTACATTTTAATACAAATAAACCTTTGCATAAATAGCTGCATTACACATTTCGTTTTGGATACAAAGAGAACAGCGACAGTCAAATGTTTAAGAATTAGACGCCATACGCCGGCCTTAAAATTTCATACTGTTTCCATGTAATCGCGAGAAACAACTGAATGTTGAATGAACTTCAAGAGAATGACCAAGAAATCGAACCTTTAATAATGAATATCTCAGAAACGGCTTATGCCACAGAAAAACTTATTGTAAGTAAATTGTGTGTTCTAAAGAGATCTAAATTTTTTGTGTTGTAGGTATGTTTTCGTCTATCCCTTAACGTTTACCACTTAGACAAGATTATACATAATTCCCCGAATGAAGAGGACTTCACAGGCTATTCCCAGAAAATTCAAGTTAAACATTTTATTTCATGTAAATATCTTTAATATATGATATTTTAATCAAAACTGTTGGAGCCATTTTTTAAAAAATCAAAATTTTCGAAAACTGTTCCATGTAAAGGATAGTAGGGGTGGGATATTTTCTTGAAAATCATTGTGTCGTATCTTTGGAAGGTACTGAAACTAAATATTATGTGTGGTATTTATCCGACTTTTTGTTTTTGAGTTATGCTGTTCACAGACACAGACATACACACAGACCTTTTTCTAAGAGTGCTTTTTTGATTCCGGGGTCCTCAAAACAAGTATTTTCGTTGAAATTTCAATATCAAATTTTTGGATAGAGTACCTACTTAGATACTGGTAGAGAAAGTAAAAAGGATAGTAACATCATGATTGGATAATACATATGTTTTGGTCTATCAATAAGAGTTTTACTTTAGTTTACATTGGATTTTCTTGGAGTCGCCTCTTAAATTAGAATAAAATTTTAAATAAGCAAGATTAATGTGAATTACTTAGGCCTCAAAATACCTCCATAACACTGTAAGTGTTCCACCTGGAACGTAGACTGTTAACCGTTTAAGTTAAAGCATTGCAAAATAACGACACAGGCTTGCTAATTATATTTGGTTTCATTTTCTCGATATCACTAGGATTATTCCATTTTAAAACATGCAACTCTATGATATAAATTGTACACAGAAAAAAATGGAAAATTTATTTCCTGTTTCCTTATTTTAATATGCACAGCAAGGCTATATTCTTATTTTCACCAAATTCCTCTAAATAACGACTAATTACTTATAACACTTGACAGTTCTTTGGCGTTTACTCGTACAGTACGTCAGATTCCTGACTATGGCGTGGTCCATTCTTCTGGTTTTATTGTAATAAGACAAATCGATAAAATATAATTTACAGGTCCTTTGTTTCGGAATAAAACTCGGATTATGTACTGAAATCTTTTAAAATCTCTCCTGCAAGAGTAGAAATGTTTGTTTTGTGGTCCTTTTTCCTTGGTGGTGCGAAATATACCGCATGAAAATTGTTGGAATCTTTGCAACTGCTGCAATAAGAACTCGTTATCAACAATCAGTATTATCTCTGTTATATAAATATTCCGGTGGTGTTATTACTTGATGAACCTGGTATAAAACATATATTATAAATGTTTAAACTTTTTGTAAAATACTTATAAATATAATACACTTCATAAATTAAAGAGGGAAAACATCATTGTTAAATTACGTTTTAATGAATTTGTTCGCTTCAAATAGTGATATAAAAATTGCTTGTTTACTTTCTCTACTACATAGAGCAAGTAAGGGAAGTATGTATTGCATTCCACCCGAAAGTTCGATACCGAGATTTCACCGGAAATACATGTTTTGAAGCTCTCTGAATCCAAAAGAGCAATTTTAGAAAAAGGTCAATGTGTATATCTGTGTCTATGTGTGTGTCTGTGAACAGCATAACTCAAAAACGAAAAGTCGGATAAATACTACAGTTGGTATTTAGGTTCAGTACCTTCCAAAGATGCGACACGAAAGGTAGCATAATCATTAGTCTTTTAATTGAGGGCTAGTATGAATGGTTGGATGCATTAGTACTTATTTCTTACGTAATCATTAATAACTATTTCATTCAAATCATAATTATAATCTCTGTACGTGTTGGTGCTGTTGGAGGTTTTAATCAAATTTCTTTACGAAAACTTTTATCATTTTCATCAACTAAATTTTCAAGTAAATCCCCCACTTTACATAGAACATTTTTAGGAAACACGTCCGTGTTTGATTTTCTAAAAATGTCTCTAACGATTTTGATTAAAGTACCATATATTAAAAATATTTACATGACAAATAAAATGTATATATTGAATTTTCTGGAAAGTCCTCTTAATTCAGAAAGAATTTTGTATAATCTTTTATAACTGGTAAACATTAAGCTATAGACAAAAACCTACTAAACAAAAAATGTAGATCTCTTTAAAACACACAATTTATCTAAAATAAGTTTTTTGGGAGGCATAAGTCGTTTCTGAAGTATCCATTATTAAAGATTCGAATTTTTCATTTCTTGGACGTTCTCTTAAAGTTGTTTCTTGCAATATCATGGAAACAATATGAAATTTAAGGCCAGCATATAGGCGCCCTGTTCTTAAATATTATTTTGACTGTCGCTATTTTGTTTGTATCTATAACGAAATGTGTGATGTAGCTATTTCTGCAAAGGTTTATTTGGATTAAAACGTAGTAGTAAATAGTTCAGTAAAAAGGTTAAAAAACCCTAATAAAGATAGAGGATAGAGAAAGTCATGTGAATGCATCACATCAGATTCTTTACTAAGTTTTCTTCAGTCCTCATAACTAGCAAATACCAGCGAGGTACCCTAAACTTAGGCTGTTTCCTTCCCATATTTTCTTTCCTAACGTCACTTCTCTTCATATATCATCAGCGTCCAGCACCTATGGTGACGTGGGCAGTAAGAAAGGCCGTTTAAACACTACTACCTAGATTTCAGCGAAAATAAGCGGTTTGAGACCCTGAAACTAAACACGCATACCTCATAAACGATAAGTCGAATGAGAGGCAACGTTTGAATATATGTGTAGCGCCTTTCAAGGATACAGCCCGAAGATTTTCAAAAATTCCTTGCACTCCAAACTAAACTTTATTGAAAAAAATCGTTTTATTTTATCTCTTTAATAATGTACTTAAACGTCTAAATCAAGCACTTACTTTCATTCTTTACCTTTATTATAAACTGAACATTATCCTTTCATGACATGACTGCTTAGTGTTCAGATAACAATCAGATAGTGATAAGATCTGATAAAATCAGATGGTTTTATGTGCAGATGTGAAAAGTCAGAAGAAACAGTATTCCAGCTGCTTCGAGAACATGTGACAAGATACATTCTACTACTCAAGATACTCTCTATAGGACATTCTATCATTGCAAACTCAATTATTCAAAGACATTGACAAAATTATTCACCAAATCTGCTTTTATATCCTTTATTTCTGGCATTTATTCATCCATTTAATTATTTGTAATAAGTTAATTTGTTATATGTTTGATTTCGTACATTTATATATAAAACCCTAACATGCCATTTGATACACTAGAGTTCAAATAGTGTTGGAAAATTAATAAATAAATATACGTATTGAATTCGCTTTTGGCTAACTTTTTTTTTGTTTACTCTATTTTAATTTACGTCTCTTTAACTTGGTCATATCGCGACGGATCTGTTGGTGGATAACGCTTAGAACGATATGTGGTGGACAGTTAGCCTTCTAGGTCTCAGCCCTGGAAATGCAATCTTGCTTCGTCACGTGCCTACAGAGATCCCAGCGCATGGCAGCCGGATCTTCTGCTTCGTGCCCTGCAGATGACGTCAGTCATCTGATGTCCAGTCTAACTGCTTACATTGCTGTAGACAGATGGCATAGCATTCGCTATTACCACTTATTTTTCATTTTACTATTGTTTTAAACTTAAGGTCGTGGTATTTACCGGTATTTACCTTGGCGACTGAGGAAAACCACGAAAAAACTTCAGATTGGTCGACCTACAGGATTTGAACCAGGGACCTCCCGAATGCGTGCCATAAGCTTTAGCGCCTGAGCCATCCCGCTCGCTTTGGCTAACTTGTTAATACTCCTAGGTCAAACAATAAAAAAACGTACAATTTTTACTTTCTCTACTACATGCCTAGTAAGCAGAAAAGGTATTACCTTCCATCCGCATTTCACATTCCATCCAAAAATTTAATATCGAAATTTCCCCGCAAGTATACGTTTTGAGGCATCGGAATAGAAAAAGAAGCATGTTAGAAAAAAAGGCCCGTGCGTTTGTCTGTGAGTCTGTGTGTGTATCAGTGAAGAAAATATACCAAAAACGAAACCTCCAATAAATACCAAACTTGGATTCAAAATTTTCAAATATGTGACACAAAGATATTCAAGTAAAACTACCCTTTACGTGGAAGATTTTCGAAATATCCGTTTTTATTAAAAACTGCTCTAACGATTTTGATTAAAATATCAAATGTTTATGATATTTACATATAAGGCAATGTATATATTCCATTTTCTGAGAATACTCTGTGAAGTCCTCTTCTTTCGGAAGAAACTTTGTATAACTGGTAAATAATAAGAGATAGACAAAGTCTTACTATACAAAAATGTATAGCTGTTTAAAGCACACGATTAATTTCAAATAACCTTTTTTGTGGCCTAATCCTTTCCGAGATATACATTATTATCCGTTTGAATTGTTCAACAATTTGTTATGTTTAAAGTGCTGTCGCTATTCAGTTGTTTCTCGCGATGTCTTGGAAAGTGTAAGGAAATTTAAGGCCAGCATATCGCGACCCGGTTTTTAAACATCTGATTTTCAATTCGGTTTCCTCCATCCTCTTTGTACCTTCAATGATGTAATAAATGTTGCAAAGCTTTATCTCGAATACATGAAATAGAAAAATAAGCTTTGGTAAAATGGTTTATGGAAGCTTTATATAACTAAACGACGGTAGGTTGAGAAATTCATATGAATATAACATAGATTTTTTTTAAAATAAATCATGATTCATAATAAACAATTAACCCAGAAGAATATTCTTTTTCATTATGCCGAAATTCCCTGTTTATAAACTAAAAGCATTCCATTAAATACAACTATACGAATCAGTAGGTATTTTTTGTACTGCATGTATACCAACATACACTAGGAAAAACTAAATTTTGGACTATTTCAGATTACAGCCAAATAATAATCCACAATAGCATAAAAACACAAACAAATGAATAATGTTTCTTTCATACTACATCGCATTTTAGTATTTCATATCATCGCGCAAAAAGATTCGTAATACCATATCTAACCTAATTCTCAAAAGCATTCAAGTCCAGCTCTCAGAAAATAAAAAAAATCTGATGTGTTATGCTCACCTGACTTTCTCTACTCTTGTACAAACTATTTTTACAAACCCTTATTCTCCATCTACTTCATGTTAATCGAGATAAACATTTGCAGACTCTATCTTATTGCTAATTTTCTTGTAGATGTAAGGGGAAAATATATTTACAAGGGCAATATAGAAAAACAGTAGCCTTTAAGCACATACATATCTCTTAATAGCTGGTTGCTAGGTGCCACAGATTAATACTCTTTGCATATCCAAAACAAAAAAATCTGATGTGTTACACTCACATGACTTTCTCTACTCTTGTACAATCTATTTTTACAAACGCCTATTCTCCATATGCTTCATGTTAATCGAGATATCGAGATGTCAATCTTATTGGTAATTTTCTTGTAGATGCAAGGGAAATATGGTAGCTTTTAAGCGATAGTCAAATATTTTAACGCTGGTTGCTATGTGGCACATTCCATTCTCTTTGCATGTCCAGGACATAAAAAAAAATCTGATGTGTTACATTCACATGACTTTCTCTACTCTTGTACAATCTATTTTTACAAACGCCTATTCTCCATATGCTTCATCTTAATCGAGATATCGAGATGTCAATCTTATTAGTAATTTTCATGTAGATGCAAGGGGAATATGGTAGCTTTTAAGCGATAGTCAAATATTTTAACGCGGGTTGCTATGCGGCGCATTCCGTTCTCTTTGCAAGTCCAGGACATAAAAAAATGAATAACGAATTTGAGAAAAAGTATAAGTATTGGAAAATTTAAGGGAATAACAAGCAATATCTCGAAAACGGTTCACTCAACAAAAGAAATGTATATGACATAAGTTATGTATTTTAACGCGATCTACATTTTTTGTGTAGTAAAATTTTGTCTATCTCTTATGGTTTACCAGTTATGCAAAAGTCGTTCACAATGAAGAAGACTTTTGGAGACATTCCCAGAAAATTCGAGATATACATTTCATTTCAAATGACATTATCTTAAACATATGATATTTTCATCAAAATCGTTAGAGCCATTTTTGAGAAAATTAAAATTTTCGAAAAATCTTCCATGTAAAGGGTAGTCTGGGGTGGGGGGATTTTCTTGAAAACCTTCGTGTCGCATCTCTGGAAGATACGGAACCTAAATACCAAGTTTGGTGCTTATCTGACTGTTCGTTTTTGAGTTATGCTGTTCACAGACACACACACAGACACACACACAGACACACACACACACAGACACACACACACACAGACACACACACGGACATGTTTCCAAAAATGCTTTTTTTGGATTCAGGAGGTCTCAAAACATGTATTTCCGGTGAAATCTCGGTATCGAAATTTTTGGGTGGAATGCAATACTTCCCCTACTTACTATACGTAGTAGAGAAAGTAAAAATGAGTAACGAATTTGAGAAAAAGTATAAGTATTGGAAAATTTAAGGGAATAACAAGCAATATCTCGAAAACGGTTCATTCAACAACAAAAATGTATATGACATAAATTGTGTGTTGTAACGCGATCTACATTTTTTGTGCAGTAAAATTTTGTCTATCTCTTATGGTTTACCAGTTATGCAAAAGTCGTTCAAAATGAAGAACACTTTTGGAGACATTCCCAGAAAATTCGAGATATACATTTCATTTGTCATGAAAATACCTTAAACATATGATATTTTAATCAAAATCGTTACAGCCATTTTTGAGAAAATTAAAATTTTCGAAAAATGTTCCATGTAAAGGGTAGTCTGGGGTGGGGGGATTTTCTTGAAAACCTTCGTGTCGCATCTCTGGAAGATACTGAACCTAAATACCAAGTTTGGTGTTTATCCGACTGTTAGTTTTTGAGTTATGCTGTTCACAGACACACAGACACACACACAGACACACACACAGACACACACACGGACATGTTTCCAAAAATGTTTTTTTTGGATTCAGTGATTCTCAAAACATGTATTTCCGGTGAAATCTCGGTATCGAATTTTTGGGTGGAATGCAATACTTCCCCTACTTACTATACGTAGTAGAGAAAGTAAAAATCTGATGTGTTACACTCACATGACTTTCTCTACTCTTGTACAATCTGATTTTACAAACGCTTATTCTCCATATGCTTCATGTTAATCGAGATATCGAGATGTCAATCTTATTGGTAATTTTCTTGTAGATGCAAGGGAAATATGGTAGCTTTTAAGCGATAGTCAAATATTTTAACGCTGGTTGCTATGTGGCGCATTCCATTCTCTTTGCATGTCCAGGACATAAAAAAATTGAATAACGAATTTGAGAAAAAGTATAAGTATTGGAAAATTTAAGGAAATAACAAGCAATATCTCGAAAACGGTTCACTCTACAAAAGAAATGTATATGACATAAGTTGTGTATTTTAACGCGATCTACATTTTTTGTGTAGTAACATTTTGTCTATCTCTTATGGTTTACCAGTTATGCAAAAGTCGTTCACAGTGAAGAATACTTTTGGAGACATTCCCAGAAAATTCGAGATATACATTTCATTTCTCATCACATTGTCTTAAACATACGATATTTTCATCAAAATCGTTAGAGCCATTTTTGAGAAAATTAAAATTTTCGAAAAATGTTCCATGTAAAGGGTAGTCTGGGGTGGGGGGATTTTCTTGGAAACCTTCGTGTCGCATCTCTGGAAGATACTGAACCTAAATTCCAAGTTTGGTGTTTATCCGACTGTTCGTTTCTGAGTTATGCTGTTCACAGACACACACACAGACACACACACACACACAGACACACACACAGACACACACACACACACAGACACACACACGGACATGTTTCCAAAAATGCTTTTTTTGGATTCAGGAGGTCTCAAAACATGTATTTCCGGCGAAATCTCGGTATCGAATTTTTGGGTGGAATGCAATACTTCCCCTACTTACTATACGTAGTAGAGAAAGTAAAAATGAATAACGAATTTGAGAAAAAGTATAAGTATTGGAAAATTTAAGGAAATAACAAGCAATATCTCGAAAACGGTTAACTCAACAAAAGAAATGTATATGACATAAGTTGTGTATTTTAGCGTGATCTACATTTTTTGTGTAGTAACATTTTGTCTATCTCTTATGGTTTACCAGTTATGCAAAAGTCGTTCACAATGAAGAATATTTTTGGAGACATTCCCAGAAAATTCGAGATATACATTTCATTTCTCCTGACATTATCTTAAACATATGGTATTTTCATCAAAATCGTTAGAGCCATTTTTGAGAAAATTAAAATTTTCGAAAAATGTTCCATGTAAAGGGTAGTCTGGGGTGGGGGGATTTTCTTGAAAACCTTCGTGTCGCATCTCTGGAAGATACTGAACCTAAATACCAAGTTTGGTGTTTATCCGACTGTTCGTTTTTGAGTTATGCTGTTCACAGACACACAGAACAAACACACACACACATAGACACACACACACACACACACACACGGACATGTTTCCAAAAATGCTTTTTTTGGATTCAGGAGGTCTCAAAACATGTATTTCCGGTGAAATCTCGGTATCGAATTTTTGGGTGGAATACAATACTTCCCCTACTTACTATACGTAGTAGAGAAAGTAAAAATGAATAACGAATTTGAGAAAAAGTATAAGTATTGGAAAATTTAAGGAAATAACAAGCAATATCTCGAAAACGGTTCACTCAACAAAAGAAATTTATATGACATAAGTTGTGTATTTTAACGCGATCTACATTTTTTGTGTAGTAAAATTCTGTCTATCTCTTACGGTTTACCAGTTATGCAAAAGTCGTTCACACTGAAGAATACTTTTGGAGACATTCCCAGAAAATTCGAGATATACATTTCATTTCTCATGACATTATCTTAAACATATGATATTTTAATCAAAATCGTTAGAGCCATTTTTGAGAAAATTAAAATTTTCGAAAAATGTTCCATGTAAAGGGTAGTCTGGGGTGGGGGGATTTTCTTGAAAACCTTCGTGTCGCATCTCTGGAAGATACTGAACCTAAATACCAAGTTTGGTGTTTATCCGACATTTCGTTTCTGAGTTATGCTGTTCACAGACACACAGACACACACACAGACACACACACACAGACACACACACGGACATGTTTCCAAAAATGCTTTTTTTGGATTCAGGAGGTCTCAAAACATGTATTTCCGGTGAAATCTCGGTATCGAATTTTTGGGTGGAATGCAATACTTCCCCTACTTACTATGCGTAGTAGAGAAAGTAAAAATGAATAACGAATTCCCATTTGAGAAAATAAGTATTGAAAAATTTAAGGGAATAACAAGCAATATCTCGAAAATGGTTCACTCAACAAAAAAATGTATATGACATAAATTGTGTATTTTAAGGCGATCTACATTTTTTGTATAGTAAAATTTTGTCTATCTCTTATGGTTTACCAGTTATGCAAAAGTCGTTCACAATGGAGAATACTTTTGGAGACATTCCCAGAAAATTCAAGATATACATTTTATTTGTCATGAAAATATCTTAAACATATGATATTTTAACCAAAATCGTTAGAGCCATTTTTGAGAAAATTAAACTTTTCGAAAAATCTTCCAAGTAAAGGGTAATCTGGGGTGGGGGGGATTTTCTTGAAAACCTTCGTGTCGCATCTCTGGAAGATACTGAACCTAAATACCAAGTTTGGTGTTTATCCGACTGTTCGTTTCTGAGTTATGCTGTTCACAGACAGACACACACACACACACACAGACACACACACAGACAGACACACAGACACACACACGGACATGTTTCTAAAAATGCTTTTTTTTGGATTCAGGGGGTCTGAAAACATGAATTTCCGGTGAAATCTCGGTATCAAATTTTTTGGTGGAATACAATACTTCCCCTACTTACTATACGTAGTAGAGAAAGTAATACGTGAAATGCAAATGTTTATAATGTAAGAACTGTATAACTGCCTATATCTTCAATATACATTCCAATTTTAATTTTACTCTGAGTAATGCAATTATAATTAGGACATAACAAAATACATTACGCAATGTTAAAGAAAATGCCGTTTCAGTACTTTCGAAATTTCAATCTCGCCTATAGCAAACATATCATGCATAAATATTTGGAAGTTCCAGTTTTCTTGCAACGAGTAGTGTGTGATTTATAAATATTACGGTTTGCAGATTCCCCTTAAGGCAGATTCTGCCATGTGACATAAAGAATAGGGCGTAGCAATGTGGAACCAATATTTATATGTATCGATTCCGAGAACGCTTCCCAGACGCCATCAAGATGATTGCTTCCATTTACGCTACGATGAAGTTAGCATTCGGAAGCACAAACATTTACAATTTGATATGACGTAAACATACAAACAACTATTTTCAACCAATTTCTACGCTTTTGTTAATAGCTCTGTAAAAATAACAAGCTATTATTAATACTACGTTTTAGAAATATCTATATGACGTAGTGACGTACTTCGTAGGATTCTAGAAAAATGTATATCTTAGTTTTATAGTATCAAATGAATAGAACGCTGATCCTTACACATTAAATATATTTTAATAAGCTCTTTAAAAGCATTAGTTTCAGAAGAAGAAAAGGAAATTCCTTGTTTTGGACTAATATCAAAATACACAAAATAAACAATGCGTTCAGCGTTTACTTTTTGGATAGTATATAAGAATGAATAGGCCCAAAGTGAATGGGCCTGTGAATGATATTTTCTTTTTTTCTCTTCGTCTTTCACTTACGGACTAGAAAAACTACCTATTTCACTGTCACATTTGCTCTTGCCATAAAAAATACTTCACTGATGTCATTTCTTGACTTTGCATCCGGTTTTACTTTCTCTACTACTATAGTAAGTAGAGGAAGTATTGTATTCCACCCAAAAATTCTATACCGAGCTTTCACTGAAAATACATGGTTTGGGGTGTCCTGAATCCAAAAAACACCGTTTTTTTAAAAAAGATCTGTGTGAGTGTCTGTGAACAGCATAACTCAAAAAGGAAAAACCGGATAAATACTAAACTTGGTATTTAGGTTCAATATCTTTTAAAGTTGCGACACGAAGATTTTCAAGAAAATCTTCCTACCCTAGACTACCCTTTACATGGAACATTTTTGAAAATTTTGATTTTCTCAAAAATGGCTCTAACGATTTTTATTACAATGTTATATGTTTAAGATATTTTCATGGCAAATGAAATGAATATCTTGAATTTTCTGGGAGTGTCCTCAAAAGTCCGTTTCATTCGGAATGACTTGCATAACTGGTAAATCGTAAGAGATTTTACTGCACAAAAAATGTAGATCTCGTTAAAACACACAATTTATGCCTTATACCTCTTTTTCTTTTCTTTTTTTTTTTTTTTTGGTCGAGTGAACCATTTCCGAGATATGCCTTGTTACTTATTTCAATTTTCCATACTTACACTTTTTCTCAAATGGGAATTTGTTATTCGTTTTTTTATGTCCTGGACATAGAAAGAGAATGGAATGCTCCACATAGCAACCAGCTCTTAAAAGATTTGACTATCGCTTAAAGCCTACCATATTCCCCTTGCACCTACAATAAAATTAGCAATAAGATAGTTTCTGCAAATGTTTATTTCGATTAATATGAAGTAGATGGAGAATAAGCGTTTGTAAAAATAGTTTGTACAAGAATATAGAAAGTCATGTGAGTGTAACACATCAGATTTTTATTGATATTCTTTGATTATATTTTCACCGTAAATGCGTCTCATTCTGTTGTATCTTCATTGCCAAATACCTACATCTAACCGAGTGAGATAGCTCTGCGGCAACATGTGAGGCTCGTATTCGGAAGGTCCCCGGTTCGATTCCCGTCAACCGCTCTCTCTTATGCTTTTCGTGGTTTTCCTTGGTCAACAGGAAAATTCTGGAGTGGTTTCTCATCCACCAGATTTCCTTTCCGGCATTTCCCTTTCATTCCGTTTCCTTCTCATCTTTCAGTTGTGCTTCTAGCTTTCGCGCCGGACAGATGGCGCGGATTCTTGCTCAAAGGAGAGAGCAATCCCCCTGGAGACTGGAGGACTGCTTGATTGACGGGCGTTCATCGCCCTTCAAGCCAGCTCTAGCAGTAGGACGGGTGTTCGAGCTTGGAACTGTTAAGGACTTCCGCGCGTCTCTGTGAGCTGTTTGCCTGCAGCCTGTAGCCATCTGATTCTTTCACTTCCTCCCTACTACAATAGATCTATGTAGATCGCAGTGCGCGAGGTACCTCCCTCCGTTGTATAACCTATACCTACATCTAATTGTTTAGTTGTTTTTTGGGGGGTGAGGAGGTTTATTTCTGTTTTATGTATTTCACATTGTATTTTTGTTTCTTTTTAGGATGAATATCCATGTAATTGTATCCATGTAGTATCACAGGATTGTATAAAATGTTAGTTTTATAGCTTTCCTACTTTATTCTTAGAGCTACATTTACCCGAAGTTTCACAAACGAATTTTTAAATCTCGAATAAAGATTTATACATTTAATTTAACTCCTCCACGCACTCTACAAAATGATTCAAAATATGTTTTCCTTAATTTTATTCCTTAAAACTGTAGTTTCGTAATACCTATAGTATTCGTGATAATAAACCAAACATTTTCTGATATTCATGGAAATGGAAGTTAATTACGGACTTCTTAACCTCCCCTTAACAATATTCAACATTCTGGAAAGGTGGTACAGACTGACTCCCTCACTGGTAAATAATTATCCAAAGTGATCAAATAACTATGTAATGCCTTCCAGATAAGAAACCCGTGACCAAAAATTAAAAATATATAAACCTAATGTTTCGCCCTCGAACGACATCCTAGCCTAGAAGGCATGTTTTACTTATTTTATGACACAGGCCGTTTAAGCGCGTGATCTTGCTTGATTGAACAGTTCAAGATACAGTTCAGTTACTATTACATATAGTAAGTAGGGAAAGTATTGCGTTCCACCCAAAAATGCCATACTGTGATTTCACCGGAAATACAGGTCCCCTGAACCCAAAAAAGCATTTTTAGAAAAAGGTCCGTATTTGTCTGTGAACAGCATAAGTCAAAAACGAAAAGAAGGGTAAATACCATAATTATTTTTATTTTCTAATACCTAGCTCTAACGATTTTCGTTAAAATACTATATATTAAAGATATTTACATGACAATAAAATGTATATATTGAATTTTCCGGGAATAGCCTATGAAGTCCTCTTCATTCGTAAGAAATGTATAATCTTGTGTAACTGGTAAACGATAAACGTACTGCACAAAAAAATGCAAATCTGTTCAAAACAGACAACCTTTTTGTAAATAACCTTTTGTGGCATATGTCGTTTCTTAGATATCCGTTATTAATGTTCCGAATTGACCATTACTTGTTCATTCTCTTAAAATTGTATCAACATTCAGTTGCTTCTCACGATTGCATGGAAACAGTATGGAATTTTGAGGCCAGCGCATAGCGTCCAGTTCTTAAACATTTGACTATCGCTGTTCTCTTTGTAACGAAATGTAGCCATTTCTGCAATGGTTTATTTGGATTAAAATTAAACAGATAGAAAAATAAGATTTAGTAAGAATAGTTTGTATACCCAGTAATAAACTATAGAGAGTAGAGAAAGTCATGTGAATGTACCGCATAGGATTTTTAAATAAGCATTAACTTTTGTTCGTTCTCTTTAATCTCATTGTCATTTAATTTTATAAGGCTTCACACTTTTCACATTAAGGAAAGACAGCTGACACGAATATTCAACGAAATAGGGATTAAACGGGCGGATGTGAAGATTCAATACACTCCCCTCCCAACCAAGCTAGCAACTGAAACATTTTGGATCTGGTGCTTAATATAAGAGATAACCCTCGAGAAAAGTAACCTCAGTCATTAATTATAAAACAAACGGATTGAGTTTATTATGCAGTATACAATCGTTATGATTTCGATTACAATATGAAGAGGAAATGCCGCAAAATAAGCTTTTGACATACAGAAACTTGAAGTAGATTATGGTTTGTTAGCCCCACGTTGGGGAGCCAAATTTGAAGTGGGATATTTGTAGTTGTAGGATGCTTCATGTTTATATGCACTTTTATTGCCGTCACACTTTATTCATTTCACATTATCTTTTGATACACGCCAGACTGAAACTGTTATGTTTTCTAATGTTATTATAATCACTTATTTGCCGCACTTTATTAATTCGCGTATTTCACATTTATAACTAACTTTACGACGTGAGAGATTCTGTAGAATTGCGTAACGTGTACTTTAAGTATGCTTCCGTTGAACTACGCGACGTGTAACCCGCGAACGATTGTGATGAACTACGCGACGTTTAACTTCTGAATGATTCTGTTGGACTGGACAATGCTTGCCTCTGGCTTTAGCTTTTTATATTCCCACACCCCGATATGCCTAAAGATTATAACCGAGCTGCTATTGGTTAATAAAACGCGCCAACATTAGCGTCTATTTTTATATCCAATCAAAATTATGAACACATATGCTCTAGGGAAGAAATTCCCTCCATTTCTACAGAAAAGCGCGCCAATCTGGCGTCATTTGCTTGTCTCTTCTAATTGATAAACAACTCACCCCCTCACTCATTGTTACCCGCTCTTATTGTCAGTTTCAGTAAGGCCGTGTAAACTTATTTGCTAACAATGCTTATATTAACAAACATCTCAAATCAATGTCATACAATAATGCTTATTTACACTACAATCACTCTGGCATTTACATTATTGTGATACAAATTACTGCCACAAACTTCATACATACTCTCTAGAGATATTTAGATACAGTTTCATTACAAACATCTGAAGTATTTGAAATGTCAATTAAGAAAATAAAACATATCGTACCGTTATAAGAAATCCGATTGTCATTTGTTTCGCCCTGTCTTGCGTTTGCTCAGCCCAAGGAGGAATAGATTACATGAAATTCCTTCAAGGCTTAGTGGTTACATTGTAGTCATGTACGAGGCATGTTTTTAAAGTAAATACCATTTTAATATTTTGCCGCTGTAGCACTGCAGTAGCGATTTTGAGCACGCGGGATTACTTCTTCCATTCATTAGGAAGCCAGACGCAGCTGTGAGCGATCGTCGCTTTGTATTTTCCTGTTGTTAGAGCGATTCGAAATGTTCAAAAAAAATCAAATCACCCGCCGACTGAGAAGTCAGATTATTGACTCGTTTTTTTAATGCGAGAAATGTTACATCAGCAAATATTCATCGCTAATTGGTGAGATTTATGGGAAAATAATAATGAGTGAAAATGCCCGGCCACACACAGCCAAAGAAACTCATCATTTGGTTGGGATCAATTAAACCACCCTGCCTATAGTCCAGATTTGACACCAATCAGTTTTCATTTGTTTCTTCATCTGAAAAAATTCCTTGGAGGAAAACATTTCAAAGACGATTATTTTGTGAAATAAGAAGTGCAGACTTGACTTTCTTCAAAGGCGGCATCATTCTTTGACGAAGGCATACAAAAGTCGATTTCTCGTTACCAAAAGTACCTGAATTACGGCGGTGACTATATGGAGGAGTAGTACGAGGTGTAAGGTAATGAATGATAATGAAGTATTTGGAAAATAGTACTCTGTTATTTTTTTAAAAAAAATTACTTAATTTAAAAACACGCCTGGTATGTATATTCTTGAAATAAAATATAATCGATTTTTGTTTTACTTGAATTTTCTGCGAACTAGTAACAGCTTAAAAGGCAAAGCCATCCTACTATCTTCTGCCACGACTTCAACGTGTTCGTATTTTAATATTGTAAATTTTTTAACTTTATAACCCACCAAAAAATTCGACGCCAAGATTTCACCGCAAATACACGTTTTGAGGCTCTCTGAATTAAAAAGGCAGGGTTTTAGAAGAACGTCTCTGTGTATGTATGTATTTGTAAACAGCATAACTCGAAAATCGGTTAAATACTAAACTAAGTATTTAAGTTCAGCATCTTCCCAAGGATACGACACAAAGATTTTCAAGAAAGTTCCTCCACAACAAACAACTTTTTACATTGAAAGTTGTCGTTATTTTTAAGACACTGGATTTTCTGGGAAGAGCCTGTAAATTCCTCTTCAATCTTTATGACTTTTGTATAATTGGTAAACCCTAAGTGATAGATAAAATCTTACTGTACAAAAAGTGTAGATAACAATTTATGTAAAATAAACAATTTTGCGGTGTTAACCATTTCCGGGATATTGTTTGTATTGGTTTGAATTTTCACTTATAATTTTATTAAATGGTAAATCGCTATTCGTTTTTTCTCGTGATCACAAGGGCATGGAATTTCAAAGCCATCACATAGTGACCTTTAAAAATTGACTATCGCTTTAGCCTACTGTTTCCTTCTTGTACGTCAGAGGCTGCAAAGTTTGTATCACGACTCAGAATGTAGTCACAACGTAACACGACTGAAAGCTCACTCAGCCTGGGTCAGTGTTTCTAGCTAGAAGCGAGAGGGTGGTTGGAAGTAAACAGTTCAGTGGTGGAGTTCGTGATGACATTGGCTGCTAAACCATCGTTTTCCGGAAAACGGAAATGGGAGGAATAGGTTTTCTTCTGTATAAAAGGAAAGAATGTGAAATGCATAATTTGCTCAAAAACATGACATGATATATTTAGAGGCAACATCCAAAGACAATACATTATGTGCCATGCTTCAGATGGTGAAATTAAAAGTATGTGCTGCAGGGAGGTTACTGTAATTAATAATAGTAATAAGAATAACTATTATTGTTATATCATTATTATTTTATTTGTATTAGAAATTGAACGTGCGGAACTATTGCAAGAGTTAACCGCAAAGTACATTGTACAGAAAGTCCCGAAAATTGATGAATGTAAATACAAAACTAAATATGTTAGTTGTGTACTATCTGGGAGATCGCTCGGTCGCTAAAACCTTTTCAAGAGGATAAATTTCTTGAACTATGTCTGACAAAAGCTGAGGAAGTTGTGTGCCCTCAAGAACTTTCCAATGTTAACAATATTAATTTATTTCGAAGAATCATTACAAGGAGAGTGAAACCTTTCAAAAACGTATAAAGTCAATTTAAACATAATATAACAGCGAACTAAACTGCTGTCAACCGTCATTGCAGGAGCTTTATTACCGTAACTCCTCCCTTCCCTCGCAACAATGCCTTACTTTCGTGTTTTTTGTAAGGGTTGCGTTGTGTTGTGTTGTCGGCGCAAAATTGACTTCTACCTACCTCTATTTTACATGAATGTGTAAATCTATGATGAAAGTTTATCTCGACTTACAAGAAGTAGACAGAAGAATTGGCATTTGTAAGAATAGTTTGTAGAAAAGTAAGTAGAGAAAGCCATGTGAATGCAACACTCCAAATTCTGAGTGTTGCATTCATATATATAATGATGTGGCGAGCACATGTAGAGTTAGATTGGTACGCCTAACATGGAGTCGGCCATCCTAGAATGGCTTTGGTAGTCGTGTTCATTCCGGAAGGATCAACTCAAATGTTGCTAGCTTGATTTTGTTCTAGATTAGTATAGGATTTCTGCTGGCCT
Source organism: Deroplatys truncata (assembly GCA_030765065.1). Taxonomy (NCBI): domain Eukaryota; kingdom Metazoa; phylum Arthropoda; class Insecta; order Mantodea; family Mantidae; genus Deroplatys; species Deroplatys truncata. The sequence continues at coordinate 117,856,754 of CM060975.1, forward strand.
TGATGACGCTTTTGATAGAAAGTAGCTGTGGGAATGTTTGCATATAAAATTATTGGGGATTAATTGTTCGACCTTTTTAAGCAATAGGAATAGTGTGGTGTGCTCTCTGCACCCGCCTCTGGCAAGGATGAGCTTTGGACGATGACTTCTTTGTGAACAACATGTAAGGTTAAGGTAACATCTTTTGTTAATAAAATTGTCATTTGTTAAAATTTTAATACTTTCTTCTTTAGGCTTCTTTACAGATTCCAGTATTCCTCTCTTGAAATCCTTAGTTTCACATGTTAAAAGTTTGTTCGCAGAAATAAAGCCATATTGTAAAGGCAACACTTTGTGAAATGAAAACAAACGACCACATAGCATGAAATAATTTGTTCACGATTAGGTTTTATTATAAATCCTTCTGCACAAATATATGCAAGGAACCTTAAACTAGGACATACACATTACACATATCTCTAGAAAATTATCCTCGGCTATGCTTCCATTCAAAAGAATTAATACTTTCCTGCCATTTAAACGAAGAAAGACTTTAAGGGACATTGAAGCATCATGGAGCTGGAACAACAGTAGAGGTATAATCACAGAGGAAAGACCTCCGTGGCCTAGGGGCACCATGCTATCCTTTAGTTCCCGAGGTCGCGGGTTCAAAGCCGCCGGAGGCGATGGCTTTTTTTTTTAGGCGAAAAAATCCTTAGCATAGCTTCCTTCGGAAGGAAAGTACGATAATCTCCTCTTACAGTGTGCCCCACAGCGCTCTATGTTATACGCTTGCTCTAACGTAATGCTGCCAACATATGAATAATGCCACCGAACTATAGGAGCTGAAGAGCGTCCATAAATAAAACTCAGTTTCATTTTTTACAGGGGAGAGAGGAATGTATACAGGCAAGACACGTTAAAACAGCGTTAACCCCAGTGCGAATTACACAGTAATGCGATGTTGTCGCTGAACAAATCACCAGTGCATGTTTATATGCTCAAGAAGTTTTTGTGACATCCGCTGTAAAAACTTCCATCATGCCTCATTTTGACTATTGTAACATGCTGCTTACTGATCTTGACTGCAAACTTGACGCAAAAGCTTCAACTATTTCATAATAGATGCATACGTTTCATTTTTGGTGCCTTTAAAATGTATGAACATTTGTAATGGGGCTCAAAGAACAAAGTATTTCATTAATTACTCTTCGAATTCTACATACAAACACAACCAGTTACTTAACGACACGCTTTAATTATCTTATTAATTACCATAGCTTCCGGACTCGTTCACAAATCATTTGCATTCATCAGTTCCTTTCTATCACGCTCATTCTACACTTATTTTGCAATCTTAATAGCCAGAGAATTGAATTCTATTTCTCCAAATCTGAGGAGATGCTGGACATTAGCAAAATTTAAACAAGTGAAATTTCATTAACCAAGAATTCCTGAGACTGCTTCTGCGGTCGAGGGGTTAGCGGTCTGGCTTCTCAACTTTGAGGTCCCGGGTTTGATTGCTGGGTGGAGCGGGAATATTTCTTTAACCATAATCATTCCCTTTTCCCCACAGAGTCTGGCAGTATCAATGTGAATGTGCTTCATAGTAGAATCTGATAACACTAACATTAATAAATTCTACAGTTCAGCGAGCAATAAGTCTCTCAAACAAAGCCCCTGATATAACCCAAAAAGTTAAAAGGGCTATACAAACGGAAAAATAGATGTATGATGCGTTAAATTTACATGCCTTTCCCTACTTATTCTTCAACAAATTATTCCTGTAAAAGCTACTTCTTTTTAACTCAGATAAACTTCGAATTCACAATTACACATTTCGTTACACATATGTTAGTCAGATTTTTAAAGAACATGTTACTATGTGTTGTCTGAAATTCGTTGCCCTCTGCATGAACACGAGAAAAACAAAAGACACTTCCCAGTTTAGAAAAGTACAACTATTTGAAAATTGAAAGCAGTCGCAAGGAATACGTTGTAAATAGTTAACTCTACAAAAAAAAATGTAAATGAAAATTCTGATATGATATATTAATATGACTTTCTCTACCCTCTATCGTTTATTAGTGGGTATAAAGCTAGTTTTACTAAATCTTATTTTATGTCTACTAAATTTTAATCCAAATAAACGTTTGCAGAAATAGCTACATTACACATTTCGTTATAGATACAAAGGGAATAGCGATAGTCAGATGTTTAAGAACTGGACGCTATATGCTGGCCTTAAAATTCCATACTGTTTCAATGGAACCGCGAGAAAAACTGAATGCAGATGGGACTTTAAAACATGGAAGTATTGAACAATTCGAACCATTAATAACCGGTATCTCGGAAATGGCTGATGCCACAAAAAAGTTATTTGAAATAAACTGTGTGCTTTAAAGAGATCTAATTTCTTGTATAGTACGTTTTAGTCTATCGCTTAACGTTTACCAGTTATACAAAATTCCCTTCAAACTTCAAAAGCTATTCACAGAAAATTCAAGATATACTTTTATTTTCATTTAAATACCTTTAGTCAAACAAGTTAGAGCCATTTTATAGAAAATCAAAAATTTCTAAAAATGTTCCGTGTAAAGGGTAGTTTGGGGTTCGGGATTTTCTTGAAAATTTTCGTGTTGCATCTTTGGAAAGCAATGAACTTAAATACCAACTTGGTATTGATCGGACTGTTTTTAGTTATGCTGTTCACAGACATACACACACGGAGCTTTTTAAAAAATTATTCAGGTGGCCTCAAAACATATATTTCCGCTGAAATCTAGTTATCGAATTGTTGGGTGTAATGCAATACCTTCTTTACTTACTAGTACTTGGTAGAGAAAGTAAAAACTGTATGCTTTAACGGATGTGTAGTAATATCTTGTCTATCTGTTAGGGTTCACCAGTTATATAAAAGTCATTCAGACTGAAGAGGATTTTAGAAGCTATTCCCATAAAATTCAAGATATGCATTTAATTAAATGCATAATATTTTAATCAGAATTGATAGAGCCATTTTATAAAAAAATCAAAATTTTGGAAAATATGTTTATGTAAAGGGCTTGTTAGAGATGAGGGAATTTTCATCAAAATCTTTATTTCGCATCCTTGGAAGATATTGTAGTACTTAAATGCCATGTTTACGCAAGCACTAAAATTGCTTTTTCTAGATTCAGGGAGTGCAAAAACGTGTATTTCTGGTGAAATCTCGCCATATAATTTGTTTATGAAATGCAATACCTTCTTTAGTTATATGACTAACTAGTAGGGAAATTAAAATTGTTTAGCTGAAATTATACGTATGTTTATCCAATACCCAACAGGTGTTTCGTAATCGAATTTTCCAGTTACTGTGACTTTAGGCATTAAATACCAGACTAAACACTTATTTAGCTGCATTGGTCATATTTGTCCTCCTAGTTATCGTTTAATGCTTTTATTTCTATAGATTTAACTCTGCCGAGACAGAAAAATAAATAAATACATTTTTGAGAATGTATTTTCTGGCTACAGAAGCTAACTGTATAAAATTGTTCACATACCCCAAAAATCTTGTGTTATATTCGCATAAGTTTCTCCACCCACTATCGATTATAAGTGGATGCACAAATTACTCTTACGAAAGTTTATTTTTCTATCTATTTCATTTTAACCGAGATAAACCTTTGCAGAAATAAATACATCACACATTTCGTTGTGATACAAAGGGAATAGCTGTAGTGAGATGTTTAAGAACTGAACGTTTATGTTGGCCATAAACTTCCATACTGTTTCCATGACATCGCGAGAAAGAACTGAAAATCGACAAGACAAATCGTCCTCCGTGATCTAGTGGTACCATAATAGCCTATAGTTCTCGAGGTCGCGGGTTTAAACCCGGCGGAGGACGATGGATTTTTTTCGGGAATAAAAAGCGCAAATCCACCACCTTGAACTTGGGCTCAAAATATCCTTCGATACAAATAGGATTCGGGTAAGCACCGAAAACCCGTGAAGAACAAAAGAGTACTTTCTGGAGGTTTCACTGCTCCTGTTCATTTTTAACCAAATGTTCATTAAAATATAGCAGTATCGGAATTCGTTAAACCGGAGTGTAACATTTTTAATTCATATACATATTTTATATATTGATTTCACTATAAATGTCTTCAAATAAACTAAATAGAGAAACCTCGGAATTATTGTAACACACCATTTAAATTTGTATACTTTGCATAAACACGAACTTAGTACTAAGTTGTAATTCGTAGATATCTAACCTGGGGATTATAAAATATATCACGTCTTAAACGGTTCCAAGACTAGCATTTACAAACTAATTGCTGAAAATAGTAAAATAAAACATAATGTTGTGTATATTTGCAGATGAACGGAAGACTCTTTGCCTAAGAAAATCTTAGTGATGACTAAGGTCGTTTATTAGCGGCTTTACAGATTATTCTTGTTCAAGCTTATTTTTTATCTACTAAATTTTAAACCAAATAAACCTTTACAGAAATAACGTATAACATTTAGTTATAGATACGAACAGCGACAGTCAAATGTTTAAGAACGGGGCGCTGTTTTCATGCAATCGCGAGAAACAGCTGAATGTTCAAACGACTTCAAGAAAATGACCAAGAAATGAACAGTTCGAACCTGTAATAACGGATATATATGAGAAAACGACTTATGCCACAAAAAACTTATTTAAAGAAATTGTGTTTTTTAAAGAGATCTAAATTTATGTATAGTACGTTTTCGCCTATCGCTTAACGTTTATCAGTTATACAAGTTGATACAAAATTCCTTCCGAATGAAGAGGACTTCATAGGATATTCCTCAAAAATTCAAGATATACATTTTATTTGTCATGTAAATATCTTTAATATATGGTATTTTAATCAAAATCGTTAGAGCCATTCTTTTAGAAAATCAAAAATTTTTCATGTAAAGGATAGTTTGCGGTAGAGGGATTTTGTTGAAAATATTCGTGTCAAATCTTTGGAAGATATTGAACCTAAATATGTAACAAGTTTGGTATTTATCCGACTTTTCGGTTTTAGTTATGGTGTTCACAGACACACAGACACATACACGGACATGTTTCCAAAATGCTTTACTTAGATTCAGGGGGCCTCAAAACATGTATTTCCGATGAAATCTCGGTATCGAATTTTTGGGTGGAATGTAATACCTTTCCCACTATACTATACTTAATATATTATTATTCTATAAAGCAGCTAATAGAGCTTAATGAGGAAGCAATCTCTCTCAACACTTTTTGCCCTCTCAGCATTTTCATGAAATCAAATATTGTATCAGTAAACATATTATGGTAGCATTGCGTAATATGCCTAAGTGGCTCAAGGTGATAGTGTAAACATTAGAGAAGAGGATAGAGAGTGTTTGTCTTTTTTGTTCAATTATTTAATTTGTATACCCATTTTAACTTCTAATCGGGGTTTTGAATTGAAAAACAACTGATGGTGTTAACACTCTTTGAACTATAGGATTTAACTTGATTTCATTCGTGTTTATTATCAAACACGCCCTAGTCACTTCCACATTAGTACTTCCAGACTCTGAGGAGGATAGAGAATGAAATTAGTTAAAGACAAATTATCCACCACAGTCGGGAATCGAACCCAGGATCTCTGAGTTGAAAAGTTGAATGCTGACCACTCGACAATAGTGGGAGTTCCTTTTTTACTTTTGTTTGTTTGTTTCTTTTTGTATTTGTTAAGGGTAGGAAGCTATGAAAATTCTGTTTTCTTATTCTTTTTACCCAGAGAATATTCTAATACATGACTATGTTCAAAAGCACTCATAGCTATTAATACACTGGTTGCATCTTCAGGATCCGTCCATAACCCACAGTAAGAAAATATTAAAAACGGTGGTGCAAATAGAAAACGATAAAACTTCAATATCATTTCAAATAAAAACATGATCTTGGAGTTAAATAGAAGTTTACAAATACTAAAATATGCCAGAGGAAATTCCGTTATTGTTTTATATTTTTTAAAGTTCAATTTTATGCTTTATGTAAAAAAATCCTCTGGAGATTATGCTTTAGTATATGATAAAAATGGTGTATAAATCGCATGAGTATATCCAGCATGTACGTTATTTTACGCAAAGAGTGAAAAGTATACAAACATTATTTTCGTTGGAAATGTAAAAAGGTATTTAGTTTTACTCTGACACTAATAGTGTATCTATAATAAAATATAGCTACCGATCAACAATTTTTCTGTCTTAATAGTGGTTTTAAAACTGAAAATCGTGTTGATTAAACGATAATAAAAAGCCAGAATTGCATTTCGATTCATATTTTTGCTACTTTCATGCCCTCCCCTTAACAATATTATTATTATTATTTTATCTATATTTAGCGATGATATATCCACTTAATAATCGTTATAAGTAAAACATATAATGCAACCTTTGTTAAAATACTTTGGATTTTGAAAAAAAATCAAATTATGTCAGCATAAAATCAAAGTATGTCAGCACAAAATCAAAGTATATAAAATAACACGGAAATTTCTTTAAAATATTGGATTTGCTCACTAAAATTTCAAGACTGTGTTTCTTTACATTCTGTATATAGCCTGGAATGGCGTCTCTCTTTTTCACTCTTTCTGGCTTCAATAGTTTTTAACTGTATGCGCTATCATGAAAGTGTAGCAATAGTTCAACCTTGAGATGAATAACAAGGGATCTGCAAGCAGTTATCGCTTGCAATTATAATAACATTTTGCATATCGAAGAAATAATTTAGAATACTAATGAGAAGTATTACGATTCACATCATCCCTCTCTCTCTCTCTCTCTCTCTTTCTCTCTCTCTCTCTCTGTGTATGAATAGGATTGTTTCAAATTGTTGTTCCTGGCGCAAGGAAGATAAAATATATTTCATACTTTTTAAGAAAACACCAAATTTTCCAACGCCTTTAGATACGTATCCCTCATATCCATGAAATTCATTATAGACACCCTTAGGTTCGTAAAACCTGCAAAGAATTGTATAAAATGCACATGTAAAGAAAATCAGTATTTAGTTTTTAATTTGTCGATACATTATTTATAACGATAATTTATATAGTATGTATAACATATAATTACTTCGCTGTAAAACGTTTAAAATTGCATATTTTTAAGTATAAAAAGATAATTAATTCTGTAAATTAGAGAAAACCTCAAAAGTTTATTTAAAATTAAGATATCTTACTTTAACTTGTTTATTAGCTTCAAAATGCGAAATTACGGCGCAGCCTTCTCCATGTTTTACGATGTTACATTCTTACTAATTTTAAGCTCTGTAGACTCACAATGAGTATGCGTTTTCAACATTTCACTAATAGAGGCGATATAAAACATTTTATCTTCAGAAAGGTAAATATTAATAGAATTAACTGCAGTATCGTGGTAGACACTAAATAAAATATTCTATAACTGATGTTACAACATTTGTCAAATCATTTCTTATGTATTAACAGAAAATATAAGAATCCGGTCCCTGCTTTCGGAGAAGTGCCCATGTAAAAATTATTTAGACAGATAGTTACTAAAGCTAATTTTTTAACATGTTGCCTACAAAATTGTATGCACATTTCGTCTATTTAACTATATTTAAGAGTAGTAGGAATTATTTTAAGTAATTTCATGTTTTAATCCTTTGTTTTTCTTATAAAATATTGGTTTTATTTCCCCTATCAAAGTATGGCTATTTTAAAGGAGCATTGTTCATCAGAATAGGTATATAGGTGGAAAACAATTATTACATTTATTAGACGTCGTTTTAAATACTAAAATAAACTGTGAAGGAAGTGTTGACGTCTTAAATAAGAGAAGCACCTGAGTATACAACGTTGGATTTTCTATCAGAAAAATCAATAATTACATTATAATACAGCGCTTACACGAAGTTCAACTGATGCGTGAACAAGGGATTAGTAATGAATGAAGACACTGTATTATTTATTTTTATGAAAAGTCGAAGAGCAAAAAACCATTCAGTAATTAAGACGTAACTTTTGTTTTAGCGTTTGTTTTACATGGTTATGAAAATTCTAGATTATCGTTCAGTTGTAAAGCTGCAGGGTTTTGCAACAATAGTAAATTTAAACTTTAAATTTCATGTCAAGCATTTGATTCACAAAAACTTGTTACAATGATTTCAACCCAGATTTGTACTTAAGAGCCTTTAGATTTTCCAATTTCAGAATAGCTGCGACATGTTTAAGACGTAAAATGCCCAGTTAGGCTGTAATATAAACCATTATTAGCCTAAATAAAATGAAAAAAATTACAAATTAAAGTAATTGGTGGAGAAAAGAAAATGTTATTTTTTTAAATATATTTTAAAACAAGATAGATGCAGTGTATAGTAGTTCAAGAATAATAAAAAAGAAGTGAACGTTACCGAATTCATAGAAATAAACCACTATTCGTTGTGACGTCAAAATCACTTACACTTTATGTCCTTAAATGTAGTAAAATGTTTTATTCTGAAAACAATACATCAGAAGAGTTAAATTTGTAGTACTATCTCCCTATCATTGATTAATTAAAATAGTTTTGAAAAATAACTTTTACTGGAATTCTGAAATACTCTGGAACTACTTAGTGGATGACTAATTAAGTAATTTGTATTCAAGTAACGCTCACATCAACTTAGCTTTTTTCTGGATACATAAGACGTAAATTATATAGAGCCGAAAATTTAATCCTCATAAATGTCATTGTATGCTGTGACACGTTCTTGCTATGGGGAAAGTTAATGTTTACTGCTTAGGCAGTAGTGAGGCGACTAGCTATGAATCGCGCCGATGAAGGAAGGCGTTTGGAAGGTAAAGTCTATCTACTCCTGCACTGAATTCAAGTGTAAATTGTGATAAAACCTTTAGGAGAATATTACCATAAATGCGTCCTAAAATACCTGACTCTATTTGGATTTTAGATGTGTTTTTGGTGAAAAGAATCCACCCATCAATGATCTCCCCAAGTCTTAATGTCAGCTTACAACTCATAATTCCGTACACGCAGAATACAATTGGGAAACTTAATAATTCGCTCTACTTTTCGATATGTCCTCTGCCGTTTGGAATATTTTCAAAAACATCCCAAGGGCGAGTTGTATGATCATCCCCTCGAACGTAAACATTCCTGGAAAAGAAGTACCCAAACTGAAAAGCAGAGCACGTGTCTTACTTGTGCAGATGCCCTCCGAGTTGGCAGCAAGGACCGGTTTCCCTGTGGCATGAGCAGCTACAACACACTCGAGTCCCTCGGCACAAGATCCGTAGAAGCCATAAGGTCCTCCGCAGGGCTCATTCTCGACGCGAGCACACACCCTACAACATCCGCAAGGATCCCAGACCGTACCGCCTCCCGGGCAGTCGGCCTCGCTGAGTTCCTCGCATTCCGAGGGGCTACAAACGCAACTGAACCCTTGCGAACCTCCCGTCACCAACAGACACAGCAAGAGCACTGTCTTCATGTTCACCAACCTATGACACTCGTCTATCATGTTCACGGTCTCAACGTCAGAAAACACACGTACAAAAAATAGACGTCTTTCAAGTCACAGTTCGATCACTAACTACATCACAATCAAACACAGAGAAAATGTTGACGGGTTCATGACATGTCACTGTGTCATCAAATGTTATACATTTCGGAACTCTTACAGAAATTTAACACATGTATTTTAGAAAGTCATCAAGATGTTTAAAACGCTGTTACAGCTTTCAACTTCCCTTTTTAGATCAGTGCATATTTCCATAAACGTTGTCACATTATAATTTTACAAGGTTTACGTTAAAACAAAAGTCAAAATGAGTTTCAGTTCACCCAAACTACTTCAAAACTTCCATTAAAAGTTTACTGATCACCCTTTTTAGTATACAGCAACGTCGAACGTTTACATTCAGAACGCTGCAGCGAAGTCGATCTGGTTCAAACTTTCAGTCACTAACATCTGTTTATTTTAAGAGCGTATTAAAGAAGCTGTTGATTCTGGCACTTAGATATATACAGACGTTTATATAGGAAATAAACACTATAAAGTTGCACAGATACTGGTGGCTATACTTTAAGGAGGTGCGAAAAAAGCTTCCTCCTTAAGCCCTTGAAGTGTCAAAAGCAAACGTTCGCTGTAACTGCGGACATTGTTTAATTTCAATCATCCTTGATTAGCAGTTGGGAAATTCATTTGCCGCAACATTACGCCACTTTACGAAAGTTATAAATGCGTTGCCGCATGGTAAAGTTCACTCACAAATTGAACGAAAGTTCAGCTTATTTTCGCTCTGTTTTCGTAATGCAGGCGAGGGAAGTGTTTTATCGTAGGTTTGGAAAGCAATCTACAACACGTGTGCAGCTTCAAGAGGTCGCGCTCACGAGTTACCTGTCGCGAGAAGACATGGTCGCGGAGAAGGGAACACGAATACGGTGCTCGGGCCTAGCCGGCGCACGTCTACTGACGACTAACACATGGAGACCCGGCCCAGCGGCAGGCGCTCCAGAGGTGCCCGACCGGCGTCCATGCGCAGTTACATAACCTTGTCCTAGGCCCTACGTTCACTTTGACCTCTCCCCGTTTGTTTTGCATACGCATTTCTGAACGGTAACGAAGATCGTATGTAACATCTTCCTCGTCCCAGTGCCTGTTACGGTTATAGATAGAACTGATAATAATGTAACATACAGTTCTGCATTCCACATTACTAAAGTTACTAAGCACATATAATTGTGCAACAGGTTTTATAAAAGCTCCACTTTAATACGTTCGGTGCCATTTTGGAAATATGCAATAAATGAATGAATCTACCTATTTGTTGAATTATATTAGCTAATCTTTACCTTCTCTATATTCGACACAAACATTCGATATCTATATTTCACCAGATACGTACTTCTGAGGTAACCTGAATTAAAGAAAGGAATATTTTTGAAAAAGATTTGTGTGCATGTATCTGTTAGTCCTTATCCCTCCTTAATTATAGCTAATTATTTTATTAAAATATCCTGAGTTTGAAATATTTGCAGAGCGAATAAAGCATCTATTATGAATTTTCTATAATTACTTATGCAGTCCTCTACCTTCTCAGCTAGGAAACTATAAGACATAAACGAAAATTTACTGAAGGGAAACTTGCACAATCTGTGTCTAAAGTGTTTTGTGGTATTAGCCATTTCCTAAATATATGCTATTGTTTAATTTATTGTTTAACATCGCTTTAAGTCTCTGGTCATATTGCGATGGTTAGTGTAGGTTCATTAATTCACCTGATTCAGTGTATGCCGGACAAGAGGTTTTAGTTGCGTAGTCGGTTTCCTGCACCAAACATTCTGTTGCAATTGGATATTGGCAGAATGTGGACTTGGGATCGTGGAGCTTTTGGCTGTTGCTTGAGTATATATGCCGTCATTGTATTGCTGCAGCCAGGTTGGTCGGTACAGGGATGTGAACCCGCGATCTTCCGAATGCGAGACACAGACGATACCGCCGGAACCATCTTCCTCTTTAAGCCCTATTATTCTCTTAAATACACCACATTTTAAGCGAAATATTCAAATATTTAATGATTATTTATGTTACTTTCTCTATAGCTTATCTAAAAAGAAAAAACATTGCATTCTATTAAAAAATTCGATATATGATTTCACCAGAGATACATGTTTTGAGGTTTCCTGAATCTGTGTGACTGTGTTTCTGTGTAATATCTCTCTCCCTCTCTTTAAGGATGCAAAGTTTTGACTCTCTTTTAATAACCCCACACACTCAAAAGCTACAAGAAAAATTTCGAGTTACTTTCATTTTCTAAAAAATTTCTGTAATGTTTTTAATTAAAATATCGTAAGTTTGAGATTTTAGATTTTGCACAAATACCTTCTGAAATCTTCTTTATTCTCAAATACAGGAGATGAGCCTAAATCTTAGGTAAAGTGCAGATATCGTTAACATACAATAATTTATGACAAAAGTTGTGTGGTATTAACCATCTCCAGTATTCAGTGTTATTCGTTTAAACGTTCCTAAATTTTAACCTCTGAACTTTTAAGTGCTAAGCTAACGTTCTTTTGTTTTTCTTGAGTTCATGGCTAACATCTATAGACTTACTCCGCTGCACCAGCCTACAAAATGTAAGTTTTTGCAAATTTAATTATTTTAACCGAGAGGTCATATAGGATGTTGAAAGAAAGTATGCAATGAATGTTCAAATAAAATGTTCAAACTACTATGACAGTTAAAAATTATATATTTTATCAATGAATTACGTAAGAGAAACTTTCTAAACGTTTTCTAGGAAACCTATTTCAGGAACAACTACGAAACAAAGAAAGACGACCTAATAAATTAAGTTGAATTTATAGTTAAACAATAGATGTAACACCATATGAAAATAAATTCTATGATCATGTTAAAATCTGGAGAGCTTCAGTTAAATGCTCAGAGTACTATAGAAATATTCTAGCGTCAAAAAAGTGTAAGTGAATGTGGTATTTAACGTAGACGTTGAAGTAATGCTGAAAAGCATGATTACAGATTTTTGAATCAGATTATGAATAAAAAAAATGTATGTCACTAGTTTATTAGTAACTAGCAGAATACCGAACGAGATGGCTCCGTGGTAACGTGTGAGGCTCGCATTCGGGAGGTCCGGGGTTCGATTCCCGTCGACCGCCGACTCTGACTTTGTATTTTCGTGGTTTTCTCTGGTCGGTAGATGAATGCTGGGGTGGATTTTCATCTACCGCGGTTTCCTTTCCATCATTCCCCTTTCATTTCGTTTCCTTCTCATCTTTCAGGTGTATGCTTCGTGGCATAAGGTGGTGCCGGACAGATGGCGCAAATGCTTGCTCAAAGGAAAGAGTAGGTACTCTCCATGGATACTAGAGGACTGCTTGGTCGACGGGTTTTTCATCGCCTTCTCTAGGCAGTGGAACTATTAGCGACTTCCACGCGTCTCTATGGTCTGTCTGCCTGCGACCTATAGCCTCCTGTAGTTCCTTCACTTCATCCCTCCCTTCTGGAGGATGGTAGCCACAATAGATCTATATAGATCGCAGTGTACGACGTGTCTCCCACCGTGTATTAGTTATAACCTAAAAATAACAGAATAGGCAGCTGTAAAGGTAAAGAACGTATCACGGAGGGGCCCCCGGAACCGGGGCAGAGCACCGCACGCAGGTAGTCGGCCCTTTATGCTTCCAACGTGACCCTTGGGAGGGAAGGATGAAGGGAGAGACTCGAAGGACGACCAGATCCGGATGCCGACGGACGCAAGCATGGATGGGGCCCCTAACATTTCCAGATAGAATGTATCCGCCGCACGTTCCCTGCCTACAAGCCACCAACCTCGAGGACCCCCAGGGGCGGAATCCCACTCTTAGGAGAGACCTAACTGAGCGGTACTGCAGCGAGGCCAAGGAGCGTAAGCCACCACCCAGTCGCAACCCCCGAACACCGTCGCTTGGTCCTATAACCCTGAAACAAATGGCAATAGAGATAATGGGTACAGGAAATGAGAGGAAGGAGAGTCGTGGTAGAAAATGGACCACCTCAGCATTCGCCTGGCGACCCGGGGAAACCACGAAAAACCCATAGCCAGAGTGGGCGGTCGCGGATCGATCCCGGGACCTTCCAAATACGGGCCACAGACGTAACCGCTTAACCATCCCGCTTGGTAATTGGCAGCTGTACTTTTGAGTTAAATGCAGAAATTCTTCTGTCTTCGTCTCTCACTTTCTCCCTTTACTGTATCTCTCAATCACCCCTCTCTTTTCGCTCTCCCACATCTGCATTTCTCTCTTCCTCCACCACTCTCTACCCTCTGTTTTTCTTTTCTGTAACTGGGAGCCCTTTCTAGTGTCCCGTCCACCCTCTCCCCCAACCACCCTTATCTCTCTCTCTCTCTCTCCTTCTCTGTGTTAAACTTACATTTCATATTGTATTTTTAAGTCGGTATTAAAAGGCATTTCTGTGGTGTTCATGACAATTAGAATGTAATTAAAAAGTTTAAAAGTGCACAAGCTTGTGCCTCTTCCTTATGCTTACAATATGATTGGAACTGCTGCTTCTACATAGTAACAGATTTAAGTATACAAATAATAGTAAGACAAACTGACAAAACTTAAATATTCTTCCTACCAAACATCTGTAAATAATCTAACTTGTAAGAACAATTATGCTTATAAATATTTGACGCGTAATACTTTAAAAATTGTAATAAGCGAAATGTTTCGAACTTTTATTTTGTGACCTATCAGAGCCCCCCTTGAAAAGTAATTAAACTGCATGGCGCACACACACACACACACACACACACACACACACACACACACACACACACACACACCACACATACATTTTAAAAATGTATTTTTTCTTTCTTCCTTTTTTTCTTTCTTTCAAGGAGCTCATTTTACGCGTTTGCATCAGTTACTCAGCAAAAATCGAATATTACCAGGAAATTTATATTCCAGGTTTATTATATGAGTAGATATACAATAAAATAGCGAAAACATTTTCTGCTTCTTTTTACATGTTCATTATGCCTACACTTTATCCTATCAGACTGTATAATAAGATAACAGCATATTTCTTTGTATATAAAATTAAGTTGAAATTTACTTGTTTTCAACTGAAAACATTATGGAAATACAACTTTACGCTTAAATGATTATTTTCCAAGCTACAATACTTTACCATACATCAGGTGAAATACTGCATTGGAACATTTCAGATTGCATCAGCATAATACTTTACAGAAATACAAACCTGTAAATTACATACCAATATTCGTTTTACAGTATGTTGCTCAGTTTTTTATATTTTTGGACCCTGCGTAAAAAAATTAACTTTTACGTAGTAAATTTTGTTTAGCATGTCTCTCAAAGATTCTGAATCCAAGTCCCAAAAAACAAAGCAACACAATACTAAATTGTTCGTATTACTGTTTAATGAATCGTATGCCGATCAAATTTTGATGTGTCGAAATGTGCATCGTAGCAGTTGTAACATGCGGTGGCTTATTCAATATATCGGCACGAAAGGGAAACATGTTTTCAGCAATTTGTCAATCGTGTGACTGGCTAGATGCGGGCCAGTGTTACCAACCAAAAAAATATATTAATATCGCTACATGTCGACCTAAATTCCGCTACATAAATACTACATTATATCAATTCATTGCTATAAGTCATAGAAAAAATTATTATAATCTCTCTGTTAGTAATTTAGGTCCATTTTAGTGGCAATAATTCATCTTTTCATGAAGTGATTAATTAAACTAAAATTAATATAATCATTATGCATTTCTTAGTAAAATGTAAATAAATTAATTTACTTAAATGTTTGTGCTATCAGTTGCATTTAGATTCTTCATGTGTTCCTGCTTTCACAGTGTTTCAAAAGATCAGTTCTATATGCTACTAAAACAACGTTATTTACATGCTCTGTACTTAGCTTTTGCACTGTCTTCTTTAACTGGTTGTAACCATTTCGAAACAATTTCTTCTTTCAATCACATATCCAAAAACAACTGTTTTCCCACTTTCTTGTCATCCGACAATTCTCTGCGTCATTCCTTTTTTCCCCTTAGGGGTGGAAAAAATTAGTTTTATTTATAAACGCTCTTTAACTGCTACGATTTTTAGTGTCCCATTCTATATTGTACGTGAAAGACCGAAAATTTTGCTCAAAGACCTCTTTATCAGGCTCGAGGTTCTTTAGCGTGCCGTAAATATACTACACGGAACCACCGGCTTTACTTCCCTTGCGAAGGAAATCATACTAAAAATTTTTACGCCCGCAAAAATCAATCGCTCTCCGCCGGGTTTGAACCCGCGACGTAGGGAACTAGAGACTAGCATGGTACCACTAGACCACGGAGGATGACCTTCAGGAGTGGAGTACCCTTTATCATGTATTATTATATTATTAGAAATACTTAAAATGCCTACATTAATTTTGTAGTGTATAGTTGAAACGTTTTAGGATAGTTTATTTTAGAGTAATTATAAATTTATTTTTTTAAGTTAAAATTCGCTACATTTCCCCACTTTTTCGTTTTTCGCCGCAATATCTCCCTAGGGCTCAAATTTCGCTACACATAGCCTGTACGGTTGGCAACACTGGTGCGGGCAACCGCACCTAATCTCTGTTATATCCGTATACGTGTATCTATAGGTACAATTTTACTCCGTATCTCTTAACTGTCGCGTGGACTAGTCATGTCCCCCATGGAATAGGTTGTCGTGCAACACAAACAGTTCCTTTGTTAGCATGATCATTTATCTTAAAATATTCGAAGAGAATTGTCAGATTTACACTTTCATAGCCGTATGGATAAGAATATATTGATTAATGAAGTTAATGCATCTAGAATACATATATATTCTTATCAACAAATAGCTAGGAGGATCCTTCGGTTTTAAACTACCTTTCAGGTTGACGAAAGCTCGTGCGTGCATATATATTATAATTTAAAGGTGACATTAGCCAATTAGGGGAAGGATGTAGCCGGGAAATGTTATAAGAAACAGGGTTTAGTGCACCCGGGTGCTGACCGAGCGAGATGGCTGAGCTGGCAACGTTTGTGAGCCGCATCCGGGAGGTCCCGGGTTCAATTCCCGGTGACCGCCCACTATGACCATGGGCGTTTTCGTAGTTTTCCCCTGGTCGCCTAGACGAATACCGGGGTTGAAATGAAATTGAGTTTTATTTATGGACGCTCCTTAACTACTATGGTTCTTAGCGTCCCATTCTATATTGGGAGTGAAAGACCGGTAATTTTGCTCAGAGGCCTCTTTATCAGGCTTGAGCTACTTTTACGTGCCGTAAATCTCCAAAGGAAGCCATGCTAAGGATTTTTACGCCCGAAAAAATCCATCGCCCTCCGCCGGGTTTGAACCCGCGACCTTGGGAACTAGAAACTAGCACGGTACCATTAGTCCACGGTGTATTCTACCAAGATTTCTACTTTCCCCCATTTCCTCTCATTTCATCTCTCCCTTTCACGTTTCAGGTTGTCTTTGGGTCCTGTGGTGCTGGCGGTGTCGGGCGGATGGCATAGTTGCCTGTGCATTGGAAAGATTTCTTCCCATAAACGCTAGGATCCCTTGCCCCACCCTTTAGAATCGCTCCATTGCCCTTTCTCGGGATTCTTCGCCCCTATTAGCGCGTGGATGTTCGAACTGGAAATGTTAGGGACTTCTGAGTGCCTCTGTGGGCCTGTCTGCCTACGGACCTGAGGCTCCTTTACCTCATCCCTACCTCCCAGGGAGGGGTGTAGCCACAACAGAACAAGCTGGTCGCAGTGGCGAGGTGTCCCCCTCCGATACCCGGCCGCTGGGGAAAAACGAAATGAAGGCATGATACCAGAACATTTCCTTTTATAAATATAAATTCTCTTTTACTTTCTATTGTATTTTAATTTAATTTACGGGCTGAAATTTTTGAGAGAGCGGTACTTGGTTAATGCGAGTATCTCTTCAGTTTTCATTTAGATTAAACATATTTGTTTCGTTACACTACCGCGACTCCGTTTTTGCGGTGTGCTGTAAAGAATTTCATTTCGACTCCTTGTAGTTGTTGTTGCTCTACATTCGCTAGCAGCTGTTGGGAAGGGGGAAGAGAGGTTAGACACGGTGAATCTGCCGGAGGAAACAAGGGTGAAGATTCCAACAGTACCTGAACGTGTGGGCGGGAGGAAGAAGCATTCCTCTCTAGTGGAACAAGTACAGTCTAAAATGAATGTTGCAGTGCACTAGGGTTCACGTAACTTACTCATCTTGTACCTCAAGTCCGCAGTAACTTTAGGAGCGTTTGTAGACGTGGTGCAAGGAAAGCTTAATACATCTAAGTGATTTGGTGGGAAGTATTATGTGATTCTGCGCCTATCCAGTTAATTTAAACACACTGTTTGCTTCTTTCGTCTATCACGTTAAAACTTTTTTCATTGAAATTTTTGAAATGAATTTTTTGGACTCTATAAACCTCAAAATCTATGCGGCAAAGAAAACTTGTACACTAGTGCCAAAAATATCACTTATTTCAAGTGTATATTGTATATGTACGCATTTACATGGCTTGTAAATATAGCTGTGACAATATATGCTGTTGATCTACATTAAAATAGCCAGCCTGCATCCTCAGCAGTGGCGGCTGCTGTGTAAAAACACAAGAACACGTGAACACCCTAATTTTTGACACCTTGCGATTTATTGCTTATTTTTTCTTTGAATGCTGTTACACGTAACATAGATGCGGTAATTTAAAATCTACGGAGTTTAAATCTACCGCGCTTCTCTTCTATACGCGATGAAACACGGCAATAGAGTCACCAGCACATCTTGGTTTGTGCACGTTTTTAGGAGCTTTTGCACATGTGCAACTGGTATGACGTAATTACCTTATGGATGAAATACATACCTACAAGTCGTACAATCTTAAAGACGTGCACTGGTCCTTACCATCCATCTCTCAGCAACAAGTTTACGTCAATGTCACTAGGTGGTAGCACACTACAGCAGAAGTTTCATTCATGCGATAGTGCAGGGGCTGGTTTTGGGAATCCTTGTTCGCTTTTCAGTTTTGGCATAAATCCCGCTAGATAGTAGCATACTGACACCAATTCACTCACTGTACAGCGAAATTTAGATCTGATGCGAGTACGTGTTGTAATTATACGGATAGAAAAGCCTATTTCTGGAGAGCTTTATGGATATGCTTTATAAATAGATGGTATCAGCCATGATGTAGTATAGTTTTCCCCGTTTAACGTGTGCCTACAGTGCAGTGTAACGTGTATTTATATTAACTTTTGTGTGCACTGTATGGAGGAGCAGGACATTTTATAAGTAGAAATTATGCCGTTTTCCTGCTTCAGAAAATGAGACTTGGTGAGTACTAATAAATTAGTTATGTATTGGCTGGCGAAAGAATGCAAATGGAGAATAGCGAAAGCTTACAAATTAATTCGTTGTAAACTTTGCTTAATTATGTGCAAAAAAAATTAAAAATCCACAAAGGAATCCTTTCTTTCGTGAGACAATCTATGCATTATTATTATTATTATTATTATTATTATTATTATTATTATTATTATTATTATTATTGGTAGTGGCTGCAGTTGTGTCAGTTTGTTCATACTCATAATTATTATGCAGTAGATGCTATTTCACATTTTTAGGGCTATCTGAATCTAACATTTTGTGTGGACTCACAAAATGTATACTCACGAGCCACAACTGATCCTCAGGTTAACTGTCGGATATACACTATATCATTTCCCAAGAGGGACTTGTGTGTGAATCATTACAAATATCGAAATCAACGTCACTATAGGGATGTCATAATGGTCTACTTTAAAAGGTTTTGTTATTAAAACAAATAGAACAAAATGAAGTTTCTAAAACAATTTATGTTTGAATTGTTTGAACCAAAATCCAAAACAAGCCATACTAATTCATTTTATTTAATACACGATTAAAGACTAATCAAAGAAAACCTTTTCACTAAAGAGTTTTGAGTCCTTACTTTTAATATTCCTGAAATATTATAATAAACCAAATTTTGACTACAACGTTTTCTAAAGGTACCTATACCAGCAGCTTAAAATATACTAAGCAGATACATGTATGCAACTAAATAATGTAAAATTTAAATTGAAGCATTATCTTACCTTAAAACGGTATTAAAGTATTCCTACATTGCTTACAGCAGTTTATTAAATTGACATCAGTGACTCCCAAGTGTTCATTTCTGGTGCTCCTCTTTGTTAAATCTATGATTACCATGCTCCTCTAAGGTATTTACAAATGCATTTTCTCATATACTATTATAATTTTGAGATAATGTAGAAGACTGAGATAATCTACGGGTTTCTCTGTAAAGATGAAATAAGCTTAGTAAGAATAGTTTGTATACCCACTAATAAACGACAGAGGGTAGAGAACGTAATGTGAATGTATCACATCAGCTTTTTAAAGACAACCTATGAATGGTATATCCATTATTTGTATAGGTGTAGGTTACTCAACGGAGGCGGACACTTCGCACACTGCGACCTGCATAGATCTATTACGGCTACCATCTCCCAGGAGGAAGGAATGAAGTGAAGGAACCACGGAGGCTACAGACCACAGAGACGCGCGGAAGTCCCTAACATTTCCAAGCTCGAAGACCCATTCCACTGCTGGAGTTGCTTAGAGAGGGCGATAAACGACCCGACGACCAAGAATACCTTTGGTATCCACGAGGAGTACTCTTTTCTTTGACCATCCGTGAATTAAGCTTCAAAATGGAGCTAAGTAGTAACCAGCAGCTACCACGACTTGGGAAGAAGTCATTAAATATTTCAAGGATGTTTATATAAGCAAAATGAAAAAATTAAGTATGTGAAGTTAGGTAAGTCTGCATTATGATTATTTAGGGATAATTTTTCTACTTCGTAACAGGAATACTGTAGTTCCGAAATGCTTAGTAAAAACTAATAGAAAAGTTATGGCTCCTCAGAAGAAAATACTTCCCGGAAGTTCTGTCATCTAAAAGGTTTGTAATCTACTGCATTGTTTATGTTTCAGATGCCTCTAATGCCAGTAACATCATTATTCAGAGATACACAGATAATTTATACTTTCTCTACCACGTGGGTACATAAAGTATAGAAGCTTATTGCATTCCACTCAAAAATGCAATACCGAGGTTTCACTGAAAATACATGCTTTGAGCTCCCCTGATTTAAAAAAAAATCATTTTTAGACAAAAGGTCCTATGGTCTGTCTGTGTGTGTGCGCGTGTGTATGTGTGTGTGCCTGTATATGTGTCTATGAACAGCATAACTCAAAAAATCTGATGTGTTACACTCACATAACTTTCTCTACTCTTGTACAAACTATTTATACAAACGTTTATTCTCCATCTACTTCATATTAATCGAGATAAACATTTGCAGAGTCTATCTTATTGCTAATTTTCTTGTAGATATAAGGGGAATGTATATTTACAAGCGCAATTTGGAAATACAGTAGCCTTTAAGCACATACATATCTCTTAATAGCTGGTTACTAGGTGCAGCACCATTCCCTTTCCCACAGATTAATACTCTTTGCATATCCAAGACAAAAAATGAATAACGAATTCCCATTTGAGAAAATAAGTATTGAAAAATTTAAGGGAATAACAAGAAATATCTCGAAAATGATTCACTCAACAAAAAAAATGTATATGACATAAATTGTGTATTTTAACGCGATCTACATTTTTGTGTAGTAAAATTTTGTCTATCTCTTATGGTTTACCAGTTATGCAAAAGTAGTTCACAATGAAGAATACTTTTGGAGACATTCCCAGAAAATTCAAGATATACATTTTATTTGTCATACAAATATCTTAAACATATGATATTTTAATCAAAATCGTTAGAGCCATTTTTGAGAAAATTAAACTTTTAGAAAAATCTTCCATGTAAAGGGTACTCTGGGATGGGGGGATTTTCTTGAAAACCTTCGTGTCGCATCCTTGGAAGATACTGAACCTAAATACCAAGTTTGGTGTTTATCCGACTGTTCGTTTCTGAGTTATGCTGTTCACAGACAGACACACACACAGACACACACACACACACACACACACACACACACACACACAGACAGACACACACACGGACATGTTTCCAAAAAATGCTTTTTTTGGATTCAGGGGGTCTCAAAACATGTATTTCCAGTGAAATCTCGGTATCGAATCTCTGGGTGGAATACAATACTTCCCCTACTTACTATACGTAGTAGAGAAAGTAAAAACGAAAAGTCGGATAAACACCAAACTTGGTATTTAAGTATCGTATCTCCCAAAAATGCGACACAAGATTTTCAAGAAGATTCCCCCACCCCAAACTATACTTTACAAGGAATATTTTCGAAAATTTTGATTTTCCAAACAATGGTTGCAACAATTTTTATTAAAATACCATATTTTAAAGATATTTTCATGAAAAATAAAATGACATTTAGAATTTTTTGCGAATAGCCTTAAAGTCCTCTACATTCGGAAGCAATTTTGTCTAATCTTGTATAACTGGTGAACGTTAAGTGATAAACGAAAACGTACTACACAGGTAATGCAGATCTGTTTAAACACACAATTTATTTAAAATAAGTTTTTTGTGGCATAAGCCATTTCTGAGATATCCGTTATTAATGGTTCGAGTTGTCCATTACTTGGTCATTCTCTTTAAGTCCTGTCAACATTCAGTTGTTTTCGGGATTGCATGGAAACAGTATGGAATTTTAAGGCCAACACATAGCGTCCAGTTTTAAAATATTTGACTATCGCTGTTCTCTTTGTATCTATAACGAAATGTGTAGCTATTTCTGCCAAGGCTTATTTGTATTAAAACTTAGTAGGTAATTTATCTCTATTTCGCTTTTTCTTGTTCCTTTTTGTTGTGTTTTCTTTCTCTGTTGTTTATTTTGTCACCCTATTGTATCTTAAATATGTATGTACGGTCAATCACCCATGCACTAAATACTTGTGAAATAACTTCAATAATTTAAAACCAATAAAGATACCTTATCTATCTATCTATCTATCTATCTATCTATCTATCTATCTATCTATCTAGTAGATAGAAAAATACGCTTAGTAAGAATAGTTTGTATACCCACTAATAAACGATAGAGTAGAGAAAGTAATGTAAATGTATCACATCAGCTTTTTAAATCACTTAAAGCCGCTTGTACACGATCAAATTTTTGTCAAATTCAATACTTTACAAGACCTTTCAAGAGTTGTCACAACTTTACAACTTTTCTTGTCAAATTGCTTCCAATACTTTTAAACTCTTTGAAAGTTTTGAAGACAAATAAGGACATGCTCTAAACGATCAAAGATTTGACAATGATTTGATGGCTTTAGCCAATAAAATGCGAGTATTTACAGTGCGTCACGAAATCTGCAACATGGCGGAAAGCGAAAAGTAAACAAAAATGGCTCCCGGTCAAGGTATATTGTATGCGAACTGATTAGGTTATACATAAGCTGGTCACGTCCGTATGTGTAGGACTCTGTGGATTACCACAAGATGAAACAGATAAAGGCATATGAAGAAATAATTGCCAGGTAGATTTCCGAACTAAGTCTATACATTAATGCACTGTTATATAGTGTGGTTAACCTATCACTTGGTGTTATTTTCATTGTAATCCATAATCGTAATGTGATTTAATTGGATATAATACGTGAAAGTGCTACATAATATTGGTATAGAACAGTATTTCATTGTAAACTGTTATACCGTGACGCAAATAGTAAATTGCTTTGTGCGTGATAAATTATTTATTAATGTGTTCTGAAGGGTTTCAGTTTGAAAAAAGACAACTTGTAAATGTACATTTACGACATTGTCAAGTCTGGTCCAATCTTGTCACATATTGAAAAATGTTTAACAATTTTTTTTGTAAACTCTTGAATTGAAAAAAAAGCTTGATCGTGTACAAGGGGCTTTACGCTCTTTTCAATACCAGAAGTGCAGAAACAGTGAATCATATGAGGAAATTAATATTCAAATTTATTACACATATCTTTATAAAGGGAATAGGGATAGGAAATTGTTATAAGAACTGGCACTAAGCACTGGCCTTAAAATTTCATGCTCTTTCCTGCAATCGCGAAAAACAACTGAATGTCGAAAGCACTTGAAAAGAAAGGCAAAAGTATTGAACACTTCGAACCGTTAATAACGGATATCTCGAAAATGGCTTACGTCACAAACAAATTATTTGAAATACACTGTGTTTTTTAAATAGATCTACATTTTTTTTGTAGTACGTTCTCGTCTATCGCTTAAAGTTGAAACGGCAACTCTAGGCCGAGCCCAAGAACTGTAATTATAAATAATTTATTAATTAACTTTTATTGATGTTAAATCATACTATGTAAATATCTTTTTCTCATACTGCTTGTATATTTTAAGAAGGGTGATTTAACGTTATGTATCTATCTAGGTTACTAATATTAGTAGAATTATAAATGGTTTAATGTAAATAATCTAAGCGCTGTGTTAAAATACTGTCCACGACGAAATGTTTTAGCTACAGGAATAGTGCCTTCGAAGGCAGAAAACCTAGGTTTATGACATCTCTTTGGTCGCAGTGCCATTATTCCTACAGCGAGGGTGTAACGCCTTTGTCCCTTTATTTGATAATTCGCCGTGACCAAGTGAGCGAGACAGATAGCCTAACGGTAAATGTAGGAAAAGCCGCGATTTATATTAAATTTGGACCAATGAGATCCCTGGAAGTTTATTCGAAATAGTTAGACGCGTCGGGTGGCGCTAAAAATGGACCAATTGGAAAGGAAGCAGCCCCAGAAGCCTGCGTCTATAAATGGAACTGTTTGGAGCAAATTCGAGACAGTTTTTGTCATGTGTGGTCAGGGAGAGATGCTGCAGGATGTGTGAGATATCGCGCCAAAAAGGGAATCAAGACAGTTTTAGAAACACACCTAAGATCCGCTACTCGTAAAGAGATAAGCATATTTAAACTTCGTGTCATATTCGCGCCGTAGTTTAACAGCGGTGGACAGTATTTTACGGCGTCAATACAAGTGTTGTATACTACGAGTGTTAATTAAATAAAAAGAAAGGGCAGTGTCATCTTTTCATAAACAAAGCACGTCTATGTCTTCCTATATCACCACCCGAGATCTACGATTCCTTTACCGAGGATAAGTCCATGCTCCCATATTGTTTAAGGAAAATTACTGCAGCTAGCCGAGGATAAAATTGAAGAGAACCAACACACTGACAACTTCTGGAACCAACGGGAGAAGCATCAAGGTAAGCCTACAGCACGGACGAAGGAGGTGACTGCCGCAAAGTTTACAGTTATACAAGATTATACAAAATTTCTTCCGAATGAAGTGGACTTTACAGGCTATTCCCAGAAAATTCAAGATATATATTTTATTTCTAATGTCTTCGTGTCCCATCTTTGGAAGATACTGAAATCAAATACCAAGTTTGGTATTTACCTACTTTATGCTTGAGTTATGCTGTTCACAGACACAGACACACACATATATGGATATTTTTCTAAAAATATTTTTATTCAGGAGGCCTCCAAATATGTATTTCTATTGAAATCTCGGTATCGAATTTTTGGGTGGAATGCAATACCTTCTCTACCTACCATGTACATGGTAGAGAAAGTAAAAATAGAAGTCGCAAAATGAGATTCCTAAGGTGAGTAGTAGGCTATATTTTTTAGACAAAGAGAGAAATGACGAGTTCAGAAAGGAATTCAGCATTTTTAAGTTACTTGAGAAGATACGCCAATATAGAACTAACTGGAAAGAACACGTGGATAGATTGGAAGATTACCGCACCCCAAAACTGCTACTAAATTGCAAACCTATAGGCAAGATATACATTGGTAGAGAGAAGAAAAAATGGACACAGCAAACATTCAATTTCTGAGACCGGAGCAAGTCTTTCGAGTCTTAATCGCTTAAGATGATTATCTATGGTTTACTGATTACTCAATTTCTTTAGAATAAAGAATAAATTGTGCACTTTACTCGTCATCCTCATCTCATTCTATTTTTAAGAAAATAACGAAGAAAAAAGTCCAATTAAAGTGATTTTTGGTGGATTCCTAAAAATACTCACCTTGCATCCTAAAAAGGAACCTGGGCGTCTATGGTCTATGTTGTTTATCTGACTTTCACTTTTGAGTTGAGGGAGTATTTTTAGCACTTAAATGATTTCAGTCAAATTATATAATATATAAATTCAATAACAGCCCGCCTTAAAGCAATATGTGTATGTAACAATTGAAGTAGTTTTATTATTATTTTGTTAGCCCCACATTTGGGAGCCAATTTGAAGTGGTTTAGTGCTTACGTAATATGTTTTTACGTAAATTATTAGAACTTGAAGATCTTATATTGTGCTGCTTTTGTTTTGTTTGGTTACATAATTTTAACTGCCCCACGTTGGGCGTCAATTTGAAGTAACATTATGGTTGTTTTGTTAGCCCCTCGTTGTGGTAGCCAATTTGAAGTGGTATTTATGTTTGTGATTGTATGTGTTAGCCCCACATTTGGGAGCCAATTTGCGACGGTTTTTTTATTAATGTACTTGTATATTTGTGTTTGCTTCATGTGGTGAAGCCATTTTGTGACGTGATTCTTTGTTAGGTTTGTAGCTCCATCTGATGTTAGCAATTTGCGGCAGTATTAGTTTTTGTTTGAAAGAATGCTACTTTTATTTTATTTAATTTTGTTTCACTGTCCTCCGGCTAGCTATGATCTTTTCGGTCGAGCACTTCTCTTTATACAGGTTGTGTAAACGGAAAGGAATCTTTTATCCAAAGATAACACTGATGAAAGAATTTCTTTTATACTTTTATTGTCGAACACTTTCACTATCACATTTACACATTGATCTAGACACTCGCCAAACTGAAACTGTTATAACAACTTCTTACTGATCACTTTTAATCCACGTACTTCAACCTTTTGTATAATTAACTTTACCATACTTGAGATTTTTCATAACTCTTATACGCGTAACTTGCAAATCGATAGCCGACGTGTAATATTTCTGCTGGACTGAAGGCGACGTGTATCATACAAATATTTTCGACGAACTGACGGGAATGCGACGTGTAGTGTACAAAGAATTTTGATGAACTGACGGGGTCTTTACCTCTAACCTACCTTTTATACTCCTACACACCGATATGCCTAAAGATTATAACTGAACTGCAATTGGCTAATAAAACGCGCCAACATTAGCGTCTATTTTTATATCCAATGAAAATTATGAATACATATGCTCTAGGGAAATGTTCCAGCAATTTCTAAAGGAAAACGCGCCAACATTACGTAACTTCCTCGTTTCCAATAATGATAAACCGCTCACCCCCTCGCTGCATTATTGCACGCTATTATTGTCAGTTTCAGTAAGGCAGTATAAACTTACTTCCCAACAATAATTACAATCAACAAACATCTCAAATCAATGTCACATAATAATGCATATTCATACTATAATCACTCTTTACATTTAAATAATTTGTGATACAAATTACTGCATCACAATATATAAAAAGGTATATTACAGCCATTATATATGTTTATATTATTATATACATGTGTAATAATGTTATGTGAATGTATTACCTAATTTAATAATGTGAAAATAATAGATTAAAAGTTGCTAACAATGAGGTAACAATGAGTTAACCTTGAGGCAATAATGAATTTGAAAGTTTAACAATACTACTTG
Organism: Deroplatys truncata; assembly: GCA_030765065.1. Lineage (NCBI taxonomy): Eukaryota > Metazoa > Arthropoda > Insecta > Mantodea > Mantidae > Deroplatys > Deroplatys truncata. Next base: position 117,884,023 of record CM060975.1, read on the forward strand.
TGATTCTTGGAAGCAATGGTGTAATTTTAGTGACAGTTTATAAAATAGCCAATCAACAACCAGAAAAAGCTTTAGTTAAATGAAGGTATTCTATTGGACTAGCATTAGCCAATCAGAAATGGAAATAGGGCAAATTCTACAAATTTAGAAGTCAGTTGCTTGTAGACAGAGTTTTTAACCGGACGCATGATGCGTCCTCGAGAAATTGAATACGTATTTAGAAATAGTTTACGTGTTAAAAAGTGCAAGTAATTAATAACAAAATCTCAGAGCTCTCTCTCTCTCTCTCTCTCTCTCTCTATATATATATATATATATATATATATATATATATATATATATATATATATATCAGTGAAGTGTTATTTAAATCGTGTCAAGTATTAATAAATGGATTGAAGTAAAATTATAATCTGTGTGAGCCTACATTCTTCAGTCGCACCACTCCCTGCTAAGACATTCATGTCTCTAAAAATAAATACTGACGCAGCCGAGGCAAACATAAATATATAATATTTAAACAAACAGTCAAATTACAAAGTTAATATTTTTAAATTTGGGGCAAAGGGCCCCTGAAAGTACATTTGGGGCAAAGGCCCCCGGAAAGTACATCTGGGGCAAAGGCCCCCGGAAAGTATTTTTGGGGCGAAGGCTACCGGAAACTTTTACCATACGTGTGGTTGCAACTACTTCAAGTTCGGATCCCCAACAGTTGAACTACAATACAACTCCTACTTCAAATTGGCTTTCCACACGTGGGGCGGAAACTACGTTCTTCAGAGTTATGGTACTCATAAACAGAGGGTGATTCAAAACAACAGCGATTACATCCAGTATGTTGTGCGGGACAACAAATTGATCCTTTCTCAAAAGAGGAACTACATCCGGAAAAACTGTTTGACAATGAAGGCTATCAAAGTTTGACAACGCTTAAGGCTGTAGTGATGTGCATGCATTCAATATTTTGTCAAGGTGCCTCTAACAGGTCAACTAGAGCATCACATTAGATTACACAGGATGTTTGAATGACGACCTATTACTTGATTACGGAGTGATACAGAGACGAACGCATATGGTCAAGCATGTGCGGATGTGTGGGCAGCAATTCTGTCGCAGTATTTCAACCCCTTTAGTAATACAATGCACAATGTGGCGACCTTATTTTGTTTTGTTGTTATTTTTTTTATTTATAGTCGCTTTGACTACTAGGTCATATCGGGACTTATATCCATACATTGTATACTTAACATTGATTAAATAATACAATAATTGTAATACATTGTTATAAAGATATTTTACATTAATAAATCTTGAACACAGCTAGAACAGTATAATTACCTATTATACATGTTTATTTCATGTGTTATACTTAAATCTTGTTATACAGTTTGATGTCTTTCAAGAAAAAAAATATATGTTTTTGAAATGAGTAGGGTTGTTTAAAGCTAAAAATATATCTTCAGGGATGTTATGTCTTCTTTCCTGGTATAACTTCTGCATTTAGTGATGAGGTGTTCGATGGTGAAGTTTCGCAGTGAGGAGCATTTTCTTTGGCGAGTAAGAAGGAATGGGTTAGGCGTGAATGGCTATTCGTAAACGTGATATAATCAGTTGATGTTTTCTTTTTAGAGTCTGCAATGTGCAGGTTTTTGTGGAGATTTTCCTATGTGGCGTTTGCTTGATGTTTTAATGGCCCAGTCTTGCTTCCATTTGACAGTTGGTCTGCTAAAAAATAACTTGAGCTAATGGAAGTTCCTTTACAAAATGTGGAACACACATTCGAGCGCTCTCAAACCTTGATGCCCCACAGTACCCAAACCAAGCTTTTCCGGATTGAAAATTGATCGGTTTTACCTCCTCGCAATATTTTAAACGTTATTGTTGTTGTTTAGAAACACCCGGTAAATAGGCAAAAGACTGTGCGAACCTCTTTCTAAACTTTTTCTTTTTGTTTTAAGGTTTTAGGGACCACAAAACATACATTTCTCTTAAAATTTCGATATCGAATTTTTGCGTCTAATTCCTCTAAGAAAACCGGTAGCAAAGCAAAACTGCTTCCCAAAATAAGCGGAAAACAGTATCCAAACAAAAACATTTGAAAACTGCTGTACCAAATGGTAATCACGCCAGAGAAAACGATATAGTCATAATAATCGTACCCTACGCATGACCAAACCGCAGTATGCATATACTAAATAGAGGTCAACAATCTTGCAGAATTGCAGGCCAGTTTACAAACAATGAAAACGGTTTTATTGCGTCATACAGCAAACGGGTCATTTATTCGCGAGTGTATAAAGTTTATTTTAATACGCGTTGTGTGTTACTAACAGCAATAGCGCTTCCTCTTTAATGTAGTGTGTAAATGAAAGTGTTTTGTTTAATAGTGTCTCACTAAACCGACAAAACATTTAAATGTGATTTTGTGATCGCACTTTTTAGCCAACCTTACCGTTTCAGAACTGTTAGTCATCTTTGGGTAAATGCAATATCCCTGTAATGTCTGTTGCAGCCTTCCTAGTTTACACCAGGATATTGTGACATAAGCCCGGCGACGTCACGTAGGGATGAGAGAACGTAGCATACGGTGGCCACACGAGGGTTACGTTGCGGTAGCTGGAATGGTAGTAAAAGGGTTACATCATAAGACATGTAACTTCTGTTCCCAATCTTTCAAACCGTTAATTTACCCAATTCAACCTAAACTACACTTCAAAAAGAAAGCAGTAGACAATTGGTGGATTTACCTGTGCGGCAGAAAAGGTCTTGCTGTCCATCGTCGTCGAGATTACAAATTAACACTATATGAATTTAAAGAACTTGCCAGTAAAGGTTCCTGCTAAGGACGTGGTTAATCGAGAGCGAAATGTCAAAAATCCCTAAGTTTAAATACCTGACAATATGCTGATTAGTGCCTAGCTTGTAACTGACGTAAGCGTATGCCAGCAGAAATTACGTAACTCACCCACGTGTCGGAAAAGTGATCTTTTAGCCTAAATCGCGTGTCACCTAATCTCTGTTTACAAAATTTAATTAAATCGAATTTTATTTATGGCGCTCTTTATGGTCCTTAGCGTCCCATTCTATATTGGACGTGAAAGACCGGAAATGTTGCTCAGAGGCCTCCCTATCAGGCTTGAGGTTCTTTTACCTGCCGTGAATCTACGACACGGGACCACCGGTTTTACTTACCTTCCGAAGGAAGCCATGCTAAGGATTTTTACGCCCGAAAAAAATCCATCGCCCTCTGCCGGGTTTGAACTCACGACCTCGGAAACTAGAGGCTGGCATGGAGGACGACATCTCTGCTTATTTTAACATCAGGGAAAATACTAGCAATAAATTTCTGGCGTTACTTAAACAAAGTTTGTCCTGAATATCTCAAACTGTATCAAATCATATTTATCAATTTTTTTAAAAATAAAATTATATTATCGTTCTAAGGAACAAACAGCAGTCAGACTGTTGGCGATGCAAGCGCGTGTGACATTAGCAGCTATGAGACGAGAAAGTTACAATTTCAATTACTGTAAAAGATAAAGGTAAAGCTACGAACAAACGGAGGGGCCCCCGCAACCGAGATAGAGCACCACAAGTAGGCCGAAACGGCCCTTTTTGCTTCTACCGTAACCCCTGGGAGCGATGAGGGGAGAGAGCCGAAGGGCGACCAGATCCGGATGACGACGGGCGCAAGCATGGACGGGGTCCATAACGTTTCCAGTTCGAACGCATCCCGACGCCGCCCGGGCAACCCACAAGACTTCAGACCTCCGGCGATCCCCACTGGTGGGGCCCATTCGGAAGCGGGTCCTAACTGAGCAGTCCCACAATGACGCGGGGAAGAAACCTCTACAAAGCACACATCCACCGCCCAGCCGCAACGTGCCGAACACACCGCCTGGCCCTACAACCCTAAAAAGATAACAATGAAGGAGGTGATGGGTAGAGGAAATGAGCAGGAAAGCCATGATAGAAGAGGAATTCGCCTGCTGAGCCGGAGAAACCACGAAAAACACGTGGGTCAGAGTGGGTGGGCGCCGGGGATGGAACCCGTGACCTCTCAAATGCGAGTATCACACTTTACTGCGGCGCCACTTCTCTCGATTTTAGTTAATGTAACATATGTCTATTTTTTATGTGTTATGAAGAAATGCTTAACGTAAACTTTTCCGTGTCTTTATCTTAAGTAATAATAGAGGAGACAGCAAAATGTTTTACAGCACAGGTGACAACAAAGGTCACAAGGCTTTCGGATCTCCTTAAGTTGACTGGTTGACACCATTCTAATGTATCTACACGTCGTAGATAGGAGCACGATTCAAATTTTTCTTTGCCGACCCTCGCTTAGGGCGAGGCAACCAGCATCACAGAAATCAATTATTTATTTCCCTGCCATGTAGGGCTAGCATCACGAACTTACATCAGTCGGCGGGCCTGCTCAACTCTCAGCTATACCGGCAATACGTGCCACAAAGCCTCGATGATTTCCATCCAGGCAGATATTTCAAAACAGCTGATAGAAAAAAGACTAGAATATAACTTGGAGACCCACACAGGAATCGTTTACCTAGACAAAGCTCTCAATATTGTATTGACAGAAGTTTAATATGGGCAATTATGGAAAGAAGAGAATGTTCTACACACTTAATAGATGCCATTAGAAGTATCTACAGGAATACAACCTGTTACATTACAATTGTAAGTGCGAATGTGATCAAAATAGAAACAAATAGAACTATTAATCAGGGATGTGGCCTATTTCCAATGCTTTTAAATGTTTACGTCTACGACATGACACTCGTATAACACTGAAATGAACGTAGATAGTGTTCGTTTAAAATGAGAGTTCCACTTGAATTCAGTATACTAAAGAAATGCCCTTGTAACTCTAAAGAGTGCCTGTAAAAAGTATAATCTTAGAATCTCGAGTACAAAAGATTTCCCGTGAGAAACAAAAGTGTAATTGACAATCAAAGTTTAGAACAAGTCTCAATCTATCTTGGCACAATGACATTCTTTCGCAAGGAAATATGTATATTTAAAATTAGCCAGGTAACAAAATGTGGAAGCATAAGAAGAAATGCGAGAAGTATATAAATCTATGGACCTACCAGCTATACTTTATAGAAGTGAAAAATGGGTAATGTGCAAAAAGCTGAAAGCAGCTGAGATGAAGTTTCTGTGAGCTGCGAAAGGCTATAAACATATTAATAGAATTCCAAACACCAACATAGGAGAACTTCAAACAGAGGGTATCATTAACAAATTAGCAAAATGCAGAGACACTGGAAAGATCGCGTTGGAAAGATGCCAGAAGAAATATGCCTAAAATAATGCATCAACCGTTAGGACGACGCGGCATCGGAAGACCGAGGAGACGATAAAGTGAAGGTGTGAGATTGGAACAAATTTAAGTCTAAACCCTGAAAGGACGACGACGAGAATGATGGCGGTGGCGGTTGTGATGATGATGATGACGACTGCGATAGTAGACCTTCGAGTTTGCGCCTTGATAATGTGAATGATTTAGTTTTTCCTTCATAACAACCGTTCTCCTCCTAATGGAAGACAAAGTGATTTTTGTATTAATATGTAAGGAATGTTCCCAGTTTGAGCTATTTATTGTTACAAATTCCTTTGTAATAGTTAAAATTTCAACAAGATTCCTTTGCGCTTAAAATGTATGTCAAAATTCTATTATATTAGCGGTTTCAAAATTGTTCTACCTTTTTTATGACAAACATTAATTGAGTGAAACATTTTATTCGAAATGTATCCACTAAAACTTGTAGATATATTTAAGTTTCTATTACAAAAAAAATGTTTGTATGCTATTCTTTAAAAGGAAATACTTTCTCTTCCAGATATTTACATACTAATACGAATAGCTGTTGTAAATCAACTCTTGTTTTCAGTTCTTTTACGATGTATCGAATATTTAGGTAAGGGTAAAAAATTGAGAAGCATACTTCGCGCACTGCGCCCTACGTGAGATCTAATACGGCTACCACCACCCAGGATGAACATATTAAATGAAAAAATACAGAAGGTGACAGGCCGCAGGCAGACAGGTCACAGAGATATGCGGAAGTACCTAACAATTCCTGGCTCGAAGACTCCTTCCATCGCTGGATTTAGAGCTGAGTAGGTAAATATAGAGAGAGCTGGCACAGTTTTTTGCGTTTATATGGGAAAGGATAGGGAAAACGAGGGTAGATGCGACAGTTCTAGGAGGAAAATGCGTTTATAGGGGAGAGATAGGAAATACGAGGGTCGATGCTAGGCTAGTCAGATGCTAAGGAGGGAGGGATATGCTTTATACGAGAGAGATAGGGAATACAAGGAAAGATGCTATACTAAACAGGACTAGAAGGGTAGAATATAGCGTTTTATATAGGAGAGCTAGCAAACCGAGGAGAGGTATTAGGATAGGAGTTTTGAATGATCGAGTAGGCGTTTATATGCGAGAGATAGGGAATACGAGAGTCGATGCTAGGCTAGACGGTGTTGAAGGAGGGAATGCATCTTATACATGAGAGAGGTAGGGAATATGAGGAGAAGTGCTAGGCTAGACAGGAAGGTCTGAATGACAGAGTATGCGTTTATATGGGAAAAGATAGGGAAAACGGAGAGATCCTATGCTAGAATAGACAGATGTTGAAGGTAGAATGTGTTTTATATATGTTAGATAGGAAACCAAGGAGATACTCAGCTAGACAGGGGGCAGTAGGGGGAATACGCTTTATGAGAGGCTGGGGATACGGGGAGAGGTGCTAGACTAGACAGTGGCTGAGAGTAGAGTATGGTTTTATGAGAGGTATAGGAAAACGAGGAGAGTCGGTAGGCTAGACAGGTAGTGTAGCAGTAGGAATATGGACTTATATACAGGAGAGATATGGAATAGGAGGGAGATACTAGACCTTGAAAGCGACTTTAAGCGAGAACTTCATGAAAATATGTTTCATGTCAATGTTCTAGACATACCCATCACGTAACCTATTCAGGGAAAAGGTGACTCGTTCAGGGGAAAAAGGTGACTGCTCAGGGAAAAAGGTAACCCACAAAGGGAAAAAGTTGACCAGCAAAGGGAAAAACGTGACCAGCAAAGGGAAAAAGGTGACCAGCAAAGGGAAAAATGTGACCAGCAAAGGGAAAAAGGTGACCCACAAAGGGAAAAAAGAGACATGCAACGGGAAAAAGGTGACCAGAAAAGGGAAAAATGTGACCAGTAAAGGGAAAAAGGTGACCACCAAAGGGAAAAAGGTGAGCCATAAAGGGAAAAAGGTCACCTGCAACGGGAAAAGCTAACCCACTAACACTAACAGGTAAGTAATTCAGATAGTATTGCAAGAGGCTGACTGGATCATAGCAGTGTATGATTTCACAGGTAATTCAGCTAGTATCGTATGTATTTAGGCTAATTCGTCTAGTAACACAGGATAGATTCCAGATGCTAACTGCATCATGGCTCTGCATGATTTCACAGAAAATTCAGCTAGTGTCGTAGGTATTTAGGCTAATTCAGCTAGTATCACAAGAGGATAGATTCTAGGGTTGGGTATAGCATAGTTTCATATTTCACAGGTAATTCAGAGGGTATCGTAGGTATTTAGGATAATTCAAGTAACATAGGTGTTTAGAGTAATTAAGCAAGCATTACAGGAGGGTAGGTTCCAGGGGTAGGTTATAACCTAGCTTCGTATTTCACAGATAGTTCAGGTAATATCGTAAGTATTTGAGGTAATCGACATAGCTTCACAGATATTATTGATAATTTCGATCAGAGATTTGTATCACAGCTATTTAAGGTAAATGCAGATGATTCAGGTTGTATCAATGGTATTTGAGTCATTTTAACAGGTAATTCAGATAGTATCACAGGTGCCGTGCTAATTTAGAGCAGGAATTCGTATCAGAGCTAGTTAAGGTAATTTCACATGATTCGGGTAGTATCACAGGTATTTAAGTCATTTTCACAGCCAATTCTGCTAGTATCGTGAGCATTTAAGCTAATTCAGCCAGTATCACAGGAGGCTAGATTCCAGAGGCTAACTGCATCATAGCTATGCATGATTTCACAGCTAATTCAGCTAGTATCGTAGGTATTTAGGCTAATTCAGCTAGTATCACAGGAGGTTAGATTCCAGGGTTGGGTATAGCATAGTTTCATATTTCACAGGTAATTCAGAGGGTATCGTAGGTATTTAGGATAATTCAAGTAACATAGGTGTTTACAGTAATTAAGCAAGCATTACAGGAGGGTAGGTTCCAGGGGTTGGTTATAGCCTAGTTTCGTATTTTACAGATAGTTCAGGTAATATCGTAAGTATTTGGGTAATCAGCATAGTTTCACAGATGCTCGTGATAATTTCGATCAGAGATTTGTATCACAGCTATTTAAGGTAAATGCAGGTGATTCAGGTTGTATCAATGGTATTTGTGTCATTTTAACAGGTAATTCAGATAGTGTCTAGGTATTTGGGCGATTCAAGCATCATAGGTGTTTAGAGTAACTCAGCCTGTATCACAGGAGGCTAGATTCAATGATCAGGGTTTCGTATCAGAGCTATTTAATGTAATTTCACTTGATTCGAGTAGTATCACAGGTATTTAAGTCATTTTAACGGGGCAATTCAACTAGTATCACAGGTACTCATGGTAAAATAGAGAGTATTTAAATTATAAAACATTTCTCATCCAACGTTACAAAAATTTATATACTTTTTTCTAAATCTTACAAACTTATTATATGTTAAACAGTTATTGTACGATGCGGAGAGGGATAAACTGCATATTAGTTTACAAATTGAAAAGCTTTACGTCAACATACCTTTATTTTAGTTCGTTGTAGATGTCTCTCCCCTTTTATCTAGGCTTGAGACTAGCACTAGGATTGCTCCTAATGGCAGGGTTACCCCCTTCCCTTCCATCTTCTTCTTTCTTCATCAGGCGTCAGCTATCTGCATATACAGCACACAGATAACCTTCTTTTTTAAGATTGTAGACTCACGAGAAAATCTTTATCTTTAACTTACATTCTTTTAAGCACTGTTTGTAATGGCGTAATGTCCATACGCATATGTCGTTATCCCGTCCTCAGCAATAATTCTTTTATCATCAAACGGAGTCAATGCAATTTTATTCACTTGCACTGTAGCAAGGGCATGCTTTCGTGATAGGATCAGATTCATAGGTGTTCTGATGATTTCACTGGTTTTAAGACAGTCTGTATAGCTGTCAAACGAAATGTACTGCTTAATAGCGCTACGTTTTATACCTTTAATCTTTTTTATCATTGACCCTTGAATATCTAAGGCATACATCTTAGGACGTAGTCCAACAAAGCGTAGGATGATTTTGCTATTAGCCTCATCTTTAAATTTTCCCAATACCTTCTTGTTCTGAGTAGAGTAACATATATGGTTGGCAGGGTAATCAGCTGTATCGAGATGCTCAAGAAAACGTAGCTTGTCCTGGTACACATCTTCAGTTGTTACACGATGAATGAACGAATCAGTGTCCATATACATAAGCTTCAGGTTTTCAGCTCCATAATAAGGCAACAAAACGTCGTAATGATAGTTATACATTAATGTCTTGGAGATGTCCAACACACTCATACCAATGTATATAGGCTTGTTGAATACAATCTGACGAGAGGCCATATGTACAGCAGCTAGATTATCAGCATATATCGTCCTGTCGATAAACGTAGGCTTGGCGATCAGCTTCTCTAGAGTTTTTTCATTGGTCACCAGTCGTATATCCATACGGTTACGCAGGTTCTCCATAGTTTTTCCAAACATAGCGTTGTTAAAGAGCTTGTAGAGATCCTTCTCGAAATCATTTGCAGCTTGTTGTCGTAGCCTGTTGTTAAATTCCACATAAGGTTTCAACCACTGAGACTGTCGGAATTGTAGCACACGATGGATTTTTGTTAGTCGTAGTCCATGACTAAGAGCTTGCTTCAAAGCCATGTAATGCACTACATACTTCTTTCGAGGTCCAAGATGAGGTATCAGTTTCTTTGTAGATGATTCCAATGGTTTCATACACTCTGGCAGGAAAGGTAGATCGTTGTTTAAAACTCCATTATCTCGGAAACTAAGAAAGCTAGAGGAATGTACCAAAGCATGTTTGATAGCTGTTATAATGTGTAATTAATACTGTATATAATTTTCGATCAGTTGTCTCTAGTTCGAATCCCGATTTTTTAATGACTTCCTTAATTTTTCTCTATACTCTAGAAAATAACACTTAGATTGATGCTGTAACTGCATACAGCACCTTTAAACATACCCAACTCATATTATAAATTATTTTGTTCTTGGTGTTCTGGGTTCGAATACTGATTCGATGGAATTTAATTATAAATTTAATAAATCCTAAACTAATTAAGATAAACACGCCAAATAAACTTTATTGCGTTTATGTTATTAGGTAGTATCTTGTGGATCTGTAATTAGATACCTGACGTCCTGGGTTCGATCCTTAATATTTAAATTTTCATTATCTCGGGAACTAAGTGAGGTAGAGGAGTGCACCAAAGCATGATTGATAGGTTCTGTACTGGGTGATTAATGCTGTATATAATTGTCAATCAGTTGTGCTTGGTTCGATTCCCGATTTTTTAATGACTTCCTTAATTTTCCTCTGTACACTAGAATATATCACTTAGATCGATGATGTAACTGCATACAGCTTTGTTTAACATGTCAGACAATATTATAAATTATTTTGTTCCTGGTGTTCTGGGTTCGAATACCGATTCAATGAAATTTACTTGCAAACATTTAATAACTCGTAATTTAATTTAGATAGACATGTCAAGGTAAACGTAAACAGAGTATCTAGTCCTTAAATATCGTTATCGTTATAAAAATTACTTTAAAGTACTTAGATAGAATCCCGAAGGGGTGATTTCATATATCTTCAAGCTTATGGATCATATCAGGTTCGAGTAAAGATTAAATGGTAGATGCTGAAATTGGGGAGCTAAAATACATTTATTAAAAGTATTACCGGGTTCGATTTAGAAGCATAGAATCTGTGTAACTCTGGAAAAATTGCTTTTCTCGTGATTGTAGTGAAATGTAATGGTCTTTCTGTGAGAAGATGGAAAGGAAGAATTGAAAAGGGAATAAAAACATGAAATAATTAAGTAAATAAGGGGGAAAATCTTCTACGTTACCTTTTAAGCTTTTACTTTAAGAATTGTGATAATACAGCTGGAATTAACCTTGGTACAATAGGTAATGGTGGTGGTGGTGGTGGTGGTGGTGGTGGTGGTGGTGGTGGTGGTGGTGGTGGTGGTGGTGGTGGTGGTGGTGGTGGTGGTGGTGGTGGTGGTGGTGGTGGTGGTGGTGGTGGTGGTGGTGGTGGTGGTGGTTGTAGGCTTTGAATTTGAAATATATGCCTGAATGAGCGTTTGCTTTTCTCGTGATTGCAGTGAAATGTAATGGTCTTTCTGTGGGAAGATGGAAAGGAAGAATTGAAAGGGAATGAAAACATGAAATAATTAAGTAAATAAGGGGGAAAATCTGCTAGGTTTCCTTTTAAGCTTTTACTTTTAAGTATTGTGATAATACAGCTTGAATTAGCATTGGTACAATAGGTGGTGATGGTGGTGGTAGTGGTGATAGGCTTGAATTTGAAATATATGTCTGAATGAGCGTGTGGGAATACTTCTCTTGCTGGTGTGACAGCATAAGCAGGTAGTTATGAGACGAGTTTAAACGTGTTTGATGCTGCCAGACATCCTGTCTCTGGGTGTGACGTCATAAACATCCTGTCTCTGGACTTCAGGTTATATGGCTGGGGGGTTAATACACGTTGAGCGATCATATACAGCTGGTTATGGAACGAGTTTATGATTGATCTAAAAGGTTCGTGCTCCCTCTAAAAATATGGTGATCTAGGGCATTGGACTTCATTGTGCTAATTAGTCTTGAGGTGTTAACATCGTGTTCTCTCCAAGAATAATCAGCTTTCTAAAGTGGTATCAAGGTGAAGAGGTCTACATTTCATTGATCAGTGATTAATACGTTATTACATCAAGAATAAAGATGAATAACTCAGCGTATAAGGATATTATTCCAAGCGCTACTGGATATGCATGCGGAAAATGTGGGAAGAAGTTCCTCCGAGGTTATGACAAGAGAAGACACGAGATGAGCTGCAAGAAGCTCTTCAAATGTAAACATTGTAATGTAACCTTCATAGATGGTTATAAGGGGCAGCGACACGAAGATATATGTGAAATAAGCAGCCCTCAGAAGAAAAGAAGATTGGAGCCAACTAAACATCAGTTGCTGTCAACAATGGAGGACTGTGATATGAAAGAATACGAAACGTCATTCGAAGGACGATTAAAATCGTATTTTATACGATGCGAGTCACCTAAGGACCTGAATATGTATCTGCAAGAGGCAAAACAACGTATAATCCAGGCTGTGCATAAAGAGCTTAGCATTCATAAGAGTGTTAAAATTAATCTGCTGGCTGAGTGTCAATTTGTTAACAGCATTGGAGAAACCTGTGACAAAACATTTAAAACAAGGAATCATCCTGTTTTCCTAGAAACAGATCTGGACTCAACACTGGAAGCGAAATTCAAGAAATTGGTGACTGAAATGGAGGAGTCTCAGCTTAAGGGAAGCAGCTGGGCTTTGCTTGCTGTGGAAGGAGTTCGACTTCGTATCAACAAGTACAACCTGTTACGAGGAAGTAGCTACATTCCACTACCGTCATCTGTTGAAGCAAGAAAAGCGTGTATAAATATCCAGAACTTTAGTGATGAGAAATGTTTCATGTACTCTATACTAGTCAAATTCATCGAGAAGAATGCGCAGCGTGTGAGCAAATACAAGCAGCTTCAAGATAAGTATGACTTCAGCTGTGTTTCTTACCCTACTCCACTTTCTCAAATACCTAAATTTGAGAAGCTTAACAAGATGTCTATTAACGTTTTCGGGCTGGATGAGAAGCATGAAGTGTATCCGATAAAGGTTGTTGACATTGAACTAGCTGAACACTGTGACCTGTTACTATTGAATGACAGTAGTGGAAAACATCACTACGTATATATAAAGAATTTTGAGAAACTCGTTCGATGTCAGAAGACTAAACGTAATGGGCGTGTTTATACCTGTAAGCGCTGCTTTACACATTTTGATGATCAGAGCGGGCGAAGTGGACTGGAAAAACTACAAGAACATACATCAATCTGTAACCAACATGGTGTTGCGAGGGTAGTTATGCCTAGCAAGGAGAAATCAATTGTTCAGTTTAAAAATGTTGAGAGGATGCTGAAAGTACCTTATGTCATCTATGCGGATTTTGAGAGTATTCTCACTCCATGCCATACATGTATACCCGATCCTGAAACTTCCTATACAACCCCTTATCAAGAGCACACACCAATGAGCTTCTGTGTTTACGTGAAGCCTACATCCAGTGTTGAACATCTCGAAACTGGTCTTCCTAAGCAACCCTATGTGTATCGTGGTGCTGATGCTGCTCAGAAGTTTATGCTGTACCTTACATCTCTTGAAAAAATGATTGGTAATATATACAAATCTGCTAAACTTCTGAAACTTACGGATCAACAGCAAAAGGATTTTGAGTCTTCTTCAGTATGCTATTTGTGTGGAAAACCCTTTACAGAAGAGAACTATAAAGTACGCGACCATGATCACATCAGCGGTGAATATCGTGGAAGTCTTCATAATGAATGTAATTTAGCCTGTAAAACACCTAAATATATACCAGTCCTCATGCATAACCTTAGCGGATATGACTCTCATTTCATTGTTAAGAAGCTAGGTTGTACAAGTGAACGTGTGGAGGTAATTCCTAACTCTGAAGAAAGCTATATCTCATTCACCAAGTATGTAGGAGATATAAAGCTTCGATTTGTGGATAGCTTCCGATTCCTCAGTACAAGCTTGGATAAGTTGGTAAAAAATCTAACCTCGTATCCTGAAACGCTAAAGTACTTTGGAGAAGACAAATTAAAGTTGATGACCCGTAAGGGTGTATTTCCATATGATTTTGTTACGTCATGGGATGTCCTGAACGAGACGTGCTTGCCTCCTAAGGACTCCTTCTACAATAGATTAAATGAAGAAGAAATTACTGATACTGACTACGATCATGCTAGAAATGTATGGGAGCTGTTTAATGTGAGAAACCTGGGAGAGTACAGCGATCTCTACTTAACTTCGGATGTACTTCTCCTAGCTGATGTCTTTGAGACGTTCAGAGAGCAAACCCTTAAAACACACAAAGTTGATCCTGCCCATTATTTTACCTCTCCAGGTCTTACATGGGACGCCATGTTACTGTATACTGGAATTAAGCTTGAGCTGTTACAAGATTATGATCAACTACTCATGGTGGAATCGGGTATAAGAGGAGGTTTATGCCAAGTTTCCCATCGGTATGCTGAGGCTAATAACACTTATATGGATAAGTTTGATCCGTCGAGACCAACCCAATTTATCACATACGAGGACGCTAATAACCAATATGGGTGGGCAATGTGTCACGCCCTTCCTTTTGGTGGATTTCAGTGGGTGTCACCTGAAGAAATCAACTTAGAAACACTACAAGAAGATGATCCTCATGGGTGCATATTAGAAGTCGACATCGAGTGTCCTGCTGAACTTCACGATCTACACAACGATCTACCTTTCCTGCCAGAGTGTATGAAACCATTGGAATCATCTACAAAGAAACTGATACCTCATCTTGGACCTCGAAAGAAGTATGTAGTGCATTACATGGCTTTGAAGCAAGCTCTTAGTCATGGACTACGACTAACAAAAATCCATCGTGTGCTACAATTCCGACAGTCTCAGTGGTTGAAACCTTATGTGGAATTTAACAACAGGCTACGACAACAAGCTGCAAATGATTTCGAGAAGGATCTCTACAAGCTCTTTAACAACGCTATGTTTGGAAAAACTATGGAGAACCTGCGTAACCGTATGGATATACGACTGGTGACCAATGAAAAAACTCTAGAGAAGCTGATCGCCAAGCCTACGTTTATCGACAGGACGATATATGCTGATAATCTAGCTGCTGTACATATGGCCTCTCGTCAGATTGTATTCAACAAGCCTATATACATTGGTATGAGTGTGTTGGACATCTCCAAGACATTAATGTATAACTATCATTACGACGTTTTGTTGCCTTATTATGGAGCTGAAAACCTGAAGCTTATGTATATGGACACTGATTCGTTCATTCATCGTGTAACAACTGAAGATGTGTACCAGGACAAGCTACGTTTTCTTGAGCATCTCGATACAGCTGATTACCCTGCCAACCATATATGTTACTCTACTCAGAACAAGAAGGTATTGGGAAAATTTAAAGATGAGGCTAATAGCAAAATCATCCTACGCTTTGTTGGACTACGTCCTAAGATGTATGCCTTAGATATTCAAGGGTCAATGATAAAAAAGATTAAAGGTATAAAACGTAGCGCTATTAAGCAGTACATTTCGTTTGACAGCTATACAGACTGTCTTAAAACCAGTGAAATCATCAGAACACCTATGAATCTGATCCTATCACGAAAGCATGCCCTTGCTACAGTGCAAGTGAATAAAATTGCATTGACTCCGTTTGATGATAAAAGAATTATTGCTGAGGACGGGATAACGACATATGCGTATGGACATTACGCCATTACAAACAGTGCTTAAAAGAATGTAAGTTAAAGATAAAGATTTTCTCGTGAGTCTACAATCTTAAAAAAGAAGGTTATCTGTGTGCTGTATATGCAGATAGCTGACGCCTGATGAAGAAAGAAGAAGATGGAAGGGAAGGGGGTAACCCTGCCATTAGGAGCAATCCTAGTGCTAGTCTCAAGCCTAGATAAAAGGGGAGAAACATCTACAACGAACTAAAATAAAGGTATGTTGACGTAAAGCTTTTCAATTTGTGAACCAATATGGAGTTTATCCCTCTCCGCATCGTACAATAACTGTTTAACATATAATAAGTTTGTAAGATTTAGAAAAAAGTATATAAATTGTTGTAACGTTTGATGAGAAATGTTTTATAATTTAATTACTCTCTATTTTACCATGAGTACCTGTGATACTAGTTGAATTGCCCCGTTAAAATGACTTAAATACCTGTGATACTACTCGAATCAAGTGAAATTACATTAAATAGCTCTGATACGAAACCCTGATCATTGAATCTAGCCTCCTGTGATACTAGCTGAGTTACTCTAAACACCTATGATGCTTGAATCGCCCAAATACCCAGACACTATCTGAATTACCTGTTAAAATGACACAAATACCATTGATACAACCTGAATCACCTGCATTTACCTTAAATAGCTGTGATACAAATCTCTGATCGAAATTATCACGAGCATCTGTGAAACTATGCTGATTACCCAAATACTTACGATATTACCTGAACTATCTGTAAAATACGAAACTAGGCTATAACCAACCCCTGGAACCTACCCTCCTGTAATGCTTGCTTAATTACTGTAAACACCTATGTTACTTGAATTATCCTAAATACCTACGATACCCTCTGAATTACCTGTGAAATATGAAACTATGCTATACCCAACCCTGGAATCTAACCTCCTGTGATACTAGCTGAATTAGCTGTGAAATCATGCATAGCTATGATGCAGTTAGCCTCTGGAATCTAGTCTCCTGTGATACTGGCTGAATTAGCTTAAATGCTCACGATACTAGCAGAATTGGCTGTGAAAATGACTTAAATACCTGTGATACTACCCGAATCATGTGAAATTACCTTAACTAGCTCTGATACGAATTCCTGCTCTAAATTAGCACGGCACCTGTGATACTATCTGAATTACCTGTTAAAATGACTCAAATACCATTGATACAACCTGAATCATCTGCATTTACCTTAAATAGCTGTGATACAAATCTCTGATCGAAATTATCAATAATATCTGTGAAGCTATGTCGATTACCTCAAATACTTACGATATTACCTGAACTATCTGTGAAATACGAAGCTAGGCTATAACCTACCCCTGGAACCTACCCTCCTGTAATGCTTGCTTAATTACTCTAAACACCTATGTTACTTGAATTATCCTAAATACCTACGATACCCTCTGAATTACCTGTGAAATATGAAACTATGCTATACCCAACCCTAGATCTATCCTCTTGTGATACTAGCTGAATTAGCCTAAATACCTACGATACTAGCTGAATTTTCTGTGAAATCATGCAGAGCCATGATGCAGTTAGCATCTGGAATCTATCCTGTGTTACTAGACGAATTAGCCTAAATACATACGATACTAGCTGAATTACCTGTGAAATCATACACTGCTATGATCCAGTCAGCCTCTTGCAATACTATCTGAATTACTTACCTGTTAGTGTTAGTGGGTTAGCTTTTCCCGTTGCAGGTGACCTTTTTCCCTTTATGGCTCACCTTTTTCCCTTTGGTGGTCACCTTTTTCCCTTTGCTGGTCACATTTTTCCCTTTGCTGGTCACCTTTTTCCCGTTGCATGTCTCTTTTTTCCCTTTGTGGGTCACCTTTTTCCCTTTGCTGGTCACATTTTTCCCTTTGCTGGTCACCTTTTTCCCTTTGCTGGTCACGTTTTTCCCTTTGCTGGTCAACTTTTTCCCTTTGTGGGTTACCTTTTTCCCTGAGCAGTCACCTTTTTCCCCTGAACGAGTCACCTTTTCCCTGAATAGGTTACGTGATGGGTATGTCTAGAACATTGACATGAAACATATTTTCATGAAGTTCTCGCTTAAAGTCGCTTTCAAGGTCTAGTATCTCCCTCCTATTCCATATCTCTCCTGTATATAAGTCCATATTCCTACTGCTACACTACCTGTCTAGCCTACCGACTCTCCTCGTTTTCCTATACCTCTCATAAAACCATACTCTACTCTCAGCCACTGTCTAGTCTAGCACCTCTCCCCGTATCCCCAGCCTCTCATAAAGCGTATTCCCCCTACTGCCCCCTGTCTAGCTGAGTATCTCCTTGGTTTCCTATCTAACATATATAAAACACATTCTACCTTCAACATCTGTCTATTCTAGCATAGGATCTCTCCGTTTTCCCTATCTTTTCCCATATAAACGCATACTCTGTCATTCAGACCTTCCTGTCTAGCCTAGCACTTCTCCTCATATTCCCTACCTCTCTCATATATAAGATGCATTCCCTCCTTCAACACCGTCTAGCCTAGCATCGACTCTCGTATTCCCTATCTCTCGCATATAAACGCCTACTCGATCATTCAAAACTCCTATCCTAATACCTCTCCTCGGTTTGCTAGCTCTCCTATATAAAACGCTATATTCTACCCTTCTAGTCCTGTTTTTTATAGCATCTTTCCTTGTATTCCCTATCTCTCTCGTATAAAGCATATCCCTCCCTCCTTAGCATCTGACTAGCCTAGCATCGACCCTCGTATTCCCTATCTCTCCCCTATAAACGCATTTTCCTCCTAGAACTGTCGCATCTACCCTCGTTTTCCCTATCCTTTCCCATATAAACGCAAAAAACTGTGCCAGCTCTCTCTATATTTACCTACTCAGCTGTTTAGAGAGGGCGATGAACGATCTGTCGAAACAAGCAGCCCTCTAGTGTCCAGGGGAATACTCTTTCCTTGGAGCAAGCATACGCGCCATCTGTCCGGCACCGTCTCACGCCACAAAACTTATAAGCACACCTGAAACATGATACGGGAAATGAATGAAATGAAATCGTGGTAGATGAGAAACCACCCCAGCATTCGCCTACTGTCCAGGAAAAATTTATTAAAAAGTCAATTTTTTACAATATTTGTAGGAGTCAATTTAACATTTTTTCCACAACACTTCCTAGGTACTCTTCTATAAATACCAAAATAATATATACCATGTTGACTATACGAATATAAATATAATGTATAAACATGTAGTAGCCCATTTCCATTATGTACTCTCAATAGGAGCAGTTTTTGCTCCACGAGACACTCAAGATCAGAGAAGGTGATCGATGGGAATGGAACCCGGAATGTGATCCTCACACTTACCGCGGAGTCAACTCACTCAGTTGTTTACCCCATGGTGCTACGGCCTCGCCCCACATACGTGCAGCAGAGGTAGGCTATCATTCAACCGATACTGGGAGATATGGCCAGCATCGCGCATCCTCCAGCCGGAATGTAGGCTCTCGAGGCCAGTATTGCTGCCTATCGCAGCTCCTCACTTTCCTCTCGATGCTGAGGGGCATCGGTCCTATACCCCGGAGTTATAATCCGCACCCCCAAAGTGGGATCAAACCCGGGCGCATTCCGGAGCCCCAGTCCACTGTGCCACGGCGCAGGATCACTCAGTTGTATGAAATATTACTTTTGACTGAAAATATGTGTTAAATTGTTCATCAAAAGTATTAATGTAAGTCCCTTTCGTAAGAATGAACTCTTTAATGCCTCATTTTTCTCAAAAGTAATAAACTGATTTTTCTCCAGAATTGTTTCATAGTAAGAGGATTAGCTACTGTGCATAAAAGTTTTATTTTTATTTTCAGATATTACTTTTATGTTTTCTATTCTGTAATTCTGATTAAAATATACGTGCGCGCACGCGCGTGTGTGTGTATGTAAGTGCGATGTAATCTTACGTGAATTACAGATATTTGATTTGAAAAAGAGAAATATTTTTGTTCTCTATCTACAGGTATTTTCGGTAAATTTGCCTTATCTGTTTTACAACTAAGATAGGTAGGCATAGCTTGCCTCAAAGGAAGGCATTCGCAAGAATTGTCTCCTATCACTAAGCAACCCATTTTATGTACAGAAATTGAACAATATACAGTTTAGAGTACGAATAAAAAGATGGCTGGTACAAAAGGCATTCTACTTAGATAAGGAAAGTCTATATTTTAATTCTATTCAGCATTTGGTATTACCTCCTATTTTATTTAACATCGATGATAATACTAATGTGTAAAATTTATTGCACAAAATTAGATACTGTATTTTATGTTAAGTAAGTATATTGTTGTGTGCTTTGTATTCTACTTTAGGCTAGCGCATTTATATTTGTTTTGTAAATTCTTTTTAAAGGTTATTTTTAAAACTTAAATTTTACATGTTTTCAGTTTAGTTGAAATGTAACCGAGCGAGATGGCTTCGCGGTGTCTGTGAGGCACGTATTCGGGAGGTCCGGGGTTCAATTTCCGTCTACCACCCACTCTAACCTTGGGTTTTTCGTGGTTTTCCCTGGTCGTAGACGAATGCTGGGGTAATTTCTCATCCTTCACGATTTCCTTTCCTCATTTCCCTTTCATTCCATTTCCTTCTCATCTATCAGGTGTGCTTTTAGGTTTTGTAGTGTATGGAGGCGCGGACAGAAGGTGCGGATGCTTGTTCAAAGGAAAAAGTACTTCCCGTGGACACTAGAGGGCTGCTTGCTCGACGGGTCGTTCATCGCCCTCTCCAGGCAGCTCTAGCAGTGGGATGGGTCTTCGAGCCCGGAATTGTTAGTGACTTTCCGCGCGTCTTCGTGCCTATCTGCGGCATGTAGCTTCTTGTGGTTCCTTCACTTCATACCTTCCTCCTAGGGTGACAGCCACAACAGTAGGTAGGTAGGTAGGTAGGTAGGTAGGTAGGTAGGTAGGTAGGTAGGTAGGTAGGTAGGTAGGTAGGTAGGTAGGTAGGTAGGTAGGTAGGTAGGTAGGTAGGTAGGTAGGTAGGTAGGTAGGTAGGTAGGTAGGTAGGTAGGTAGGTAGGTAGGTAGGTAGGTAGGTAGGTAGGTAGGTAGGTAGGTAGGTAGGTAGGTAGGTAGGTAGGTAGGTAGGTAGGTAGGTAGGTAGGTAGGTAGGTAGGTAGGTAGGTAGGTAGGTAGGTAGGTAGGTAGGTAGGTAGGTAGGTAGGTAGGTAGGTAGGTAGGTAGGTAGGTAGGTAGGTAGGTAGGTAGGTAGGTAGGTAGGTAGGTAGGTAGGTAGGTAGGTAGGTAGGTAGGTAGGTAGGTAGGTAGGTAGGTAGGTAGGTAGGTAGGTAGGTAGGTAGGTAGGTAGGTAGGTAGGTAGGTAGGTAGGTAGGTAGGTAGGTAGGTAGGTAGGTAGGTAGGTAGGTAGGTAGGTAGGTAGGTAGGTAGGTAGGTAGGTAGGTAGGTAGGTAGGTAGGTAGGTAGGTAGGTAGGTAGGTAGGTAGGTAGGTAGGTAGGTAGGTAGGTAGGTAGGTAGGTAGGTAGGTAGGTAGGTAGGTAGGTAGGTAGGTAGGTAGGTAGGTAGGTAGGTAGGTAGGTAGGTAGGTAGGTAGGTAGGTAGGTAGGTAGGTAGGTAGGTAGGTAGGTAGGTAGGTAGGTAGGTAGGTAGGTAGGTAGGTAGGTAGGTAGGTAGGTAGGTAGGTAGGTAGGTAGGTAGGTAGGTAGGTAGGTAGGTAGGTAGGTAGGTAGGTAGGTAGGTAGGTAGGTAGGTAGGTAGGTAGGTAGGTAGGTAGGTAGGTAGGTAGGTAGGTAGGTAGGTAGGTAGGTAGGTAGGTAGGTAGGTAGGTAGGTAGGTAGGTAGGTAGGTAGGTAGGTAGGTAGGTAGGTAGGTAGGTAGGTAGGTAGGTAGGTAGGTAGGTAGGTAGGTAGGTAGGTAGGTAGGTAGGTAGGTAGGTAGGTAGGTAGGTAGGTAGGTAGGTAGGTAGGTAGGTAGGTAGGTAGGTAGGTAGGTAGGTAGGTAGGTAGGTAGGTAGGTAGGTAGGTAGGTAGGTAGGTAGGTAGGTAGGTAGGTAGGTAGGTAGGTAGGTAGGTAGGTAGGTAGGTAGGTAGGTAGGTAGGTAGGTAGGTAGGTAGGTAGGTAGGTAGGTAGGTAGGTAGGTAGGTAGGTAGGTAGGTAGGTAGGTAGGTAGGTAGGTAGGTAGGTAGGTAGGTAGGTAGGTAGGTAGGTAGGTAGGTAGGTAGGTAGGTAGGTAGGTAGGTAGGTAGGTAGGTAGGTAGGTAGGTAGGTAGGTAGGTAGGTAGGTAGGTAGGTAGGTAGGTAGGTAGGTAGGTAGGTAGGTAGGTAGGTAGGTAGGTAGGTAGGTAGGTAGGTAGGTAGGTAGGTAGGTAGGTAGGTAGGTAGGTAGGTAGGTAGGTAGGTAGGTAGGTAGGTAGGTAGGTAGGTAGGTAGGTAGGTAGGTAGGTAGGTAGGTAGGTAGGTAGGTAGGTAGGTAGGTAGGTAGGTAGGTAGGTAGGTAGGTAGGTAGGTAGGTAGGTAGGTAGGTAGGTAGGTAGGTAGGTAGGTAGGTAGGTAGGTAGGTAGGTAGGTAGGTAGGTAGGTAGGTAGGTAGGTAGGTAGGTAGGTAGGTAGGTAGGTAGGTAGGTAGGTAGGTAGGTAGGTAGGTAGGTAGGTAGGTAGGTAGGTAGGTAGGTAGGTAGGTAGGTAGGTAGGTAGGTAGGTAGGTAGGTAGGTAGGTAGGTAGGTAGGTAGGTAGGTAGGTAGGTAGGTAGGTAGGTAGGTAGGTAGGTAGGTAGGTAGGTAGGTAGGTAGGTAGGTAGGTAGGTAGGTAGGTAGGTAGGTAGGTAGGTAGGTAGGTAGGTAGGTAGGTAGGTAGGTAGGTAGGTAGGTAGGTAGGTAGGTAGGTAGGTAGGTAGGTAGGTAGGTAGGTAGGTAGGTAGGTAGGTAGGTAGGTAGGTAGGTAGGTAGGTAGGTAGGTAGGTAGGTAGGTAGGTAGGTAGGTAGGTAGGTAGGTAGGTAGGTAGGTAGGTAGGTAGGTAGGTAGGTAGGTAGGTAGGTAGGTAGGTAGGTAGGTAGGTAGGTAGGTAGGTAGGTAGGTAGGTAGGTAGGTAGGTAGGTAGGTAGGTAGGTAGGTAGGTAGGTAGGTAGGTAGGTAGGTAGGTAGGTAGGTAGGTAGGTAGGTAGGTAGGTAGGTAGGTAGGTAGGTAGGTAGGTAGGTAGGTAGGTAGGTAGGTAGGTAGGTAGGTAGGTAGGTAGGTAGGTAGGTAGGTAGGTAGGTAGGTAGGTAGGTAGGTAGGTAGGTAGGTAGGTAGGTAGGTAGGTAGGTAGGTAGGTAGGTAGGTAGGTAGGTAGGTAGGTAGGTAGGTAGGTAGGTAGGTAGGTAGGTAGGTAGGTAGGTAGGTAGGTAGGTAGGTAGGTAGGTAGGTAGGTAGGTAGGTAGGTAGGTAGGTAGGTAGGTAGGTAGGTAGGTAGGTAGGTAGGTAGGTAGGTAGGTAGGTAGGTAGGTAGGTAGGTAGGTAGGTAGGTAGGTAGGTAGGTAGGTAGGTAGGTAGGTAGGTAGGTAGGTAGGTAGGTAGGTAGGTAGGTAGGTAGGTAGGTAGGTAGGTAGGTAGGTAGGTAGGTAGGTAGGTAGGTAGGTAGGTAGGTAGGTAGGTAGGTAGGTAGGTAGGTAGGTAGGTAGGTAGGTAGGTAGGTAGGTAGGTAGGTAGGTAGGTAGGTAGGTAGGTAGGTAGGTAGGTAGGTAGGTAGGTAGGTAGGTAGGTAGGTAGGTAGGTAGGTAGGTAGGTAGGTAGGTAGGTAGGTAGGTAGGTAGGTAGGTAGGTAGGTAGGTAGGTAGGTAGGTAGGTAGGTAGGTAGGTAGGTAGGTAGGTAGGTAGGTAGGTAGGTAGGTAGGTAGGTAGGTAGGTAGGTAGGTAGGTAGGTAGGTAGGTAGGTAGGTAGGTAGGTAGGTAGGTAGGTAGGTAGGTAGGTAGGTAGGTAGGTAGGTAGGTAGGTAGGTAGGTAGGTAGGTAGGTAGGTAGGTAGGTAGGTAGGTAGGTAGGTAGGTAGGTAGGTAGGTAGGTAGGTAGGTAGGTAGGTAGGTAGGTAGGTAGGTAGGTAGGTAGGTAGGTAGGTAGGTAGGTAGGTAGGTAGGTAGGTAGGTAGGTAGGTAGGTAGGTAGGTAGGTAGGTAGGTAGGTAGGTAGGTAGGTAGGTAGGTAGGTAGGTAGGTAGGTAGGTAGGTAGGTAGGTAGGTAGGTAGGTAGGTAGGTAGGTAGGTAGGTAGGTAGGTAGGTAGGTAGGTAGGTAGGTAGGTAGGTAGGTAGGTAGGTAGGTAGGTAGGTAGGTAGGTAGGTAGGTAGGTAGGTAGGTAGGTAGGTAGGTAGGTAGGTAGGTAGGTAGGTAGGTAGGTAGGTAGGTAGGTAGGTAGGTAGGTAGGTAGGTAGGTAGGTAGGTAGGTAGGTAGGTAGGTAGGTAGGTAGGTAGGTAGGTAGGTAGGTAGGTAGGTAGGTAGGTAGGTAGGTAGGTAGGTAGGTAGGTAGGTAGGTAGGTAGGTAGGTAGGTAGGTAGGTAGGTAGGTAGGTAGGTAGGTAGGTAGGTAGGTAGGTAGGTAGGTAGGTAGGTAGGTAGGTAGGTAGGTAGGTAGGTAGGTAGGTAGGTAGGTAGGTAGGTAGGTAGGTAGGTAGGTAGGTAGGTAGGTAGGTAGGTAGGTAGGTAGGTAGGTAGGTAGGTAGGTAGGTAGGTAGGTAGGTAGGTAGGTAGGTAGGTAGGTAGGTAGGTAGGTAGGTAGGTAGGTAGGTAGGTAGGTAGGTAGGTAGGTAGGTAGGTAGGTAGGTAGGTAGGTAGGTAGGTAGGTAGGTAGGTAGGTAGGTAGGTAGGTAGGTAGGTAGGTAGGTAGGTAGGTAGGTAGGTAGGTAGGTAGGTAGGTAGGTAGGTAGGTAGGTAGGTAGGTAGGTAGGTAGGTAGGTAGGTAGGTAGGTAGGTAGGTAGGTAGGTAGGTAGGTAGGTAGGTAGGTAGGTAGGTAGGTAGGTAGGTAGGTAGGTAGGTAGGTAGGTAGGTAGGTAGGTAGGTAGGTAGGTAGGTAGGTAGGTAGGTAGGTAGGTAGGTAGGTAGGTAGGTAGGTAGGTAGGTAGGTAGGTAGGTAGGTAGGTAGGTAGGTAGGTAGGTAGGTAGGTAGGTAGGTAGGTAGGTAGGTAGGTAGGTAGGTAGGTAGGTAGGTAGGTAGGTAGGTAGGTAGGTAGGTAGGTAGGTAGGTAGGTAGGTAGGTAGGTAGGTAGGTAGGTAGGTAGGTAGGTAGGTAGGTAGGTAGGTAGGTAGGTAGGTAGGTAGGTAGGTAGGTAGGTAGGTAGGTAGGTAGGTAGGTAGGTAGGTAGGTAGGTAGGTAGGTAGGTAGGTAGGTAGGTAGGTAGGTAGGTAGGTAGGTAGGTAGGTAGGTAGGTAGGTAGGTAGGTAGGTAGGTAGGTAGGTAGGTAGGTAGGTAGGTAGGTAGGTAGGTAGGTAGGTAGGTAGGTAGGTAGGTAGGTAGGTAGGTAGGTAGGTAGGTAGGTAGGTAGGTAGGTAGGTAGGTAGGTAGGTAGGTAGGTAGGTAGGTAGGTAGGTAGGTAGGTAGGTAGGTAGGTAGGTAGGTAGGTAGGTAGGTAGGTAGGTAGGTAGGTAGGTAGGTAGGTAGGTAGGTAGGTAGGTAGGTAGGTAGGTAGGTAGGTAGGTAGGTAGGTAGGTAGGTAGGTAGGTAGGTAGGTAGGTAGGTAGGTAGGTAGGTAGGTAGGTAGGTAGGTAGGTAGGTAGGTAGGTAGGTAGGTAGGTAGGTAGGTAGGTAGGTAGGTAGGTAGGTAGGTAGGTAGGTAGGTAGGTAGGTAGGTAGGTAGGTAGGTAGGTAGGTAGGTAGGTAGGTAGGTAGGTAGGTAGGTAGGTAGGTAGGTAGGTAGGTAGGTAGGTAGGTAGGTAGGTAGGTAGGTAGGTAGGTAGGTAGGTAGGTAGGTAGGTAGGTAGGTAGGTAGGTAGGTAGGTAGGTAGGTAGGTAGGTAGGTAGGTAGGTAGGTAGGTAGGTAGGTAGGTAGGTAGGTAGGTAGGTAGGTAGGTAGGTAGGTAGGTAGGTAGGTAGGTAGGTAGGTAGGTAGGTAGGTAGGTAGGTAGGTAGGTAGGTAGGTAGGTAGGTAGGTAGGTAGGTAGGTAGGTAGGTAGGTAGGTAGGTAGGTAGGTAGGTAGGTAGGTAGGTAGGTAGGTAGGTAGGTAGGTAGGTAGGTAGGTAGGTAGGTAGGTAGGTAGGTAGGTAGGTAGGTAGGTAGGTAGGTAGGTAGGTAGGTAGGTAGGTAGGTAGGTAGGTAGGTAGGTAGGTAGGTAGGTAGGTAGGTAGGTAGGTAGGTAGGTAGGTAGGTAGGTAGGTAGGTAGGTAGGTAGGTAGGTAGGTAGGTAGGTAGGTAGGTAGGTAGGTAGGTAGGTAGGTAGGTAGGTAGGTAGGTAGGTAGGTAGGTAGGTAGGTAGGTAGGTAGGTAGGTAGGTAGGTAGGTAGGTAGGTAGGTAGGTAGGTAGGTAGGTAGGTAGGTAGGTAGGTAGGTAGGTAGGTAGGTAGGTAGGTAGGTAGGTAGGTAGGTAGGTAGGTAGGTAGGTAGGTAGGTAGGTAGGTAGGTAGGTAGGTAGGTAGGTAGGTAGGTAGGTAGGTAGGTAGGTAGGTAGGTAGGTAGGTAGGTAGGTAGGTAGGTAGGTAGGTAGGTAGGTAGGTAGGTAGGTAGGTAGGTAGGTAGGTAGGTAGGTAGGTAGGTAGGTAGGTAGGTAGGTAGGTAGGTAGGTAGGTAGGTAGGTAGGTAGGTAGGTAGGTAGGTAGGTAGGTAGGTAGGTAGGTAGGTAGGTAGGTAGGTAGGTAGGTAGGTAGGTAGGTAGGTAGGTAGGTAGGTAGGTAGGTAGGTAGGTAGGTAGGTAGGTAGGTAGGTAGGTAGGTAGGTAGGTAGGTAGGTAGGTAGGTAGGTAGGTAGGTAGGTAGGTAGGTAGGTAGGTAGGTAGGTAGGTAGGTAGGTAGGTAGGTAGGTAGGTAGGTAGGTAGGTAGGTAGGTAGGTAGGTAGGTAGGTAGGTAGGTAGGTAGGTAGGTAGGTAGGTAGGTAGGTAGGTAGGTAGGTAGGTAGGTAGGTAGGTAGGTAGGTAGGTAGGTAGGTAGGTAGGTAGGTAGGTAGGTAGGTAGGTAGGTAGGTAGGTAGGAGGTAGGTAGGTAGGTAGGTAGGTAGGTAGGTAGGTAGGTAGGTAGGTAGGTAGGTAGGTAGGTAGGTAGGTAGGTAGGTAGGTAGGTAGGTAGGTAGGTAGGTAGGTAGGTAGGTAGGTAGGTAGGTAGGTAGGTAGGTAGGTAGGTAGGTAGGTAGGTAGGTAGGTAGGTAGGTAGGTAGGTAGGTAGGTAGGTAGGTAGGTAGGTAGGTAGGTAGGTAGGTAGGTAGGTAGGTAGGTAGGTAGGTAGGTAGGTAGGTAGGTAGGTAGGTAGGTAGGTAGGTAGAGTAGGTAGGTAGGTAGGTAGGTAGGTAGGTAGGTAGGTAGGTAGGTAGGTAGGTAGGTAGGTAGGTAGGTAGGTAGGTAGGTAGGTAGGTAGGTAGGTAGGTAGGTAGGTAGGTAGGTAGGTAGGTAGGTAGGTAGGTAGGTAGGTAGGTAGGTAGGTAGGTAGGTAGGTAGGTAGGTAGGTAGGTAGGTAGGTAGGTAGGTAGGTAGGTAGGTAGGTAGGTAGGTAGGTAGGTAGGTAGGTAGGTAGGTAGGTAGGTAGGTAGGTAGGTAGGTAGGTAGGTAGGTAGGTAGGTAGGTAGGTAGGTAGGTAGGTAGGTAGGTAGGTAGGTAGGTAGGTAGGTAGGTAGGTAGGTAGGTAGGTAGGTAGGTAGGTAGGTAGGTAGGTAGGTAGGTAGGTAGGTAGGTAGGTAGGTAGGTAGGTAGGTAGGTAGGTAGGTAGGTAGGTAGGTAGGTAGGTAGGTAGGTAGGTAGGTAGGTAGGTAGGTAGGTAGGTAGGTAGGTAGGTAGGTAGGTAGGTAGGTAGGTAGGTAGGTAGGTAGGTAGGTAGGTAGGTAGGTAGGTAGGTAGGTAGGTAGGTAGGTAGGTAGGTAGGTAGGTAGGTAGGTAGGTAGGTAGGTAGGTAGGTAGGTAGGTAGGTAGGTAGGTAGGTAGGTAGGTAGGTAGGTAGGTAGGTAGGTAGGTAGGTAGGTCAGGTAGGTAGGTAGGTAGGTAGGTAGGTAGGTAGGTAGTAGGTAGGTAGGTAGGTAGGTAGGTAGGTAGGTAGGTAGGTAGGTAGGTAGGTAGGTAGGTAGGTAGGTAGGTAGGTAGGTAGGTAGGTAGGTAGGTAGGTAGGTAGGTAGGTAGGTAGGTAGGTAGGTAGGTAGGTAGGTAGGTAGGTAGGTAGGTAGGTAGGTAGGGTAGGTAGGTAGGTAGGTAGGTAGGTAGGTAGGTAGGTAGGTAGGTAGGTAGGTAGGTAGGTAGGTAGGTAGGTAGGTAGGTAGGTAGGTAGGTAGGTAGGTAGGTAGGTAGGTAGGTAGGTAGGTAGGTAGGTAGGTAGGTAGGTAGGTAGGTAGGTAGGTAGGTAGGTAGGTAGGTAGGTAGGTAGGTAGGTAGGTAGGTAGGTAGGTAGGTAGGTAGGTAGGTAGGTAGGTAGGTAGGTAGGTAGGTAGGTAGGTAGGTAGGTAGGTAGGTAGGTAGGTAGGTAGGTAGGTAGGTAGGTAGGTAGGTAGGTAGGTAGGTAGGTAGGTAGGTAGGTAGGTAGGTAGGTAGGTAGGTAGGTAGGTAGGTAGGTAGGTAGGTAGGTAGGTAGGTAGGTAGGTAGGTAGGTAGGTAGGTAGGTAGGTAGGTAGGTAGGTAGGTAGGTAGGTAGGTAGGTAGGTAGGTAGGTAGGTAGGTAGGTAGGTAGGTAGGTAGGTAGGTAGGTAGGTAGGTAGGTAGGTAGGTAGGTAGGTAGGTAGGTAGGTAGGTAGGTAGGTAGGTAGGTAGGTAGGTAGGTAGGTAGGTAGGTAGGTAGGTAGGTAGGTAGGTAGGTAGGTAGGTAGGTAGGTAGGTAGGTAGGTAGGTAGGTAGGTAGGTAGGTAGGTAGGTAGGTAGGTAGGTAGGTAGGTAGGTAGGTAGGTAGGTAGGTAGGTAGGTAGGTAGGTAGGTAGGTAGGTAGGTAGGTAGGTAGGTAGGTAGGTAGGTAGTAGGTAGGTAGGTAGGTAGGTAGGTAGGTAGGTAGGTAGGTAGGTAGGTAGGTAGGTAGGTAGGTAGGTAGGTAGGTAGGTAGGGTAGGTAGGTAGGTAGGTAGGTAGGTAGGTAGGTAGGTAGGTAGGTAGGTAGGTAGGTAGGTAGGTAGGTAGGTAGGTAGGTAGGTAGGTAGGTAGGTAGGTAGGTAGGTAGGTAGGTAGGTAGGTAGGTAGGTAGGTAGGTAGGTAGGTAGGTAGGTAGGTAGGTAGGTAGGTAGGTAGGTAGGTAGGTAGGTAGGTAGGTAGGTAGGTAGGTAGGTAGGTAGGTAGGTAGGTAGGTAGGTAGGTAGGTAGGTAGGTAGGTAGGTAGGTAGGTAGGTAGGTAGGTAGGTAGGTAGGTAGGTAGGTAGGTAGGTAGGTAGGTAGGTAGGTAGGTAGGTAGGTAGGTAGGTAGGTAGGTAGGTAGGTAGGTAGGTAGGTAGGTAGGTAGGTAGGTAGGTAGGTAGGTAGGTAGGTAGGTAGGTAGGTAGGTAGGTAGGTAGGTAGGTAGGTAGGTAGGTAGGTAGGTAGGTAGGTAGGTAGGTAGGTAGGTAGGTAGGTAGGTAGGTAGGTAGGTAGGTAGGTAGGTAGGTAGGTAGGTAGGTAGGAGGTAGGTAGGTAGGTAGGTAGGTAGGTAGGTAGGTAGGTAGGTAGGTAGGTTGGTAGGTAGGTAGGTAGGTAGGTAGGTAGGTAGGTAGGTAGGTAGGTAGGTAGGTAGGTAGGTAGGTAGGTAGGTAGGTAGGTAGGTAGGTAGGTAGGTAGGTAGGTAGGTAGGTAGGTAGGTAGGTAGGTAGGTAGGTAGGTAGGTAGGTAGGTAGGTAGGTAGGTAGGTAGGTAGGTAGGTAGGTAGGTAGGTAGGTAGGTAGGTAGGTAGGTAGGTAGGTAGGTAGGTAGGTAGGTAGGTAGGTAGGTAGGTAGGTAGGTAGGTAGGTAGGTAGGTAGGTAGGTAGGTAGGTAGGTAGGTAGGTAGGTAGGTAGGTAGGTAGGTAGGTAGGTAGGTAGGTAGGTAGGTAGGTAGGTAGGTAGGTAGGTAGGTAGGTAGGTAGGTAGGTAGAGGTAGGTAGGTAGGTAGGTAGGTAGGTAGGTAGGTAGGTAGGTAGGTAGTAGGTAGTAGGTAGGTAGGTAGGTAGGTAGGTAGGTAGGTAGGTAGGTAGGTAGGTAGTAGGTAGGTAGGTAGGTAGGTAGGTAGGTAGGTAGGTAGGTAGGTAGGTAGGTAGGTAGGTAGGTAGGTAGGTAGGTAGGTAGGTAGGTAGGTAGGTAGGTAGGTAGGTAGGTAGGTAGGTAGGTAGGTAGGTAGGTAGGTAGGTAGGTAGGTAGGTAGGTAGGTAGGTAGGTAGGTAGGTAGGTAGGTAGGTAGTAGGTAGGTAGGTAGGTAGGTAGGTAGGTAGGTAGGTAGGTAGGTAGGTAGGTAGGTAGGTAGGTAGGTAGGTAGGTAGGTAGGTAGGTAGGTAGGTAGGTAGGTAGGTAGGGTAGGTAGGTAGGTAGGTAGGTAGGTAGGTAGGTAGGTAGGTAGGTAGTAGGTAGGTAGGTAGGTAGGTAGGTAGGTAGGTAGGTAGGTAGGTAGGTAGGTAGGTAGGTAGGTAGGTAGGTAGGTAGGTAGGTAGGTAGGTAGGTAGGTAGGTAGGTAGGTAGGTAGGTAGGTAGGTAGGTAGGTAGGTAGGTAGGTAGGTAGGTAGGTAGGTAGGTAGGTAGGTAGGTAGGTAGGTAGGTAGGTAGGTAGGTAGGTAGGTAGGTAGGTAGGTAGGTAGGTAGGTAGGTAGGTAGGTAGG
The DNA here is from genome assembly GCA_030765065.1 of Deroplatys truncata. Classification (NCBI taxonomy): domain Eukaryota; kingdom Metazoa; phylum Arthropoda; class Insecta; order Mantodea; family Mantidae; genus Deroplatys; species Deroplatys truncata. Next base: position 117,914,618 of record CM060975.1, read on the forward strand.
TAGGTAGGTAGGTAGGTAGGTAGGTAGGTAGGTAGGTAGGTAGGTAGGTAGGTAGGTAGGTAGGTAGGTAGGTAGGTAGGTAGGTAGGTAGGTAGGTAGGTAGGTAGGTAGGTAGGTAGGTAGGTAGGTAGGTAGGTAGGTAGGTAGGTAGGTAGGTAGTAGGTAGGTAGGTAGGTAGGTAGGTAGGTAGGTAGGTAGGTAGGTAGGTAGGTAGGTAGGTAGGTAGGTAGGTAGGTAGGTAGGTAGGTAGGTAGGTAGGTAGGTAGGTAGGTAGGTAGGTAGGTAGGTAGGTAGGTAGGTAGGTAGGTAGGTAGGTAGGTAGGTAGGTAGGTAGGGTAGGTAGGTAGGTAGGTAGGTAGGTAGGTAGGTAGGTAGGTAGGTAGGTAGGTAGGTAGTAGGTAGGTAGGTAGGTAGGTAGGTAGGTAGGTAGGTAGTAGTAGGTAGGTAGGTAGGTAGGTAGGTAGGTAGGTAGGTAGGTAGGTAGGTAGGTAGGTAGGTAGGTAGGTAGGTAGGTAGGTAGGTAGGTAGGTAGGTAGGTAGGTAGGTAGGTAGGTAGGTAGGTAGGTAGGTAGGTAGGTAGGTAGGTAGGTAGGTAGGTAGGTAGGTAGGTAGTAGGTAGGTAGGTAGGTAGGTAGGTAGGTAGGTAGGTAGGTAGGTAGGTAGGTAGGTAGTAGGTAGGTAGGTAGGTAGGTAGGTAGGTAGTAGGTAGGTAGGTAGGTAGGTAGGTAGGTAGGTAGTAGGTAGGTAGGTAGGTAGGTAGGTAGGTAGGTAGGTAGGTAGGTAGGTAGTAGGTAGGTAGGTAGGTAGGTAGGTAGGTAGGTAGGTAGGTAGGTAGGTAGGTAGGTAGGTAGGTAGGTAGGTAGGTAGGTAGGTAGGTAGGTAGGTAGGTAGGTAGGTAGGTAGGTAGGTAGGTAGGTAGGTAGGTAGGTAGGTAGGTAGGTAGGTAGGTAGGTAGGTAGGTAGGTAGGTAGGTAGGTAGGTAGGTAGGTAGGTAGGTAGGTAGGTAGGTAGGTAGGTAGGTAGGTAGGTAGGTAGGTAGGTAGGTAGGTAGGTAGGTAGGTAGGTAGGTAGGTAGGTAGGTAGGTAGGTAGGTAGGTAGGTAGGTAGGTAGGTAGGTAGGTAGGTAGGTAGGTAGGTAGTAGGTAGGTAGGTAGGTAGGTAGGTAGGTAGGTAGGTAGGTAGGTAGGTAGGTAGGTAGGTAGGTAGGTAGGTAGGTAGGTAGGTAGGTAGGTAGGTAGGTAGGTAGGTAGGTAGGTAGGTAGGTAGGTAGTAGGTAGGTAGGTAGGTAGGTAGGTAGGTAGTAGTAGGTAGGTAGGTAGGTAGGTAGGTAGGTAGGTAGGTAGGTAGGTAGGTAGGTAGGTAGGTAGGTAGGTAGGTAGGTAGGTAGGTAGGTAGGTAGGTAGGTAGGTAGGTAGGTAGGTAGGTAGGTAGGTAGGTAGGTAGGTAGGTAGGTAGGTAGGTAGGTAGGTAGGTAGGTAGGTAGGTAGGTAGGTAGGTAGGTAGGTAGGTAGGTAGGTAGGTAGGTAGGTAGGTAGGTAGGTAGGTAGGTAGTAGGTAGGTAGGTAGGTAGGTAGGTAGGTAGGTAGGTAGGTAGGTAGGTAGGTAGGTAGGTAGGTAGGTAGGTAGGTAGGTAGGTAGGTAGGTAGGTAGGTAGGTAGGTAGTAGGTAGGTAGGTAGTAGGTAGGTAGGTAGGTAGGTAGGTAGGTAGGTAGGTAGGTAGGTAGGTAGGTAGGTAGGTAGGTAGGTAGGTAGGTAGGTAGGTAGGTAGGTAGGTAGGTAGGTAGGTAGGTA